>JAMWET010001546.1:12500-757500 GCA_024036415.1 Prochilodus magdalenae
TGATCATAATTACTGTAGAGACAGCACTGTGTAGAGAGCATTACTATGAGAAGCTAACGCTTTTAGCACTTATGTTTGCTAGCTCATATACAAACTTGACAGAGGAAAATAAAAGCTTTGTTGGATTCCAATGATTCTCATGATTCTGCGTAAATCTGTGGGACAGGCATGGGCTGGAGGTTAAAGAACCAGCTGTGTGACCTGAAGGACATGACTGACGTGCCCTTGAGCCCTTAAGCAAGGCAACAAATGCTCCCCGGGCACCATGAATGGGCTGTTCATTGCTACAGGGAAGTGTGTTCACTGCCTCTTAGAGCGTGTGGACAACATTCCATTAAGATCAAAAGGACAAATACAGAAACCAATATACGTCAACTCAATTTTGCAGTGCTTTTGGCTCCTATTTATCAAGACAATAATAACAGTAGAATGAATGTAAAAACAATAATGTGCCACTCAAAACAGTAGGAGTTCTCTTGTGAGCTGATTAGAAGAGCAAAGATTTGGTTCCAGATTTCTCCACCCATCACATACATTTGTTCAAATCCGCCACCAGCACGCTTGATTCAACTTAACAAAGTATTGACAGAGGCAGCCACTGGAGAACTTCAATATTATAGGCTTTTCAAGAAAAGGTCTCGTCATTTTAGGTGCACAGTACTGTATACAATTTGAAAGAATTTAAGGTCAACTATAATGAGAAGATGCAACATACAAATCCAACAGAGCAGAATTGGGGGAAACTACAAAGGGAAAACCCACAAGAATATGGGAAAATATTCCAGGACTGGGAATACCCTAGGGAATATGTATGGAAATTTATGCTTTCCTTCTCATCATCTGATACACAGGTATGCAACCGCATCTCAGCATGCCTGACTGACATCAGCTCATGGATGACAGCTCACCATCCTAAACTCAGTCCCAGCAAGACTGAGCTGCTGTTCATCCCCAGCACTACAGGTCCATACCATGACTTCACCAGCTCATTCGGGAAATCCATGATCATCCTGAGTGATTCTGGATGGCCAGTTATCGTTCTCAGCTCATATTGTGAACCTGACTCGGTCATGCAGATTCCTCCTCTACAACATCCGGAGGATATGACCCTTCCTCTCTCAGGAGGCCACCCAGCTGCTTGTCCAGTCTCTGGTCATTTCAAGGATAGACTACTCCAACTCGCTCCTAGCTGGTCTTCCACTACGGGCCACCGCAACTGGTCCAGCTTCCTGTTGTTGCCCACATCGGATTTAAAACTCTGATGCTCGCCTACAAAGCCAAGGATGGACCAGTGTCCAATGGGGCAGTGTCTGAGCACATGGTGAGTTTTAGGCTCTAACCTTCCTGTACTAGCTGGAATATTATCCACCAGAACACTAGGCAAAGTTGTAAGTTGCTCTGGATAAATGCCTTAAATGGAAATGTATCACACAGGCACACAGACACAGAGCACCCTAGTGCTGGAATCCTGAAAAACCTAAAACACTGAAAAACTTAAAAGGAAAGGTAGATTCAAAATGAGAAACTCTACAGGACTGCGGGGAAACCTTCACAGCTGCAGTCACAGTAGTTCACAAGAAGCACCTAAAGTGTCATCGAAAGTCTCAGCAGAGACAGACAATGGTCACTTCTTAAAGGGCTTTTCAGGATATGGAGCTCCGCAGAGAGCCCTTCTAACTGACTGACTTAGGGCTTGCAGAAACATCTGTTCTATTCAACAGAGCCACTTTATAACAGTAGTGCAAGCATTACTTACGTCTAAATTAGGAAATACTGGGCAATGATCAACAACACTGTTTCCATTTTTAATTGTTATGGGTACACTACCTTATTTTTGATTCTTGTTGAGAAAGTGGGGTGGGGGTAGTTGTAGCAACAGTAGATGATGGGCTCTGAGCGAATTATGCTGAGGTCCCTGATGTGAGTGAAATCTCTGCATTGTGACTGCAGTACAGCTTTCTCTGTTTCTTTCCCATTCTCTCTCTCTCTCTCTCTCTCTCTCTCTCTCTCTCACAGACACAAACAGACAGACAGACAGACACACACACACACTGTGTGCACTTTAGCACAAAGTACAATGCTAACTGTGGTTGTGAGACAGAGTGCTGCAGTAAGCCTGCCTGTCTGCATCCTCAGTATTCTAAACCAGCTCTCTATACATGATCCAAGAAAATCCAATGTTCTTCGAGAATTTAGTTTAACATAGTGAATTAATTTTACACTGGCCAACATTGTTATGTGAATATAAGAAAAAGAAGAAAACAAAGGAGAACAAAAGAAGCAGAGATAGAAACAGAACATACAAAACTCATAACGGCAACAGCATTCACAGCTGGACATAGTAATGCCAAAACAAGAGTGGCGACTACTTGACTACAACTACCACAGTGGCCCAAAAAGGAAGGTGTCTGTTATTGTCTGTCTGTCAAAGTTATTGTTGAACAGGAAGAATTTAAGCCATAATACTGAATGACTGCTACTACAGAGAGTGAATTCATAACCCAAAAAGGAGAAAAAAAATCCCATGCCTCATACAAAATGTAAAAATAACAAGAAACCATAAAGACACAAATAACGATACAAAAAATCTTCATCTTCAAAACAACTTCATGGTCTAAATTCAATGTTTCCTCCTAAAAAACACAGAAGTTTTAGCACACGTCTTTATCATATTAGCAACCAAAAAAAATTCACAGATGGGTCAAACAGGTTCTGATTTCAGTGCAATTTAGCACCAGATAATATGTGAGCGGGAAAGAAATCCAGCAAGACTGAGCAGGAAAAATGAGCAGTGCTGAAAAAGTAAAGGGAAAACTCTTAATGCACTAATCTAAGTGTCTAAGTGTCAGTACAAAGCACAGAATTCCACTGACATGGAGCTACATCAAAGCTGCTACTGCTGCCTCTTACAGTGCGTGTTCTGAAACAATGGTTCTCCAACAGATACACTGCAACGCACACACTGATCCTCTTATGAGAACACCTGACTTAAACTGACAGACTATAGCAAAGAGAGGGGGCGGGGCTTAATATCTTAATCATCATTCATTCATGCTGTGTTTGAATGTGTAAAGTGATGGAGCATGAAATGCCTCACTGCAAAACACTGAACACAAAGCAAACACTACTAGTTCATAAATGATTATGAGACAGACAAACACACGCACGCGCACACACACACGCACGCGCACGCGCACACACACACACACACACACACACACACACACACACACACACACACACACACACACACAGAGGTGACCTCTTAGACCGCTGATAGCAGAGTGTGTGCGGCTATCTGACAGGACAGAGTGTTGTACAAGCAGCCCTAGGTCATTTCTGATAGAGAAAAGGGTAAAAAGGGAAAATGAGGAGTGGGAGAAAGTAATACGAAAAATGAAAATGAGAGGGGGAGAGAGGGAGAGAGAGAGAGCCAGTAAAAACAGCATATTTTAAAAAGACAAAAAGATAGAAAAGATAAGGATAGAAAGAGATCAAAATGAGAAAAAAATCTAAATTCATAATTTAACATAAATAATAAGAATTTGATTTAGAAGAGAGAAATTAGAGGACAGAGAGGAGAATGAAAGAGGAGAGTGACAGATAAAAGGTCATAGAGAGAGAGAGAGAGAGAGAGAGAGAGAGAGAGAGAGAGAGAGAGAGAGAGAGAGAGAGAGAGAGAGAGACAGAGAGAGAGAGAGAGAGAGAGAGAGAGAGAGATAATGCATCTGTCATGTATTTTGGACTACAAAACTAAGTCTACTCTTATGAATGACTGCTCGGGGGGACATGCCATGTGTGTATGTAGAAGTGTGTGTTTGTGCAGATGCTTCGACAGTACAAGGGAAAAATCTTTACTCCGATTATCATTTCTATTCAAGTAAGCATGAAATATTTTTTCCCTCGGTCTTGCTCCGTCCTGTTCCCTCCCTCTCCCTCTCCCTCTCCCCACACTATGATGAATAATTACGAGCACTAACCTGGCAACATGGTCCATCCTTCACTCCCCCACCATTCCACAGCTGGGGATCAAATCCATACAGACGTACAAACACATGCGTCTGTGTGTGTGCGTGTGTCAGCCACGTGTGGACAGTGGGTTGTGCTGCTGAAGGTGAGAAGTCATGGTGCTGTGTGTTTGTGTGTGTGTCGTCTGAATCCAGCGAGCAGCGAGTACAGCAGCATTGAATGTGTGTGTGCGTGTGTGAAATGGAGAGGAAGCGCGCGCCTGCAGCAAGACTGAACACACACGCACACACACACACTCTTACACTCTTCAGCATTCCTCACCCTCCCACCACCATGCTCCTTCGTCTCCTCCCCCCCTCCATCTATCCATACAGAAAATGAAAATAAACAAGGACACATAACGCTCTCTCTGCTAGTCTTAATAATTATAACACAATCCTGTTTTCGTTGTCTTGCGATGACTCTCCTTGACTCTGCAAGTGGTTTGTGGAAAGGGGACTGAAGGCTGTGTGTGTATAAAACATGTGAGTGTGCTCATAAATCTGCTGACAAATATAGGACAACGCAGCTGAGAGACTCATAGCATCATTACACAGGGTCATAAAGACATCCCATAAGTCAGTGTACATTTGTGCCCTTTCAGAGCCTTAAGCACAGAGTTACAGTGGTGCCCTAAAGTTAGTGAACCCTTAGGTAAGTGTAATAATACCTCCTACGCACATTACATTTATGTCCCTTTAGAACAGTAATATGCCCTTTACGTATCACAACCAAGCATGCAGTATATACAGTATAGTATATGCAACAATAAAAATATCAGTCCTATGTCTTACATTTAATACTCTTGCATGTTGTCTGTAATGACCAAATCACATGTTCTGTTGTTATGATTATTTGAAGTGAAATGAAGTAAATATGACTTCAGCAATTATCTTTAAATACTATTTGTGCAGCAAATGTTAATGCACTTTACATGTTAATGCAGTTCATTATTATTTAATCCACAAAAAAACAGAAAAAAACATAGATGTGGGCATGCAAAATAGTTTGCATACCCATCTGTAATTGTAACATCTCAGAACATTATTAACTGTACAGCCCTTACCAGACTCATTAGGACTGGGTAAGCAGGTCAAAAATTTTGGCAAGCTTATCTAAGCAGATGACTTAAAATTAAATTTAAGATAATTGATCTTGTTTGGTATCAGCTTATTATCTCTTCCTAAACATACTAATTTCAAACTGGAAGATACAAAGTGACAAAGACTAAGCTTGCAATGTTATTTGTGGTAACCGCACTTTTAGCGTTTGTCTGTTTATGAGCGAGACTGGTGTGTAAATTGCAAGTCATGTGTCGTCATATATGGCTTTGTATGATCTCTGTGACTTTATTTCGGCACAGAAATGTCGAAATGCACAGTGCTGGGAGTTGCTAAACTCCATCAAACATCAAACCTATCTAGAGTAAAGACAATGGCTTTACATTTGAAGCATCCCTAAACCTAATTCTACTGTTAACCATGGTAACCAGAAAGAAATGGTTTTGCCCTTTCTCAAAAAATGTAGTAATAAACATTTCCATATTGCATTTTACACAATCAGGGCCATTTTGATAGGTCCTGTAGTTGAGAGCTATTTCTTTCCAGTTTTACTGCAAAGTCAGGACAAATGTATATGTATATATATGTCTAAATGTATATGAAATCAATTTCACCCACAGCATTAAACAGTTAGAAACCCATTTACATCTGGCTGTGTGGGAATACTGTCACATTGAGTCCTCTGATCTCTTATGTAAATAATAGTATATTGATTAGGTTCCTGCTTGCCAAACCCCAGTGGCCAACTTAATCTACTGCCCAGCCCCCTGCACTGTAATACAGACACTCATAATCTCATTCCTGCCAGGACAGAAACCACATCTACAACACAATCCTTCCTGTGCTACATAATTAAACAACCTTTCAACTTTATAGCAGGTAAATGCATCAACAATTTATTTTAAGTTCAGATGATGCAGAGAGGGGGAATATAAAATGAATCGCATAATTAACTGACTTAAAAATCAACCTCTGATTCGCTTTTGACTCGTTAATGATTCCAACCTGCCTGTAACTGACTCACAAATCGACTCAGACTCACATTTAATTCATCTGTGACTAGACCAAGACTTGCCTGGCACACGACTCTAACTCCGTTTTTTCTGGAAAAAGTATATTTTCCACTCTTTCAGCGTGCACTGCACCTCCAATACCACCACGCCTCAATTAACCAGGCGTTCCGGGGTAACAGCGCAGATCATTCTGCTTCACAGACCTCTAGCGTCTGCACTAAACTCTGTCAACAAATATCTCTCACATACACAAACACACACGCACACACACACGCACACAGACACACACACACACACACACACAAAAAAAATGGCTTTTCAAGCTGGCTAACAACCTGAGCCAAGCACAAACTTTAGGTTGGGATCCCCACCTATACCTGTTACATCACAAGTAAGACAACCTGTAAATTGCATATTAGGGCCTGTCCAACATAAAAAAAACTGCCACTGACATTTATTTTAAAGAGCTAATATTAAGATAACCAATGAAATTAGCTGATTTCATTTAATATATTATTTCATATAAATCAAAATGGATTACTGGATTCGAAAGCTGTTTTAGAAGAACTATAGTCAGAGTGGTTCACTGTGGTTTTGTGATACAATTTTGGCCTAAAATACATTTTTAAAAAACATGACAGAGAAATACATAAAAAGCACTGTAAAGCACTTATTCAGATTTACCACAATATAACTATTTATTACATATTCATATATATTCACACCCTAGACAGTATGAACCAGTATGGTGCCTATTACCACCACTGTAAAAAAATAAAATAATAAAGAGAACTGTAAATTTTCATCAAAACACTCTAAATGACTTGGTTCATATCACAACAACTGATTTATATACTTAAACAATATGCATTTCTAGAAATACAGTTATGGGGGTAGTGTTTTTGCTGTTCTGTGCAAATTAGCTCAGATTTTCCATCAGTTCCCTCCTGCACTTCTTGTGTACAGATTATATTACCAAGGTAAGGCCCATGTCTAAAGGTGACAAATAGGAATTTGGAATTTTTTGAGCTGTTTCCGTTTTGTTTCTGGAAGCAACACCACAGTTGTGTATTTTGGAAAAAATTATGGTAAAATGACAAGTCCAGTGTGGACACCTGGCCCCAATGACAGGCAGATCAACAATTCATTAATGATCAGGTCACTATTATTTTAGAGACATGTAGCGGCAGAAATCCTCCCCAGATCAGCACATTAAGAAGCTCAGCATATTTAACTTCTGTACAAACAGTAGAGAACAAAACATTCACAAAAAGAAGATAAAGCCTCAACACTAAGAGGTGATTTGTAGGGACACATAAAAGTCATTATTGATTCAGTAAAGCTGTTAGTATCAATTCAGAAGTATGATCGGCCAGCAGGTCAGCAGGCTTTGAGTATAAAAACAAACAACACTCCCCACCACCCCCGCCACCTAAAAAAAAAAAAACATCCTGAGGGTGCATCTCCGAAGCTGAGACAGGAAAGTGAAAAGAACAAACACAAATGACCAAAACAGCAAAGAAAGACAAGCAACAGGTGGGTGCTTCATCATTTAGCAGCAGAAAAGTAAAGCGCTAGACAACAGCTCAATATCTATCTAATACAGGGTAAAACAACAGAGACGGCTATCCAAAATAATTCAATACGAAAGTCAATAATTGTGAATCATGAGTCAATGCTGGTGCTCTGAGGTTACAGTCGCTTCATAAACAATGACTCAGCCTATACTGATAAAGAAGAGGTTTTGAGCCCTAACCACAGTCGAGTGGTAGTTTTACTGTTTGGTACATTCTAAACAAAATATTATCTTTCGATTATCGTTGGAGTCCTGACACTTGGCCAGCATAATATGCGACAGATATCACAATCATACTTGCATGGTTCTTGTCAGCTATACCATTGTGTGATTAAATCTTCCTAGTAGTCTGCCTTAGAAATTACAGACAGGACTATGGATAGTCTGTACAGTAAGGCAGATGAATGTGCACAAATCAGACATAATCCAGGAAAAGTAGAAAACTTCCACAAAGTCTCAACAAACAAATCTATTTTTAGCATTTCCTATTAGTTATTTATTCTATATATTATATATATATATATACACCTCCACCATTAAAAACATACTCTCAAAAGTGGGGTTACATAGCCTGCCTCTCATAATTCGAACACGCTGAAGTCTGGACTCTGGGGTGGCCACAATGTTGTTAATGAGAACCAGATGAACAAAGCATTTAATGCCTCTAAAACCTTCCTCACAGAGGGAACACCTAAACGACTGTGCCCAATGTCTGGATGGTTGCCTTAAGAAGATTTTGGCCTTAAACACATTTTACAAATCCACTGATGGAGGTACCAACAGGCTGTTAGAGATAAACAGTTCCTAAAGAAAATGCTACAGACACTTTCAAAAATTATATTAGGTCTGCACCAGCACCAGTGTCTTTGTTTGATTTGTGATTTTTTATTATTATTATTGTTATCCTTTTCTCAGTATGTGCTTATTGACAGCCACACGTTCTTTCAAAGCCAAGCATTGAGGCGTCTTCTCACAGTGGAAGGAGAACCAGAAACACCTGTAGATTTTTATTTTCTTTTTTAGATCTGATGCAAGAATGGACCTCGATTTTCTACACACCCCACATTTTATAAAGCATCCGGCTGCACCAACAACAAACAAAGGCAGACAGCAGGGAGAAGAAACCAGGCAGGAAACACACAGGAGGAGCTGATGAAGACCGCCTCTGTTCCAGCAGAGAACTGTATTGAGGACTGGAAAAAAGAAAGGCTCTTCAGGGTTGTGTGTGTGGAAGGATCAGTTACCACAGAACTGATATGTCAATCCACTCTGTATGCTGATGCTTTTGAACAACACATCAGACAGACAAAAGCGACCTCCCACTGCTCAAACACCCATATGCGCACACTGCTGACTACACATATTTATTCTCCATTTTTGTGTTGCATCTGTTATAATTTCCAACAGCCTGAATGACTGAACAACACTAAACTATGATTCTTGTCATAAGATGCCTCGCAAAGACAAATGTTTTTCATGTATGGCAATGAACAAATACAAATCCACATGCAAGAGAAAGCGAGAGAAAATTAGTCCTCTAACTGCTCGAGAGAGCAGGAAAGCTGACTTATCGAGCTGATGAAGGCATTGGGCTTCATGCAGTTCCACATTCATTTGTATGCAGGGAAAAGTTCGGGTCTCTTCTTGTTGCTCTACTTTGCATCAGCTGAAGACGTCCACATGCAGTTTAGTCGGTCATGAGGGAGATGCCATTGGACTGAACCAGAATCGGTTCAGAAAAAACTAGATAAGCCTGTTTAAGTCAGGTCACGTAATGAGGAAAAAAAATAAAATACTTATCCTACCTGCCCTGTCGCACACAATTCTACATATTAGACATACAAGAGCTAGTAACTGTGTAAGAGTCAGACTATCCATTCTGAGAGTCAGAACTTCCATTCAAAACAGCCATAAAGTACAGAAATTACTCACAGAAGGACAACACTGAGAGGATTAAATCCAAAATACTCTATTTGTTATACAGTTTCCAAAACCATAAAAACGATTAAAAGTTACTGAAAAAGTAAGACTAATAACAAGCATGCAAGACCTGGAGGACTTCCCACAAAAATTCCCATCAGACAACCAATAAATAAAGCTTTCATCTTCAATGGAGAGCAGAAAATCAGGCTCCTCTCATGCTTTAGATCATTCTATGCGTTTCTCTTTGTCCTTCCACCTTGAGAAGACAACACTATCGGTCTGACAGGATGTGTAACTGTTAAGAAGCCACTACTGAGAAAGTAAACTAGACGAAAAAGCCAAACATTTGCAAAACAAATCAGAACAGTCAGCTGACCACTGGACCCTAGGATTCAGACCTCTGCACTGCTGTGTAGTTATTTGAAATTGCTTGAATCATGAGAAATGCAAATTACCCACAGAAGGTGACATGAGTAAACAACACTAAAATTTATAATATTCAGACATTTTTTTCTAGTTTGGAAATTTTAATCACTTTTGAAATTTGGCTAGGCATTGGCTATCACACCTGACACATTATCTTGGCTGTGGTTAAGCCAACGACAAAGACATCAGTGACAATTAGATAGTTGTTAGCAAATTCATACAGAAGAAGAATAAACAACATTGCATTTTCACTGGAAAAAGAAGTCAAAGACTGGACATGTTACATCCGTTGTTAAAGCTTCTGTGCAATTTTCGACATTAATAATATACAAGACAAGAAGCTGTCCCAGTAAACCAAGAAAACCATCTTTGGGTTACCAGTTAAAAAGTAAACAAAACACAATACACCAAACATCCCTAAACCTATACAATGAACAGGAAACACTCATCACTAATATGTACATTAATGGTGATGAATTCAGTTTGCTGTTCAGTTTAAATGCACTTGGAACAAAAGATCTCTCATAGACCTGTTTACTTATCTGAGGCACTCTGTAGTGACCCCACCCCCAACCCAGACGGGAGCAGCTCCATCTCAGCATTTAGAAGATGCTTTGGCTCAATAATAGTTATCACAGCTTTCTTGAGGGCAGCTCTGTTACAGAGATCAACTTATGACTTTTGGTGGCATTCTACTATTTTCCCTGGCATCTTGATAATAAAGTTTTATGTCATTCACTGATAAAAGATGTTCCTACCATACATAAATACTAAACACAAAAAGGCCCTCAATCAATCTGGCCTTTCCCAAAATATAATTGCTAATCTCCTCCAAAGATTAGATAACTTGCCTTCAGTTTCCACTGCAATCTCTGAATAGCTTGCATAAACATTCAAAATTCTGTATAAACTATAACAATATATTCCTAAATACAGCTGACAATTACTGCTGATTGGTGGAAGTGGATCTGTGTGATTTTAAATGCAGTCTTTTGTTTTTTCAATACTGATTAAGAAGCAGCTGAATTCGCACCAGTGTTCTAATTTTAACCTGATCAAAGACTCAAAGACATCAACATTCTTATAAAATAGGCCAACAAAAGTCACATCATCTGCATATTTAAAATAATTAAAATACTCTTCTCTGCAGCTTCATCTCATTAGCAGACGCAGGCAATAATAATGGTGATAAAACATGTCCCTGATGTGCCTCTGTGTTTAGAAAAATCTCATCAGATCTTCAGTTAGATGTTTACCAGCACCCCCTTCATGCAACAGAGATCAAAGCTACTGCGTGAAAGTTGTTTTAGGGAACCTGACCTTCTGGGTGCTAGTGAAGGATGGCCTCTGATTTTGCACAATAGTAAGTGTGTGTGTTGGTGGGTGGGGGCATATGCGAGCAGTTGTAGAACAGAAAGAATCATCACATCGCTATATCATCACATTTGCTGATTTGTAAACGAGGATTACCGGCGAGTTTTACAGTTTGTGCAATGAGAGGCATGGGCACACTTCTCGTTTAAATAAGGCGGTAGCATTTTATAAAAGAATACAATTCTGCAAAAATAACACCTGTTTTTTTGCTTTTTTTAATAATATTTTACAAAGGAATGCCATTTCATATAAGAAACTGTCATATTATTACTGACAATTCATTTCTTAAAAATTAACTAACTGAAATAAAAACTAAAAATAACATTAATTCTTTTTAGCTATTTGCAAATCATTCTGTAAAATTATGTTGCCCGTTTAAATGAGGAATTGACCAGACACAGTCATTTATATCCATAAAAAACATCTATAAAAGACCTCTCTCTAGAGCTGCAGGGTTGGGATGTGCGTATTTAGGACACCATCCCCTGAATCAAGCAGGTCAAGGCCACTTATTCCTGAACAGTAAGACTAAATCCCAGGCACTTGCTGTTTATTATAGCGCAGTGCATCACCGACTGTGGCCTACTTATCTGAGCACAGGTATTGGTGTTTATCCAGAAACCCATTTCTCACCTAACTCTGCTGGAGCTGCATGGGTTTAATCAGAGTAAGTCTGTATTATAGTTTGGCAGGGTTTGATGGTTGAGTAGCTCAGAATTAACCAAGTTAACCACATAAATTGTTTCTAATCTGCTAAATTCTTTTTTTCCCCATCTAGTTTCCGATTTTATTTCTGTACATGGTAACTTGAGAGGTTACTGAACACGTATAAAGGGTTACTGATACAAATCCAAAAAAAAATCCAAAAAAAAACAAAGCCTAATCCTAACCTTAACCTCAACCCAAAACCGAATCCTAGTCCTGATCCTGATGCTTTTGGTTAAGGTTAGGGTCAGGATTAGGTTTCGGTTTTGGGTTGAGGTTAAGGTTAGGACTAAGGTTCCGGTTAGGATTAGACATTGCTGTTTGGGTTGAAGTTAGCTATAGATTTTGGGTTGAGGTTAAGGTTAGGACTAAGGTTCCGGTTAGGATTAGACATTGTTGTTTGGGTTGAAGTTAGCTTTAGGTTTTGGGTTGAGGGTAAGGTTCCTATTAGGTTTTGGACTGAGGTTGAGATTATGATTAGGGTCAGGGTTAGATTTTGATTAACAACAATAACAATAGTTCAAATAACATTTTAACAACACATCTTAAAAATATTATTTGCCTCAGTGTCTTCAGATGCTTTACAACTGCAACTTCACTGAAATGTTGTTACTGTGTTACTCTGCCAAGTGTGTATTAACTATCTACACCCAAAAAAATAGTTGCACCCAGAAGGAATCAACCGACAGAACTGAAACTTCCTGCGTAGGTAAGACATGCACATGACATCGGCCGAACATGTGCTGTAGAAAAGTATGGGCCTTATCGTGGTACCTGACTGCACCAACAACCATGATTAAGGATATTCAGCGAGCAGTGATGCTCTCCATGAGTCATCCAGTACCATTAGCACACGGCAGCCCAACTAGATTACATGGATTACAGCAGGATGCAATTAAGAACACTCTACAACTCCAGCAAACATAGCGGCCCAATGTCAGGCTGAGAGACACTACTTCTGTACATGTAGCTCAATAAATATAGGTCATATCAGCCTAAATGCATCATCATTTATTGTTCCTAGTAAACTCTATCACCCTTTTCAATAGCATTGATGATTTAGACATCATTAAAACATTTTCAGGGTGCAGGAAAAAGGGATGACAAAACTGTTAACTGAATTTTAAAATGGTAAACTTTGTTCAACTGTACTGCAGATGTGACTTTGATACAGTGATAAAGAGGAAATTGACTCTAAAGAGTTTATCGGGACTGCATGCACGGTCTAATAAGACATCACCACCTGATTCTGGTTACACTGGAATGAGGGTTCAGCGAGCAAAACACTCAACTCTTCCTTTAGACCAATATCACGATTCATTCATAGACATGCTCAGGTGCAAGCATCCATACGGACAAACCACAAGAAGGGAGCAGCCAGCACATCAGAAAACACACAAACAAACAAACAATCATACGCACATATGACTGCCTCAAATGTTACATCAGTTTTTCTAAAAGGACATTTAGGTTTAAACTTTCTTTTTCTCTGAAGAATAAAGTGAAAGCTTAAAGAAGGTGAAAAAGGAACACATGCTCGCAACTAAAAAGCTTTGAGTTTGAGGCTACAAAAAGTATTGATTAAAACAGGTGCCGGCTCAAAGCCTCTCTGAAACAGAGCGTTTCCCACAACGAATAAGAAAGAAGAAGCAACGCCAAGAAAGAAAAGAAGCAGACAGAAGAAGACAGATTTGGAGGGTGAGAAAGAGCAGGAGAGAGAGGAAAGGAGAGTGTGAACAACAGAAAGTGAGAAAGAGCAGTGAGCATGTGCTTAAGTGCAGATATACAATGGCAAATCAGCATAATGCGGTGCAGATTTCGCATGCGGCACTCGCTCTGGTGGGCTGAGTAAGGGAGCAGAGCGTGCGATATTAATGGCACAGTGGAGTGGCTCATAACTCTGGTGTTAGGAGAGCAGCCATAATTACAGCACCATCACTGTTTCTGCGTCGGTGTGTGTGCAAGTAGCTGGCCACAGATGAATGAAGGCTGGCATAAAATGTGCATGTGCGCAGCCAGCTGCAGATAAACGATGGACAGCTCATGCAGAATGGATGGATGAGCAAGTCCATTCCACAGCTGAGTGGATATGTACTGTACTGAAAACTGAACTATTTAACAAGGCAGTTACAGGCAACCACAGTTAACGGGCCCAAATCACAGGACGGTTTACTGAAATCAAGGTGTTTGATCTAGTAATTAGAAACACTGTGCATTTCCAAATGTACCTTTCACTCCTCACTGAGTATATAGACACTCAACCCATTTTAAATTCACTGTTTCTGTGATGTCACAAAAAACAGCACTTTTACATATGTACAACTATTCGGCATACAGCAACAATACACTGCAGTGTAAGTGACTAAGCTAAGCAGCATTTGTGTTTACGCTGTGCAATGTAGGCTAACAATTCAGGAATTATGTTTCTCAATGTAAAATAGCAAAGAACTTGGGGATTTTATCATCCACAAAAGCAGCTAAAACCGAACCATACAAAAAAAAAAAAATCTGTGTTCTATGATGAGAATCAAAATATGAAATCATCTTTTTCAAAATAATATATGCCGCATCCTCTGGGTTAAAGCAAAGAGTGAGCATCAAGTTGTTACCAGCGCACAGATAAAATGAAATCATCTGTAATGAAATTGGGCAGATTAGTGCTCCTGACATGGGTGAAGAAACCAGTAATGCTAAATGATATATATGACTTTGCAGCAACATATACTGCCATCCAGACATTATCTTTTTAATAGACAAAAATGAAATACTAAATAATTAAGATTACCTATAAACATGTGGTGAAAATCAATTGCTCAGTCAAGCAGCCTGATGTTCAGCCAGTACTTCAGACAGTGAACATCGTCTTTTCTTCATTTAGCCGCACCCCAGTTAGAGGTACGATTCAAAACAACAGCAAAATCTATACCAAAGATTTGCTCAGTTTGCAGGTCTCACTCTTCCGATCGTGTGTGTATAGGATGGGTATATATGCAAATGCATCATTTCATCCTGTTAGTGGACTTTTCTAATTTCGCTGTCAATGTTAATAGTGTTTCTTTAGGATCAGCACAAGCTATTAAAATCCTTATATATGAGCTCCATATGAAGTCACTCACTAAGACTGCATTTTGTCACCTGGGAAATAATGCTTACCTTCGCCCTCTGCTAAACAACACTGATGCAAAAATGCCAGTAGACACCCTTTTCTCCCGCATTGATTATTGCAAATCCCTCTTTAATGGTCTCCCTATTAAATCACTCACCCAGCCTCAGTTCATCCAAACTCAGCAGCCAGAGTCCACATTTTCACCAAGTGCGCTGAAGATATCACCTCCATCCTCCCTAGGTTTTATTCATTCTATGGTCTCACCCCTACATACCTCAAGAAGCTCCTTCATCCTTACTGTCCTTCTTGCTTGACCAAATATTCTGGCACTAGAATCCTTGCGGTGCCACACACAAGACCTTTGTCAGGTGGGGGTACGTCTTTTAAAGCTGCTACTTCTGGCACTCCCTTTGTTACTGAACTCCCTCTTTTCCTGTATGTACCAAAACCAGCCAAGATTAAACCTTACCTTACATGATCATTTTTCAAAACCTTTCTACCCCTTAGAATTGTTCTAACTGGCTACCCTGGATTGAATTCTGATCCAAAAATACTCACCTCAATCTGCTGCAGGCTGAATGGATGGTCATAGGTAATTGCTTTCATGCTTGTGACATCACAGCCATATTAACTAAAAAAAACGAATTTTGTCATATACAGATTGCATGGTCTGTCATGTTCTGAGAGCAACAATGTTTATATAAAACATTAAACTCTAAAACTTTACAAACATTTACTAATAAAATGACTCCTTTTAAAATAAACTTCTATATTAAGTTGGGAAAATGTTAACCCTGTTTTTTTGTATTTACAAGCAGGTATTGTTAGAAGACTCCAGTGGTTGTGAATCCACATACAAAGATGCTCAAACAGACAGGTTTACCTAACTTTTCCTTCCTCAAGGCAAGCAATAACCTTCCGATAACACAACTGCTCTTTAAATAACTTCTTTCATGGCATTTCTATAGCCTTGTAAAGGAACCCAGAAATACAGAGTTAAGCTCAGCCAAGTGACAGATTGTCTATGTGAAAGAAGCTTAAGTATTAAGAGTCTGCCACGTTGACAGTCAGGTTACAGTAAACAAGGTAGAATACCCTGATGCCACCCCCCACCTCATGACAAGGCTTTTCACTAGCAGAAAATCACATTCAGAAGAGGACTGCCACTCAAAGATCAAGTAGAAAACTGAGCGAAGAAAAAAAAAAAAAAAAAACATCTCAATGTGGATTGAATTCCCAAACAGCTGCTCTGTAAACCAAAGCAGATCATGAAGGGAAAGACTTAGCGCTGGGACTTTTTCTTCCTTTTACAGACAGGTGATTACGGCCTCACTGAAGCACAAAGAACGTTCAGACACCACAAGCGACAGTCTACGAATGTTTATTGCAGGGGACTTTACTACTCTGCAGAAAATAAATATAACACAATACAAGAGTCTTTAAAATGTAAAACAGGAGAGTGAAAAAATGCCTGCCTGAAAGTTACCACAGTTCTCTGTTTCAAAACATCACAACATCATGATCAAAAAATGCTTCAAAGGTTAGTAGAGCCTGGAGTAGAGCCTGAGACCATTTGCCAGCAAGTCTGACGAATGCTGATTTGAAACAGTGGCTTAGCTCAATACCAAGAGAGACAGCATCCCACCTCACACCGCTTTCAGTGCGGCCACATCACGCCAGGCAGAAAACCCAGCAATAAGATATAGCACAGACAGGAAAAAACCACAGCCTTCGCTCACCAGCGGGAAAAAACTCGCAAATATTCACTCACCCTTTCTCTCACTCACTCACAACAGACCTGATGCAACTGACCCACTTTGCCAAGAAAGACTGTAGGCCCCCCACAAGAGACCAGAGTAGTGAGACGTTGTGAAATGTTCCAGATAGAGATGGCACTAAGATTTTAGCGGTTCAGATCCCAATGCATGCCAGCTCTATTAGAACATTTTACAAGGTAAAGCAAAGTTCAAGGATAAACACCCAACACCTCAGCTTAGCAGTGGAGAGTCTCAGTCCTGGAGAGTTTAGTTTAATCTTTCAACTAAAGCACTACTACCACTGGATTACCAGGGGTTCAGTAAGGCAATTAAGGAATTTGACAGGTTGATTATTTACATATTTGTCAATGCTGATACATAACCTATTATAAAATGTAGACTAAATCTACCTGGCTCAGAATTACAGAGAAATAGAACATTTTAATAAATATAACAGTAGTAACAACAGTACAATGAATAAAATGCCTTTGACCCAGCATTATCTAAAAGTTTTTTAGAACTTCTATCTATAGTCTATAACCTATCAATTCTAGCATTATGAGTATTTTGGCTATGGATAAAAACAAATACTGAACAAATACATCATATTTGGGATAGAAGGCTATATTACTTAAAGCAGATACACTAAATAAAAATAATAAACAATAAAAATGCTTTTATAGAATAAATAATTAAAATTCAAATTGTATAAGTCATATTATGGATTATGATTCTATTTTGCCAGACCAGAGCTAGCAGAGTAATGAAGAAAATTTGTACATTTATCTTATGAAAGAAACATACCAGTATACCTACAACTGATTAATGGACATGTCAGCAAGTTCACTCTAATGTACATTAGTGCACTCAAACAAGCAAAGAGAAAATGTCCAACAGTAAAAATATGTCTGTAGACTAACTCTATATTTCTCAAGTTAAGATTGAGTTAAGATAACTAGACTGCTATAAGTAAGTGAGTTCTAACTGTCTCCTCATTCCACGATTACTGTCAGAATTCTAATCATTTAACAACATTCACGACGTCAAACTGATCCAGCTCTAACAGGGTTTAACACACCTAATTCAAGGCCTGCAGGTTTGTGTATTTAGATTGTAGGTTGCTTGTTAAAACACTGCAGCACTATGGCTCTCCAGGACTGCAGTCTGACACCTCTGACTCAGCCCAACGTCCAATATCTGCCCATAAAAGAGGCTTCAGTCCACCATAAGAACACAAACAAGAGGTAGCTTATAAAAGACAGGACTTCTCCTTGTTTTCCCCCAAGCTTCTGTGATGAAAGCACTGATTACTACTGAGGAATCCCTGGCCATACAACAGTCAGCTGCTCTAGCCTGAAAAAGAGAAACAGAGATATTATTTTCCACTTTTTTATCATTTGCTCAATCAAGTTAACACTAACAACGCTTTTGGCATATTTTAGGTTTATACTTATTCACACCTACTGACACTCTTTGTGTACAAGTCTTTCAAATGTCTGTATCACTCAAGATTCAGTTTTTTCCTGCTTTATATTCTTATGATATCCAGGCCTTCTCGATAAAAATGCTGAGGCTAGGCTTTTTGAATGTGTGCAAAAAGCTGTCAAGGAATCAGGGCCGCACAGATGAAGGCCAATATCACAACGCTGAACAAGCCATTAAACTGACCCACAAATCATCGAGGATCCAATGAAATCCACTCAACTGGCTGATACAGTATGGTGGGCTAGAGGAAGGGATAAAGAAGAGCAGAGGGTGGGCCAAGGACAAAAAAAGCAATGACAAATGAGAGAAAGAGGTGAAATGGGGAGAGAAGGAGAAGGAGGAGGATGTGGGCAATATCTGCTATACATTGCCTAGTTAAGGGTGCCACTGTGCTGCCCAGGGTGTATTTCCACCTGGCTTTGTGTGCTGTGGATGATTTGCGATGTATGACCACTCCCTTTTCCCTATGTATGACCTGACCAAAACCAAAGGTCTTTTGATTTAAAAGAAGATACATGTTTTGCAAAACTACACTGTGCCTGGTAGGTGGGTTTTGAACACATACTAATCTACAGTGCACGCTTGCTGATGACGCTTAAACCCATCAACTAACAGCCATTATAGTGTGAAATCTGAAATATAATAACGCACCAAATAATCAGATTTAACAGTAAAATGCAGATTACCTAAGGAATCACAACAGAAGCTAATGTATACCTCTGGTTGCAACGCCTCTTCTCCTTTTGAAAAACACACCAGTCTTCCTTGCTTTTCTCTCTTAGCAGACAGAGATAACGCTGGCAGCTAACGCTCTACGGCTGCCTCTTACCAGACGCAGTCTCATTAAAGCTCTTAATTAAGTTGGGTCTAAGAACGATGGAAGGCGGCTTTCTGCCAACTAGCCTCAGCAATGCATCACCATCCAGAGCAAAAACAAAAGGAGGGTGGACATGAATGGAATTAAGGGGACAAAAGTCAAGGAAAAAGGTTGATCTCTTCCTACACACACACACACACACGTTTTTAGTGAGAAAGAGGAAAACAAGTGTGGTTCGCAACCACATCCCCTGCAAATCCTTCATCACTAGGTTACTTGCATAAATGCATCATATCACTATCATACCAAAAACCCATAAAACCATTTTTTGTTTACTTATTTCTTTTTTCTTTACATGACTCAAAAACACCAGCAGCTGTTTAAACCGTAAGATTTTCTCTACATGGATGGATCAAAAGAAAAAAAACTTCCTGCAACAAACTCTTTTCAAAGACGCAAGGTTTTGCTGCGATAGAGGCATTCTGGTTATGTTTGACACAGCAATGAATGATTTCAATTCGATTTTCCAGGACATTTAACATGCTAGAAGAGGTTTATGAATTACAGAATACTAAGAGGCTGCAACCCTGCATCCCTGTAGAGATTAGACATTTCTCTCTTCTAACACCCCAAATAACCTTAATTAGCTGATGAGTTGAATGTGTTACACAGAATGCTAAACTGGAGTCTCACACTCTGTGCTAGAGTGTTAAAGCAACTCAACAACTTCAGCAATTCCCTCATTAGGTAAACTCCCTATTCCTAAAATAGGCTACAGCAGCATTCTGCGTCATTTGCTTTCTTTCATGGATAATTAATGGAAAATCTAGCTCATGAACAGACACTTTCCAACGACGGAAAAACATTAAACACACAAAATCAGAAAACAGAGGCAGACTCTATTTTCAGATGCGCTTAGTGATCCAATGCCAGCAACCCATCACAGCACCACTACAAACAGATTAGTCAGGGGTGTGCAGCAGGTGATCCACGGCTTAGATGGATAGCGAAACGCTGGACAGTAAGGGGCTTCACATGTGTTTTTTATCTAAAGGCTACAAAACATGAGGCACACTGCTGTCTTCTTCTCTTTTTTTTATTAAGGGGCCATTCACAGAGGTTCTTTGTGCATCCAGGCCTGTATTAAAAGCCTGTATGAAAGCTTGTACCCATTTATAAAGTTACGCACTACTAATTAGAAAGCCAGATGCATCTAGCAAAAACAAGCTAAACAAAAACAAGCAAACAAACAAACACACACTACAACAGCTAAGTCCTCCATTGGTTCAATCACTGAGGGCCTGTTCTGTTGTGTAAATTCCACAATGAATGGCCAAAATAAACGGTCCACAATTAAACCCTTATAATACTTTCTGGTTTGATTATACATGTATTTGGCTGGCTACAAACTTATGTGAAAGTGCCCCACACACTCTCAGTGGACAATAGTATTTAAAGTTATAGTGGTAAGTAAAACAACATACAAAACATCAGCCCTACTAAAATTCTTTAATGTAATACTAGACTAAGTCTGCTATATAATGCAGTGGAATAAATCAGAACTAAAGAAAGCCGAGCTGTAAAAAAAACCCTCTGGCTTTGTGTTGTCTGAAGTGCTTTCCTCCAGCAGGCCCGTGTGAGGCAGCGGGAGAGGGAAATGAATGTGACAGACAGGCTGTAAGGGCAGGCGGAGGACTGACAGTGATTGGAGTGTGGTTAGTGGCTTTTTGGCAAATGCTCATTCCAATCTGCAGCAGTCAGCCACTGATTCATACAAAAACAGTCAGAACTTTTACAACAATTACACCATTACAACATCAACAACATTACTTGCCCTTCGATAGGCCAAACGGCACTTCAGTGTCTTAAATGATTAAAATCCTTAGAAAAGTAGTAGGGAAGAGCAAAATTTGTAAATTTGTTAGTTCTTTTGTGGTTTTGTTTTCTGAAATGTAATTATTTTTTTTTTGCTTTTGTAAAATTGTTTTCGCTTTTGTAATTTTGCTTTCTTTAATGATTTTTTTTTTTTCATTTGTAAACTTGTTTTTATTTTTGTATTTTTGTTTTCCAAAATGTTTCTTCTACACTGTGCAGCCACCGTATATAAGCCTCTTCCTTCATTTAAAAAAAAAAAATAATAATAAAAAAAGTCTACATGAAAATGATTCACACGATTCACCTATTTTACCAAAAGTGGTGACAAAGACAACAAAATGGCTTGAGTGAAATCCTGCTGGTCATCATCCGGTTTCTATGATGTTTTAGTAATCAGTCTAGATTCCAGCCCATTTTCACCTACATCAGCTATTTCTGTAAAGCAGATTAGGTTTTGCTTAATTGAATACGTCTGCGTAAATATCATGCGTTTTCTGTCTGGTGTGTACTCTCTTTTACAGTTTCAGAACAGCTCCAAAGTTTGAGGACTCAGTTAATGTGCTTCACCAGGGATGACCTTCAAAAGTACAGTCACAGGTGGTCACAGAAAAAGGTCTCAGAGGATCTTTCGCCTTTGTTTGTTAAGCATTTCTGCATCAGTAGACAAGATGAACTTGTGTGTCCTTTCATTTCATGACATTTTCCGTTGATTAATCAAAAAAGTACAGTAACAACCAAAAGACTGCTAAAACCAATCTCTGCTAGGATGTGTGATCTGGTTATAAATTAAGCAGTACTATTCGGGCCATGCTGAGTTGGATCTAATAGCCACAGGTGCAGGATTGAGTTAATGCTTCAACATTTGTTAACACTAACATTTACACTGAGTCTGTAGGTGTGTAAATACAAAAGACAGGAACAGGTTGTGGTGGGAAAAATAAAATCAATAAGGCAAATGATAGCAACCTTGCATCAGCTTTTCTGCCCGATTATTTAAAGCATCATCACACTGGAGCACTGCTGGGCCCAAATGTGCCACAACAAAAAGGGGAGAGAGAGGGAGAGAGAGAGGGAGAGTGCGAGAGAGAGACAGAGAGCGAGAGAGCGAGAGTGCGAGAGAGCGAGAGAGAGAGAGAGAGAGAGAGAGAGAGAGAGAGAGAGAGTGCGCGCTTCACCTGCAGTTCCATATTATTTGTACGCATTACAGCAAAAGAAAGAGAAAGAAATAGAAAGCAGTAAAGAAACATGAAGGAGGGAGAAGAGAGACAGAAACTGCATAGAAACGAATAATCAGGACAACAGCAAGGGAAATGGAACGGAATGACAAGACAGGTCTGATATATTGACAGACGACATATATAAATGAGATAAGTGATTGAATATTCAGTCATTATTATCAATAAAAAACAAAGAACTATTAAAAACAATGAATCTAGAAACGACATTTGTCAACAAGCTTATGTTGACGGACATTTAAATTACCATGGGTTACCAGGGTGTAATTCCCTGTTAAAGCAGTAACACTTCTATACTCTGCTCCTAGAGATCCACCTTTCTGCAAAGTCTAGTTCCATATGCTCCAACTAATCAGAATTCACTGGCTGAAAGAGACTCATTTGCATTATGTCAGCATTATGCAGACTTCAACTAAACTCTGCAAGTAAGTAGTTGACCTCTGCTCTAAATCATGGCTGCTCAAAGTGGAGCCCATGGGCCAAAGTCAGTCCACAAAAACATTTAATTTGATCAACCGGCAACATTACAAAGCAATATGTTAAAATCACGACAAACATTGTATTACAGACCCTCGAGATAAATAATTTGGGCACCCCTGCTTTAGGTAAGTGCATATGCTAAAATAACTCAAATAGCAGTACAATAAGGTCATTTAAGTTCATTCCTGAAGGACCTATTTGCATGCTCAGACAGCAGTGGTTCAATTTATCTGTTAGCTGCTAAAATCAGTTATCTCTCTGTAGTAGTCTGCAATGGCTATAGTGCAGCATCTCTATAATTTATCAGCTTGACTGACGCCACAGTCCAAGATAAACGGATGCCTCTTCAAGGTCCCTCACCCAGCATCTACAAACAATAGCTGGCCTTTGCTCTCCTGCTCCCTTCCTCTGAACTACTGCTTTCACCACAGATGGGAACAGATGGTGGCATTCAGTCATTTCAAAGTGTGTAAATTTCAAGCTAAAACGCCTGCTCAGCACTGTGCCCTGAATACACTGTACTAGACCAGCAAATATGCACTTGGAGATTTGTGAGAATTCATTTTCAAGAAACAACAGAATCACCAGAGCGTAAAGGCAAAGCACAGGTAAGAGTACGGGCTTATCTATTCCTTTGATGATCAGAAATCACACAGAAAAAGGAAAGTATAGTCAGCAAACCCTTTACTTCAGAGGTCCTATAGGTACTACACGACCGATTCTCACCCTGAACCTTGTAATCCAGTTGCAACAAGTTTTATAAAAGTCACATTTGACTTATTCAATATACACAGCATATTACCCTTATCTTAATCCAAGTGCCTCAACATGCTTTATGTGGAAGGATTAGGGAAACTGCTGACCGTTCAGTGTAGCACATGCTCTCCTGCAGGGGCTTTTAGCCTTGAGCTTTAGTGAGAGCAAAAGCTCTAGGGCAGCAGTAGGTTTTGTACCCTTAGCTCAGCTTAGCTATTGAACGTCAATTCTCCAGTGTCTCTGATCAGCCAGCCTTGGGCCACTGTGCGCGCTGAAGGTTGAATGATAAGAGACAGGGCAAATGCCCTATCCTGTCTTATCACTCACAGAGACACCATCGGCCATCAGATGTGTGGTTACCTCTTCACAGCATGTTACTGGGACAAACATAAATATAAACAAGTTTCTATATTTACTACAGTATGCCAGGAGAACAAGTCATATGCATGTCCATGATTTTTTATGGTAAACCCTACATGGAAAAACACCTATGCATTTTCCCTTAGTCCAAATACAGCCATTAGTCAAGTTATGTTTGGGGCCTGTGATTTGCGTATTTAGTTTAACATTAGAGCTGCAGGACTAAAACACTGAAGTAATTAAAAAAACAGGCAGGTTGTTCCGGCTGATGGAAGGGTTTGTGTGTGTTTATTTTCATCCACTCTTGTTAAGATGTCCCTCTGCAGAGTCAATTCAAGCCTTGTTTTTTTTAGCATGCCGCAGTTGTGTTCCTTGCTGTTTAAATCAAGTCCATAAACCTACTCAGCTACCTTTCTAGTCTACCTTTTCTTTGTGATGAGAAAGTGAAGAAGAAATGACTGCAGTTGATAGGGTAAGATACAATCATCAAACTAAAGAAGAATAACAAAGATTGGTGCCACTAAAGTTACCTATGTTAGATACCAGACCCTGTGGATTCCCTTGATACAGGCTTACTCATGCCTGTAATATTACTACGTCGCATTACTTTACTGTTCTTCTGCCATCCTGATGCACATTTGTTTGGACTGCAGCCATGACAGCAAAGCTCAAAATGGTCAGCCTGATTCAAATGCATCCAAATATCTCTGATTTAGCTTTTATGCAGCACTGGACTCTGCGTCAAAGATGATATTAATATGCTTGTGCTTTTTCAAAAATTGAATACGCTTGTATGTTTTTATATTTTTTGTATGTTTTATAACATTTTTAATTGGTCAATTTTAGATTTCTATTAATTCATATATATATACACACACATAGATGCCACGGTGTGTGTGGTGCAGTGTTATGTAGCCACAGATGTAACAATAAATACACAAAACACAGTTTGATAAAAAGATAAAATATGTTTGCACCATGCACACAGCATACTTGCAGGAACATTAAGGGTGTATTGATATATGTTTTTAGGAGAGATACAATTCTCACCTCAAAGGATTGTGTCTGCTTAGCCTCAGATAAATAAAAGTCTTTCATAAACAGTAAATATATTCAAATAAACCACCAAACCACCAAATCACAACCGTTCAAATTCATGATTTATAAAACAGCTCAGTCACTGAAATGTGGGTATACACATATGCATGACATTGGCCCTACATTCTCCTCAGTCTAGTATTAAAGAAGTCTAGTCTTAATTATAAACAGTAGAAAGATCAGAAAAAAAGGGCGGAGTGGCACATCAACATTTTAAATTTCCACACACAGCTTTAAAAGCACAGTTGATGGGAAAGAAGTGTCTACCTACAATGATTCAGGTGAGTTTACAGCTTAAATTGAGAAACACAAACAGATTTACAGGGGAGGCCTGAGGACTGGGTTTGAGAGCTCCTTAAATGGAAAGCTGAGAGATACCATGTAGTAATAAATGCAGTCCTCAGGGCTACCATGTTGCTGGAAATAGAGCAGTTTCACCAGCTCAACAGAGCAAGCGTGAGCATCACACCCGAGCAAGATAATGGATGAGCATCAAAGCACAGACTTAGGACTGATAGCCTTAAGTAAACCCAGTAAAATAGCTCTAGAGGAAGCCAGTCCTTTAAAAGGAACTTATAACTTACAAGGCAAGGGAGAAAGGCTTTAAAATGGACAAGGAGGTAGGGATGTAGGAATGGGCAATATGACATTATATACTTGAGAAGATCTTTAAAGGGCACAATGCGTATCACAATATTTACATTCCTGAATGTTTAAAAAAAAATGTAGAAAGTGTGCATATGCAAACTTACAAGACTTCTTACAATACAGAAGTACATAACGATAGCTTCAAACACGGTTAAGCCAATCAGATTTCGACATCGAAATAATTCATTATATTAATAAAGACAAGGTCTGCAATATGGACACAAAAGTCTATAGTGATAGAATCTGTCATGATAGCAATAACATCACATCACACTGCCCAGCCCTACAGATTTTCTTTAAAAAAAAAACAAAAAAAAAAAAAACAGCCCCTTGGCACCACATTGATGCCAGCTGGAGTAGAAGTAAAAAGGGAAAGTAGCATTGAACCTTTTCCATTCCACGTAAAAACCATCAGGAGAGGGAGACCTAACCTGAAGCACAGCTTAATGGGTACCACAATATGAAACTTCCAAGAGAGTTTCCTTTCTTATGAAATACAAAGATATGGGGGAAATGGACGCTGCAGGTCCATGTGGTAAAGCAAATAGATAAAATGAAAAGAGAAAAGCACTGACCTGTAGTCTGGTCGGGGTCTTCCTCCTCCTCTTCCCCCTCCTCCTCCTCCTGCATTACGCTTGGAGGTCTGTATGGTGGAGGGAGGCGCATCGGTGGGGGCACACTCCGCTGTCCCGTTTTCTACCCCACACACACATATAAACAAAGCAAAAGACTTTACTATCATGACAGACAGCACAGCAGCAAACTCCAAAGAGACACGCAACAAACAAAGGAAGCAGAGAGAGAAAGACTGAGAACAAAAAAAAACAACAAAAAAACTTTCAGATATTCTACACCTCTGAGAGAAAAGAGAGATGTTGGAAATGCCTCCCATGTGTTATTACTAAGATAACGTACTTTATATTATCCAGACCGCAGACTAAAGAGCACATCTATAGGCATACTGTAATCATTACCAGTCTGGTTTAGCCTTTGAATAACATGAAAAGAAAGTTTTACTGTAAGACCATATACATTTGAGCAACACAAGTAAATTTATATTTACACGATCACTGATTTATTCTCAGCTCACAAAGAAAGAGAGAGAGAGAGAGAGAGAGAGAGAGATGTGACAGTGATGTGCACTCCATAAATCGATTCATTAATCCACCTACCCATCCATCCAACTATTTTTTGTCATTTTGTCTTTCCATTTATCAATCCATCCATCTGTAAATCTCTGCGTCCATTCATCTGCATCAAATCATTTATTTGTCTACACACTCATCCATCCACCACTTCATCCAATATCTATCTACTATAAATCTATGCATCCATTTATCTGCCTACTCCTTCTTAATGAACTGATCTGTCATTTATCCACAAATCTATCCATATATGTACGCTTTCAACCATTTGTCTTTCCCATATATCTGCAATCTACCCAAATATCTATCTACACATTTGTCTACACACCTATCCATGCATTCAAGGGATCGATTCATAAATCTATGCATCCATCTACTCATCAGTCAATCCATCTGTCCATTTTTCTATCACTTCGTTTTACCAACCATCTATCCATTATTCTAAGCATCTATTCATTTATCTGCCCATCTATCCATCCAATAACAAACCTATCCTTCCATCCAATAATCTATACATTCACCCATTCCTATGCCCATCTATGCATCCACATATCCTTGCATTCATCTACTCATTTGTCCACATATCCAGCTTACCAGAACAAAAAAAAAAAACAGTCCAGCTGTAGTTCATAGTCTATGTGTAAGTCACAGGCTACTTGCTCAACCAAGTCACGCTAACACACTCTCACACAAAGTGTTTTGGAAAGCCCACATGTCAGCATCTTGCCATCTAAACATAAACAGACCATTAATTGTATATTTATCAGATGGCGGCAGTGTTTAATCAAGGCTAATTGCTCCTGCATGGAGCTGCAACTTCAGTCCTGTAATAGAAGCTTCTGGCTGTTCTGTTAGCATTAATCAGCTACTAGCACTGCTTATTAAAGGGCCGGCAGATGAAATTACACTGGAGAATGAGCAGCCCCCTCAAGACCTGCTCTGAGAGACCCTCTTATGCCTGATTAATAGCTAATGAATGATGCATCAGTCAAAGCTGTTAACAAACTAATACTTAACAAACTAACGTCATGGCACCCGGTGCAGAGTCCATCTGCAAGCTTCTTTCTAAAATAAAAGAACTCAGTGTTTCATTTAATTAGACTTTTCTCTTTAGGACCTCTGGCAGTTCAGGAATCTACTTAATATCTTTCTACACTGGAAAAGAACTGAGATGCTCTTCGGAAGAGTGATGAAATGTTAATTAAATTTGCAGTGACTAATGAGGAGCCTTGCTCTGATTGTGCTGAATAATCTCATATCCTCAGGAGCCAAGTGGGATACTAATGGCTGGAGGAGCAATTAGGACAATTATTGCTATTTTAAATTAATTGGAAGATAAAGCTGCTTTAATCAAAAATTTGGCCACTCCAGAGGGACATGATCCCCAGGGATAGGGCATGATTTCTTTGGGCGTGCACTTTCTACCTTCTCTTATTGCACTTTATTATTTAGCTGTATTGATTTTCAAGCTAAATATATTGATATATATCAAGCACTGAAGTTCAGAGAACGCAGAAACATACAACAACAGCTGAATACAAGCACCTTCACAAAATGTGCGGACTCAAGACACAATTTACACGTTTTTTTAACTTTGTCCCCACATAACTCTTGATAGATATGCTGATACCTCTGAGAAGTGGAAATGGTATTAAAAGGTAGATAGATTAGCCTAAACCCACAGTACAAGCATTATTACTTGGATAAAATCATGTCTCAAGTAATAGTGCCTTCCCAAATAGAACCTGAGAAGAAACACAAACATACTGGATCAAAAAATACTTCAAAGTAACCCTGACTGTTAAGACATGTAGCACCAAAATAGTGTACTCGGCCAATACCATCCAAGTATGTTGCAAAGAAAATATTTTAATATCAGACATAGCCATTAATTTATTTGTAGGCTGCCGCCTGCGTTACTGCTTTGAATGGTTGCTCTCTCTCATACACCAAGCTAGAAACAGAGAGCTAAATAGCTCCTTCAGCCTTTCCTGGCTTTAGCTAGAGCATGACATTGCTCAGAAGAAAAACTGTTCTGACAATCTCATTTTCTGTAAAACCGACTCCACTGCAACAATAAGATCACAGTGTGATAATGACGACCTACAAACAAACATTGCAGTGGTTTCTGTCATATTTTAACAGTACCAGACCACATATCCACAGTTTTAGGTCTTAACACTCAGGATTCCCTTTAAGTACTTAGGAGGCTTTAAAATGTATGATGTGGAACTTCTGAATCCAGCATCCATCAGCACACAACCATAAGCTTGTTAAACTCTCTTTATCTAAAGTGAAATGCAAAGAAATAACAGAGGTGCATCAAGTCTGAAACCTGTGCAAAAAATGCCCTTAATAACATATAGGGGGATTAATTACGAAATCTGGATCAATAAACTAAAAAGCAAAACAAAAAATAAACACTTATTTGCACAAATCCATTAATATTTGGAGTAAAACGAACTAATCAGTATCCACTCGTGTAACAGAGAGATCTCAGCATGGATGGCAGCTTAAGAAGTCCAGCTATAACAAGCATGCTTGTGGCTTGGATCATGTATTCTCCTAATCATCAACAATCCAGAGAAGTGAAAAAACACAGTAAAACAAGGCAAATGATAAAGTCAACCCAAAGGGTGACCCGAAGTGTTAAAAGTAACTGATTATGACAAAGCTAGTAGACTAAAAGGAAAAGAAAAAAAAATTGAGTAAAGTTATTCCAATACTACTAAAAAGTACTTTTCACTGTACTGACACTCTTCAAACAGTGTCCCGATATGATTCCTTCGATTTGCTACATTTTCAGTTTATTAGAGCATTCACCATTATACATGTACAATTATTCAAATTCAAAACAAATATTGTATTTTACAGTGTCATGGTCTAACACACTAGCCATGAGTTAACATCCATGCTGGACAAGATACAGTGACACAATATGCTATGATGTAAAAGATACTATCAAAAACTATGAAATAATTCTTTTAATTCAACATTACACACTGTGCTGCACTAAATCCAAAAACAGGACCAACTTTCATTTAATCAAACCTACAGTTTGACAGGTTTCTTCAAGCACTAATATCCACAACATGCTCAAAACAGTGTATTGTGATGTAACATATCATGACAGCCACAAACCAGTCTAACTATATAATCCAAACATAAGGTTCATATAAGATAAGTGAAATGAGAGATAGAGATAATGATGAAGATATAAAGAAGACAGAGACAGACAGACAGACAGACACACATGCTGCTTACCTGCATGCCTTTCCTCTTGGCCTTGTGCTGTCGTATACTGGAGGCTGTGACTGAAACAGGCTGCAGTGCATACGCACGCAAGCACACACACACACACACACACACACACACACACACACACACACAGTGAGTCTCCAATACATCTCTATAGATAACAAAACAGCACAAATCAGTGCTGCAGATCTGCTCCTGTGCTAAGCAAAGTGACCATAACCAATTATATTGCCTAAAGAAGGACATCAATCACACTCAGTGCACAATACCCACAGAGCTGACACAATGAACACAAAAGCCCTGCCCAAAGTGGCTTAAAGCTGAAAACATGGTTACAGTTAGATAATGACATATATGAATGACCATGTTACATGGGCAGACACTGAACATACAGTCGCAGTTTTGCTTAATAAAAACAAAATTGCGATTATGGTTAATGGATATGACAGGATCTTTGCCATAGACAGTTTTCAGGACAGCTACAGCTGTATTTATAAGCTGCAATTATTTTACAGCAGAGCAAACTGTTTGTACTTCACCTCTTGATTATCTGACAAAAAAGGCAGAGTTAGGTGGGCAAAGAAAGGTTAATATAGATCTGATATTTATGCAAATGAGAATCTTGGCAGCAAGCAGCCAATCAGAACATTACCTCTGTTTTAAACCTCTGTTTAATAGTGCCTCAAAATACAGTGAAAAAAAAACCAACAACAACAACAACAACACAAAGTCCTTTTTTAAAACCAGTACAGATTAAACAACAGCTACTCATTAGAGCACTGTTTCACTGGTATTATCAGGAATGAGGGCAGTGATCTGTGACTAGGACTTCACAGAGGCAAGAGGACAAGAAGAGATGGTTTAAGTAGGTAATTTATAGAAGCACTGGTAAGCACTACCCGAGGAGTGGAGGAAAGGCTCTGCACAACGAACACCACTGGGCTGGAAGCTGCTTTAATGGCCTGCACTGCCTCCTCATGGCTGGCATTTTGTAAGTCCACTCCAGATACCTGGGGAAGACACAGTACCTCTGTTATATTAAAAAGCCTTTTAGAAATATAAAGGTCACTTTGTAAGACGAAGGAAAAGAAAGAAAATACATACTCATACATACTACAATTCTACTGTATTTGATCTTTTCCTGCGACATCCACTTATGTATGTGGGGTTTTATATACCAAAAGCAGCTGCACCTGTGTACAAAACTAACCTTCCTTTTACCTTAGAATTATAAAATTGAAAGTGGCTGTTTTTATTATTGTGCCTTTTAGATCAGTATACAGAAGTTACCTCTGTTCTTACATGTTGTCTACAGAAGTTACCTCTGTTCTGTTCTCTGTTCTCTGTCTTTTATTGTGCCTCATGGACAAAACAGTCCAGGCTGAAACAGTTTTTATAATTTCAGTGTGGACTTTAAATGTAAACGAGGTTATTCTCATTGCATCAATAAACAGTAAATTCAAAATGGATTTTTTGCAGCTTAGCTTTTATATATGGTCTGCATGGACAAAGAGTAAAGACAATTAGATTATATTACAGTCATTAAAAAGTTTTTCTACTAGCTAATTTATCATGGAATGCATGACCAAGAATCAAACATGAACCATTCTCATGTCTCACAATGTCAAACCTACCCAACAGGTTTCATTTCTGTCAGCTGAACCAATCTGGGTACAACTATTTTTTGACAATGAGTGTATATTAAAAGATAAAAAAAAATGATTATGGTACCAAATCTATGTACTTTTCAACTAAAGCGTCCAAATTCAGTCCAGGAGGGCTTTGGTCCTGCTCAGTTCGGTGAATTCCCTGCTTAACCAGGTAATCACTGCTACGTTTAATTAATTTTGTTAAACAGGGAGATCACTAAACTGTTCAAAATGAAGGTTCTCCAAAAGTCTATATTGCACAGAGAACCAAGTCTCCAGGGACATAAACCAGCAGATGGTGCTGTGTGTGTGTATTTATCCCCACCTGTAAGATTTTGTCTCCAGTCTTTAGTGCACGTGTGCGTCCTGCAGGACTGTCTGGCAGCACCTGTTTGATGAAGATGCCCTTCAACTCTTCTCCATTCTTTAGGCGCTTTATAACTGTTCGGCCTCCAACAATACTGATTCCCAGAGACTCCCCTGGTTCCGGCCACACCTCCACTCTACATAGAGCATGCACATATACACACAAGCCTGCACAATCACACTTCATCTCACAGAACACAAATCCAGCTGACCTGTTTATCCTATGTGGACAAAAGCATTTAGTTTCTTATGACGCTAGCTAGCCAAGTTGACACAGCAGTTTACACCACTAGCTACTGTAGGACAACTGCAGTTAATAGTGTTTACACTGTCTTATTAGATTGAACAAGAGTGTTCTGCATAGGTTGTCCTTTATCATGGCAGGACCTACAAAAGAAAACATTTAAAAAACAAACACCAACCACTGGATATCAGAGCATAAAAAGACACCAGACAACAGAAAGCACCATTGACAGGGACACCTACCTGCGTGGGGAACCCCAGTGACTAAAGATGGGTGTTTCTTCTCCCTCTCCATCCTCTCTTTCAGGTAGATCACTAAGAATACACACACAAACACCAACAATGAAGCCTAGAATTCAACACATCTGAATCCAAGACGCCAATTCTTGTGCCAGAGGCTTTTGCAAAATTGCCCAAAAATCAGATGATAAATAACAAGGCATAAGAAGGTTCCCTTACCTGCGCCCCTCTCTTATCTGGACCATGTCATCTCCATGATTCCTCCTCCTCCTCCTCGCAGAGGAAGCTAACTGTGCAGAACTGTGGGAAAAATAAGTCAAATATTCAAAATACAGCACGTCAAAATACATCACGGGTCAATCCTAGACTCAAACGTATATTCAAATAAATGACATGTGTGACTACCTTAAATTTGGTCAAACAAATGTATGTCTTGCATATATTTCACATTTGCACCTGTCTACAGAAACATTCCTATGCATTAATATTATGTATAAACAGCTTAATGTTCAGGTAAACTGCTTAAATAGCCTGACAGTTTATGATAGAGATGATAAGTATAGTTAATATACAGCTCAGACGTCAGTGTAAAGTTCCAGTTAAAGTACATACAGTCTAATGTACAGCTCAGTGTGTAGTTTACTGGGGTGATCAGGGATAGATTAGTAACAGTCCATAGTGCTGGGGTTAGTTCTGGTAGATGCTCCCAGTGTAATGAGTTAAGATGGTTCATGGGTAAAAACTGTTCCTGAACCTGGCAGTCATGGATTGGATATGCCAGGACCTTTTTCCAGACGGAAGTAGTTTGTACAGGGGATGGCTGGGATGTGTAAGGTCAAAGGATAGTGGTGGCTTTCCTCAGACATCTCCTTTTGTATATGTCATGTATGAGAAGGAGAGCAGCTACGGTGAATGACTGGGCAGATTGTACCATGCTGTTTTTACCATGGCAGCAGTGGTGCTGCCATATAGCTTGTCTCTACAAAGTGGATCAATAGAAGGTACTTGAAGCTGCTCACCCTTTCCACATTTGTCTCCTTGATACAATGTGTACAATGTGTAGAGCATCGGTGAAAGGGCACCCTGTGCCTGAGTCTAAAGACGATAATAGTATTGCAGGCAGAGCAAATAATGATAAGCCATGATGATGAACAGCTGGATGTAACCAAGCAACAAAGGCTAATTCTTGGCTCAAAAATTCAAAGAATGCTTCTTTGTGAGAAAATAAACCGTTATGCTATGTACACCAAACCTGAGTGTAAACTTTGTTTTAGCCCACATGGAAAAGTAGCTACTGAAGTAGGTTTATCATTTGAGTTTTCTAGCCCTGGTTCATCTATTAGGGTTGATTCCTGTTGACCCCTTGACTAAATTCCATCTTTTATTTGGCATTAAAGCTCAGTTCATAAATTTAAGAAAGTTTTTTTTTTTTAATTTAGCTTTTAATTACAGTCACCATGCTTTCTCTCACTAATTCAACTCAACATTAAAATAATAATTAATCTGATTAATATGATCTTTTATGATTCATGTTTTAAATGAACAAACTTAACTTTCTTTTTTATTATATTATTGTTAGTAAGCTGTTACAACAATAGAATGAAAAAGCAATAATTTCTTTAGTCTTTCTAGATTCAGGCTGTAATACTACTTTTAGTACGCCAGGTGGTGCTACAATACAATGACAAACTGAAAAACCAAGCAATTAAAAGTTTTGAACAGTGAGAAACATTGCAGGCCGCCCATGTATAGGTGTGCACACACTCGCACTGAAATCTAATCCTCAGAGGTCTAATTACACTGTTCAGTGAATCTGATGGTAAAGACAGAGTTTGCTACATGCAGTTTGCTAAACATTACGCTTTAATTACTATGTACATATGCAATGCCTTTTATGCCCCCTGCTATCTGTTGGTGCAAACCAAACTGCTAACAGGAGGGTGTAGACAACAACTTCTGTCTCAAAAAAAGGGTTTGATTGTAAAGATAGATAAACAATGGAATAGATGGAAAGTGTGAATGTGGCACTGACTCTGTGTCTGTGTCAGTTAAAGTGAGTTCTGAGCCTTCATTCCTGGAGTCCGATTCTGCCTCACTCTCTGGCGTCTCCACCCATGATCTCACTTGCTGACCTGATGACACAAACACATAGGAACTGTTGTGTATACAATGTCAGAACATGTGGCCATACATATGTCCTATTTGCCTTAAACATAAACAAGTATGTATGTGTTGTTTGTCAACTATGTTTTATATATGCACACCAACCAGCCATAAGATCAAAACTACCTTCTTGTATCTACACTAATTGTCAATTTTATCAGCTCCACTTACTATACACGTACACTTCGTAGTTCTGCAGTTACGTCATGTATGTAGCCCATCTGTTTCTCTGTGGGGTTTTTTTTATCACTGGGTTCAAGACCCATACAGATAATTTAGGTGGGTGATCAATCTCAGCAATGCAGTGACACTAACAAAGTGGAGTGGTGGCATATTGGTATGTGTTGCACTGGTATGAGTGGATTAGACACAGTGGTGTCACAGAAGGGGGACTAACACGGTATCCAGGGCAACAGATGGGACTGCAGTCTGTATTTGTAGAGCTATGAATTGCATCTGTATGGACCTAATAAAAAGGACAAAGAATGCTAATACAAGGAGGTGGTCATAATGTTATGGCTAATTGGTGTATATATCACCATTGCATCTCCAAAATTGTATCTTTATAGAATAAGTAAACATACTTTAACTTAACTTTTAATGTAATATAATGTGAATAATTTTAAGTATTTGGGCAGTGATGTATTTTTGTCATTTTGTCTCTCTACACCTCGAGAACAGTTTTGAAAAAAAAAGGCATTCAAGATGTGTTAAAATGAAGACCTTTCACTAGATTTCAGCCTTCACTCAAGTGTTTTAACTTTAATATAGCATTAACCATTTAGGGATTACTGCCATTTTTTACATATTATATTTATTTGCACAAATTAGATAAAAGGTTTGAGCTGATTCCAAAAGGTTTGGTAACTCTTCATGGGTAAAAATTTCAATCTCAAATTCAAAATAGTGTCAATGCTAGAAAATCATCGCTAGAAGCAAAAAACCCTTCAGGATTGGACAAATCAACCATTTAGTACATCCTTTTAAAAAAGAAAAAATATTGGTGAGCTTAGTAGTATCAAAAGACCACAGAGGACAACCTAAGATGATGACTACAAAAAATTGCATGGTGAAGAAAAAGCCCCCACAACAATTAGGTAGAAGGTGGTATTTTGTGGCCAGAGTCTACAATAAAGAGAATAATGAATGTAAATACAGAGGGTTTACCTCAACCACTGGTAACACTCAAGAACAGAAAGGCAAGATCAGCCATTTCTAGAAATCATCTAAAAACCCTGCCCAGTTCCAGTACAACATTCTCGGGACAGATAACACCAAGCCTAACTTGTTCCAAAGTAATGGCAAAAGTAAAGTATGGAGAGGGAAAGAAAGGGTTTATGATATATCATTTGTCAATCATGGTGGATGTAGGATTATTATTATTGATATTAATATATTCATATGACAAAGTAACTAGGTCACTCGTGTTTTATTGATGATGTGACTGATTCCAAGATGTAGCAAGATTAATTCTGAAAGGCATAAAACGTTTTTTGTATAATAAAGCTTTAAACATGCTGCAGACCTGACAGAACAGTGCTTTGCATTACAGATGGGTAATTACCCAACAACACTGCAGAAGCAGCCCAATAGCGTTTTGTTTTTAAATGGCCAAATTAGTCACTTGTACTCAACCTAACTAAGTACACAGCTCACAGTAAGTCACTCTGTGACCTTACCCAACCTGACATGTCGGCACAGCCTAAATAAAGACCTAGAGTGGGTAAGGGATGTTTTGGGGATGTATATACGGAACACAAAATTGACTATGGAGTTTAAGTATTTGTTAGCAACGTCAGCATCATAGTTTAATCAGGCATCTCTAGAAAATTTTGCCAAATCATTCTCTTGGACTAAAAACCATTTTGCATTCAAATCAAATTTCATTTTGCATTTCTAATAAAGTCAGGATGATTTAATTAGTCCAGGAAAAGTAGGCCAGTTCTTGTTTTCTCGAGAACTCTTACTAGTCATGCAAAACTAAGAACTATAATTTTTGGTCGCAGCAGGATAAAAAAGAAAAGTGTACAGACACACTGGTGCTACAAAACATTTAGTCTAAATAACCCAAATAATTTATACACAGATTAATTTTACTCTGCCTTTCAGAGTTTTTCGAGCTAAGCATAATAACAGTAAAACCTACTGTGAAAAATAGATGGCACCAGAAATCCATTTGAAAATAAAAGCTTAAGGTTATAAAATAAAAGAGCTGCTATGAGCAAAAAAAGTATTAGGCTGGCATATTTTCTTTTGACAAAGATAACAGTATTTTTTGTCAAACAGTGGAATGGAAGCAAGCTCAACTCATAACACTCACCGTGACCATGATTGAAAAAACTGACACATTGACTCTGATTATAATGTTATAGGGGGTTTACACATGGTGGTGGTTTACTCCATCATATGAAGCTGACTGAGACACTTACTGAGTGTGCGCTGAGGGATCTTCGTGCTGGACAGTTCTGTTCCAAAGTCTTGTTCATTTTGAATTGGAGCCTCCTGATCATTCTCCTATACCAGAAGAGAAGACACAAAGAAATAAACGTTACATAAAGTTAGTTGATTCCAGATTTATTTTTAATTTAATGTAATAAAGTAGCCATAGCAGGTATTTGAAGATACTACAATTTAGCTTCCTTGAAGAGAGGTATGGAAATGCTTAAGCCAATTTACTGTCAGACTGTGTAAAAAAAATACTACTGATTTTGTGTTGATGTTATGTGTATTAATCCTAATATTACAGCAAATAAAGTCCCAGATAAATAGCTATTTAGATATTTTCTCAACTTTTGTACTGCACTGTGTCTGCCTGGAAACTCCATTCATTAACTCTGCAGCAAACAGCAGGTTATTACTGCAACAAACCTCATGGTTGTCTTAACCTAATTCAAATTGTTATCGAGCTCATTCTTATTGCACAACAGACCTCTTAGGGCACCAGTGCAATTTTTGTAATTAAACCTGTCAGGTAAAAAGTCCAGTTATCATAGTTTAGAAAACTTCACTACAATGCAGTACATGCTGTATAATTACTAATCCAACAAGACCATAACACTGACTTTAAATTGCCTTGACTCGACATCTAAAGAAAATGGATGGGAAGCTAAAAAATGCTTCAGGAATGCTTTGAGTGTTAACCTGCCTGTGAGGCATCATCTTTCTGTGATCTCAATTTATCAGTGCTCAAGCTTACAAATGGTCTCACCTCCTGTTGCATTTCAGTCTGGGTAAAGATCTGGTAGGGGTTTGTCACAGTTGATTCTTCGTTAGAGAGTGATTCCCTCCTGGTGTATGACAAAGGACTTTCCCTGTCACTTTCTGAGGTGTGGTACTTTCTTTCATCCCTCCTCTCAACCTCATCCTCCTCATACTCCTCTTCCTCCTCCTCCTCCTTCTTCTCCTCCTCCTTCTCCTCCTCCTGTCCTTGGTCTTCATCTACAGTCATCTCTCTCTCGAGGCCTGGCAGGAGCTCCATGGAGTTTAGAGGAGAAGCATAGCGGGGCATGTTGTCTATAATCAGCTCAGGATCCTCATAAAGGTCTTCTGGAAGGATTGAGCCATCCCCAAAGCCCTGTTAAGATACAACAGTCATACAAACTCCTCAATGTGCTAATGGCAGTTAAACAACAAAGAACTTATAAGAACACATGTACACAGTCATACCAGAATACCTCCTTATTTCTAATACTTAGTGTCCATTTTACTAGCTCCACTTACAAAAGTGCGCACAAAGTGCTTTACAAATACATTTCACAGTATAAAATGTACAACCACGAAGAACACACACTACTAGAAACATCTTTTAAAAAGTCTTTAGTTTTTTTAAAGGATTCCACAAAGTCAGCAAAATCTAAAAAAGCGGGCAGTGTGTTCCATAGTATGCTCAATACCCATAAGTCCTTTGACAGGAGCATGGAACAGAAAGTAGATGTAACTAACTTCACCTAAGAGAACAATAAATATGGGTTACAGACACAGAAGCCTGATCAGGGAAAGCTCTGTAAGTAAGTGTAAGACTTTTAAACTGGCTCCTATACTTAAAGCCAATGAAGAGATATTAGCAAAGGGGTTATATGAGACCATCTATTTGACCTAGTAAGTATAGCCTACATGCCTTATAGCCTGCAAACAATCACAGGCACACAAACTAAGTAAGGAGAAATGAGCATTACAATCATCAATACAATATGAAATAAAACATGAATAAATACCTCTAGCTCTGCATACAAAACTATTAATATTTCTTAAATAAAAAAGAAATCTGTGTCAAACAAGGACTGATCAAACATCCACAAGTTTGAATTGACAGGAGAGGAAAAAGCCCAAAACTTAGTTCTAACATTTGTCTTTTCAGCATTAAGTTGAAAAAAGGGTTATTTGTTGTTCAATTTATAATAGCACTTAGAAAATCTATGAGCCTACGTAAACTATACATCATTTAAATACAAAAAAGTAGAGTTGATATTATCAGAAAATGATAAGCAATATTAAAACTGTCAATAATTAATCATGCACCATTTATAAAGAAAATATCAATAATAGAAATGTATTTCTATTGCTAACAAAAACAACATTTTACATGCTAAAAATGGAGATTCACATTGCTTCACATTTTTCAAATTTACAAATATCCAGGAAATAAAATAATAACTATTAAATAACATTAAATAACACAATAACCATTAAATGATAAAAAATTAACCAGGGCAACATCTGAAAAAATGCCACAATTCCCACAATGTATTGATAAGCACAGCAGTCCACTGCAGCTTAGACCGGTGCTATCTGTAGCTGGCATGGCTATTAAATATTAACTCCTTTAATGAAAATCTTTAACGCCAATCACATTTAAAATGATATTAATAGCTCTACATCTTTTTGTAACAAATTATTTAATGTCTCATATTGAAAGTTTTTTTATGCTGGTGCTGGTGTGTTTCTTCTCTCTTAATGACACCCACATAGGCAATTTCCATGATGATTATGTAAATAAGCATATTTTTGCAATTCTGGCCACACACTACTCATTACGGCAACAAGATTTACTATCTCTGTAGACCAAGTGGCCAGCAAAATGTTTTATACCTGTTTACATTATTTGAGAGTCTTACAGCTTTATTCACACATTGTGGACTCAACAAATTAGACTCACTCACTTCTGCAGAAACTACATAGAAAACCAGCACCAGATAGCATCATAGCTGCTGAAGCTTCCTCAAAGAAACTGGCTACAGAGCTTGGTATTGCTATTTGCTATACTTACATAAAGGTACTACAGTACAATGGACTTTACAATGGTTTTTACAGTATGCTGCTTTTGGACAAGAGTTCAGAATGCTATTATCTACAAAACAGATGCAACAAGTCTTAGCTGCTGAAACAATCACCCAAAACTCTTGTTAACAACATGTCGCCGAAGCACTACAGAGGAACCCCTACGTCCTTATGTCTCTAAAAAGATTTAATTTGCTACAGTGCTTCATTTTATGATCTCAAAGCAATAAATGGGGGTGATCGTGTCAATGAAGTCAATGAAGAGCATATCCCTTACTTGGTTGCTCCTCTCTTTCCCCCCTTATTCTTCTCCCTGTTCTTATTGCATGGCTCAGAAACATCAGATCAATAATACGACAGAAGGAGAGAGACTGAGAGAGAGAAAGATATCTTGTCTACTGCGTATAAAGCAGTCATTTCATCTTGAACAGGGTTCTGGCCTGTCCTCTTCCGCCCAACACACACACTCTTAAAGATCATAAGAGCTGAAAGTGCACTTTTCCCAACACCGCTCCGATCCGCACACTCAGCACCTTTCACACCCCTCCCCTCAAAGAGCCCAGAACCAATTTGCCATGAAAAATGTGCAGGGTCTAAAATCTTAATGGCGCAATTAGTCTCGTTTTGGGTAGATTTACGGCAGCACTTGACTCAGCCGCCTCAATTACATCTTTGCTAAAACTCAAGGATAATACAGCCGTGCATCTCAAAAGCTAAGAGGGAGTGGGTGGGTCTTCACCTCTAAAAGTTACCCTTCCTAAGGACTAGTTGCTTGGTATCTCTCTGTCCAAATTTCCTTCTCCTTTTTCTCATCATGCATCACTCTGTTTCTATTCCTTTCTCTTTACCTGTTCTTTTTAACAACAGATCACTTCACCCAAACTCAGTTTTAGGTCAAGCTGGAAAGGCTTCTGAATTGAATTAATTTGGTGATCGACTACAATGAAAGTATAACTCATTTATTTACCATCTTAAAAGACATGCGGTTATAAACACTATTTTGGCTTACAAAGCCCTTTTTGTGTAGATTCACTACAGAGCTCTATGGTAATAATACCTTTGGCACGGGTAGCTCGGTATGGGTGGGGGTGTGCTTCTCGTCCTGTATATCTGCTGAATGCTCCACACTGCTCCTCTCCTCCGTCTAGAGTCAAACACACACAAGAGCATCAGAGAAACAGATTTTCAGGGCTGCAAGTCATCACTGGATACAGACCATTATTAGTTCTACATCGGTTAGGGCACAGAATGCTTTTTTGTCAAAGCCAGCACATAAACACCATGAGAGTCTGCTTGACTCTTCCTGCAGATCATGGGTTGTGGCAATTGAGCAGAGCTGTGGTCATTTGCAGCAAGACAGGCAAGTTAAAGGGCCCATATCATGACAAAACTTTGAAGAAATATGTAACCACTGCTAAGTTCAAGTTTAATCTCCAGTCCATAAATGGAAAATAAGATGCAGAGTCAATAAATTTTTAATAAACTGTTTCTGTGAAAAATAAACAATATACATAAATCCACTTATTCAGCCTACAGTGGATTAGCCCAACCCATTATTACTGATGTTCTACGGGGCCAGTGTGTTTCTGAGAGCCTTTTCAGTAAGGTACTTTTCAGGACAGCCTATCATAATAGAGTTTGTAAAGGCAAAGGAAGAACAACCACCTTAAATTTAAGGAATTAAAAAGCTAAAAAAATAATAATAATAATAAAAGGGTCACGCAAAAATACACTGAGTGTTTTATTACATGATATCATACTTTTGGTTGTTTTCAAATACAGTGTTTGTATTTGTGTTTTGTACTTGTGTTATGAAGTGAGTGATTTTTTTTAAATGAACTGAAAAATAAGTTGCTATTGAGGCAGCAGAGAGAACAACTGCCCTCCCCAGAAGAAAACAAATAAAAGCATAGAAAAGCATCAAGAGACACACAGCTTCTAGTTAGCGGTTGGGTGATCCAGGTACCAAGGCGCTTGGTTTTCTTCTCGTTTGGTTTTCTTCTAATGTGTGTGAAGCAACAAACATTTCATGCCGCTGCATCTCTCAACATTGAAATCAGCAGGTGAACTCATGCAGATCCACTGTGTAAAATGCAAAACACACACTCCTAATGAACACACAAGCATGTAGTCTGCTTTAAAATGCTTTAAAGTTTTCAGTTCCACCTTAAATGGTGTTGTGGGTATATTCTGGCATATAAAGGGAAAACCAGAATAAAATGACATCAGCCTTGTGTGGCCATGAGGAGAGCGTGTTGCATTTTTTCAATTTTACACAGTGGATCTGTGGCTGTTGAACAAGAATTTGGTGAAAAGGGAGCTACCTTCAGCCTCATCTTGACCACAGATGCCACTTTTGCTCCAATTATTCAGTCACTTTATTGAGTTTTTCTCAAAAATGAACAACAACATTTGTTGCTCCTGATTTTGCTCAACTAAACCACTGAAGTAAACCACAGAATAGTTTTAAATAGCACACCCTCCATACTCAGTTCACTTCATACCAACATAGTGATGTGACATAATTTGCAAACACCGTATTGTTATGAGTGGACTTCAAGACTGAGTCTTCAGCCCAGACATCGTTCTACACCATGTACTATAAAAAGCTGGCCTATTGGTTAACCATCCAATGTGAGGACATCAATTGTGCTGTGAGTAAAGTTTTAGGTTTTATACAATGATCACTCATAACATTAAAACCACCTTCTAGTTACTACACTTGTTATCAATTTAATCAGCTTCATATACCATATAGGTACACTTTGCAGTTTTACAATTGCAGACTGTAGTCCATCTGGTCCTCTGTATACTTTGTTATTCCCCGTTCACCCTGTTCTTCAGTGGTCAAGGCCCCCACAGGATCACCACAAAGCAGGTATTACTCGGATGGTGGGTCATTCTCAGCACTGCAGTGACACCAATGGTTGTGTGTTAGTGTGTGTTGTGCTGGTAAATGTGGATCAGACACAGCAGTGCTGCTGGAGCTTATGTGCATGTATGTCCACTCACTGTCCACTCTATTAGACATTCTTACCTGTACCTCTACCTAACTGGCTGTTAGCTTAATTGGTTGATGTGTTATAGTAATGGGATGTATCATGGAGACGCCCACCCAAATTGCTCCAAAAAAACAAACAAACAAACAAAAAAAAACACATAAGAGTGCATCATATTTTATGTAAGATTACAGTTTGTGCATATTTAATGTATGGCAACCTAAGTTTACCACTTGTTTACCCATCTGTTAGAAACAAAATCCACCTACTCATCCATACGGTGGCACATACAAAAGAAGTAAAGCTTATTATATGATTCACTAATTTATTTATCAACTACTTTTAGATTTTACACCGTATGCTGTGCGGTTTTAGTTTTGATTAAAAATTCATCACTTTATTTTAATATTCTGCTCTAATAAGAGAATATAAAGAATTCTGCGACATGAAATACGTACTGGGCTTCAGCTTTATTTGTTCAGACAAGCCACATACTACCATGTTTTCATGTGTTTTGGCAAATGTATTTGATTAAAAACAAGTATCATGGACAACCCTTTTGGCAAATACTTTTTTTGTATTTCACATAACTTTTTTCTTTTTCAACACTGTAGGGACACTGACTTGGTGGTGTTGTTTTAGTGTATGTTGGGCTGGTATGCATACAGAGTTTTTAAGACACCCTTTTGCCACTGATTGACACAGAATCAACCACAACAAAAACTAATCAGTGTTCTGTAACCACTGATGAAGGACTAAAGGATGACAAACACAAACTGTGCATCAACAAATTAGCTTTCGTCTTAAATAAAATGATAAAATGGACTATGGGTGCAGATACAAGGAGGTGTACCCAATGGAGTGGCCGTTGGGGGTATAGATGAGATCTAAGCCAAAGGGTTCCCATAGATTTTTATGCAACAGCAGAAGCTCATATCTACTATAGGTCTTTTAAAGTAAGCCAGGAGAATGTGTAACCCAGTGCATGCAGATTTCTTTAACGTTTAAAGTCAAATGCTTAGTACTACACTGTAAACAACCACTCAGTGTATTTAAAGATGAGATTTAAAACAAAGGTTTGGTTGAAATGTTTTAAAGCACTGGTAATACAGTATGGCCTCACATGTATTCACTGGCCAGGGGTGGCATTACTTGGCTATATTATGCCAGTCAATGCATCTACTTATTTATAAAATCATTGATTGTGGCTGGCAGACCCTTAAATACAGATCCGCAAAAATATCCAATCACTCTTTAATGGCTCAATATATACAGATTTCATTTTGAAATTATTAAGGCTTTTTCTTACGTCTTTAAAGTTCAAAATCTGATAGCACCATCTAATGCCAATTGTGTTTTAGTATAAGAACTGGATAAGTCTTGCATTGCGTAGTTTCTGAAATAAGCCCAAGGATTCCCACAGTTTTCTATGTGGCTGTGAAGCTCATAGTCAGAATAGATATTTTCAAGTCATCAGAATATATTATCCAGTACATGCAGAGTTTTATATCGCTATGGGTTTGAGGGTGATTACAACAGTGAGTAAAAATGAAAGAAAAGGCCAACTGCACATTCAACTGCTTTTAAAACGAATTCCTCTTTGACCAAAACCTCAATAGTATGTCTCCACAAGTCATCGCTCTTACCCCCAGCGGTTTCTTAATGCCCAGGTAGACCTTGCCCGCTGGAGCAGCCTTGAGCACCTCCACAGCCTGGGTCAGAGTGAAGCTATCCAGGTTTGTGTCGTTCACGAACACTAGCTGGTCTCCAGGCAACAGGCCCCCATGACTCTCAGCCACCCCTCCGGGCACCAGCGAGCGGATAACTATCACAGAACGTGTAGTGTCCAGAGGGTCCTGCAGGGGGCAACATAGACCACACCAAACATGTTTACACTAACATGCAAAACAGAATGACACGCTTAGATGCACAAGTGCAATGCTGGCATGTACTTATGGTGAACATGTTACAGCTTTAATTTTAGCCTGTGGATGATCAGTTAAAACAATGTGTCTCCACAGTGTATCCACAGTACAGTGTCAAATTAAAATATCATAATTCTTTTCTTTCATTTTTTAAAAAAGATCCTTTTTGTTTTTTTAAGCTACCCTTTATGTTGTGCAATATATTATACGAGGTAGGGGCCAACAGAAATGGTTAAATCTGAGTTACATAAACATCTAATGTTTATGTAATATTAAGAAGAACGTGATTGCCTATATGATTGTTCCCCTAAAGGCTTTTTTCCCCTCAAAACATGCATAAAATTCAGTCACTGAAATCTAAACAAAAAATGAAACATTTCATTCTCATAGTGTCTCTGACATCAGGAAGCATATTCTTAACCATTTTATGCAATAACTTTCTGTGAAGGAGCTTTAAGAGGCATTCAACTCTTTAGAAGTCACTGTGAGTAATTCTCCAGAATACATCAACAAATTCCCATTTGACCCACCTGCATGTGCAGATACAGAGAAGGACTTAAATCATCGCAGAGCTGGTAGAAAGATAATAGAGGCGTTGCTATATATTTCAGCTACAGCTTTAAAGCATAGAAGACTGCTGAATGAACACGATGCAAACGCTCACTCTCTGTTTCGTTAGGCCATATGTCACAGTATCAATCATGTTTCCAGCAAGCTATGCCATAAAACCGCAATTCAGCTTCGATTTGATGTCTCTGACAATATATTTGATGACCCATATGGGCAGCTTTTATGTGACGAGCGACAATATAAAAGTGATTAACAAGTGGTTATTTAAGTATAAAAGCTAAAGCAGGCACAGTATCATTAGCGAATACATCCATCTGACTATGATGGAGAGAAATATTTACGATCATCATCATCCATTTTGAGGGACAGGGACGAACAGTAGAAGAGACAATACTTAATTTGTCGTATTTATGCTTTCCAATCTGGTATGTGTGGTAAAGCACCATGACAAAGTGAGAAGCGATAAGCACCATACTTTATACCAGCCTCAGTAGGGCTGTCACTCATTGAAACTGCATAGAGCCCTATGCTACAATTTAAATCTCATTGGACAAAAAACGTTTTTTGTTAATGAAATAAATAACAATAAGTTACCACAGCCCTTTCACATAAGGAAAAATAAATGTGGCTGCAATTTAAAGAGCAAAAACTGTAAATTAATGAGTTAAATACAAAATATACCATACTTTTTGGCAGAGGCCACATTGTGTGTATTATTTGTTAAATATAGCAAATAAGCAGTAACTGTGCCTTAAATGTGTTGAAGGTGTTGTTTTTGGTTCTCCTTTTCCTGCGTCCTATAGTACGAAACAGAGCCTAATAGACATCTAAAAGACTATGTCTGGTTGGCATATAATATATTCAACAGTGACGACCCTACACCCACCGACAAGCAGTACACAAAATGACGTGGGTGTGAATGATAATATTGAGTAAAAAGCTGCTGCCTGAAACTGCACTTCTGTCACTTTTCCACTGCATCTTTGCTTTGTCCACAAGAGAGCAGAATAGGCCTTGGGCTGTGACCTGTCCTCCGGACAGCTCACATCACACTTAGATTGGGTCAGACAGGTGGTTTGCCCTGCTGGACAGCAGGGGGGAGTTTAGAAGAGTCTGGCTGACCGTTCAGAGCCATTACAGGCTTCTGATTACACAATGCAGTGCTGAGACTAAGAAAGGGAAAGCAATCTCAAAGAAAGGGGTGAACTGAGACCTGCTGAGAGAACATAAACTCAGAGAGAGGGAGAGAAAGACAACAGCAAAGAGAAAGCCAAGAGAAAGAAACAGAAAGAGAGGAAGAAGATGGGAGAGAGAAAAAACAGGGAATGAGAAGGGCTGAGAAATCTAGAAGAGAGAAAAGAAAGACAAAGAGAGAGAAAAGAGAAAGACTGAGGATAACAGAAAAGAAAGAAATAGACTTGTAGAGAGCACAGGAAAGAAAGTGAGAGAATGAGAAAGCAAAAAAGAGTAGAGGATAAGAGAAAGATTGAAAGAGACAGAGAGAGCAAGAGAGAGAGAGCGCAAGAGAGAGAGAGAGAGAGAGAGAGAGAGAGAGAGAGAGAGAGAGAGAGAGAGAGAGAGAGAGAGAGAGAGAGAGAGAGAGAGAGAGAGAGAGAGAGAGAGAGAAAGGGTGAACAGGAAAAGATGGAGAGGGGATTTGAAGTTCCACTCCAGCTGGCCCTTTTGGAGGACACTGGCTGCATTGTCCGACCGGCGGGCCACAGCCAAGCGTGCTTCTCTTTCCAAACCCGCTCTCATCCCACATGGCCGGTGATGTCAGCAGTGCAGCTGGAAAAAGCAAAGCAAAGCAAGGGGAGCGGACCAGAGCAGGCCTGAGGGGCCACACTGAGACTGGACGGGAGACTACAGCTAGGACAGAAACATCAGAGCACTACACCAGAAACACAGGCAGCGAACTGTGCCCTGAGAGAAAGAAAAATAGAGAGAGAGAGAGAAGAGAGAAGAGAGAGAGAGAGAGAGAGAGAGAGAGAGAGAGAGAGAGAGAGAGAGAGAGAGAGAGAGACACACACAGAGAGAGAAAGAGAGATAGATACAGTGATGTTAAAATGTGTTTGCCCCCTTCATGAGTTTTTTTTTTTTGCATGTTTGCCACTCTTAAATGTTTCAGATCATCAAACAAATTTAAGTATTAGTCAAAGACAACACAAGTAAACATAAAATGCAGTTCTCAAATGAAGGTTTTTATTATTAAGTGAGAAAAAAAAAATCCAAACCTACATGGACCTGTGTGAAAAAGTGTTTGCCTAAACCTAATAACTGGTTGGGCCACCCTTCGCAGCAACAACTGCAATCAAGCGTTTGTGCTAACTTGCAATAAGTCTTTCACAGCGCTGTGGAGGAATTTTGGCCCACTCATCTTTGCAGAATTGTTGTAATTCAGCCACATTGGAGGGTTTTCGAGCATGAACTGCCTTTTTATGGTCATGCCACAGCATCTCAATAGGATTCAGGTCAGGCCTTTGACTAGGCCACTCCAAAGTCTTCACTTTGTTTTTCTTCAGACATTCAGAGATGAACTTGCTGGTGTGTTTTGGATCATTGTCCTGTGGCAGAACCCAAGTTCGTTTCAGCATGAGGTCACAAACAGATGGCCAGACAGGATCTTTTGGTAAACAGCAGAGTTCATGGTTCCATTTATCACAGCAAGTATTCCAGGTCCTGAAGCAGCAAAGCGGCTGACGAGACAAAAGTTGAACTTTTTGAAAACTGCTTTTTCTGAAATGCAGTGTTCAAAAAGTTCAACTTTTGTCTCGTCAGTATCGAGTATTTTCCCAAAAGTTTTAGGGACCATCAAGATGTTTTCTGGCACAATTGAGACGAGCCTTAATGTTCTTTTCACTGTAGTGGTGCAGTGGTTTTCATCTTGGCACTTTGCCATGCAGGCCATTTTTGCCCAGTCTCTTTCTTTTGGTGGAGTCATAAACGCTGACCTTAACTGAGGCAAGTGAGGCCTACAGTTCTTTGGATGTTGTGGTGGGGTCTTTTTTGTGACCTCGTCGTTGCGCTCTTGGGGTAATTTTGGTCCGTGGCCACTCCTTGGAAGGCTCACCACTGTTCCACGCTTTTGCCATTTGTGGATAATGGCTCTCACTGTGGTTCGCTGAAGTCCCAAAACTTTAAAAATGGCTTTTTAACCTTTTCCACACTTTTAGATCTAAATCACTTTCTTTCTCATTTGTTCCTGAATTTCTTTGGATCTTGGCATGATGTCTAGCTTTTGTCTTTGTCTACTTTGCTTTGTCAGGCAGGTCCTATTTAAGTGAAATTGAACTCAGGTGTGATAAACCGTAGTTAAGTGTTTTAACTGGTAGACAAACACTTTCACACAGGGCAATGTAGGTTTGAAATTTTTTCTCCCTTAATAATAAAAACTGCATTTTGTGTTTACTTGTGTTGTCTCTGACTTTGACTCTATTTATATTTAAGAGTGATAAACATGCAAAAAACAAGAATTCATGATGGGGGCAAACACTTTTTTACACCGCTGTAGAGAAAGAGAAAGCGACAGACAGAGAGAGAGAGAGAGAGAGAGAGAGAGAGAGAGAGAGAGAGAGAGAGAGAGAGAGAGAGAGAGAGAGAGAGAAAGAAAGAAAGAAAGAAAGAAGGAAAGAAAGAAAGAAAGAAAGAAAGAATCTAGGAAATCAAGGAAAGAAAGTGGGAAAGGGGATCACAGAGTGAGGAGGAAGAAGAAAAAACAAATGGAAAAACAAACAGAAAGAGAGAGACAGAAAGAGAGAGAGAGAGAGAGACAGAAAGAGAGAGAGAGAGAGAGTGAGAAAACCAACCAACAAACGAACATGTCATGTTTCTTACTTGTGTTTCTGGCTGAGTGCAGCTTTGATTTAAGAGTCTATATAATCCAGCACTCATCAGGGGGTGCAGCTGCCTTCTTTGCTCTGAGTGCAAGATCTTTTTAGGACAGTAAACAACAAGCAGAGACTCTCCGCAGAGTAACTACTGTACACTACACTTTTACCCACAGCATACCTCTTCTGCTTTCTCAAAAACAACAACTAAGCCTTTATGCTGTCTACATTCTCAAAGTCCACTAAGAATTACGAAGCTAAAAATAATCTCTCAAACTTGGGCTAAACCCATAAGGCTTTTCCCAAACACTGCCCTTGGTGTTATGTACTTCTCCGGCCTACATGCAGAAAGAGAACCAGTCTGTACCATGCTTGGGTGATGGATGGGGCTGTGCATGTCACTGGATTGGCTCAGTGAACTTAAATGTATTTATTTATTTTTTAAGAAAGGCAGGAGAGGGGGTTTAGTTAAGGCAGGTGTGGCGTTGCCGTCTGCTTAAGCAGATAAAACCATCCGCTCTAAGCTGCGGACGCTACACGGGCAAGCACTGCATATCGAAGGGTTAAGATTCTCCACTGTGGTTTCAGGTGGATAGTAAATCTACAGCCTGCGCTGGAATCATCTGCTCCACGCCTGCACAACGCTTCACCTCCTCCTTAAATCTTGCTGAACCAAATTCCAAGAACTCTTTCTCGCACTTTTTCAACATCATCCCCCCCCTCCACAATCACTTTCTCTCTGCATGCTCGTCTCTGAAGGGAAACGGAGGTCCGGATGGGCCGACCATTCTCACAACGTGCATGACCAATCCTCTAGCTGTGACCGAAACCAACGTGATTATGGAAAATACTGAAATCCCTCTTAACCCTTCCCCTGCTTATGAACGGACGACACTAGCTGCATTATTTTCCTTATCGTTACATAAGCCTTTAAGGAAAGTCTAAACATGCTTATTATTAGCTCTATCTAAAGGATCCTTAGCTATATTCATGTACAAAACAACATTTAGTACATTTCGAGTCATAATTACTATTGGACAAATTTACACCGATGCCAAAAACCTTGTTGTATTAAACTTGTCCACCCTTTTTGGCCTTCTTACAGCTTTTGTCCAAAATATGAGATATTTTTCCAACAGTGTTAAAAGGTGCCATAGAACGGAATAAGGACTGTTTGGTACATGGCACTGATATTCCTTGAACCTCAAACCATGCTGTCTTTGTCTTAAAATACAAATCACACTGCAAAAAGGTTTTTTCCAAAATTCCAAATTCAAGACAGTTATGTAACAGTAAATGTAAATGTAAGGCAACGTCGGGACTTTTCTTATTCTTTCCAAGGAAACAAACTGTCAGTGGGGATGTGCTGATATGCTTTGAAGGAGGCTATAGTTGACTTCGTCTTCGCAGCTGCTACAACTTGTACAGGAGGTGATCAAAGCATAATTTAAGGCGCAATGGAAAATTCATAAAACAAGATCTTTATCATCAACTTAAACTCTTAAGTTGCTAGTTTGCTTTGGGTACAGCTTCGACTTTACTGGCACTAAAATCACAACTGAAACCTGTAAGAAGCAAATCATCTTAAACTGAACCTTTCATAGTGACCCAACAACTTTATTTGTGTGCTGTTAAGCAAGCAGCTAGGATAGATAACATTGCTACTTGAAAGCTTTACGACTTCAGTAGCAGAATGAAGACATTGCTTATTTGCACAGAGGTTCTTTGTGTTTTTCAGTCTGTGAAAACAGACTGAAAAACAGATTTCAGTCACAGATTGTCTAGACTTCAGAGAGCAAAATTCTGAATAAAGGACATCTTCAAAGATCTCTTGGAAGTCCAAGTAATGCCTTTGGCTTTTATGTTTGATTTTAAAACATTCGTTTTTTTATATATCCTAATACTGAAAAAAGCTTATTGACCAATACACATCCTTTCAGACCCCTAGCACTGAGTTGTCTTCTCACAGTGGAAGGATGGACAGAAACACCTGTGAATTTTTTTTTTAAGATTCAACAGTGGAGCTTCATTTTCTCCTTTCCCTCACAGATGAAATCTTTAAGTACTGTTGTGATGGAAGCAGTTTAGGTGTTTGTTAGGAGTGCCAAGTTTTCAACAGTTTTTTCCCCACAACTTTTTTCCCCCTTTGACTTTCTCCTTGCTTATGAAAAAGTATCTTCTTCATGACCTAATCAGAAATACCTCATAAAAACTAATAACTCACATGAGTGTTTTGAATGAAATTTAAATGATGGGTGGCCTTTTACTTTTGAACAGTGCTGTAAATTTTAATAGCTGCCTTCATATGTAGAGTACTATAATATTTAAACATAACATGTGGGGAAAAAAAACAAATGCATGTAGAGAACATTAACTACTAATTCTATTGTGAGAGCTAACTGAACCACATCGGCAAAAATCGTACTGAGTGATTAGGAAAGAGGACTTCCTCACCCAGAGAGAATGAGGCCAATTACTGGACTCACAGTGACAAACGGCTGTGGCATCGCTGTGGAACTTACTGATAACAGAGCCAACAGTAGCACGTGCACAAGTTAGCTGCTGCCACTGGGGCGATGTAAAAATGCCAGGACCAAATATGAAAGTGATTTTAAAAAGAAAAATATATTTTAACCAGAAAACAGGATCTAGGATGAGGTAACAGGATCCAGTAGTGTTTCAGGCTGAAGGATAAAAGATGGTATAGCCTATGTTTATAATAAAGCTGGCAGCTGTGGTCACTTTCATCTCAGCAGTGTAACACAGACAATGCAGATTTGACAACGACCATAAATTCACCACTTCCTCAACCCTCAGCACCTCGGATCTACAGAGAACCTCCTCATCAGAAATAACCTCCACCGTGGACAACCATGAGAACTTCATGCTTCAGTTATGGTGAAAAAGATCATGATGCGCTCTCCATCTGGAAGCATCAGCGTCAGGATTTGGACGTATGCTGCATTCAATCAAATATTTTCCTGTCACGGTAATAAAACTTGCCTCAGCTGCAAAGCCACAGGGTAAATAAGCAAAGAGTAAATAAATAATAAATCTTGTGATGATTTATGCCCTGCTCCTAAAACATTTGCACTAAACTGTGTATTGATGTGCAGGTAAGGCTATTTTAAATGCCAAAAATGTGGAAAAATCTAAAACACACGCTTCTACGTTTCAACTTTCTTTTTGTTGGCAGGCAGCAACTGCCATGAATTACTGGTGCCACAAATACAGTGGAGGAAATGCATTAGCATCTCCAGCACAGGCAATGAGACTGTACATTTACAGAGAAGCACTCTGCAGTGAACATGTTTTCTGTTTACAAACTCTTTAACAACAATGTACTTGTTTTAAAAATAGTATAGCAAAAAATGAATTATGTTGAAACGGTTTATTTGTGAAAAATAACAGGAGTGTCCTTTTTCTCCCTTTATCAGTCATGCCAGACTGATGGCTCCCACAAACAGAATATTATAAGGCCTGGTTACACTCACCCTTTCAGTCCCCCTGTGGACCCACAAGAACGACCCACCGCAGGAGAGCTCCTCAATCATTCTCATTTTCAGAGCAGCATTATAGCATGACTTCACGCCTGACCTCATCGTAAAGAGAAAAACACTCTGTAATAAAGTTTAAACGTGCACGCAAATCCAGTCCTATTTAAGGCAAATTCATCTCGACCTGACCCTTCAGATCAGGTGTTTAGCTCAAGGGGTCTTCATTAATCTCCATTAGCTGTACAGCACAAGCCCACATCACCAAGGGAAGTCCTTCACATTCAGACACATGTTGCTAAAAACCATGGGATTATGCTTCTTACTTTGAGATCTTACATCAAACTTGGGGGGTTGGGGGGGACCTGACATGTGTGATTTCACAGTCATCGCATTTTGGCACTCCTGCAGTTAGGAGTGTCATTTAGGGGAGAAAAATACCAAGTGTCCAGCCGTCAGGCCCATGGTGGGCTTCCATCAATCAGGCTGCGGTTACAGGGATGGCTTGCATGGTCTCAGACTTTGTGGTAACTCTAGCTGATATGAGCAAACAGGTGAAAAGATGGAAAGAGAGTGAGAGTGCTTGAGAATATAGTAGGCAATACAGCCAAAAAACTTACTGCCACTTTTACTGCACTATTATTTTGGGGGGAAAACACTAGATGTAAAACGGGCTGCATTTTAATGTCCCATTTTCCCCATTGTGTAAAATTCAGCAAATAGCCTATTGTAGAGGTTGAGTACTAGCTTTCACTTTGAAAACCAACAAAACATGACCTTACCAGGGGCACCTCAAGTTATATCATGATACTTTTTCTTTTATCTTTTCCTTTTTTGTATGTGCATAAAGTACATGTACATAAAATATATGAGTTTAATGTCATAATGTAATTTAAATAACAATAATGTACTGACATTTCACAAAGGCTGGTGTGAAACATATGTAAACATAAACTGCATTCTGAGGGTTTTTTTTTTTCATAATCAGACCATGACAGCACTGTGGGTGCTTGTGGAACTACTCTGCTTACATAAAATCTCTGGTGATATTAAAATAAACACAGTGCTGGCATTTCAGGGTGTTCATAATAACCGTAATAACAGTAAAAATCAATCACTTGTCCCAATTTTAAGTTTTGGAACGTGTTTTGTGCAAGACCTGACAGAATTAGAAATGTTTACATATTTACTGCAAGCGTTCTAAAAGCCAATTTAGGTTTATGTTATCCATTCAAATCACTTATACTACAGCCCACATTGCTGTGTGACTGTATACTAGTGCGGTATATGACAGTCAGAAATAAGTGACAATTTATTGTGATATAATAGTCATATCACCCACCCCTAATAGAGCCCATATGGAAGGTGTTGTAAAGCTGCAGGCATGTCTGTAGGTCCTGCTCTTGCCCACTCAGCCTCATCAGCTCAGGCTTTTTGCTGGAGACACTAAAGCAAAATCAATTTCCCCCTCACAGCAGACCACAGAGCTCCATGCCTGCCTGCTGGCCACAGCAAACAAGAAAGAAAGGAGGAAAGAGAGAACAACTGAGAGAAAAAAAGAAACAAAAGATTCCTGCACAGGATCGATTTTGCTTTCCACTACTTACTGCATTTTTAGGCAGCATTTACCATCTATTATTAGTCCTACCTACTGTATAATGACATCTTGATACTTTTAACCCTAGAGACACATACTGTATATATGCATGCACACTAAGACGCCCCACACAAATTCCCATATGCTGCTCCACTTGCCCTCAGGCCTGTGAGCAAAGTAACGGAGATGGTGGTGAAGATAAGTAGGCAGACAGAAGTAGGTGATAGGGGCTCAGCTGTTGCTGAGCAGACAGATAGTGAGTTCATGACTGAGGGTGGTTCACACAGGTCAATATGGCCTCCGTCAAAGCCCAAGACACACAGAGAGTCAAACCAACTGCAACAGAGATTCCCCTCACTTCTCTTTGATGAGGATTTCAGAACAAAAAACATGGAAACTTATGAATGCTCAAGGGTGTGCAGCCTTTACAACACACTCTATATGGAATTTATCCAATTTCCCAAAATAAGATTTTGAATAGGATCGCTGTAATCTTAGCTATCAGGGAACAGTGTAATGGTAATGAAGTAATACACCAAATAAGACTGAATAGTGTTTTTAACGATTATCACATGCGTTTCCACATTATATGGAATAAATCGTTAAGCGGTCAAATGACTGAACAGACCTAACTGTAGTAACTGATGAGAGGGGAGCACTTAAAGCCCAACAAATACTTCCCTGCACTAGGTTTGAATCGCACTTGCCAACATGCAGCATGAATGACTTAACTACTTAGTTGAACAGCCAATGACAAAGAAAACATACAGATGCACAACTCAATAACTACCCTATACTAACCTGTAAGCGCTTTAACCATTACAATCCAGAGTTGATGTTTTTCTTATGTAAGAAAAAGTTCTTCAGACAATGTTAACTTTTCTAACAGCCTCACAGTGCGAAACAATGTGCTTGAATTTCTGATGTAAGTAGCTGTATTAGGTTTAATTTGTACATAGCGAATCTGGCTTCTGCTTTGAGGAGAGGTTAGATTTCTGTTTCATACAGTCTGCTATATATGTTCAACAGCAGACAATTTTAATCAGAGAATTGATCCCTTTCATGTCTATATCACATAGCCCTGCTAACATTCATTCTGAAGAGGTTAAAGAATATACATAGACTTAAAATGGCCAACTAATCAATGCTGATACATTGAGAATGTACATTTTAATGAATATGAATGTGAGTCAGTGGGACTGTGAGTAATTGATTTTCACTGATCAATAGTAATGGTCCAATCAGGGTATTTTTAGTCTTATGTTACCATTTACAATTGCAAACTCACATAAAAAAGTCCCCTTCCTTTGTTCTACTAGGCAAACAAAGAATTCTGCTTCCATGAAACAAACCCTAAATCTGCATTCTTTCTTCAAAATACAAAGAAAACAATGAGACCTCAAGTCAGCAAAAAAAAAATTCCTACACACTCACACACAGCATATGCACTGCGTATACATGCCGTTCCCTCAGCGTTCTTCCGTCTTTATTTCTCCATCCCTCACAGAGGTAAGGAGAAAGGCAGAGTTTAAGGGATCACTGCTCAGGTTACTGCTATTAAGCACCAATGTAATTCTGTCTGTGGAAACCGCAGCACCATCACTCAGAGCAGACCCTGACAAGGGAAGAAGCATGTCGCGCCATTAAAATGTGATCTCCCTTCAATTTCAGCCATTTCGGGAACTGCGCCATCACCCCCGTCGTCATTTATTATCTCCCTGATAAAGTTGCGAAAGCTTCGGCTTTGAACCAGCATCACTTCTTCTGACATGATCGGCTTGGCTTGAAATCAATCGAAATTCTTTGAAGTTATTATAAAACGCACAATGTCTCTAAGGAGCAGTGTACATGCGAGCAGGCAGCGGGTTGAATTCTAAGTGGCTTTGTTACCTGATTACTGCTGATTTCACATCAGCCACTTATACACCGTTATGTACACATAGTGATTGGAGGCTAATGCAGAGAGGAGAAAAGGCAGCTTTTCATAGTTAGTGAGCAGAGCAAAGAATCTGGATGTTTGCCACAAGCCCAGCTGAACAGTAACAGGCCCTGTCAGGGACATATCGTGGGTTCCTTTGTTCCAAGCCCAAAGACTTGTAACACCACCACACATTTCCTGTGATCAGACTTCAGGACAATTAAGCAGCATTAACTGGACCTAATTTTTTTATTTATTTTTTTTTGCAGAATTTTTTAGTAACACATGATATATAGTAAGAACAGTTTGTTCTACAATCCAGGTAGCTAAACCAGGTTAAAGGAAAACTGCAAAATACTCAATAAACACACAAACACTACTAACAAAAATTTAGGTATATTTGGCTTTTGGCTTAAAGTTTAGGATGAACTTAAAATGCACTCTAGACTTTACAAGTAACCTTAATGTTACCTTCTCTTAACTTTTGAATGCATATGTCCAACTGTTCAATGTTTCATTATTATTATTATTATTATTATTATTATTATTTTTACACCTTGCTGTTCTCCAACATGGAACGTAACTGCAAAATTCACAATAGGTGTTTAATCCATGAATCGACTAATACAGCTAACAATTCAACAATAGTACTTCGCTATTGTAAGGCTTCAAACAGGATGTTCTTATATGGAAGTGGCCACTGAGCTTAGAGTGTCACAGAGTGTCATCAGCAGGTCACAACAGAGATACAGAGAGACTGGAAGAGTCACAGAAAGGCATAGAAGTGGACGTCCTTTGGTCACATCCCACACTGATGAACCGGATGATGAATGCTACACAATTCCAGGTACATTTAAAGGGGGTGAGAGGCACCCAAGCGTCACGTCAGACCGTTAGAAACCGCCTACATCAGCGTGGTCTGTTTGCTAGACGACCTGCAACAATACTTGACCACACATGCAGACACAGACGTCATCGTCTTGCATGGGCAAGGGAGTATTTACGCTGGACAAGGGACCTGTGGGCGATGTTGAAGACAAGAAGAGCGCTATGGTGGCGGTGATGTTACAGTGTGGGAAGGTATGTCTAGTCGATAAAGAACTGCCCTACTCTTTATGAAATGTACAGTGACAAGCCATACTACTTGAATAGCATCATGCCTGCCCTTTCTCCAGACCTAAATCCCATGGAAAACCTGGGATCAGCTGAGTCACCATGTAGAGGCTCATAACTCTGTACTCCAGAACCTCAATGACCTGAGGGTCTCCCTTCGAGAAGAGTGGGATGCCATGCCCTAGGCAGACAAAGTCGACTTGTGAACAGCATGAGATGTCGTTGTCAAGCTCTAATTGACGCTCAAGGGCACATGGCAAGTTATTGAGACTGGTACACACCACTGCTGTTGGCTTTTGTTTCAATAATTTGTTTGAGATGAGGAAATCATCTACTTAAATGCCCTTCTTTTTTATTATTATATCACTGTAGCATGAACTTTTCACATTTCCTTTAATTTTCACCTGAAAGACAAATATCACTAACTTTTTGTGAGTAGTGTATGTGTGAAGACCATCATGTTGTTCACACTATTTTTGCTGTGGCTGCTAGCTAGGGCAATGCTACCAAGCTTTAAGGTTGCTGGTATGTGTTTTCTCCGAGGTCGGGAAAAAGAACCCTTCTACTTACTGAGAGACAGCAAGGCTATCAGTGGCAATTAATCTAATGACCTTCCGGTGACAGGGCTAACACTTAGACAGAAGCCCTGGACAAATATCTGTCTATTATGCCACTTGGACAATTTACAGTTAAACAACATTGTACAATGAAAAAAATATTTACTGCAAATATTTATAACATATATCTGTAGATAAGTGTAGGTATATAACCCCCACAGTCTCTTTCAACCGTTTTCCTAATGCATGGCCATCAATCAGTTTGAAGAACTTTGTATATGGCCCATTTAACTCCTAAAAAACAGACAGTAAAAAGAGTCTGAGAGATGAGATGACAGGTTGAGACATACCTGGTAATCCAGTATGCTGAAGCCAAGGCCTTGCTCTCCTTTCTCCAGCTCCAGCACCTGCACTTCTGTAGACCAGAGAGCCAGCTCTCCTTCTTCCTCCTCCTCTTCTCCTGTTTCTGTTCTCTCTACATCTCTTTCTGGAAAACTTTGCTCTGGAAGTTTTCTCTGCTCAGGTACTTCTGGCTGGAACATTGGTTCCTGGTGGGAATGTCAAGTATTTATTCAAAAAATTTATTTGATTACAGGTACTGTGCAGTTTGTGAAAAGATAAAATAGGTAGCACTGGCTCTTCCTTCAGACAGATAAACACCTGACCTCTTCGATGGACACAATATAAAGAGTGTTCTGTAAGAATTTGGATAAGTTTGTTGTTATTTTGTCTTTGTACTAGCACACTGTATTAAAAGGATAGATTCATTCAAGGATATGTAATACAGTGGGGTGCGAAAGTTTGGGCAGCGTGGTTAATTTTCCTGGTTTACCTTTATAAAACATTGATTGTTTGGATAAAAAAATTGCATTAAATATATCATATATATTTAGTGACAAACTAAATATTTGAGAAGTGATATTTGAGAAGTGAAATGAAGTTTATATGATTTACAGAAAGTGTGCAATAATTGGTTAAACAAAATTAGGCAGGTGCATACATTTGGGCACTGTTGTCATTTTATTGATTTCAAAACCTTTAGAACTAATTATTGAAACTCAAATTTGGTTTGGTAGGTTCAGTCACCCTTGACCTCCATACACAGGTGACTCCAATTATGAGAAAGGGTATTTAAGGGGGGCAATTGTAAGTTTTTCTCCTCTTTGCATCTTCTCTGAGAAGTCGCAGCATGGGAGTCTCAAAACAACTTTCAAATGACCTGAAAACAAAGATGGTTCACCGTCATGGTTTAGGGGAAGGATACAGAAAGCTATCTCAGAGATTTCAGCTTTCAGTCTCCACTGTGAGAAACATTGTGAGAAAATGGAAGACCACAGGCACAGTTCAAGTCAAGGCTCGAAGTGGCAGACCAAGAAAAATCAGAATAAACAGAAGCGAAGGATGTTGAGAACAGTCAGATTCAACCCACAGACCAGCACCATAGACCTACAACATGATCTTGCTGCTGATGGAGTCACTGTGCATCGTTCAACTATTCGGCGCACTTTACACAAGGAGATGCTGTATGGGAGAGTGATGCAGAGGAAGCCTTTTCTCTGCCCACATCACAAACAGAGCCGCTTGAGGTATGCTAAAGCACATTTGGACAAGCCAGCTTCATTTTGGAATAAGGTGCCGTGTTATTTGAGCATAACAAGGGCCGTTATGCATGGAGGAAAAAGAACACAGCACTCCAAGAAAAACACCTGCTACCTACAGTAAAATTTGGTGCTGGTTCCATCATGCTGTGGGGCTGTGTGGCCAGTACAGGGACTGGGAATCTTGTTAAAGTTGAGGGACGCATGGATTCCATTCAATATCAGCAGATTCTGGAGACCAATGTCCAGGAATCAGTGACAAAGCTGAAGCTGCGCCGGGGCTGGATCTTCCAACAAGACAACGACCTTAAACACTGCTCAAAATCTACTAATGCATTCATGCAGAGGAACAAGTACAACGTTCTGGAATGGCCATCTCAGTCCCCAGACCTGAATATTATTGAAAATCTGTGGTGTCACTTAAAGAGAGCTGTCCATGCTCGGAAACCGTCAAACCTGAATGAACTAGAGATGTTTTATGAATAATGGTCTAAAATACCTTAAGCCACAATCCAGACTCTTATTAGAAGCTATAGGAAGCGTTTAGAGGCTGTTATTTCTGTGAAAGGAGGATCTACTAAAGGTTTTTTTTTTTGTGCCCAAATTTATGCACCTGCCTAATTTTGTTTAGACAATTATTGCACACTTTCTGTAAATCATATAAACTTCATTTCACTTCTAAAATATCACTGTGTTTGTCCCCTATATGGTATATTTAATGCAATTTTTTTATCCAAACAATCAATACTTTATAAAGGTAAATCAGGAAAATTAACAACGCTGCCCAAACTTTCGCACCCCACTGTAAATCCACGTTTATGCGGTCCCATGTTATACTTACTATGCATAGTTAAACAGTTCTTCTTCTGGAAATGCCATTTAAAATTAAAACACCACCTAAAAGGACCAACTTATGCAACAATGTCTCTCTAGTTAAGTTAGCATCTTTAGTTAGTAAAGAATACCAAAGACAAATGTTCGCCTGTTCGCCAACAATGGCCTTTTCCTGAAACTGTACCTGAACATCTACTTTCCCTAAGGAACAGAATAATTTCAGAAGAATTTCATTATAGGGGACCCCCACGATTGAAGGGGTTAATTTAGAAGTCAGACACCATTCAGGGCCCTTATTTTTCGCACCTTAGATAAACCATGTAGGTATTAATAAGAACAAATTAACCAGTTCCATGATTACATCAACTGTGTTTCACAAATTTTGTGCTTTTACTATGGATCACGAGTGAATTTTTTTCCTCTCAACATTCTTTTCTTTTTGTCTGGTGTGAGTTAACCTTCCTTCTTATAATAAATGAGTTTATGAATAGTCACTTTAAAGATGTGTACAAATGTGAGAATATTACCTGCTCCTGGAAGCTGGCTGAAGGGCTACTGGAGAACCACTCTTCAGCATCTTCAGGTTGATACTCGGTACCCTCTTCAGTAAGGCGTCTACAGCACACCAGAGTAAACGGAGGCGGGACTTCACGGAGAAAAGCAACCGCCTCTCGCCTGGACTTTCCATACAACTGCACTCCATTAACCTATAAATAAATGATAAAGCATTACCCCTCCAAGCACATGTGGTATGTTTCTGGATTTTGTTTCAATGAGCAACTTGCTGTAACTGCTTTATTTTTTTATACATTTTTTGGGCAGCAAATATATGTAATGTCACTGGACAAAAATCACCACCTCCAAAATTCTTCATTCGAAAGAGAAAGTAAAACGTTTTTAATTTTATGTAGTTACACGGTTATACATTTTATATGCTAATAGTGTTATTTTTTTAAATGTTAATTTATAAGCATTTTAGTATAAATAAACAAACATTTTAGAACAAAAACACATTAAATGACAAAATATTAAAAGTTTTGTCCTGAGAACAAAGATAAACCCAGCATACAAGCTTTCCCTTGCTTACTTTACATGACAAGAAGTCCACTTTGTACTGGCTCTAATCACGCAATACTATATTCGTCATATTGTCAATATTCTCTGCTTAAGATTAGTTGTTAAAAGTAAATTCACTGGCCTCAGTGAAACTATTTTGTAATTTTGAATTAAAAAATACTAGCCAAACCATCTCTCTCTTATTTGCCAGACCCCTATAGTAACATTTTACCATCTGCTTAGACCAGGGGATGCCCTGGCTACATTACACCCACTCCCTGCTCACTCCAGCAACACCACTGAGCTAAAGTCGGCACCATAATGTCTCTTTAGAAAATCCTCATTTAGAGCTATGAGGTGTACACCTGCCATTTCAAACATGCATATCATTTAATTTATTATACTATATATTTTATTTTATAATTTTATTCCACCAGGTATGTTACACATACAAGGAATTTGTCTTGGTGAGTGCACACATGCATGTAAATTACTAAACAGACCAGTAAAACACAGACTAGAAAGGGAAAAATATGGGCAACAGAATAAAGAATAAGAATAATAAAGCCACGGAAAGAGACTAAAGTAATGTGTAAATAAATGTACATATGCAGATATGAATACATATGTTTTAAATACACAGGTAGTGTGAGGTAGAGACATATACACATCTCAGAATCAAAAACATTGTTCCACCCAGAAAGATTCAACCGATAGGAAGGAAACTTTGTGGGTAGGTTTGAAACATTTAAATGATTCAAGTTTCATGCTTGATCGCATATGTGACACCAGCAAGGAAGGGGTCTTATTGCTGCACTTGACTGACTATGTAGGGTTGAAATTTTGCACGTGCTTTCCATTCTGAAGGTGGTGGTGTTGTGTTGGTAGCAACCTTGCAAACAAAGTATGCCTCAGAGAAGAATTTTAAAGCAATTTTAAGAGTTTGAGAGGGATCGCATCATAGTGCTCCGGGAAGGGGGGCAGTCTTATCAACATATTGTGTGTTGATCACACCAGTCATGCAGATACTACCATAGCACGTCGTTGGAGGCAGTAGATAGAAGACGTGGTCATTGATGTACGGTTTAACATGTCCATGTCATGCGAAACATGTCCAGAAAGCCTGACGTTACTCCACCCCTACCACCCCTACAGCAAACTCTGCAGGAACTGTGTACCAGTATTAAAGTTAAATGGGAAGAATTAATTCACCATTAGGAACCTCTACAACTCAAACATGTCAGTACAACACCATATTGAGAAACACTACTTCTGTATGTGTAGCTCAATAGAAATTGTTCATCTGTATGTATGTTGGGGTGTAGGGATCGCAGGACTGCACTAGTTTATATGTAGCGTGACGGTTCAGAGGCTAAGTTACCCTCGAAAAGATCAGGCAGGGCTCCGAAGTTCGACTTGCACACCCATGATGTTTTATTTATACACAAGCGCGTGAAAGCATAAAGTACATGGGTTGCAGTGCAACTAAGAAGACTAAGACAGGAATGGATTATTTCCAAGCATGCAAGTAGTCCACTACGGATATTCCTGGCTAGGCATCAGCTAGGTTGTGCCGGCGGCTGCAAGGCCATTTAGACACCTCCCCTCTTTCTTCTGAATGAATCCCCCCCTTTTAACACCCTAGCCCGGCCCCATTTGGTTAACCCAAACCATTACCCAGGGCTAGTGAGGGGACACACAAAACAAACAGTAACCAACCAACTTCAGGACAATAAACACAATACAAACAACACATTTTACCGGTTCCAAGCCTCCTTTTACCGGTAATCACACTCATTTCTATTCATTTACTCCTAACCCTTTTCTGTCTCTCCCCACAGGTTCTCGGATCCCACCTCCCCCCTTCTACACACGGCCGTGGGCTCTACCGGCCAGTATAAGAGAAGCCCTGGAAGGCGCCCGCGCTCCCCTGAGGATCAGGACAGAACAAGGTAAGTATTTCTTCTATGTACATTTTACAACATTTTACATTTTCACTTCCGTCATTGTCCCCCTTTTTATGCCCCGGTGTCCTTTTACAGTCTTGGTGATGGGACAGATTAACTGACCCCATCACATCATCATTTGCTGTTTCTGGTAACCTTTATTTTCCTTCTGAATAGAATTGCAATCTGACCCTTCCTGTTCAGTACAACTATTCAAAAAACATTTTTATGATGAGTGTACTATAAAACTATTATATACAAAATATTTCAGAATGACATGACCAAAACCACATAGCATGGCTGCTACTTACAGGGTGCTGTTGGTGTTGTAAGCTGTTAAAGTTGAATTGCAGATTAATTGCAGGTCAAACATGTAGAACAAACTAATATTTTAATATTTGAATGTTAAAGTTGGCTTCCTGTTTATCAGTATGTTTTGCCAGTTGATCTTCCCACTTTAAACGATGCTGCAACAACGTATCCACACAGTTAGGCAACTATATCCACACCATTTGGCAGTTTACTTTTAAGACCCCAACACCACTACAACACTCGGTGTGCGCTTAATTAACTTAATTAACTTTTAAATTTACTTTTACCAGCAAAAAAAAATACAAAATAAAACACTTACGACAGAGTTCAATGCCACAGTAGGAATCACTTGACTGCACTATTGCAGAAATTTATCATCACAGCCCCACATTCTGTTGCCTGGGCAAGCTATATCATTAAGAGTGAAAGAACATTTGATTAACCAGTTGGTAAATAGAAAGCCAACTTCAGCCTTGTCATCAACCACACACAGTTTTTGTGCCCTTTTTTGTAAGAAAGGTTTCTTCTGATGACTCGTACATGAAAATCACATTTGTGCGGCGCCACCCACCTTCTTCGCAATCCTACGAGCAGTTACAGATTTCCAGCCCTCCTGCCATTTCTTAATTACCTTACAAACTTTGGAAACAGCTATCTGAAAATGATTTGCTATCCTCTAATAGCCTTATCCTGTTTAGTGGGCATATATCATTTTAGCTTTCAGAGTGTCAGGCAGCTGCTTAGAGGAGCCCATGGTAGCCCATTCTTGGAATAAGGTTGAGGGTCTATTAAAAGCTTTGAAATATGCATCACCTGGCCTTTCCTAATGTTGACTGTGCACAAACCAAAGTCACAACAATCTAACTATAGAGACCATGGTAAACGTTATTTGCAAGCTCAAATCTCCTAGTGCCAACATTTTTGCATGGTGCGACTTTACTCTAAAACTGCACAAAAAACAAAAATAATGCAGCAATACAGGTAAAAATTTTGAAAACAAAATGAATCTTTAATATAAATTTCCCAAACGTGAAGCACTTTTACCAGTACTGAAACACTTTTACAAACTGCGAATTCTGACGGAAAGCTAGGTTAAAATGGCTGACAGCTTTTGCGAAGCAGTCCACTTTTTACAGCCCAAGTGGCTTAAACGTCGCCTGTTTGCCTCTTTCTTCCGTCTGCAACTCTAAAAACCTTCTACAGGAAAAACAAAAGCATGCCAGCTGGCTAAAACGCATGCCACAAACACTCCACATATTCTACAACCACAAACATATTGACTGACAAGTCCGCAACAAGCACTTCCTGTGTGTTAGACTTACCCTTTCCGTCAGAATTCACAGTTTTTAAAAGTGTTTCAGTACTGGTAAAAGTGTTTCATGTCTTGTAAATTTGTTGTTTTTACTGTTGTAATTTTGTTTTCTGATCATTTCTTTTGCACTTCTCAACCACCGGATTTAGGAGATCAGTACTCCTCACTTACCTATTCACAGTAACAGAAATTTTGACCAGGGGTGGATGGCACTGTAATACTTTCTACAAACACCATATTCTCATGCCAAAATGTTTCAAAATTGACTAAAAAACAGCCAGCCAGAAGATTGAGATGAGCAATGAGATTTTTGATGAATCACATCACACCATGCCTTTTTGGACATCATGTCCACTATACCATTCATTTCTCAAAAGAGCTTAGTTATGCTGAGCAAAACAACTGTCTTGTGACATTAATCCATGTACTCATGCTTTGGCAGGAATGTGCGTTGCAAAGAAGTTGTTCCTATGAAGAGCAGTGTTGGGAGCATGCAACATAAAGTATTGCTTTAGAATAATATAGTTTTTTTTCAGTGTAGAAGTATTAATTCATACATTTTGCTTGCAAATTTAGGAATCCATTACCTGCATTATTCATTATTCAATATTAACTCCAACAATGTAATTGTGTAAAACAATCTATGCATGTCCTTACATGGAAATTGCGCATGCATGTGCTACCCATGACTGTGTTCGGGGTAGTTTCTGGGTTATTGAACAGAATCATCTATATATTACTGTAACTGGTATAACTGGCAGTGTTTTGTTCAGTAGAAAGGATATTGTAAGGGAACACAGAATTAAAGAAATGAGTAGCAAAACGGCCATGAACTAATGCACAAACTAATCCACTTTGAGAGCAGTGATAATTACCTTGTATAGACTTACTTAGCTACTCCATCACTGCTTAAGTGCACTTCAGGAAACTATGTATGTGTATGAGTGAACAATCCTTACTTGAGGGCCTTGTGAACACACTCATTCACGATAAGCTGTAACGTTAAGAAACTGCATAGTTTTGGGCCTCTCCAAGCCTCATCGACCTGTTGGATCAGTCAAAACTCAGTGTTCCAAAACCTCATCATTTACAAATTAAGCACTGCCCATGCATCCAACACCCCATTCTGCTCTGCATCACAGCCACATAGCAAAGCCTCTTGGGCCACACTTTATCAGGGTTGCTGCCAACAGCAACAGGCTGATGGCACAGCAGCCTATGGCCACAAGACCAGGCAGGGGTGCAAGGGCAGCGGAGGGGCCAGGAAGCAGAGGCGGCGGGGGAGGTTTAGAGCAGTGGACCGCCATGCAGATGGCCTCGGTCAGACTCAGGGGCCCTCCTGCTAAAACATCCATGTGCCAGCAGCGGCAGCAGCAGCACGCCTTCCTGGAGACCAGGGGCTGGCAGGATGCAAAGGTCAGTCTTATTAGAGGAACAGAGAGGAGTCACACCAAATGCTAGCCAAAAACCAATCTGAAATGTGGCCAAGCTGTGGGACCACCTGACCGTAATGCCAATGGGAGAGAGAATGAAGGTGTTAAAGCTCATGAGTGAGGATGCAGACTGGCATACTTGTTTTCAACATGTTTACCTCCAGAAGTTCGTCCTCTGGTCGAAGCAAGCCATGCTTGGCCACAGGCCCCTCAGGGGCCACTATAGAGATGTAATGGTGGCCGTCAAAAGAATCCAACTCTACACCCAAACGCATGGTGTGTATTGGGAGAAGCTAGAAGGAGAAAAATCAAGTTAATAAGTCTTATAAATAAACTCCCAGAGAAATGCATTTTCCCCTTGACAAAAGCTCATAATCTATGCTTCCATAGTACCTTTGAATATTTCTGTAGCTCAGCGTCATCTTCTATCACAGGATCCAGCTCAACAACCTGGACAAAAGAAAAACAAATGTTGTCAACCTATGTTCTGAATGGAGGATATTAGTTAACACTGACCTCTAGAACTAAATTCCTGAACCTTAAACAGAAGAAGAAGAAGAAGAAGAAGAAAAAGAAGAAGAAACACACAATACTTGTTTTTTGTACTTTTTTTTTTACTCACAAAACTCTTTTCAAAATTATTACATAAACTCAGCATACATTAATAATTAACATACTTAATGTTTTGTTTTGATCATGTATTGTTTTGACACGTTTTCATCATGTGTTCCATTTCCTAATCAGCAGAGCTAGTCTCCATGTAAACAAGGAGCAAAAAAAATAAAATAACGTGATACTTTGATTACTCCTTTGATTAAGACTCTAAGATAAGTAGTACTATCTAACATCTAGACTTACAAAACAGAATGAGCTCAGTGCTCTTACTTCGTAGGTACTAAAATTACGTTCCCCTGTTTGCTTCACAATTTACATTCTTTCTTACCATAACATCATACTGAGGGCCAAGTGCCTGCTCCCATTTGGTGCGCAACTCAAGCTCAGTCAGTGAGACTCGCTCTCGGACTACAAAATAAAGAGAACATTATAATAGCTGGGTTTAAAGTAAATTATGGTCATTTGGATGCTTGCTGTCTGTAACGGAAAGGGAGCTGGGGAAAAAAAAAAACAACAACTTTAGTGTCAGGTGGTGTTTAGTGCTGGGAACAGCTGTCATTGTGAGTAATGAGAATAATAAAGGAGTCAGAAGGTAATGCCCGAGTGAGGGGTCAGATGTGGTAACCCGACAAAAGCCTCAAGTGTACAGTTGTACGCAAAAGTTTGTACCCCCTGTAAAATTACAAGTATCCTTAATGAAAATAAGTACATAACCTCCTCAGGGAGTAAAAAATATAAATGGTATTAGAAAATGCACAAAACTGCTAGATTAAAAAAATAGTGTGAAACATGCAAGGGGGAAGAAATAACAGAAGGGACTATACACTATAGATGAGTGTAAGAGAGCTCCTACAGTAATTTGAGCCCCCCAGGACGATAAGCAACCCTTTTGCTTTACACGTGTAACTATTCTAGTCATCTTTCTCGAACGGGAAAGAAAGCAAGCGTATGCATCATTCACACATACACAAAGGGTCTCAGCACATAGTACTGATTAAATTAGCATTTCTACACCCCCCACTCACAACACCATTCATCATAAGTGTTTGACTAGATTAATACAGCAGTGCATCGCTTTCAGGTTTGGCACGACAAACCGGCCAACATCTGCAAGCCAGGTGCAGCAGCAAGAAAAAGCTAGACACGAAAGGAGTGTTTCCTTACTGAGTAGGGAATACAGTGCTTAGGCATCGGGGAGAGAAAAGCTTCTGGACTGATGGGATACGGTTCTCCACTGATTTACTACTTCTAAACTCAATAGTAACCATGGGTGAGTAAACAACATGCCATCAATCAATTATTTTTCTGTTGCTCCTGAGAACTAAGACTCCTGCATCTCAATTAGGGTTCTCACAATTAATCAGTTGAACTTGATACCTAAATAAAAAAATGTTAATAATTGTTGAGCAATGATTTGTTGGCAGAGTGCTTAACGATGCATGTTTCCAATAATCTACTACTCTCTCTTTTTTTCCAGATTATTCAAATGTCTGAACACCCTTTAAGTTAAAACAGCCAGCTAATTACAACATTTAACATAACCAAAAAAGAAGAAAAATTTATCGATATTTTTCCACACCTTCAGCTTCTTGACAACTACACATCCTTTCAGACCCATAGAGCTGAGCACTTTTCACTAATCTCCCAGATCAAGAACGGTGCTTAATCTATTATTTTCTCTCTCAAAGATGAAAGCTTTCATGTCTTTTTATTTAAAGGAGAGTTCTGGCAGCCCACCAAGTCTTGCAAGGAGGGATTACATGTTTCACTATGTGTTTTAATATGTTTTTAAAATATCTCCTGAGAAATAATTAACTTGATGTTCATGTTGCCTGGAAATAAAATAAATGAAGGAATTTTCCAGTTTTTCTGTTTTAGAAGACCTATAACTTTTTATTTTTAGGATTTAGAAATGTCTTTAGTATTTAGGAATCTTTCAAAGGCTACACATGGTTATTATTTGTACTCAGTCAAGTCTTCTCTAAAACTCTGATTACTCAACTGATCATCAAAAATAATCATTACATTACTTAAAATAATGTAATTATATGACCTACTAATATGATTGATAGAAGCAGCCCTAATCTCAATCAAGTTAATCTATGGTGTTTACCCTACTTCAAAAGAAATTGAAAAGCTCTTGCTATCAGGTTCTGGGCACATTAGTGGGGCATAAGTCTTGCAGGAAATTGAGGCAAAAATGTTGAGAACCTGGTTCAGAGTGGAGGGCAGCCAACATCCTAATCGGTTTTCATGGCAGGAACAAGGCCTGTTCAACATCTGTTTCTAGAGACCTTCAGCTTCACATGACACACAGAAATGCTCACATTTAATGGTGCTTCCAATTAAATCACCTTTAAACAAACCGACAGGCAAAGTCTTAGAAAAAAAACCACACTTCATGACCCCTAGCGTCCAAGCCACTAAACACAGAGAAAACCTTTAACACATATGTGCACTTCATGTTATGTCTTTTGAAAGTGACATCACTTACGATACAACACAAAAAGGAGAGTGAAAAATACTTTGTGAGCAAGATTAAAAGGGAGATTGTTTCAGTTTAAGCTATCGTTTTACCAGCACTACGGCAGCCCCTGCAGGGAAATAAGCCTCTGACAAGCAATCATTGTTATCCTGGGCTTGTATTGGCCCAGTGCAACAGAACACTTTATTTAGGAGTTTGGCAGGTACCAGAGCTTGTCTGGATTAATTAGACCAGTGTGTAACTCGAGCTGGTTCTTGAACGGGATAGCTCTTCCGCTTCCCGTCATAGCATTTTCATTTATATCAGCTGGCTAGAATGAACAAAACTGGAGTAGGAATTTAGGGAGTTGGGGTGAAAAAGGCCAAGGGGCAATCAGTAGGGCGCCAGCCCCTTATTAACAGGGCTTAAACAATGTTTTATTTATAGTGACACCCCATGCACAAAAAAATACTTTTTTAGAGCCAGATTTAGCTGCATTTTCATGTATCAATTGTGTCTCGATCTGTGGCGGCCAGTAATAAAAACGACAAATATATATATATATATATATATATATATATATATATATATATATATATATATATATATATATATATATATATATATATATATATATAATTCTGGCCCTCAAAGACCTGTTAGTCCGCCTCTAAAAACTCCACCTCCACTCCACTTATTATTCTAAATTATAAGCACCTGTTTGAGGTTGTTAGCTGCATAAAGACACCTGTCCACTACTGACATGGCTAAGACCAAAGAGCTATATATATATATATATATATATATATATATATATATATATATATATATATATATATATATATATATATATATACACACATACATACACACACACACATATACATATATAAAATTGTGTGTATTAAAAAAAAGAAAAATGTGTGTGTGTTAATATGTGTATTGTAAAAACAGAGAGAGAGAATACTTCATACAGTGTCATATAGTTTAGGTGACTGTAGTAAAACAAACCTGAGTGTGTAATAGCGTGTGGGAGAGAACAGCAGACTGTAAAGTAGAAGCTCACCTTTTCCAGATGATTGTTGTTTGAGCGCAGTCAGTGCTGGCTCCATCGACTCCATCACTGAGGCCGTCTGAACATCCGCTCGCACCTTGATTTCTGCAGACCTCCTCAGAGACACACGCGATGACTCTCTCTGGACTACACACACACACACACACACACACACACACACACACACACACACACACACACACACACACACAATCATCACTTTCATAATTTGCTTGGGCCTTTGAACTTAACGCTGTTGCTAAGACATTGCAATTTTCAATGACGAAAAAAAACCCAAAACAAATCAAGTGATTTATAAAGCAGGTTATAAAACTAACAAAAAAAGAAAGACAAAATGAAAAAGAAAATACTGTAGAAAGTGTCATTCCAAGTGACCATCTGAGAAAATACTGTCCTATTTAAAAAAAAAAGGTTACTTAGTTATTTTAAAACAAAAATGTACGATATAATAATCTGAATATTAATAATGCAGTAATGTAGAATATTAATGATAGAGTATTTTAAGAAACAATTTTTATCATGCTAAATATTTAAAATGTGTTCACATTTAAAGAGGTTCTCCCCTAAACAGTTAAACAGACAGTCCCTGTGTTTAAAGGCTATGCCACGTGGAAAACCCTCTGTAGTCTAGCAGGCAACAGGTACGACGGTCCAGTTTTTGTATGTGTCAGGCTTACAAAGACTAGACAGTCAGGTGTGAGGGTTAGATTACCTTCTACTAGCATCTATTTTTGGAGGTAAGACAACGTGTGTGTTATTGATAGAGAACATGTGCTTCCTCAATAACTTTGGAGCAGAACAATCACTGATGAGCTTGTATTATTAAAGTTTACAAAAAATTTAAAGAAAAAGAAAAACAACCCTCATTAATCATCATTAGGATTTTTGTCCTCTTAAACTTTAGAAAGTACTATTTGAATAAATGTTTGAGAAAAAGTCAAACAATACACTCAAGCTTCAAAGCGAAAATACACTGAGTTGCCAATGCATAGATACATCTTACTTGTGTTTACACTGATTGGACAGATACCACGAAGTTTGCATATCACTGGTCAAACTACATGTTTTGTTGAAAAGACTACAGATAAATAAAAAAAACTGGCTTGTGTGATTAGTACTCTTTTGCCCCATAAGAGGAAAATAAAGTAGTTCATCTAAAACCAGACTACAGTGACAGACGCATTTACAAAGTTGGGATCCTGTGTGAAATCAAAATAAAAATGATTGCAAATCTGCAAATAATTTTAACTTTCTATATAACTAGAAATAGAATAAGGTTAATTTTTAAATATTGAAACTAAGAAATGTTACTGTAAATATATGCCCAGTTTGAAGTTTGATAGATCATTCTGAAACAAAAGACTGATAAAACTGTATAATGCTAAAAGACAAAACTCACACCTAACTAGGGTTACTTGCAATGAGTCAGTCATATAACTGGGTATAAAAATAGCATCACAAAGAGGCAGTGCCTTACAAAAGACAAATAGCGCAGGCAAATAGCTCAACAATTCAAAAATATTTTTTTTCTAGGTAAAACAGGACAAAACGGGGGAAATGTTTCATCTACGGTACATAATAGAATTTAAAGATAAATCTGGAAAAATCATTTTATGCAATGAACAAGGCCTCAAAGCAATTTTGGCCCCTCAGGGTGACTCGATCCTGTAGTGGAAATTACTGCATGGACTCACTGAACGTCGTTCAGAAAATGCTTTGATTGTTTTAACCAGACAATCCCAAACCACAGTCTGCACATTTTACTACAGCATGCCTCTATAGTAAAAGAGTCTGGTGCTAAACTGGCCTGCCTGCAGTCTAGACCTGTCAACCACTGGAGACATTTGGCGCACTGAAACAAAAAAGACAAAACCACAGCAACTGGTTTTTGCAGTTTCCAAACGCTGTGTCGAGTGTCGTTAAAAGAAAGAGTGGTGACTATGCCTCTGTCCCAACCTTTTTTAATCGTGTTGCTGGTATCAAAATCAAAACCATTAATTGTAAAAACTATACAATTTCTTGGTTTCAGCTCTTTGTTTTATTGCAATTAAATATGGTTTAAATTATGTGCACATCATTGTATTATGCATTTATTTACACTCTGCATAGTGTCCCAACTTTTTCAAAAAAAGGTTTAGATGCTCATGCACAGTAGTTGAAAAATGGATTAAACTAGCATACTGTTTTTAAAATGTACAGAGCCCCTGTATATATAAACTGAATAAACTAAATGCTGTACTAAAACTGTACATTTTAAAGCTTAGTACTTAGTAGTTTTGTTTTTTTAAGAAAGGTGTCTCTTCCTTAAATCAGGTGATACTCTGGAAGCAGTAACATGCTATATATGATATGTAATAATAAAGCATTCTCAGTCTCAGAGATTCTCTTTGCAGTGCAGAGTGCTTACCTTTATCCAGAGATTTTTCAACAGATGATTTTTTTGAGGAAGCGATTTTGCGGACCAGAGTGAGGTACACTGTCTGGCCTGTCTGCTTCATCACATCCAAGACCTCCTGACTGGTAAAACCTTGAAGGTTTACTCCATTGAGCTGCTCACACAGAAGAGAGAGAGAGAGAATGCATGTTCAGAAGTAAGAGACACAGAGGGACCCCCAAAAAAAGATAAAAAAATCTTTCAGAAATTCAGGTAAAGAGCTTTGTGATACTTTGGCATGAGTGACTGACACAAATCATGTTAAGCCATTCCAAGCACATGGTTTACAGCCACCTTGTTCTGTACTCGGCCCATTCTTCTCAAACCGCAAAAAATAAATATGAGGTGAAAGATGTGCCTAGCTCAGCTGGTGTCCTGCTCTGCACCTGTATGTGCCTGCGACTGCTTGTACACATTCAGGGTTAATTAAGGTAGAGTCCATTAAAGAGCAAATAGTAGCCCACCGATATTATTCTGTCATGGACCATGATATTCCCACTCTGCTCCGCGGCACTGCCTGGGACCACACTCTTCACAAAAATCCCCGTACCATCTGGAGAGGGAGAGAGACAGGGACAGGGAGAAGGACAGGGACAAGGAGAAAGAGACAAATCAAATTCTGCCTAGACAAATCAAAATATCAGTGTCATATTCAAAGAGGCACTGCCATTTAGCAGTTAAAAAGAAAAAAAAACAATTAGATCAGAATTAGTAAAGATAAAGAATTCAACATTTATTTTTATTGGGTTTACAAATGTAATAAAATGAAAAATACACAAGATCAGTTTTGGCTAAGTATACTGATCTATGGGAGTACAAAAATTACATAATCAAACATAGTTTTGAAATATCAGTCAAATCAAAACATCAGTCTGACGCCAATATTTTTTATAGCAATTATCTACAAATACTGAGAAGGTTACAATATTTTTGTGCATCTATAGCCATTTTACCCCCTTTTTTATTCCATTTTTTCCATTCATTATTTTTACATGCTTAGATCAGTAACTACACAGTATGTTGTGGGAGCATTTTATGACTGATGGACCATTAGACATGGTCCAAAATTACTTTGTGGGGTCAGACACTAATGTTGGACAAGAAGGCCTGGCTCGCAGTCTCTGCTCTAATTCATTCTAAAGGTGTTCTATCGGGTTGAGGTCAGGACTTAAGTTCTTCCAGCACCAAGTCATTCATGTCTTTATGGACCTTGCTTGTGCACTGGTGTTGGAACAGAAAGGGCCTACCCCTAAACTGTTCCTACAAAAATGAGAGCATGAAATTGTCCAGAATCTCTTGAAATGTTGAAGCATTAAGAGTTCACTGGAACTAAGGGGCCGAGCCCAGCTCCTGAAAACCAACTTCACACCATAATTGCCAAAACCTCCACCAAACTTTACAATTGGAACAATGCAGTCACACAAGTATCGTTCTCCTGGTAACCACCAAACTCAGACTCATCCATCGCATTGCCAGACGGAGAATGTGATTCGTTACTCCAGAGAACATGTCTCCGCTGCTCTGAAGTCCAGTGGTGGCACGCTTTACACAGGCTTAGATGCAGCGGCTCATCCATGGCAACCCATTCCATAAAGCTCTCTATGCACTGTTTGTGAGCTGATCTTGAAGTCACATGAAGTTTGGAGGTCTGTAGCGACTGACTTTGCAGAAAGTTGATGAACTATGTGCCTCAGCATCCGCTGACCCCGCTTGGTCATTTGTGGCCTACCACTTTATGGCTGAGCTGCTGTCATTCCCACTGACAGTTGACTGGAAAAATTGGAAATTTCACGACTTGCAAAGGTGGAATCCTATCAGAGTACCACACCGAAATTCACTGAGCTTCTGAGAGTGACCAATTCTGTGACTAATATTTGTAGAAGCAGTCAGCATGCCTAGGTGCTTGGCTTTATACACCTGTGACCATGGAAGTGATTGGAACACCTGCACTAAATGATTTGGAAGGATGAGTGAATGCTTTTGGAAATATAGTGTATACTGAGGTTAAGAATGCCTTCCTCTACTGCCTGAAGTTTACCTTTTTTGTAATGTAAAGCTTGATTATGATAGAAAATACAAAAAGTTTATGCACCCCTGGTTAAAAGATGTTTTGTTGAGTTTCTAACTAAAGCATGGTCTACAGTGAACACATTTCCGCATGCTCTAATGCACCATTAGTATTGAATAATTGAATTATTGGGAACACATTGAGAAACAATAATGCATGAAATGTGACCTGTGCAAAGGCAGGTTTAATTTTTCATGTTTTTCTGTTGTTTCTAAAATGTTAAACTCTGCAAAGAAAGAGGATAGGATGCATTAACTTACTTTCTGTGGGCAAATCAGCAAAGCATGTAATCATACCAATTCTTTATGGTTTGCTTTAGTTTGTGTTATGATTAAATGAGGAGTTATTTACCTTCACTGGTTGATGTGTTACGGCCAACAATAGAAATGCCCAAACTCTGGCCTTCCTTCTTCTTTAAAGACACTTCATGAATCTCATAGCCCTCCAAGTTGGGCTGCATCCAAAAAAAAAATAAAAAGATTAAACGAGGGCAAATAAAGAATAACTATGCACTGAAATGTGTAAAGGATGTGTTGGATTGTTTTCTATCTTATTGTCTTTTTTCTTTTTTTTTTTAATAGAACTTGTAATACAACCAGAGCGCCAAACATTTGCATATAATTGTACCTATCTGCAACATACAGAGTATACAGTCATCTCCATTTTAATCAGCAGTCTTGGGGGAAAATGTTTGGAATGTTTGGAATTTTTTATAATATGTACAATAATATAAGCCACTCCGGTTGCAAATACATGTATTAAAAGATTCACTATGCTAGTTCTGTCCAGCTTCAAAGGTTTATACAGGCTTTACATGTTAAAAAAGATGAAGGTAAACTCAATACAAATGCATTTTAGTGACCAGAACATAATAAAATAACATCAATATTCCTTATACATTAAAGGTGTCGAACCAGAAAACAAATGAGGAAAGCATGTTCAAAATTTCTTGTAGTGTCTAATTTATATTGTTTAAATGATATCACTAATGAATGATATCACAAGTAATTGTGACACACTAGTGTGTATGACTCAAACTGTAATGTTAGGGCCCCTACTGTTCTGCTGGTTCTCCGGGCTGGTATGGGTGGTGGCAGTGAGCTGACTGGTGCCGTGGCCGGTGCCGGTGGAGGAGGTGGAGGAGACTGGGCTTCACCCTGAGGGTCCCTTGCAATCAACATGCGCACCCGAGTCCCGCAGGCCTGCAAGACTTGCACCACCTGCTCACTGGTCAACCCTTGTGTGGGCGTGTCCCCAATTCGTAGGATGTGGTCACCTGTCCTCAGTCGCCCATCCTAAAGAGTAAAACAATGCAAAGAGAAAGTGGATAACTAAGTAAATTAATGTAATATCGAAATCTATATCGGCATCAATTTTCAGTTTTAGCAACAAGAACAGCATCAGTGTGTCTGAAGTACTGGTCATCTTAAACACTTTCGAAAAAGAACTGTTGAAAATCAACAAAAACCCAATGAGCAATAAAGTGTACAGGGTTCTGTCAGGATACTTACTACAAGGTACAAGGTTCCCTTTGCAATAAAGTAGAACTTAATAAAATAAAGTCAAGACAAGACACATCAGGAAGGTATTTAAGAATGTGTTATTCAATTTACTGATGGAAACCTAAATACCATCTCATAGTTTAATAAATTTTGTACAATATAGTGATAATGATATTGATTTTCATTAAATGACATCTTCCAGTACTAACACAGATTAAATAAATGAATGAGCACAGAGGCGAGCAAGGAAAGAGCAGTGCTGTTATCTAAAATGACCTCTAAATCTGTGAGGAATAAAATAAGACTGGTTGGTTACACCATATAGTAGAGAACCAAGTTGTAAGTTGCTGAAAGAAAATATTTCTCCATGTCCTTAAATTCAAGTGCATTGTAAGGTCAGTCAAATAGAGGCTACAGAGACAATTTGACAGAAAGTGCACTAGGCTACTAGGCAACAGTTAAAAGTTCATATATGTACAGCATAACTTGGCTTTGGAACAACAAGGTGCCAGACACAGCCCAAAAACATCCATAATTAAAGTGCTGCTCTCTCCAGGCCTTTACTCTGCCTGGCTAAGTTGGGTGATGTGTTCTTCACCTCAAGGGTTCAGGCAGGATGAACTACTAGAGGGAAAAAGATGGACTGAAGAATCATTACATGCAAACAGGAGAGGAGAACAGAAGCCTTTGTGGAGAAAGAAGACATAAAAGGCGTTCTGATGCATCACCGTGCAAAGGCAAATCTCCACGTCCCTGTCCCCGCCCGTGTGTGCAGGACAGCAGGGGCGCATTGAAGCCTGGTGCAGCCATTAAAAGCTGAAATGGGAAACGCCAGGGATAACAAAGCCCCAATTTTGACAGCTTTTTTGGAGCATAAGATCCAGTGATGTGTGAAATGCAAGCACTGTGCCTTTTGAACAAGAAGGGTTTTGTTGCCTGAGCTTTGGACACTGGCAAGGAAAGAAAGGGGGTGGGGGGTAAACGAGACGGATGTGTGGAAAAGAAACAGGACAGTATTCTTTCCCCAATCCCTATCCTTTTTGTGTAATCCAATTCAAGAGGGTGAAGTGGACATCAACTGCTTTTTTTTTTTTTTTTTTGCCATGTTCCCATGTTAAATTTGAGAGTGCTGTAGAACAGCTCAGATCGGATCTAAATGGGATTGGTATAAAGTGAACATATGCTGTGTCAGGACTTTTCAATTCACAGCACAAAAGCACTCACAGACATCTTTGTAGCCATGTTCTTTTAGAAAAGAGAGAAGATCTTTTCAACATGATTGTTATTCAGCTCACTTCTACTTTTCTAACTCACTAGCTAATGCACACTTTTATTAAATATAAACCAACCACCAACAGGTATATTATACTATAAACTGGACATATGAATTACAAAAAAAATTAGAGTTAATGTAAAGGAATTGTATGGAGCAATAAAAGAAATACTAACATAAATCTGATCTGAAAAGCTGATCTTGGAAGCTAATGACTTTGACACCATAACAAAACTGTTATATAAACCGTATTGTGATTTAGATCATGTGACAGTATGTAGCAAGTGTTAACACAAACCTTATCAGCAACACTGTTTGGTACCAGAGTTCGCACTACCACTCCAGTGGCCTTTCCACCCACAATCCCAAAACCTAGGCCCGAACCATCATTCATCAGCTCAATCTCTTCCACATGTCCCCACTGTTCCTGTAACACACACACACACATCATGAACACCCTAAAAATAAACACATGAACTACACCCACTTGCATATCAGACATTTTCTAAAACAATGTAACAATGTGAAATAACATTTACTTTATTATTGAGTGATACAATCAAAGGTTATTAGAAAGGTAAGAAATATATTTACATTCAATCTACATATTTTGTAATGTCAAAAAATTATTATTTTTTCTTTCTGGAAAACAAGGCTGTACCCACAGTACATAGTGGGCTGTACTACATTAAACTCAAATCACTGAAATATGAAATATCTCCTCATCCTACTTGATCACGTTTGATGATTAGCCGATTGGGTCTGTCACTAACCACAAACTTGGAGTTGTCGTGGACACTAAGCTCAAATGGGACCAACTTAAATATATTAACAGCAAGCTACAGCAAAAGCTTAAAACAACTGTTGTCAGTTATCAATTTAAAAAAAGTTCAAAACTTTAGTTCTTAATAAAGATAAATACACAGGCACTTACCATGCGACAGCACCCAGCAACTCTAAGCACTGTTCCACTCGGTATTTTGCCATTACCGCAGTAAATTAAACCCAGGACCAAACCACAAAAGGCCATATATCATATGTGACATTAAATGTACATCAAGAAAGGCAGTCATTCTAAAAGTCTGTAAGTTGAACTGACAAATGCTAATTGTCTTTAACCTCAGGTAATGTTACTAGACTAGTCCTACACCTTAGTATACTCTACTTTGGAAACGTATAAAGCCTTAGTAAATACCAAACGTTTTATTCAGTTAAAACCATCCTGAGCTTAATGTGTATCAGTGCCCTCACCGTAATGCATTCTGTATAATGGGCTTGCACTGATTTGTATCGATTATGTGACATTCAGGGCATCAACGCTTGAAGTGTGATGACCAGTGTCATCTGGCTTGGTTGTACATGTAATATTAAATTTCATGAACTGAAATGAGCAAATTCTCAAATACAGTTCTTCTACTACTTACTTCTAAGAATACGGTTCCTGGCATGTATGATATAGAAGACCTAGGAGGATTAAAAAGACTTTTTTTAGACAAATTATAATCTGGTCTGAGCCTTCAAATTAGCATTTAATAAGTAGACCTCCTGAGTCAAGTTTTAGTATCAGCTTGTCCTAGATAAATAGGTTCATCAGAGAAGAGCAACTGTTAAGGCATGACCCGGAACAATACATCACAGAGGAGACCTTACAAGCCAAAAAATCTAATGAACGCGTTAAATGTCACACGCATAAGTCAATGATCAACGTCAGGGTCAGGAAACCCCATGAGTGTCTTTTCCGTGGCCACTCTACTTCACCTATCCCACATCATCCGTGCTCCTAATCACCAGACTCTCCTTGGGCACTTATTAATGACCTGCAATCAGAACATTTCGTTTCTCTTATTACCAAGGCCTTATCTGATGGGTGACTTCCTCAGCAATTTTCCTGCTATCTAATGAAACCCTCCCTTTCGCCGCTTCATCGCACCACTCTCAGGAGACAAAGCTTTACACTAGCGCCTATCCCCTCGCAAAAGAAAAGAGCCATTTCCGAGATAAGAACTACGAGATCCTGAGCAACAGCCATGCGTCTGCACTGCCTGAAGTTTTAACTATCAGGGTAACTAGAGAGTTTCATGGTATTTTTATCAGTATGAAGCAAAAAACGACCACTTAAAGCCAAAAGACAAAAATGATATAGACAAAAGCTATAATAGTGAGAGGCCAAAGAGAGAGATGAAAGTGAATGTCAAATACACCTGGCTATTGAAACCGAAATGCAAACACACTTAATTAAACATAAACTAATTCAATTTTGAAACTGGATTATGATACCTTCCCTGTTGGCAATTCAAATATACTATACATGGCTAAATATCTAACGCAAACAGTTGTGCTTTTCATGGCCTCAGCATAAATAAACAGCTATATGTTAGTGACCGTTTTAATGAGAAAATTATGGTGGGACATAAGTCAAAATCCATGGGATTCTGGGAAAAGTGCTCTATTGGGGGAGGAAAAAAAAAGAAAAGAAAAAAAGTTATTCCTCCTGGACAAGGCATCCCCGAGCAGTGCCGCAGCAGATTCAGAATTGCCTGTTTTGCAATGGTTCCGTACACTATAATTAGGACATGAGATATTTTAAAAGGTTTCGGAGGACAAGTTCATGGAGAAAAGCACCAGGGCACGGGAAGTGAGGGCAAACACGCTGAAGAAAGCTTGCATGCTACGCCTTTTAAGGCGCAAGACCATGAAGAAGCAGATCCCCTGGAGTCTGGGCAGTCTTACACAGATAAATATTTTTTCAGCTTTGTGAAATGAGGGAACAGCCTGAGACAGCGAGGGGATTTAGGGATTGTTTAAATATAGACGACATAACAAATAGGACATGCTGCGGTTTTGCAGAGTGATGTCTTAATCATTATAGGGAACTTGCACCAACTGTTTTATATTTCTGCATAAATTCAAGCTTTACAATGTAAACCAAAGGTCATTCAGAGTGGTTTGATGTTCATTTGTGTTGTTTGATGTACATCGTTTTTAATCTGTATTACACTGAAAACAATACAACACACATGTACATTTTAAAGAAACTGATTCAGAATTGTTCACTGTGGTGGTGACAGGAACCAAATGTCTGAAGCATTTAATGCCCCTTAAAGCCCCCTCACAAAGTTATTACGCAAAATGGTTATCAGTGTTATAGACAGCCTTGTAAAGAATTGTCCAGCATGTTTCCTGCCTTCTGCCCATTTTTTAATTTTTTCTACATAATTTTGGAGCATTTCTATTGACCTATTCTTGAACCTTAAAATGAAACATTACAACAAAGCAATGGGTAACTGGACTTTTCCAATTACGCAAAACAAACTTCTGTGTGCCTATAAAGGAAAAGCTGGTGATAGAAAACACATAACCCTAACAAAGCGACACTGTTTTAGCATTTCCCATTGGTTTCTATGTACTAGCTTTAGTTTCTTTTACTAAGTATAAGGAAACATCAAAAATAAATCTGTTGTCCACTGACTTCATGCTATAGACATTGATTAGATTAAAAAACACTAGAGTATTCTTTTAATGCACTCTCTGAACGCCAGCTGGTTTGTTTGAAAGTGTGCACTTATCTTTTTTTTTGAAAGCCATATTCTATATTTTCTAGACACATTTTTACAACTAATCTAAAAGACAAGCATAAAATGTTATCTTACATTACATGCGCTCTGACTGCTTCCTCTACTTTTAGTATCATCATACCCATGCTGTGGGCCTCTTGTGTAAAGCATTTGTCATTAAATCAAATTTTCTCCTTATACAGCCTGCCAAGTAGGAATTTCAGTAGAATGATAAACAAGATCAGTGCTGGCTATTACTCTGTTACAGCCAATCATGACATTTGGTGACAGGTAGTTAAGCCAGGCAACAAGCAATCAAATAAAACCCAGACTTTTGCCTAGTGTGCCATTAAACTCGACCTCATGAGAAACATCACATGAATTAAACAAAGGCAAAGGCCTGGTTTTGATATGCAGGATGTGGCATCGATCCAAGGGTATTAAAACAATACGAGCGGTAAAGAAGCACATTAAAAAAGCCCCGAAACACACAGAACCAAGCATGGTGAAATAAATCTAAACAGCATAATTTAGCTGCCTTTTAAAACCTCTCTCCCCTAGCCTTCCACGTGTACTCACACCAAGACCTTCATTTGAGTGGTATTTAATTAAAGTGAACGAGGGGGAACGATTGTATTTATTGTTAGAGGCTTGAGTTAATCAGCTTCATCTCATGGCTGTTGATCTTTTCCAAGCTCATTTTCCCTCTCCAAGAGTTTATTTCTTTCTCTTGGCTGAGAGGAGAATAAGGATCATTCAGGCAATCACAACAGTCACGTCTGCTCATCTTTTTTTTAAAGTCAAGAGAAAATGACATATGCATTTCTCAGTCTTGTCAGTGACGAGCACTTCCTTTTAAACTTCTCTAATAATATTCAACAATTATTCAATAAAGCTAAACTCACAACCCCTTTAAATCCTACTGTTGGTTGCAAAAAGTTTGGCCACCCCAGTCAAAAAACTTATTTTGAATTTTTTTTTCTATAAATGTGTATGCACTGCAAAAGTAAACTAGCTTAAATAATTTGTGTTTTGAATCATGGTCTTACTGTTATATCTTAGGTATTACATTTTTGACTGTGTCATCATACCCACAATTCGCTGACATTTAATGGAATTAATTTATCTAAACCTATTTATTTAAATAAATCTGTCTGAGGAATATTTCCTGAACTACTGGCACCTCACAACCCCAAAGCATAAAACAATCCCAAATCTGAACATTTTGGAACAACTTGTGAAACTGAAATCAGCGATTGTTTTTCATCTGTATTACATTGAATCAATAAAACAATACAACATCACTTAATTTGCATTATGTTGTTAAAATATGCAGGGCATGCCTGGAAAAAATCTCTATGTACTGATCAGGTTTAATGTGCCACCTCAGAAGTGCAAATTACCTTTGCCAAGTGCACCAACACAACCCCATATAATGACTGGCTTTTTGACGTGTCAATGGTAACAGTATGAATGGTGCATTTTATCTTAACTGGCATTTGTGGGTGGAACTACTCATTGTAGTGCTTCACAAAGGTTTGCCAAAGTAATCATGAGCCCATGTGGTTATATGGCTTACAAATTAGTTTTAGATGTTCTTGATGCAATATATTCTAAGGGATGCAGTAAGCAGTAATTCAGCTTAGACTTGCACCTTTTATGCACTTGCATTTCTCCATATTCTTTGGATCTTTTAATTATGTTATGCAACGTAGTGGGTGAAATGACCAAATTCATTTTCTTTGATGAACATTAGTTTGAAAACACTTCAATATTTTATTTACACACATTTGTTGGGAAACTGCTGATCCATGGCTTGATTTCCAGGATGTTGCTTTGGTTTTATTATTCTATCCTATTACTAGCCCCAAATTGCTCCATCCCAACATCCCAGCTGACCAGATAAAAACATACAATATTTTGCATTTAAACTGCAATAAAAAAACAAGCCAATTTTAGAAATCACTCCTTTCTTTTTTAATTTGGATTTTTATACTATCTTCTACCTATCATAAGTATCCTCAGTTCTAGGGCTGCCCTCTAGAAGTCGACGAGTCAATTCATCAGTCGGAGATCCTTTAGGTCGACTGACAACAGTGACTTTTTTTTTTTTTTTAGTAAAACAGACTTAAGTTTACAAAAATGCTTAAAGATTTAAAAAGGCATTTTAATAATTATTAAAAGGGGAATAATATTTATATGTATATACATATTTAAGTTCTAGCTGGGCTATGACATATGCTTGCTAAAAAATAAAATCCATATGACAATGTGCGCTGGCGGTTCACCGTTAAAGGAAGCTAAAACTGTGAAGCTGAGAAACACGGGTGGAACAATGTCTCAGAAAAAGTCAAGAGGAGCTTTTGAAGAAGAGAATCTGAACAAATTAAATCTAATTCTGCTCCTCATTTAGTCAGATATCGAACACTGCTTCAAACGAGTGAGTTGACTTTCGTTTTGGACATAACGGTTTGCAGTAAAGGAGAAACGGAACGAAGACATTTGTTTTATTATAATTTCATTATTTTGAAACCTAAATTACAGATGTGTTTATTTATTCATCTGCAGCTAAGATTATTTTTATTTAAAGATAAGTACAGTCACAGTCAGTTAATATGCCTGTCGATAAACGAGAAATAATATAACAATTAAACGGTTTTAGGTCTACCATTCTTCTTTTCATCTAAAAATAAATTTAAATATTGACTGAATTGGTTTTATATAGCAGTTCATTATTTATGAGAGATGAAAGACGGAGGGTCATCCTACTGAAGAAGCTGTTAGAACTGAAATTAAAAAGACAGATCTGAAACGTATGCAAATTAATTTACTGTTTACTACATAATGTATATGGAGACCAAACATGAACGAATAGTCGAATCGTCGGCCAGGGAGGGCGAATCTGATTCGACTGACAAAATTGTAAGTCGGGTACAGCCCTATTCAGTTCCCATATTTCATAAAACCCCAACCTGTGCCTCGGAATCAGTGGTACCCTCACATACATACAAGTCTAAACCATCTGTCCACAGCACACATTTCCACTGTCCCTCAGACCATCAGAATGGAGCTTGGGGACAAATAGCTCAGTGGTATTTCTCCATGGAACCACTGTTTGGTTTTCTGATTTTCAAGATGCAGCAGTGGCCTGTGTCAAGTGACATGGTTTTCCAAAGCCCATTTGGCTATATTTAACACATGATGGTTGCTTGTTTTTTGTTCTCATCTGTTTGAGGAATCTTAAGTTTTTTAGCCCTGCATGAACTGAGATTTCTCATATTTCCCTAAATCATTTTACAATCTGGTATACAGTAGACGTGAAGGACCTACATCCTTTGTAATCTTGTGTTCAGAAAAGCTCTTTTTGACAATTCTCTCCCAATGTTTGTCCCAATGTCTCCCAGTTTTGCTTGTAAAGACTGAGCCTGTTATCAAAACACCTAATTATTTAGGAATGTTTCAAAAATTTTTAACTGGACAATTCTTTGAACTTTTCATTATTTTCAAATCTTCCCCATTCCAGCTTTTTTGAAAAGTCTTTTCTTTGTACTTTTTTCAGTTAAATAAATGTTCAATGAACAAAATCACAGATTCTTGTTTTACAAAAATATCAACTTTCCCAGTATTGAGTTTTTTATGTTCATGTACATGTGCACTCACTATTGTTAACTAAACTATAATGTGGAATTGAGACTGTTTTCTATTAATTTTCTAAAGAATTATTCATTTTCACACTTGTTTTTATGACTAGAAATGTCATCTTGAAATGTGACAAAGCATTAATAAGTGATGCCATTAAAAGAGAAGAACTGATTAAGTGGCAGAAACAGTTGGTTTGTTCAACAGCATTAAAGGGTTAACCTATGAACCTCTGAAGGAAACTCTAAAGCAATAACTCACTGTGCTATTCTTAATTAATAATACATTTATAAATGTAAATAGCTCATAGACTCAAATAAATAGCTCAAATAGACTTGACAAAGGAAACAAAACTATCAGTAACACCTCAGGGCACTGTTCTAGGCCCTTATTCAAGGTCTATAGTAAAAGCGTGGATAATAGGAAACACTCGCTCACTCTGATGAAATCACCTGAAATGGCCTTACCATTTGAATAGATCCAGATGGTGGTAGACTTGGTTTTGGTGCAATGTCTCTGGCAACCACTAGCTCCACTCTATCCCTCTGCTGCTGCAGAAAAGCAATGGCCTGCTGCTGGGTAACACTCTGATCCAGAGGAATTCCATTGATGGCCAGAATCTGGTCGTTCTCTTGTAATCTGCCATCTCTGATCAGTGACAGAAACCATGCTTTTCAGTTTTGCTAAGCTTTTACAGCAAACATAATTAAGGGGGGAAAATGCATGCTTTTTATTGGCCCACACCATTAGAACACAAAAGCTGTTCCTTTCCAAAATTAGATTAAAGATTCAATTAAAAGTTTTAAACATTTGTTACCGTTTTGAACACCAACAATTTCATTTTATTTTATTATTTTTAATTCTGCTTAAATTCCAGTTTATTACTTCTTTAAAAGGCCACCCATGGCTAATTATTTTTAAATTTATCACCTTTTCCATAGGTTCCTACTGATTGTCAAAAGAATCTGTTTTACTGAAAAAAAACTGAAAAGAAAATGTATTAACTGTTTACTTTTTACAGCCACCTATCAGATATCAAAGCAACTGTAAATAAAAAAATAAATAAGCTACTTCATTTTACCCATGAATAAGTAAGTCTTTACTTAGCAAATGGCCAGAAAAAGCAGGTAAAGAAGTGTTGAGCTTACCTGGCCGCCACACTGCCTGGCTGCACCTGTTTGATGAAGACTCCATGAGTGCCCACCCCATCAGGCCTCAAGCCCACCACACTAAAGCCCAGACCTCCAGACAACGGCCTCAACAGATTTACATGCTCAATTTTTCTTCCCTACAGAGAACAAGCAGAAGAATGTTCATAGTTTTAGGGCTGTATTATTATAGGTAAAACACTAGTATTACTGCATACTGCAATATACTATGTTCTGCAAAATATTCAGAAAAAAAATTTATGTGGTCACTCTTTTGTTCTGCCCCTCTAAAAAGTCTTCTTAAAGTTGTGAAATTATCTGATTTATTAGATATATAATACATATTATTAATATAATATATTGATTTATTATATTAGATCAATATGTTTAGTAAGTAGCATATGATTATTAATATAATATATTGATTTATTATATTAGATCAATATGTTTAGTAAGTAGCATATGATGGAACACAACCTAAAATGTCTTTCAATGTATTTGCTCATATACTTGCATTATTTTGGCTGAACGACCCACAATTCGGACCACACCACAGCATTTAAATGAAACTGAGGTCAGAACTGTAACTCAGCCATTCTAAAACACAAATTCTGAGCGCAAGACTGTTGTTGATTTATTTCTATGCTTTGGATTGTTTATATTGCATCGCCCTTTTTTGACTTTTTGATCACAGGAAGCTGCCTAAACATTCTGCTATAGAATTTCCTCACGCACCTTAAATTAGTTGATGAAAACCAATTACTTGATTTACACTTTCTCAGTGGACTGGTAATGAAATTTCGTAACTTGCATAATGATTATACCACTTATCTGAATACAAAAAAAATAGTCTGATAGAGACACAGATTTATGATTTTGCCATGTGTTTTAATTCATTATTAAGTGCTAATCATTAGTTAATCATTAGGTATTTAATGCTCTTTAATATAGGTTGCTGAATGAAATTGATCTAATGTGAAAAAAAGTATTTAATTATTTTGAATATTCTTTGCAAGGCTTGTTATGATTCAGTACAAGTCATTTTTAATTGTCTAGCCTTAAGTAGACACAAGGTAGAATACTCAATGAATCAACATAATAATCAGTATGCTACTTACTAACTAATATAAATATTGACAGTGTTTTTTGTTATTTAAAATTAAAAGGTAAGCAGGATATAAGTCGGTAAAGCAATTCTACCACCCATGTGTTACAGCTGTGTGCACAACATAACACGCATAACATGGGCAATAATATCCAATAATGTCCAATGTAGATTTTTCTCCATTCTGTATTTAAGTATTACTGTACCAAATGATCTAAATCTTCTTTAGAAAACTGGCAGACAGGTTTGTAGTTGTTTTCAATGTTTTTAAGTCACCTGAACTGAGACACAGTAATAAGGGATCAATTAAAATATCATGGTGCCAATAACATCGGCTGAAATCAAAGTTGCTTTGCCAGAATTCAAACATGCATTCCTTTAATCACAAGAAAAAACCTTGTGAAGCCCAATAAGTTTGAGTACTGCCATAGCATAGTTTGGCATGACTAAACAATCATGATTAAAGAGAACAATATTTGACAAATGTATGATAAACATATATTAGATGTCAAGTTATCGTATAGAAACTATAACCATGACAGATTCCGGGAAACTCCACTTCCTACTACAAAATAGAAATTGGTTATCTTTCCTGTTGGGAAACAAGCATGCCAAGCAGCCAGACATGCCTGGAGCCAGAAATATTGCAAACAATTGCCTGGTCGAATGCAAACATCTCAGAGTCATTACAAAGTGACCCATACGCCACAAAGAAATAAATTTCATAGAAAAGATTATCAGAAATCAAAACACCTCTATAGGTGCTGATATTTTGTGCTTACGATCTACACAATATAATTACACCCCTACATAGACCTCTGGAAACATAAGTAAGTATAATTCTGAATTTGGACTAGTAACCATACTCTGCTGAACCACGCTGCCCAGATGAAAAAAACCCCCAAAAAACAGCAAAGCAGACGAAGCAGTTTTCACAAACGAACTGACTAAGAACTGGCTACAAAACTCCAAATACACACCAGAGAGAGTAACTCTCTTCTTGCGGAAACCACTTTTACTTAGCTGCTAGAAATGGCTTGTTGAAGTTCCAGCCTTATTCACTTGTTACAAGATGACACGATCTAGTAACATAACCCCTATTGCGCACCTACTGGCAAGCTTGGCACACCCTCATACCACAGATAGTTCCAACCCCACAATGTGATAAGCTGAGAGACTTTCTATGAGTGCTAAAACTGCATGGTAATGGCACTCAGCCTAAAGCTCTTAAAGTATTACTCCGAAACATAGACATGTAACCTAACAATGACACCAGCCCTTACAAGACAAAAACACATGTCATAACAAAGCAAAAGAATATAATTATACAGGTAAAGATGCCAGAGTGAATTTACTGTATTTGATTCATTACTGTAGTAAATGAAAAAAAAAAAGAAATCCTGGAGCTCTTACGGTGTCCCAAGTTGCACAGAGGTACGCTAACACAGACATGTATGTTTAAAACAGAGCAATACCCATCAGAAGTGTTGAGGGAAGTAGGTAGATAGGATACGTTCTGTGGTTTGAGGCACAGATCAGCCAAATAGAGAGAGCACAATCTGTTCCATCCTTTGAGGAACAATGGATAATTATAATACAGCATTGGCAGTGTGTGTAGCTATGCCATTATTATAACCTGTAACATCTTGTGAAGCTACAAAGATGTTAGGACAAAAAAATAAAAAATGTAAAAGGGGCAAAAATATTTCAAACAAAAAGAACAAAACAACCTTCAAAAGGTCGCTGATAATGCATCAAAGGCTTTGTCACACAACCACACAACTGCAGCCTGAAGTGTTTGCCTAACCTTTGCGGCAGCGTGGAGCCATCTCTGGAGCTGCTCTGAAGAGGCGGAGGACATGCTTGTGCCATTGGACACTACAGAGCCCACACTGCTCCCTGGACGACTGGCACTCACTATCAACTGGCCTTTTCTGGAGAAGCTAAACTCACTGGACGCATCCGGGGGCATACTGTTGAGCTGGAGGGTGGAAAAAGGGAGAGAATGAGTTCTTATATATAATTTAATTATTATATGTGAAAGGAAAAAAGGACTGCATCAAACTAAGAGTCTATAAATATCTGTAACCATCAGACACACCTCATGTCAGAACTTAATTAAACCTAATTTTGATGGTTGCTGATTGTGCAATACGATGCATTACACCCGACATTCAAAATGCACTTTACATGTCAAACGTAAGTGTTTGCTACTGTACAACATAAAGCAATAAGTCGAGAGCAACTGTGTCCTATAGCCTGAGGCAGAAAAAAACGAAAAGCATGGGGGGAAAAATCAATACATTCCTCTGCAGTTCTCCCCACTCCCAAACAGGTAATGTATTAATGACCTTTAGACTCACATTGTGGAAACTTATCAGTCTTCTTCTTATTTAGCCCAGGCTGACGGAGCAGGTTCCTGGCCATTTCATCAATATATTTCAGACAAGGCAGTTACTCAAACCAAGACAGTAGATATTAAGGCTTGATAGATCCGCAAAAAAGAAATTCACAGCCACCGCCTCTGTATACACAATAGGTTTTCACCTGACGCATTCATAGGCGCTCGCCTGACCTTCCCAGCACTTAGAATATGAAGGCTAGCTTCCGTTATTGCCATTACCTTAATTTGGCATGTGGATTGTTTATTGTGGAGAGGTTTCTTGTGTCAATAAAAACTCTACCTGAATACAAATAGGGGGTTTCAATGTCTCAGCACAGCAGGAGGGAAGCATGACGCATGCCCATACTCAAAAACTGCTGTAGTGGAAACTAAAAACTAATCACCTTTGTCTATAAAAAAATTAATACAGTAGTTAACAAGTTAATAACACTATATAACTTGATAATTACTAATGCTGTAAAACTCTGACCTCACAATAATTCAGCAGAATTCTTCTGCCAGTGATTTGTACCAAAATTATATTTAAATATTCCATTACAATTCAGATGGGACTAGAGAAAAATGGGACTGGAGAAATAGTAAATTTCTACTACAGTTTGGAATATAGGGAACAAAAAACCTACACGTTGTTGGACATACAGATTTTGTCATCTGAAAACCAAGAATTTGATTTTATGGATGCAGCGATTGACTGTGTTCAAAGACAATAATTTTCCTGAGTTTCATCTGTTTTAATGAAGTGCTGCCTGAATCCGTTTCTCAAGAGTGTTTGCAGAAAAGTCAGACTTGATGTGAAGGTCCCATAGTTAAAAGTCTACTTTTTTCTTAAAATAATTATATAATCTCCATACAACACAAACACTGTTTCCTTCTTTCTTATGTAACGTTACCATTGTGGAGACATGAGTTTTTGCTCTAGGACCACATAATTTACAAACTCATAGACTCATTTTATTCACAACAGAACATAGAACATATCAGGTGCTGGAAATGAGACCCTGTATTATTCCATGAAAATCATTAACTCATGTAGAACTCACTTAGGACTATTCAGCTTATCACCTCACAGTTCAAATGTCTGCATGTCTGATGGTATGGGGTTGCATTAGAGCCTATTGTGTGGGCAGTTTACATCTTTGGAAAAAGGCACTATGAATTCTGAACAGTGTATAGAGGTTGAATGAATTCTGAACAGTATATAGAGGTTTTAGGACACATGTACTCCCATCCAGACAAAAGAAGAGGGGATGTTATACAATGGAAGACATTGCCCTGTCCCAACTTTTTTGAGATGCATTGGTGCCATCAAGTTCTAACATTTTTTTCCAAATAGTCAAATGTACTTTCAACATCTTATATATTATGTATATGTTCTCCTGTAAATAAAATATGGGTCTATGAGATTTGCAAATTGTTGCACTGTTTTTTTTTTAATTTATTAACATTTAACACAGCGTCCCAACTTTTTTGAAACTGGGGTTGTATGTACATCTTGAGAAGCTTGACCTGCTTATTTTTTTATTATTTAAAGCAAAGGTGTGGCCTTGTGTTTAAAAAAGCATCATCTAAATAGCCCCTGAAACAGCTCTGATATGATTGTGTGGACCCTGTAGCCTGTTGTTATGCTACGCCAAGCCTGACCTGATCTCGAAGCTGTTTGACAGAATGCTGCAGGGTTAATATATGGCCGAGCAGCGGGCTCTGCAGTGCTTCCTTCAGTGCTCCCAGACGCTCACTATGAGTCCATTCCTCACGCTGCACCAACTTGGACTGCAGCCTCTCCAAGGCCTGAAGCACCTGCTGCCGCTCTGTTGCAGACACTGCAACCGGACACACACAAATAATTCACAAATACAAATAAAACATAAAATATAGTGAATAGTTGACCTCAGAATTAAAAATGCAATCCTAAAAATGTGCACCGTTACCCCTTTAATAAAAATAATACCAGTAATGTAACAAAGTCTAAAAATTAAGAATAATCCTTAATACCTGTTGGCACATTTTCATACATTGCTCTTCTTCTAAGAGCCTGATGTCAGTGAAAGCCTAGAAGAAACAACAGTTTGACAGAATTCACAAATTTGTATCTTTTTGTGGTTTTCAACCATCAATGTTCTCCCACTATGATATCTGGCATGCGGTACACAAAACTGACCACCATTTTGGTGATAACCCTTAAAGCACGAAGAGATCCAATGACCAATTAATAAACGGCTAATAAATATAAACACAATTATCCGCAGCCAAAATTTGTAAGAAGTACAGATTAAAACAACTGCCCTCAAGCACTTCTTCCTAAATACAGTCTTTCAAACGGTCATCGTGCCTTCAAGACACGTCATCAGATTGGGGGTGTTCCTAGTCCTTAACCCAGAAAATGTACCTGCTGAGAGTATTGTAGGACCACTGCATGATGCAAACAGGCATATTTACAACATGATAAGCGATGATAACATTTGCATACAAGGTCGTAGAGCCTCTTTAAACCAACTGAACATAAAACGCGACATAAATGCTATTTAGGAACGCATACCTGAGAAAAACCGAGAGTAAGGTTAATTCTCTATTTAAAAATATATGTTAAAATGTTTGACATTACCAATAGGTGTGCTTAACGTCAATCTTATCTCCTGCACCTTGACAGAGACAGCAGTTGGCCAGCAGTTTCGGTAAGCTAACGTTAGCTAACACATTAGCCACAGGTGACTCTAACGTAAACAAAACAAGAGAAGAAAAGGTTTCGACTACTTACAGAGACGCTACAGGTATAATAGGGTCGGTTCAAATGTCAAAATAAACTTTCGAAGCTTGTGAAAGATTGTGGCTAGTCCCGTCCAATGCTGAGCGTTTTTGAGCTGAGATTTAGCTGTTTTCATCAGCCTGAACTTACCTGTCTGACGGAAGTGAGAAGGGCTTTCTCGCCTCACCTTAAAACAGGAAGCATGTCAAAGTTACCTTCCAGAAACAAACATCGTTTCAGCAAAATAATACACCGTCCTCACAAAACAAACAGACATACATACAGACATTAACGAACCGTTATTACCAAAGTCTTGTTAGGTAAGCTTGTAAGGTAAACGGATAAATGGTTTTCGCTACAAATACAGCACATAACAGGTGCATGAGTCACTGTGAAACTGAGGCGCTGTTACTAAACCTTGGTGTGAGCAGTAATAGCTGTTAACCACCAGCAACTGCGAAGTAACCCAGTCTACATAAACATAACCGAGCTGAACATGTATACTAACTATATAAACGCACAAACCTGCAGTTTCTTTCTCGCGTCAAAGCTTTTAACAGGTGATTCAACACGTTAGTTGCTGGCTAACTCCACTAGCTCTGCTAAACGGATGGAATTTGTGAAGTTTGCCTGATAACATCACTTCAAGTTCATTAAAAGTTTGTTTTAATCCAAACTTTTTTTTAAAATCCAACAACAGGACTCCGCTTAGATCGCGCTGCAGACAAAACTAAATGTTTAAAACACAAAACACTACACGTTTAGAGCATTAAACCAATACATTTTCCTTCGGCGAATAAACATTGTGTCTTTAAAAAAAAATCTTTTCAGGTCACATGACATTCGCTTCCAACATGGCTTCTCCCTGGAGTGGCTTGTTTTGTATACAGTCAAAACAGCTTGCAATTATTTTCTTCTCTTTTTGCTGGACTGTAAGTTACGGTTTAAACAGCTGTGAAAAATTGCTGCCTGGACAATATCCTTTACAGTCTTCTTTCGGGTTGTTTTCTATTAGCTATCCTGTGTAAGACAGTTATCCGGCGTAGCTTAGCTTAGCTTAGCCTAGCCTAGCTAGCGATAGTAACAAAATGATAAGCTAAGTGGTTGTGTGGAGTTAGACATACTCAGATATACCGCTGCATTATATATGCTTGTAAACCAGCATGGTATGTATGTTATGATTATTATTATTATTCTGCACGGTCTAATCAAGTGAACAGCTAACATTAGCTTCATCATACCAGTGAGCGTCAGAGTCAGCAAGCCAGTAAAACAATCTCTGTAACAGTAAATATTAAGTCGAGTTCCGCCATTTATTCTGCGCAATCGATTCTTTGTGCTATAAAGCGTTTCAGAGTAGGCTGATGGTAATTGCTACATGACAGTAATTACATGAACTGGGTATGAATACGCCGCCTAATGCCGGATACATTGTTTCATGATAGTTTTGAGATATGCCGCGTGTTGGTGTTTTGTATACAGGTATTTAGGTTCTCAGGTGGTTTCGTATAGTAAAAAATGATGGCTGTATCTGCAGTATGTAGTTGCGATTCACGTTTCCTGTCACCCCCGTTGTAGAAATCCACTAGTAAGAAGTCAGTAAGTTGTTCACATTTCAACAAAAAAATCGCAAGTAAAACAGCAATAAGTTTTATTTATACAGCACTTTTTATGCCACAGGTATATAAAATAAATGGACAAGAACCAAAAAAAGGCACTTGTATGACTGTGGGTCAAAGATGTATAGAAGATATGAAACCAAAGCATCTTATATTTCTCCTTGACAGTAATTAAGTATCTTTGTCAAAGCCCTAAAATAAATGATGCAACTCAAGAGCCAGAAAACTGCAAGGATCTGGTAGCATGGGGTAAGTATGCAAGATAACTTTTTTCTTTACATGTAGAACTTAACAATGTGCAAATCATTTACATTTTGTGTTTTAATAAAATAGTACAAAGACAACATATCAAATGTTCAAACTGAGATATTGTGTTGGTCTTTAAAAACATACAGCCATTTAAAATAGATGCCAGCAACACATTTCGAAATAAGTAGTGGAACAATAAATTATCTCACAGTTAATAATCCCACAATTAATTAGGTGAACTAGCAACAGGTTGGCAACAGGGCCGAGTATGAAAAGAGTATCACAGAGGGACTAAGTCTTTCAGAATTAAAGTTGGGAAGGTGTGTAAGACTGCTCATTCAACAGTTCAGCAGAGAAACAGTTCAAGAATAATATTTCTCAATGCAAAATGGCAGAAACCTTGGGTATTTTGTCATCTACTGGACATCATTAAAAGATGCAGGGAACCTTGAGACATCTCTGTATTTAAGGGACATTGGCAAAAATAAAATATCATTATATAGCTGTGATTTTCGGGCAAGATGGCCTTCACTAAACTGAAACTTGATTCTGTAGTGGAAATCACTGCATGGGCTCAGAAGCAGTTCCAGAAACGATCGTCTGTGAACACGGTTTGTTGCTACATCACCAAATGCAAGATAAAACCGTACTGGGCTATAGAGGAGAGGAAACATACCAAGCTCGTTATCAGCACACAGTACCCAAAAGCCAGCATTCATGAAGCTATGGATGACTTGCTGAATGGTGAAGGCACCATAGGTATATGTGTTTTGGAGCAACGTATTCTGCCATCCAGTGTTAAACAGACCTGCAGTCTAGAGGCATCACCCATTGGAAAACATTTGACACATTATGTAACAAACTTTTGAGCAGCATATCGAGCAAGAACAGTAAACCATTTCACTTTCAGAACTACAGCAGTTCGTCTCCTCAGTTTCTCTCTTACTGTTTAAAATGTTTTTTGGACAATGCCCCAACTTTTGTAGGTTCTGGATTGCCACGTTTTAGACTATTCATTGTAGAACTAAATTTGTCATTTATTGTTTCAGTGGAGTGTTATCCTGCACCCAATGTCAGCTGTGTGCTACCAAATGGAAACACATATAAATTCAGTGGCGCAGAAGTTGGATTTAATAAAAGTATCCCATGTCGAAATGTGTAAGTTCCCACGCTTAGCTGCATATTATATTTGAGTGATGTGTTTTGCAGTTGGCTTTATTTCTTTGTATCTCATATTAAAACAATCTGTTCAACTAGATCTACTTATTCATACAAAGTGGCTGTTGCTTTGTCACTCTTCCTGGGATGGCTGGGTGCAGATCGGTTCTATTTGGGCTATCCAGCTCTAGGTAAGTCTTTGACTCTGATAACCCTGTAGTGACTAGCTGCTGATTTATTCAGGGTACTGAATAAATTAGATGTTCCTGCTTTGCAACAGGATCCTTTTTGCTCCTTTATGGTTTGATTATATATGGAAACTGATTAAGCAAGAAAATAAAATGAACTTTTATTCAGAGTCAAAACCATGTCACACCATCTGGCATGTAACGTCCATGTCCATATTGAACCTGAAATTTAAAGTTTTTATGCTGGGTACAGTGGTCTTTGGCATATAGAAGAATGGCCTAAAACAAAAACACTATTATTTTTGTGAAATTATGACTCAAAGACAATTATATGGACGTGCAAAAATAAAACAAAACACTGCTCAAGTGCTGAGTGAATACTGAGTAACTTGTCCAGTGGAATGTAACCTTAGTACATGCAGCATATATCAGCACAAGAGTCTTCCATAATGGGCCTATTTACACCTGGCATAAACATGTGATTTGGTTTTCAAGGTCATCAGCATGCTTAAATTTGAATTTCCCTTCCCTTAATGAAGATATATACGGCTGGAGGTAAACATTGCTAGAATACATTGTGATTGGATTACAATCAAATCACTTAGAGCACATTCAGGAATGTTCAGAGACGGACCTTGATCACGTTTAGCGCAAGTGTAAATATAATGTGTTTTCTATGTACTTAGACAATTACATAAACGGAAATGCATCTGCCAAGTAATGGCAATCAGATGAAAGGATAAATAAAGAAAACGAAAGATGGAGGACACACAAGCCTGAAGTTATTCCTAAACTAATGTGCCTTTTTGCACCTCAGGCTGATGAAAGGGTTCAAGCTTGTCGACTTGTAGCAAGAGAAAATAGTATGCAAAATTAAAACAGAAATGTGCTTTTTGACATTCTTTTAACATGGAGAAATGTACAAATGAGTCGTATCTGGTCTGTTGTTTTATTTATTTACTTATTTTTTTTACAAAGACCATAAATGGAATTCAGCCAAAGTATATCCAGATTTGATCCGGACATGAACCACATGTTAATGTAAGGTGTACCAGGCTCTTTGATGCACTCTTTGTAATGAAACTCAAAAGTCAGAGATTTGACCAATTGCAAATCAGGAAAGATGCTGTTGTCAGTACAGCATGTATCAATAAAAGTAAGCATTGTTAATGACTGAAATTAAACTAAGTTGACATTTGTAAGATTGTCTCACATGTGTGTTTATATGTGTAATTATATGCTCAGAAAAGAAGTAATCCAGGTCAGATGTGATCTTGTTAAACGTGCATTTAAATTTGACCCAAAATCCTTCTTATCCTTGGGTGCAGGTAAAAAATAAACAGCACACACAAGCCAGCTAGCAAAAAGCTGTTGTAAGTGAATGGAACTTTTTTGTCCCATTAAGATGTTATGCTCTTTATGCTCATGTACATTCATAATGTGAGTTTTGCATTATGCTTAATAATGTTAAAAAACCTACCACTTACTTTGAGCTTTATTGCCTTCGCTTTGTCTTACAAAATTCATACACAAGGTTTAAATGTCCTTTATTGCAGGCATGGGTATCCAACAGTCCTCTTACAGTTTCCCAAATAAACACCTCTATCAGATATTCTTCAAACCGTTTCCTGTTTTGCACCTTTGTTGTAATCTTTAACTAAATGTATCAGCAAGTGTCCCCAATCTGCCTGTATGTTTCCTTTTTCTGTCCGAATCCAGCTCAGTGAATAGAGACACGGGGGAACTGGCATTTGCTGTGAGAAAATAAACACTACTAACGCTATCTCACCTGGAGGAGCTCACACTTTATATATAAACTCCAGGGTAGGTCAGGATGCAGATTGAGGTGCTCCTTTTCTCCTTCTCTTCATGTTTTAAGAGCATTCTCGTCAATTAAGCACCTGCAGAAGTACAAAAGGCCCAAGTGGCTGAAGGCCTCCCTTCTTCTTGGGCTTTTTTGTGAGCTGAGCAGGTGAAAGGAGAGCCCATACGGAGTCTGCGCCAGTTCTGCAGGCGTTTTCTCTAAGGTTTGCACCTGGTCTAGTCTGACCTCCAAGCTACTGTGCCATTCAGCTGTAAAGACCCAGCCTGGTGGAGCTGAACAGGCTCTCTGCAGGCAGCTCTTTTGATATCAGTGCTGGAATCAACACGCTTAAGCCCTTCAGTGACCAATTATCAGTGCTATTACTGACGATTAACAGTAATTATGTTTAAATTACTAGATGGGGGAGGATTAATTAATTGCAATTCTTTTGGACCCCTAATGGCTTGAACTAGCCAATTGTTCAGTTCAGTGTGTATCCAAATGGATGTGGTTGGAAATAGAAATGTTGACTCTTTTTTTTACATTCATAGAAGCAAGTTAACACATCATTATTGCAAACAATGACACATTTTCTGAACAACACGCTGTTTTGGCTCATGTTCTCGTTTTGAAGACGTTTTACACACAATGGGCCCCTGGGCCACAAGCTGTTCAGCCTCTATTGTGTTGAGCGACTGCTTTTCATTCTCACTCCCCTTATTTCACCTGCAAAGGGCTGTGTAATTTCTTTGACCTAAAAAACCTGCCGCTGACTGGCTTCAAAGCCTCAGCAGTAGCCTGCCACAATACAAGCAATCAAACAAACCCCCTCATAGACCAGTATTACCTGTGTGCACTGTTCTGTGTGGCACACATTGGCCTTCCTAATAGCTTATGCAGACCTCATGTGGCCCCATAGAGAATAGAGGATTTTGGCAGAGGGTGATGTTGGCAGTTTGCAGTTAAACAGTGCTGCGGTGTGTGTGGAGATAAGTGATAAGTGCTGTGTGTCTTTCTAGGACTGCTTAAGTTCTGCACTGTGGGGTTCTGTGGAATAGGAAGTCTGGTGGACTTCATGCTGATATCCATGCAGGTATGTAAGACTGATTCAGAATTTTGGACCTCTTGATTGTGTGAAGTTCTTCATGCTTCTTGTTCAGACTAGGACTGCACAATACATTGTATTGTGTAATGTAAATGTAATGAGTGCCCTGATCAAATCACGTTTTGTCGATATTCTAATAGTGTTGCATGATATATAGATACTAGAAAAGTACTGCAATGCCATCTCTTTAAAAAAAAATTGACACCCAATTTTATTAGTATAAGTATGCAGAATGACTGTTTTGTATTTCCTGTGACTTGCATCGATGTGCCACAGGGGGGCAGTGTGTGCATGGCACGTTCTTCGCTTGTCAGATGACAAAACGAGAGCCTGCTAATACGACCGGTCTAGCTGACTATTGTCACTCACAAATATTATAAATTTGATTATTATTTAGTAAAAAGATTTATTAAAAAAAGCAGCATTAACGTAGCTGTCTGCCTCACTAGTTCAACGTAGTCCTGAGTTGCATCACTGGATGCACTGCATGAGCAACACGAGTCAAGCTACACCACTTCCATGATTTGAAATGAAATGTATGTTTAAACAAGCAAAAAACTCACTAACAACCGTATAGTAATGATGATAAAGTGCTTACGATCAAGTCGCAGAGAGAGAGAATTATCAAAAAAAAAGCCCAGTTTGTAAACACTTTAGAGCAACACTCAAAGGTCAGTAGATGGCAAAATTGTGGTACTTCAAGATTAAGTTGTATGTAAGCTCTGTAAGCAGCAGTTGGCAGCTAGCTAGCTATCCGAGGTCACATTTCGAAAATATGTATCCACCTCAATTCCTTAAAAAGTCTCCATGTGGAGAGCACTGTGAGTTTGAGGGGTGACTAAATATGATGCAATAAGATATTTGTATGGGTTGAACTTATGCTATTTCAGAAGGTATAATCAAATGCAAAAACATTCAAAATGTGGCTTTTGGCAGTGAGCCAACAGGAAAGTTTTATAGTCAAATTTGTATCAGACATTGGCTTGATTATAAAAACTTCTCTACCAAGTTATTATCTGTGTGCTTAGGAATTCATGCATCCCCACTATGGTGTCTTGCATTGAATGATTCCACATAATGTATTGTGGTAAACAAGGTTCCAGTTGCTCACAATGGCTGCCCCACCATGGACTGTTTTGAGCAGACCGAAGGATGATTTTGAACATGTATTCATGCAGATGAGCTTGGTAACAGTTCCCATACCAGCACTTGGCAGCAAATGTAGAATAGCCTCTCCCATTGTGAACTAGTGAAGCTCGGTTGATCACCTGCACCTGCAGTAAGTGATAAATCATGTTAATCAAACTTCTACATGCTCTATTTTATTTTTTTTATTTGTACTCTACTTATTACAAACATTCATGGCTGATTCCAGTTTCTTTACACCCAAGGTCGCTAATGGCTGATTTGTGCCAGGTTGCATTTCTTTTTTAACTCAAATCTGTGTACATTTTAAAAACAAACAAACATTTATTGCTAGCTCATTAATAGTACTATTTGCCAATGTTACAGTATAAGTATTTGCTCTTCAGTTACTGCGATGGACTAGTGGCCTGTCCAGGGTGTTTCCCACACCCTGCATGACCCCGAAGGATATGTGGCTTAGTGGATGAAAGAATCAACAGATACTCTTAAGTGAGCTAGTGTGACTTTCTAAATTCTTTCTAAAACAATCAGCCCAGAGGCAATGGGCACTGTAATACGCCACAAGTGAGCTATCTGTAGCGTTATTTATGTCATGAAATTACTTAAGATTTCCTAAAATCAAAACAATAGCACATCAGGGACAATATCTTCTAACCACCTGTACTGAACAAAAATATACATTCCACAGTTTGCTGAAACATGGTTACTAAAATCAGCAAAACCAGGATAGGTCATGAAATAGAATTTCTGCATTCTGCAAGGATTTTTTTTATAGAAGTGACACCAAAACTAAATATTTCACACACATTCATTTAGTAGACTGAAGACCTGTGGTTGCAGTTATTACACAAGTATTTTTTGGTGCTTTGTTAAAAAACACTGCTTCAAATGAATGAATGAATCATACTCTAGGTCTAATATTACCTAATGCAGAGGAATGGAGTATGCTAGTGAGCTATCCTCTCTTAACAAGCAGAAAGGGATTTAATTGTGTGCTTTGACCATCCTGACCATTGAGCAAATCATTTTGGTAAAAGTGAATGCAGGTAATCACAGATGGCCACACAGTGCAGTCCTTTCTAATTCAGGTGTTATTATAATGATGACTGATCAACTGCTTAATTCTCACAGTATAATGTGTTTACATATTGATTATGTAACTGATGTTGTAGCAACAAACTAGATGTAAACAGAATGCACTTTCAGCCCACTCAGTTTAAACAGATCAGTCCAGCAGCCCTATAGTGCTGAAAAATAGAGGTTAAAATAAAGTGGGTTTTCTAAATAAATAAACACAAACAAATTATCTGTAGCATGTACCTGATGCCACAGTCAACACCTTACTGAGATGTATGTAAAGCATTGATTGTTTAGATACAAAAATTTTCGTTAAATATATCATATAGGGGACAAACACAGTGATATTTGAGAAGTGAAATGAAGTTTATATGATTTACAGAAAGTGTGCAATAATTGGTTAAACAAAATTAGGCAGGTGCATACATTTGAGCACTGTTGTCATTTTATTGATTTCAAAACCTTTAGAACTAATTATTGGAACTCAAATTTGGTTTGGTAAGTTCAGTCACCCTTGACCTCCATACACAGGTGACTCCAATTATGAGAAAGGGTATTTAAGGGAGGCAATTGTAAGTTTTTCTCCTCTTTGCATCTTCTCTGAAGAGTCGCAGCATGGGAGTCTCAAAACTACTTTCAAATGACCTGAAAACAAAGATTGTTCACTGTCATGGTTTAGGGGAAGGATACAGAAAGCTATCTCAGAGATTTCAGCTTTCAGTCTCCACTGTGAGAAACATTGTGAGAAAATGGAAGACCACAGGCACAGTTCAAGTCAAGGCTCAAAGTGGCAGACCAAGAAAAATCTCTAATAAACAGAAGCGAAGGATGTTGAGAACAGTCAAAGTCAACCCACAGACCAGCACCATAGACCTACAACATGATCTTGCTGCTGATGGAGTCACTGTGCATCGTTCAACTATTCGGCGCACTTTACACAAGGAGATGCTGTATGGGAGAGTGATGAAGAGGAAGCCTTTTCTCTGCCCACATCACAAACAGAGCCGCTTGAGGTATGCTAAGGCACATTTGGACAAGCCAGCTTCATTTTGGAATAAGGTTAAGGAGTTATTTGGGCATAACAAGGGCCGTTATGCATGGAGGAAAAAGAACACAGCACTCCAAGAAAAACACCTGCTACCTACAGTAAAATTTGGTGCTGGTTCCATCATGCTGTGGGGCTGTGTGGCCAGTACAGGGACTGGGAATCTTGTTAAAGTTAAGGGACGCATGGATGCCAATCAATATCGGCAGATTCTGGAGACCAATGTCCAGGAATCAGTGACAAAGCTGAAGCTGCGCCGGGGCTGGATCTTCCAACAAGACAACGACCCTAAACACTGCTCAAAATCTACTAATGCATTCATGCAGAGGAACAAGTACAACGTTCTGGAATGGCCATCTCAGTCCCCAGACCTGAATATTATTGAAAATCTGTGGTGTCACTTAAAGAGAGCTGTCCATGCTCGGAAACCGTCAAACCTGAATGAACTAGAGATGTTTTATAAAGAAGAATGGTCTAAAATACCTTCAGCCACAATCCAGACTCTCATTAGAAGCTATAGGAAGCGTTTAGAGGCTGTTATTTCTGCGAAAGAAGGATCTACTAAAAGTTTTTTTTTTTTTGGTGCCCAAATTTATGCACCTGCCTAATTTTGTTTAGACAATTATTGCACACTTTCTGTAAATCATATAAACTTTCACTTTTCAAATATCACTGTGTTTGTCCCCTATATGATATATTTAACTGATTTCTTTTTTATTTTTTATAGAAACAATCAATACTTTATAAAGGTAAATCATTAAAAAAAATCACGCTGCCCAAACTTTCTCACCCCACTGTATATATATATATATATATATATATATATATATATATATATATATATATATATATATATATATATACATATACATATACATGTAAGCTATGCAACTTATGCAAGATCGCCAGTAGCTTGACCTTTTCCTTTGACATGGTTTACAGATGAAATACTCTTTAAAACATTTGTGGAAGCCAGCCATTTAAAAATATTAAATCAGCACATTTACATTCTGTTACTTCTGTGTTTGTTAGCGCTTGTCAACAATCAGTCTTTTTAGGTGTTTTATCCCAGTTTTAACATGTGATTTTAACAGAAAAAAATGTGTGGAGGGGAGGGCCTGTCATTAAAAATCATTATTAAAAAGGGACACTTTATGTAGAACTATAACCTTTGGTATATCAGTTCCTTCAGCGGTGTCCCAGTAGTGCCAAGTGTTTTCCTGATAGCTGGTGAATACAGAGCCACAGAGTTTACATTATTGCTAGAAAGTCAATAGATCACATCTGTATTTATTCATCTCTAGATTAGTGGATTCCTTGGCTATCTAACAGTTGTCTGACATTCTTGTGCAGTGCATGCTGGGTATTGTACTTAGCTGAACATAGATGAATGAAATTAAAATCATGAGTTCTGTTTAATGTTGAGGCTGTGGAATGCAATGCTACACTACAAAATAGTGTTGCCCAGTACTGTTAATGGGGATATGGGTTTGTATACCTATGACCCATACTACAAAGCTGATGAGTAGATGCAACCCAGTAGACAAAAGACATGGCAAATTGTATTTTTACCTGAATGGCTGAGTCAGGCTTCCTTCCGTAATCACACATCTGCCGCTGCGCAGTCACTTACAGTCTGAGTTGATGTCAGTCCAGATTGTTATTCAGGGACATGCGTTGGTAAACAAGATGTACATATAAAACAAATGTCTTGAGAAATTTGGATACATGAAATCATTCAGCACCGTTTGTGGCAAGCCAGAGAAGCTGCTGGACAACAACTGGCTTGCATGTACAACCCCAAGTCAGAAAAAGTAAGAGAACTTGGGAAATTGGAATCTTTATGTTTGCTTTGACTGTACATTGCAGACAGTATGAAGACAAGAAATGTAATGTTTTCATTCCTACTGAGCCCAGAAAAGTCAACACTCCTTCTCACATGGTACACATATAGCTTTTATGCAGTAAAGTTTTAAGTGGCATTTGTGAATGTAGCTCTGTACTGTGATGCTTTAGGCGTTTTAATAATTTTCTCACACATTTGTTTACAAACTGGAGATCCTCTGCCCTTTTTTCTCTTTAAAGACTTAACCCTTGGACCAAATCATGATTTCACTCACCTGTTGATGTCTCCTGGTTAAAATCACATCATTAGTTAGTTAAAGTTAGATTCCAAGTAAATGTAAGAAACACTTTTTAATTGCATTTTCCATACTGTCCCAACTTTTTCCTGATTTAATGTTGTGTATATACCACAGTTTTATGTATTAGTTATTGGCATTGGTATCCAAAAGTAAAAAGTGGTATCAGTGCGTCCTTGCCGCAGAATATTATATAATACAGCAATAACATAATACATGCTTACTTAATGTTTACTTACATATTGCCCTGATGCTAAAGTGACCGGGTGTTGATAAAATTTTCTATGTTAATCTAAAAAAGGGGACGCACCAATACCAGTGATGCTTAATCCTCAAATATCTGCAGATTACTAAGTGCTAATTCCAGTACTGACTCTGTCCAACCTAACTACCCTATCCCACCTAACTACTTGATAATTGCCTCCTATATTACTCCTATATTACCTAATGTACTATTCTGCTTTAAGTATTGAATTTTAGTAATTGTTAGTCTCTGGCATTTATTGGCTGTTTGGCTTGCTATTCAAATGGTTTCAGTAAGTTGCTGTGCTGTTGAGCATAGTTTATTTTTAATAGCTTAATTAAATTTGATATATCCAGGTCATGCCACCCCTTAAAATACTGCTGTTACAGACTTTACAGTGTGCATTTTTACTACTGTGTTCCTCAAGAGTGAAATAATCCTACCCTGGCAATGTGTTGCTTCCTTCAGTTAAGCTCCAGCTATTGACAGGCATACAAACAACACTCAGTAGCATGCATGTGCTTCATGTTATTGGTATACTTGGTCTTTTGGCAGTGGACAAGTTCATGTCTTGCTTTATACTACACACAGTCAAAGCTCTTATTGCTCTGTTTCTCCAAGCACTACACCAGCGTGTTAACTACATTACATTGTCAACCAAGATTCGCACCTGGAAACCCTTGCTAGTCTACAGCTCAGCTTTTGATCTGGGTCAGTTTAAATCATGTAATTATATTCACTTGGGGAAACTCCATGTCTCAAAGTCATAAGCAATAGACTCTGTGTCAGCCTCTGTATACACACATTTATCTCATTCTTCTTTCCTTGCTTTTACTCCACTGACATGCCCACGCTTTGCTACCGGCAGAGAAATAAAGCAAGCTTTTTTTTTTTTTTTTACTAAATTTTTATTTTTTTTTAAATGGCCCCAGCACTTTGATTAACAGTGGCTCTCCAAGCGTTTATTGTTCTCTTAATGTCTTATTGAAGGCCCTGAGAGAGCAATGCTTTTAAGAAGTGCGGCTGGCACGGCGGGCCGCCACACACTTACACTCTCAATTAGCTGTACGCTGTCCGGGTGCTCTGTTTTTAAAGCGTGACACTTTTGATAAAGACTATCGTTTCCCTTGAGAGCCCATTTACGCACACCACTCGTCCTTACAGCGCCATATTTTACATCCAACTACCTCCGCTAAGAGCACGCCAGCCTCTCGAAAGTAATGAATAAACACCTACAACATGCTGTTATTATTTATATTCATCGATCCTGTCTAATGACTCAGACATCGTCCATAGTGTTCCAGCTAAGACTTGAAGATAAATGGTAATATGTAACTTTTTAATTTGCTTTCTGATGAAACAGGGAGGTGTGTATGTGCGTCGTCGGGCGGGATATTTATACATTTTCAGGACACAATCATAGGACTTAAAACAAACGGGGGTAACAGAGGTAATTCTTTAAATCGAAGATAATCATCTGAATCAGGAGAAAAATGTATTAAAATAAGATTTATTTTATTATTTAAGATTTAAAATTTTCTTCTGTTTGTTGTGTGCAGTTACACATTTCCACCAGAGAGGTCTTCAAATCCCCAAACCTTATGTAGCTTTAATATTGTTAACTTTAAGTACTTGTTGTTTTTATTAATGTGCTGAATAACTTGGCATTATTTCCTAGTTTATCTCATACCTTAATCATGGATATTGTCAGTACTTAAACACTGACCCACTGTATGTATAGTTACAAAGTGAGCATAATTATTCTTATTTAACTGGATTTAGTTCAAAACAATCTGTGAAGCCTTCAATTAATAGTAATAATAATAATAGTGACAGCATATTATTTTCATGTGGCAGCACTGTCTGTTCCAACTCGTGATACCTAGGAAGAATTAAATACCATAATGCATATCAAACATCAGGAAAAAAAGCTTTAAGTGTCATGATATCTTTTCACAATATTTGTCCAGTAAAGAGGTTACACAGCACTTGGCATAAGCTATTTAACTGGGTAGTAAGCTTTTGTGTTATCGTAAAAAACCAAAAACACTTAATTAAACAAAACCAGGTAGGCTGATATCTACGTAGAAGACTGGGCTGCTACAGGAATTGGAAATGGTTAAGCCAACACACTGATGTAGTATTAATTTCCTTCTTTTTGTATTAGTATTATTTAAGCTCATTCCAAGTGCTTAGTAGTGTTTTTCTGATAACACAGAAGCTGGCACTGGGTATGTCAGTAAGAAACCAAACATGTTCTTTTGAGTTAGTCTTACTACAATGACCATATTTATTTATTTATTTATTTATTTATTTATTTATTAAAATAAAAGAGAGACTATATTATATAAGGCAAGTATGTATGCTCTCTTGATCTGAAAAGATATAAATACAAACTTGTGTGTTATCACGTAATACCTTGACGCTGTAAATGAGCCAAGCAATCCAGCCCTTCCAATCAGGCTATATCAGAGTAAGAGGAAATAACTGGTGTTGGTTTCTGGCCAGACGAGTTCTAATCTGGACGCTGTAGAACCCAGAATCAGCGCTATGTGTTTGGGCCAGCCCCAGCTGCATGTTCTCATTATCAACCATGTCCTGATGCAGAGCAGAGGCAGCCGAGCCAGGCGTTGAACGCACAGGCCAGCAAAAAGCCATTACACTGTCTGAACACACCGATCCCACACTGCACTGACAGCAGCCCATCTTAGAGCTGGACATGGCCCAGGATTGGCCATCTCATATCCCCAGGGCTTGGAGGGTCTTACTAAGAGCAGGGTCAAACCCAAGAACTTTCTCATCTCATAAAACTCGCTAAAGCCATAATGGCTTGAACAAGTGAACCTCTGAATTTGGCTTAGCTTTTACAGTGAAATGCAAAAGTGTGTGCAAGTTATGTTTTCTGAAAATACATTCTCTACAGAAACCACATTTTATTGCACAAATAATATTTATTTGCTGAAAAAAAAGTTGTGTTTTTAACTCAGCTGTCCTCTAGACCATGTCCAGATAACATGCCTTATTTATCTTATTGATCAAATAAACTTATTTTCACTTTATGAACATATCAAGAAAATGTAGTATTTGACTGTGGGTGTTCAAAACTTTACATAAGATTATATATACACTAACATCCAAAAGATAAGTCCATTTTCCATGCGGATAATGCTTTAATTATTTCCCTTTTCCATCACTGAATAATAACTTAGTGTATCCAAATACTTTGAATATTCCATAAAATGTCTAAGTATAACTTGGTGCATACTTTTATTGGTTAGGGAATTATTGAAATGATTGCATTACAGGACAGCCAAAGTAAAATCCCTGAAATAGACTTGCGCTCCTTTATACCAATGTAATCTGACATTTGATGTGCTCTAATTTATTGACCATTTCATCATTTATAACTGTACATTTCATCTCTGGAAATAAAGTTTGTGTGAATAACAGAAATCAAATCAGACTCCAGATTCCCTCTGTCCTGTCTCTTTGTGTTCTGGCTGTCCTCCAGCAAGGCATATGTTTCACTTTTCCAAAGTAAAGATGCATGCGATTAAAACATCTCATGCAAAATCTCACTTATTTGTGTCTTGTGGTTTCATTATTTTTATTATTTTATTGATTATGGTAGTAATTTGTTTCAAGAAGTAAGACTGTCCAATCCTTCTGTTGTGTGGATGTGGTAGATGGTACATGCTGTGTTTTTGTAATTGATTAGTTGTCAGTCAATTCGTTAAGCTTTAGTTGTTGCCTTTTATTTTTCTTTTCAGAACAAATGAGGCATGTTTTAAAGAGGCCTAAAATTAGAACACTGGTTATTTGTGTCTAAAGTAAAATAACTATATAAACCTACACAATAAGCAAACTAAAATGCATGTAACTTCAGATTGAAATTTATTTGTGTATTTGTGTATTGTGTAAATATTATTATGTAAAACAATAAAAATAGTTAATGAATCGAGTGATTTCACACCCCTGAACAGTAATGTATCTCATGCCGTAGTTCTTCTTGTGTCTGAGTGTTTCAAAAGCTAACTTGTGCTTGTCTTCTTTAGATCGTAGGTCCATCTGACGGGTCCGATTACATTGTGGACTACTACGGAGCAAGACTTGTACGGCTCTCCATAACAAACGAAACCTACAAACGAACACAGATGTCTCCTTGAGAAGCCCTTGTAGCCATGAAACACTTACCCACTATTTGTTTAGGTAAGGTACATCTTAAGTGATAAAATCATTTACATTAAACATCCAGTCACTTGCAAAAACTTAAAGGAAAATTGCTTACTCTACAGATCAGAAGCAACCAGTGGTATTTTACCAACAACCTCCACTGTACATGATTATTGATCTTAATTTTAACTGAAGTAGTTCTAAATTACTCCACTGGTGTTGCAGTGGTGTATTCTGTGGGGAAAAACTTTAGACTCACCGATTACCTTCATCAACCATTCAGGAAATATTTGGACAGTCAAACATAATTGATTTGACCAGTTACTGTTACCTGCTGCTGTGTTCCAAATCATGGGCTGCAGTCTACAGAATGTTCATGTTTATTTTTACAAAGTTGGTGTTGCTCCCAAACTTTTGGCCTGTCGTTTGGAAAGTTCAGTGGCTTGTGAAGACATGATGATCTCGTGGGGTACAAAAGCAAACTGGCAGATCGAAGACACGTTCAGCTGTGCTGCGACTTTTTCCCCCCTCTTCCTCGCTCTACAGTCCCCAGAAAGAGAGCCCCACTTGGGGATGCAGCGATTAAATGTCAGACCCTGCAAAGCAAAGTTTTAGGACAGCGCAGCAGGGTCATGACATTGAACTTATTACAGCTGTCTCTAGAGCTGCACCTGCGTCTGTCTAGCTTTGTTCTACCCACCGCACCCCTCAAACGCTGTCTGGTTTAATTTGTTTCAAAAAGAAGATAGTAGATGTTTCAGCTCCTGCAATCTCTGCGTCTACTTATGTTCGTTCACTCTAACTGGTTAGTGTTAGTTACGTCATTACGAATAGCACATATGTGGAATTCTCACATAGAGTGTTTATATCTGAGAAGCTAAAAGGTTTAATTTCTAATTTCTCTCTCTCTCGCATCTCATCTCATCTCTGAAATGATGATCTATAGTGGATAATTCTGTCACTCCACATGCAGTAGACTTCAGTTCAGTTCCCTGTTCAGGCAGGAACAGTACTGATATACCAATCAGTCACTCTGAATAACGTCATCTGTGATTTAATTGTTGTCACTCTTTATAAAGCCACATAATAACTTGAACGATGAAGGTGAATTGTGTTATAATATATGAAAATGTATTCATATGTGAAAATGTAGTGCTGTTTTAATACAAGCAGTCAAGTTAAGATGAGGAGATTTTGGAATGGCATGTGGTGTGAAGACTGGCAGGGAACTGCTGAGAACAAAGAGTTCCAATGCATACATGAACCTATTAAAAAGAACTTTCAAACTCTCAATAGATTCAGAATTCAAATTTAATTTTGGCCTGTCAGGATGAGTTTCTCAGGGTTTACCTTGAGGATAAAAGTGAGTCAGGAGTTCCGTGTTAAGATGTTATTTCTCACAAAGGGGAAGAAAAAAAATCACAGCTACATTTTTAGCATGGGAGTCATCCTTGGCCATATGTGTCTCTTCCAGACTTGTGGAAGAAACACATTTATCTTCTCAGTATGTATTATTCTGGACCGGCTTCCAAACATACTAACTCTTCTCTTTCTCTGCCCTTAGGTGGAGGGAGAACACAGGACAGAGAAGCTCAGATCCAGGACTGTCATTTAAATCTATTCTTTTTCCTCTTTCCGATCGGGATGAAGACAGAACTTGCCAGAAATCATGCTGTGTGAGAGAGTGTGAAAAAGAGTCTGGCTATAAATATGGACAGCCGTATGTTGAGCTTGTTTTAGCCACAGTGCACAAAATCTTGAAACAGAAACTCTGCAAAGCCAGATCTCTCCATCTCTCTAGCTCCCTTTTTACCATCTATCCATCTTATCACCCCTCCTTTCTGCTGTTCCTAAACGCTACAGTACAATACATCCCTCAGCTCTTTCTGTTCAAGAAATGGTATCTTCACAGGTGAAATTATCTTAAATGTAGTCAGTATGTCTATTTTTTCTTACTTATTTCTAGACAAGTTGTACTTGTTTTAAATCATTTTGTATAGTGAAATACTATGTTTTCCAGGCACATTTCTTAAATGTGCAAACTTAGTATATAGTACTTAATATACTAAGACTTTTATTTGAGAGAACCACTTAAAATAAGTAAAAAAAAAAATAATAATCTTACAACAATCTCAAAATATCGAAATATGAGACTAGATTAAAGGTCATTTCACTTGCCTTGCATGCTTTTTTCAGTGGTAGAATGTATCAGGTTCTATGCTCTGTAAGTTTCCTTTTTTGTTATTTAAGCAATGTAAGTAAGGTTTTACTGAAATGGCCAGTTCTGGTTAAATTCTGTATTACTTGTACAATACAGAGCTCAGATGCTAGAGTAATATTACTCAGTAAGGTTGGTCACTCAGTAAAGCTTGTTTCCATTTTTGTGTTTTTGATAATTTTGTTATTTAAGCAATGTAAATAAAGATTTCCAAGATTACCTTCCCTCAGTGATGCTCTGTACATCTTAAAGAGTGTCTTTGTTTTACTGGTTCAGTATGTTAGTATGTGTCACATGAGTCTTAATGTTATTTTTTAACAGTATGGTACGGACTAAAAATGTATGTGGACTAAAAATTGTTATTATATGAGGGGAAAAATCGATTTGCCTTACAATGCTCATTTACCACTTTTCCAGTGATGGACTTTGAACAATTTAGTCCAGAACACTACCTTAAAACTCCGCCTACTCATAAACTCCATGAAAACTCCATGAAACTTTCTGTAGGTAACTCTTACAGACATTACATATATCAGACGTCTGTGTATGTAAACTGTATGTAAACTGTGTATGTAAAGTTTTACTCCATGGTCCTTATATGACTCTGCATTGCTGGTTAACTCCAGCGCTTGTGTCCACCACCCCCCCACTGTGATCTTCAGACAATCTGTGTCAGTGCAATGTCAAGCACTCCTTCAATTTCGCTAGAGTGCGTCTGCTGGTCTGCGTCCACCGACTCACTCTGCCCGTCATTAATACAACCTCCAATAGAGTCAGCCACTTCATCACACTCAAGTGATTGCTGCATCGGCCTGTCAGACTGCACCCACTGTGCGCACGCTCATGGTGTGTGTGTGTGTGTGTGTGTGTGTGTGTAGTGAGCATCTTTTACAAACTGCAGTGTCCTTGCCACAACATGCACAGCTCAGCTTGGGCATGTGGAAATAGATTTAGCCCATTCCCTCAGCATCGATGATAAGTTACCAGAGCTGACATGGGACACTCACTCAAGTCCCAAGAGACAATCTCTACATCTATATAAATCTTGACCATAACTTCACCCTAAAAAATGTAATACCTTCAGGATTCAGGAACTCCAAAATCTGGCAGTTCCTTAAAAGCTCTGTTTTCTGTGTTTCCACTTCATCCCCACTTCCATTTTTTAAATTTTGTACCCAAAACAGTCATTGTTCATTTTGAAGTGACTGTTTCCAACCTCTTCTTATATTTTGGAGTCGAGTCCAACTGGCTGTTTAAGTTACTGTGCTTTGCTGAGTTTTGAAAAAGTGAATATTAGTTGCTCTGACATGCAGAAATAATAAATCTTACTATGATTCAAATATAAACAGGCTGTTTTGTACCTGGACTATATGGACAGATGAGTGTGTGCACACTTGGAAACTGTAACAGTGTCTTCATGGCTGTACCTCTTATTTAATCTATAAAGTAGGAACCTTTAATAAATGTTACCTCCAGTAATGTGTGAATGCCACATGGTTGAAAGGTGTTTTCTACTACTTCTGCTTTAGTGCTAAAATAACTTTGAACTCTAACTTAGTGAAAAGAAAAAGGAAACATCAAAGAAGTGGCCATGCTATTTCCCCCCACCTGAACATGGCTGTTTATACATGGCCTCTATTCTCTTCGTCCAGTCTTTGCTCTTACTCCACCAGAGGAGAGCTTATCAATACAGCAGCAGGATAAGAGGCGGGAGATTTATAGCACTCTCCCCCAGGAGAGAGAGCCGCAGCACGCAGAGAGCCATTCCTCATCCAGACCCACTGCTTTATGGTCCCTCTCTCTTGCTCTCTCTCTCTTGCCCTCGCTCTCTCTTGCTCTTGCTCGTTCTCTTTCTTTCCTTCCTTCTTTCTTTCTTTCTTTCTTCCCCTCAAAGAAAGAAAAAGGAACTCTCATTTAGTCTTACTTCTGCTTTCTTTCTTTATTTTTCTTTCTGTCTTTTATCTGCCTCTTTTCTCAATCCCCATCTCTCCCTCTCTATTATGCTTGTTTCTATCTCTCTCTCTTTCTATCAATGTCTCACTTTCTTTAAATGTCTCTTCTCATCTTCTCATTCTCTATTCTCCTTTGAACTTATTCTGTGCCTCTTAAGAACTCACCATCTCTTCTTTTCCTCCATCTGTCTCTTCTTTACTCATTCCCTCTCTCTTTCTCTCTTGCTCTCTCTCTCTCTCTCTTGCTCTCTCTCTCTCTCTCTTGCTCTCTCTCTCTCTCTCTCTCTCTCTCTCTCTCTCTCTCTCTCTCTCTCTCTCTCTCCCTCTCCCTCCCTCCCTCCCTCTCTCTCTCTCACTCTCTCTCCCTCTCTCTGTGGGCTCACCCTTACTCAGCCCGAACTCACACTCTCCGGCCTGTAGAAGGATAATCCTGCATTGCAGAAAACATTGATTCCTCCCAGTCTCCTCCACCAGTACAGGCCAGGAGCAGAGAGAGGATAAAAAATGAATGGCTCTGCAGTGTTTGTTTGTGTGTGTGTGTGTGTGTGTGTGTGTGTGTGTGTGTGTGCATGCGCAAGTTGATTTATGTCATTTTGCCTAGTAGTAGTGACACACACATCCAGCCATGACTGAAACACCCAGGCTGAAGGAAAAAAGATGAAGGAAGATGCAGAAACACAGAGAAAGATGCAGAAACACTGTGACACATGTAGGAACACAGATGAAGATGCAGAAATACAGAGAAACATGCAGGAACACAGAGAAAGATTATGAACCACAGAGGAAGATGCAGAAACAGTGAACATGCAGACACGCAAAGAAAGATGCAGAAACACAGAGAAGGATTAAGAAACACAGAGGAAGATGAAGAAATTGTGAAACATGCTGAAACACAGAGCCAAGCCATAGCAGACCACCAGAGAAAGCCCTGAACACAGACATATTTGGAGTACGAATATTGCTTCCTGAGTTTTGTGATGGAGCTAAAAGGTTAATGGAACCTGGCTAATTATCATAATGCAAACTGCATAATGAAATCATCACATACATCCCCAAAAATATGGCAAGCTGTTAAATGGAATTACCAATAATGTGAAACTGTGTATTGTAGAGAAACATACAGATTTTCTTCATGGTGGTGGTAATAGGAACCAGGGGTTGATATCTAGCCATTTAATTTATTATCCAAAACAACCAGTGAACTTACACGTGTCTTCTAAATTTAATGTGTGGTGTTCAGTACGGAGAAACAGGATTATGTTTTCTTTGGGAGCTATTCTACCTTATAATACCTTGCACTCTCTGTGGTTTATGGATTTAAAACATGGGTTTACTTCAAACCTTTTTACAAAATGGGAGTCATATTCACATTCAGAGACATTTTATGTATTAACTTATGGTATTATATACCAGCATATATCCAGTTTCAATCACCACCCCTGAGAACAGTTCAGACTCAGTAGCTGAGCTCTCCAGAAGCTGATGTATACATCTAGTCTTTTGTTTTTGTGCTTTAATTATGCACATATTTTGGTGAAACGGCCCATTAACTTATCTCTAATAGTGTAGCTTATATGGTTTTGGACACAAAAGGACATACTGCTGTCTATAAAAATGGACCAATGTGTAGATAGTTTTGTTGCGGAATCAAATAGCTTTTATAAGCAATTATTGAGGCACTTGTAGTTGTATAACACGCGCATGGGTGCCAAAATACTCTGTCTCTTTTGTGTCAGAATCATCTGTAGTGAGGAGTGATACAGGTCATACTCCTTCACGCAGCAGGGTATCAATCTCACTGTTTACTAAGAGTGTGTGACCTTCAGTCTGAGAGATGGCTGTGTAAGCGAATCTGCCATGCTGTGGTCTACGGTGTGCGTGTGTGTGTGACTGCTGATTGCAGGTGTTTGCAAGGCAAAGGCTGTGGACTGTATTTATGTATATTTGATTATAGTCTTTTATGTAGTTATTGTTATGTTTATGCACCAAGTTAAGTGTTTGCATGGTTTGTAGATTAGAATTCATTTGTTAACTTTAAAAGTTAAAATATTTTCATATTGAGTTCCAAAAGTTATAATTTTTTGCCTTCTGTCAGCAACTGATTTACATAGGACATATTATTATATATTGTGTTACATATATATATATATATATATATATATATATATATATATATATAATATATTTTTTATTTTATATTAATATTGTGCACATATAGTGTATTCATATTAATGAATACACACAAAAGATATAATTACACCTAAGCTCTTGCACCTATACTCATTTATTACATACTATACACATCATTGGCCATGATAGCTTCTTCACCTGCAAGCAACTACCTACCTTCTACAATTACAGTAGCACACAGAGGTATTATTTGGGTGGTGGATTATCTCAGCACGACAGTGACACTGACGTGGTGGTGGTGTGTTGGTTTCTGTTGGCTGGATGTATTTGGTTGATCAATTCTCAGAAGTCCAGGAGTGAGACCAAGGTGTTTAAAAACTGATAAACTGAACATGGACACTTAATAAAAGTGTTCAGTAAATGTAGATACTTACAGATTACAAACAAAAGAAATGTGTTTGCATGCCGGTGTGTACATTTATGGTCCCTCTCTCTTGCTCCTCTCATATGTGTGTGAGTGTGTGTGTAAGTGTGTCCTCACATGCAGCACTCCTCTGTGCTGCTGCAGTCTACAATATGACTCAGCAGAAATGGAGTCAGTCTACACCATCAGCTCCATAGTGCTGATTGCTGCCTTGTGCATATAAGTGTGTGAGTTGCAAAGTTGCATAACTAGAATTTTAAAGGTCCCATAAAATTACCTGCAATGAATTAAAAGGTGCAGTATGTAGTAAGTTGGTTATCGCTGTGGTGCTATATTTCAACCAAGTCGGTGCTTTAATGAAGGTTTATAGCTGAAGTTATCTAAGCTACTCAGGGTAACTTTTGTGAACAGCATTGGGCTCCCGGTCACCATGGGTGCTAACAGTCATTGGTAGCTCATTTATTCAAGCAACTGCTTTATAGAATGAAAGGATATATATATATATATATATATATATATATATATATATATATATATATACATATATATATATATATATATATAATTTCTATGTTTTGGACGTAAATGCTATCATTATCTATATACGCTATAACCTTCAACAGTCAAACAGTGGAAAGGCACCATATACACACATAATAGATTTTTACTCCATTTCGCTAATCTAAGGATGTTCAGCTGTGTATAAGCAGTGGTTGTTATTGTTTTGTGTGTAGCCTGTTTGTGAAATGGGTCGGTGAGAACTGCTCCAACTACAGAAACGTGACCAAAATGTTCTGTGTGGTTACTACGTACTCGCGTACTGAAAGAGCCTACTGCTTCACCAGTCGCGCAGTGCGCACTGGGTTCAATCTAGTACGTACTGACTAAGTAGGACATTTCGGACACAGCTTAACTTTGCGTGGATCCTGAGGGGGAAGGACCTGAAAGGGACACGCCTAGGCGGCTGCTGGAAGCTTTGTTCCCCAGCTGTGTCTGATTTTACGTTCATTTTCTTCTGTCTCTCCCTTTGCCCTTTTCTCCCTCTCCCTCCGTTTAAGCACATCCTGTTTTTTGGCAACTTCTCGTAGAGGAGAAATTCAGCTGGATTGGGGTCTGAGCTCGGTCTGTAGCGGCGCAGGGTCACGCGCCATGTGTGTTTAATCAAAATTCAATTACTGCGCTGCAGCACGCTCGGCCCAGGTTATGAAGTATGATGATACAGGCCCGAGCCTTAATTGGTTCAGTATGGAGCCAATATCTCCCCAACATGTTATGATAAATCGCTTCCTGCATTGGAGCTTTCTCTGAGCTATGTGAGTGTACTGTCCCCTTATGCACCTCTTTCTCTCTCTCTCTCTCTCTCTCTCTCTCTCTCTCTCTCTCTCTCTCTCTCTCTCTCTCCCTCTCTCTCTCTCTCTCTCTCTCTCTCTCTCTCTCTCTCCCTCTAAGCTTCTCACTCACACGTCTTTTTCCCTCTCTTTCTTCCTCTCCTTCATGGTTACGTCACTTTGGTCAGTGCACAAGGTGCAGTTGTTTTAAAAACTGGTTCCACTGTAAACACAGCAATTACGTTGCCAGGACTCATTGCTGAAGGCTGATGCTGACATCGCTGGCTGGGCATGAAGTTTTACCCACAGTTCTGCAGAAGGTCTCAGTGAAAGCCTGTGTCATGGCTCAAAAGAGCATTTATGTTATTTCTGCAGTCAAATATATACACACTGACAGAGGCAATGCATTGATTTAACTTAATTTAAAAGTGTTCATCATTTCCACATGAGTTAAATATATTACATCAGCACATCAGTCTTTTAGTTTATTGTCTTCTGGCACAAACTGTGTTGATGTAATGTGTTCTATTTATGAAACTGAATGTAAGAATTTCTATGTTCTTTATTAGGTACTTACGCAACTAACACTAGCAACAACAAATACTACAATAAATGGATGGAGTGATATACATATATGTGTGATGTGAGAGAAAGAGAGAGAGAGGGATAGATTTATTTTTATCATGTCATTACACCATGAAATGGGAAAATGAATGATAAATTTAAAAATGATGTGTAAAACATGAAAAAAGCTAAACTGAATGTAAGATCCACATGCCAAAAACTTATGTCACACACACACACACACACACACACACACACACACACACACACACATACACATACGCACACACGCACACATACACACGCACACGCACACGCACACATACACATACACATACACACACACATACACATACACATACGCACACACGTACACACGCAGACGCACACACACACACACACAAACACACACACACACACACATACACACATGCACACACACACACACAGCCATGCTTTGTTACTCTTGACTCTCCATTTCAAATCACATTCTCCAAAGTGTATCTAATACAAGCTGCTGATCTGCTTAAGCGGGATTAATATTGTACAGCTGCGGGCAGACAGTGGTCATCCCCAAAACCTCAGAAATGACTGAAGTTATAGATGAAAATGTTTAATCATCGACTTCAGGAGCTTGTTTGTTCACACGGCAGCAGCACTCCCACACTCTGATGCTGCCAGAGAAAACACACATACACACACACACATGCAGAGTTGTTCTTCCCGCTCCTCTGCAGGTTACAGAAGCCCATGAAATTGCTGTTGTGTCGTTTGGAACTAAAAGTGTCAAGAGGAATTAACGATAAGGTGACAGGCTTCAGGAAATGTTGATTGAGAAATAAATATATATAAATGCCTGAGCTTTTCCTTAATCCTTTATTTTAATTTTCTTATTGGGTGCTGGTGTAGCCCCTGATAAGCTTGGCCAATGCGTATTCACCATCCAGCCTCAGCTAACACTCCACTTCCTTGCCAAGGAGCAGAGCGAGCTGCTGTGGGCGGCCAGAACTACCTCCACAATGCCATGAAAAGATCTCAAATTTATATATATATATATATGTATATATATATATATATATATATATATATATATATATATATATACTGTACATATATATATATATTATATATGTACTGTGTGTGTGTAGGGGGAGTGCCTTAATGTTTATATTTGAGGGCCTCTGAATTTTTCAGTCTATCTGCATTCTATCCAACAATGCTTCTCCTAACTTTGTACCCATAATACCCCATATCTCTCTTCACAAAGATAACTCTATAGGAGAAGGCAAACCCTACTTAACCTTAAATAAAGGAATGGAACCGCGTAATGCTGAGTATCTGATATGTTCAAGGTCATTACGGTCTTAACTTGATATGGTTTTAAGGGCAGTCATTGTAACAGTTTGCATGCATGTAGTCCTGTGCCATGCAGCTGTCTGCCAGTGGTGCTGGCACTAACAAGAAGACTCATGGAGGACATCACTCCTCGATTAATGTTTGCCATCTTGGCTGTGGGGTCAGTCAAGTACACCAATAAGACTCACCCTTGCTCACATCATATGTGCAGCTGAGCATGAAACTTGAACCATTCACTTGTCTCATGATGTCAGTAGATTTTTTCTAGATGCAACTATTTATAAAGCTACTCTTTTGATGATCAGTATAAAACAAATAAGACATAGTGTAATTATTACATATAGGTAATAATTACGTATATAGTATTCATATCAAACACATTATTATTGCTTATATATATTGTTGATATGATATATATATACATATGAACTTGCATACTAAAAGGCTAGAGAACAAATTTGTGTGTGTGAGAGGTGTTGCTGAACAGGTGTTGCTCATTTCACGCAGACTGCCCTATTTTAAGTGGATTGGCAGGCGCTGGAGGATTATATCGAGCTCGTTGATAAGGGTTTTTCCTCTCTGGGTTGTATGAGTGTGGTTTCTCTTTGGGTCCATGTGTGCGGTTTTCATATTGAGCCATTAGGTTCTGCTTGGCTGTGCTGTTGTGCTGTTGATTACCACCAGTGTTGCCACAGCCAGAGACATACAGTGAAGAGGTCTCAGAGATACAAGCCAACACATACACACCTACAGAACAATACATAATCCTGAGACTACACTTATTTTATGTGTATATATATATATATATATAGTGCTCAAAAAAGGGAACACTCAAATAATACATCCTAGACCTGAATGAATGAAATATTCTCATTGAACACTTTGTTCTGTACAAAGTTGAATGTGCTGACAACAAAATCACACAAAAATCATCAATGGAAATCAAATTTATTAACTAATGGAGGCCTGGATTTGGAGTCACACACAAAATAAAAGTGGAAATACACACTACAGGCTGATCCAACTTTGATGTAATGTCCTTAAAACAAGTCAAAATGAGGCTCAGTATTGTGTGTGGCCTCCACGTGCCTGTATGACCTCCCTACAACGCCTGGGCATGCTCCTGATGAGGTGACGGATGGTCTCCTTAGGGATCTCCTTCCAGACCTGGACTAAAGCATCCGCCAACTCCTGGACAGTCTGTGGTGCAACGTGACGTTGGTGGATGGAGCGAGACATGATGTCCCAGATGTGCTCAATCGGATTCAGGTCTGGGGAACGGGCGGGCCAGTCCATAGCTTCAATGCCTTCATCTTGCAGGAACTGCTGACACACTCCAGCCACATGAGGTCTAGCATTGTCCTGCATTAGGAGGAACCCAGGGCCAACCGCACCAGCAAGGGGTCTGAGGATCTCATCTCGGTACCTAATGGCAGTCAGGCTACCTCTGGCGAGCATATGGAAGGCTGTGCGGCCCTCCAAAGAAATGCCACCCCACACCATTACTGACCCACTGCCAAACCGGTCATGCTGAAGGATGTTGCAGGCAGCAGATCGCTCTCCACGGCGTCTCCAGACTCTGTCACGTCTGTCACATGTGCTCAGTGTGAACCTGCTTTCATCTGTGAAGAGCACAGGGCACCAGCAGCAAATTAACCCCGTCTGTGGATGTCGGGCCCTCATACCATCTTCATGGAGTCGGTTTCTAACCGTTTGTGCCGACACATGCACATTTGTGGCCTCCTGGAGGTCATTTTGCAGGGATCTGGCAGTGCTCTTCCTCTGGACACTACACACTACAGCAATCCTTCTTGCCACAGCTCGCATTGATGTGCCATCCTGGATGAGCTGCACTACCTGAGCCACTTGTGTGGGATGTAGAGTCCGTCTCATGCTACCACGAGTGTGAGAGCACCACCAACATTCAAACGTGACCAAAACATCAGCCAGAAAGCATAGGTACTGAGAAGTGGTCTGTGGTCCCCACCTGCAGAACCACTCCTTTATTGAGTGTGTCTTGCTAATTGCCAATAATTTCCACCTGTTGTCTATTCCATTCGCACAACAGCATGTGAAACTGATTGTCAATAAGTGTTGCTTTCTAAGTGGACAGTTTGATTTTACAGAAGTTTGATTTACTTGGAGTTATATTGTTTAAGTCTTCCCTTTATTTTTTTGAGCAGTATATATATATATATATATATATATACATACATACATATATAGATTCCAGTACCTATTAAGAACTTATTTATTTTAAGGAGGTATTTTTTAAGGAAATTAGATATAAGACAATTCTCTTGCCTAGGGAAGGAGAAAGTCAGAGGAAAATAAGAGTTTCCAAAACTGGAGTTCAAAAACGTATTATATAGAGAGGCACCAAACAACCATATAGACCTAGAAGACCACCATAACTGTCCCCTCAGATACATAGCACTCTTGCTTCAGATCTGAAACAATCCACAAGTGTTTCTGTCCATTGTTGTACTTTGACAAGAAAACTCTACAGGTCTGAAAAGACATTTTTATGGAGAAAAGAAAATAGACAAAAAAAAAAAAAAACATTTGTTAATCAATAAAAAAGTGCTGGTGTTCTCAGAATACTGAAATGTGCAATCAACTTTCAACAAAGTCTCTTGACTCTCTGAGCTGTAACAAAGACATTAAGACACTAAATATGGAAAGTGTTACATTGGAAGTTGTAGATACTTCTGGGTAATATTCTGTTAATTATGTGTTTTCTTAATGACAGCTTTGACTGGAATTCAATATATAAAGGATGTTCTCAGATTTTTGCACAGCATTGTATATACACCCAAGACTGCTCAAAGATGTGTGTGCATGTGTGCTTAGGTGTATGTGTGTGAGTGCATGTGTGTGTACATTTAAGGTCCACACACCCTGTCCAAACCTCACTACACATTCATTCTTGCTGTCGCCTCCTCTTAGTTCCCTCTAGTTGCTCCAGAGACTGAACGCCCAAGGAATATTAACCACACACTTGCTTGCATTAATGCTGTGCATTTACAAAACCTGGCATCCTCAAGACCAACCCACCAGACTTCTGCTGGACCATAAAAAAATGACCGGATCTTGCAAAGATGTGAATAGTCATCATTAGGGAGATGAATTACAAGAAGTGTCTGCTGAATTAGGACACAGTAGTTTGTACAGGAACTTGGCCAGAAAGCTGTGCTGTAAAAAAAAAAAAAGGCCAGCAAAGCCATCGGCAAACAGAGCAAACCCTTACATCTGACTCTCTGAGCAATCGTTACAACCTAAACGCTGAGTTTAAGATGTAGGTTGATATAAAAATTCTGTGCCAGTTCTATGTCTGTATCTGCCCATACCGACACTGATACTGCCATATTACATAGTCATCATCCTATCAGTCCTATTCTAAATCAGAATAATTTCACAAGACACGATTCAGTTATTTCAGTTTACAATATAGAATAAGGGACTACATGAAATAGATATTATTTAAAAATATAAAAAGAGATTTGTCTGATTGTTGGAGAGCAATATTATTATGCAGGCTTGAAACCATGAGGTTTAGACAGTGAACATCATCAATTAAAAGAAGTTTTTGTTTGCTGATTTTTTTTTTCCTAGGTTATTGCTCTGGTCAAAATATGTACTGGTATGCCAAGACTCTCTAATTCATGTTAGAGAACAGAAAGTTTAAATATTGCCCTATAGGGGGTGCAGTTTCTGCTGTTTGACTGAACTGAGCACTCTCCTTGCCACTCTCCCACTTTGTTCCAGCTAGATCATCACATATAGAGCTTTATAGAGTGCTATACAACAGGAGGACAGTTTAAAATCATGAAGCATACACATCATATAACAACACTCAAGAAAGCTAAATGAGGCAACCCATTCCCTTACACATACACATCAACACAAGGATCTATCTATCTATCTATCTATCTATCTATCTATCTATCTATCTATCTATCTATCTATCTATCTATCTATCTATCTATCTATCTATCTATCTATCTATCTATCTATCTATCTATCTATCCATCTACTCTATAGATAGATAAACACCCAGATACACACACACATATACATACACAACTGCCAGTCATCATAGTTACCCAATAAAGGGTGAGAGAGAGAAAGAGCAAGACAGAGAAGTTGTGGGTGTGAAACGGGCGAGCTAGTGTGAGTCTCATTTGTCAGGCTGCAGTGCACCAGTGGAGCATGAACAGCCGAGTTTAACCCAAAGAGTCTGACCCCCGAGTACATGGCACTCACTGTCAGGGTGCTGTACCAAACACGACCCTCTCCACAGACTCACACAGGGGTATGGGGAGGGCTACGAAGGCACAACCCCTGGGAGAGTTAATGGAGCCTGACCAGGGGGACAGATACACCAACGACACTTACACACACCTAACCGATGTCCTCCGTCTCAGCTAAGATCAGGGAGGAGAACACTGCTGAGTTCCTGCACTTTTTATTCAGGCTCAGAGATAATGTAAGTGTAAAATGAGAGTCTGTATATATATGCAGCATCTCACACCAAGATTACACCTTTCCTGGACACATAAACTTAACATACACTGATACATACAGCTCTGTAAAAATAGTCAACTACTGCTTATTTCATTTTGTAGCAATTTAATGAATAAAGGGTCTTTGACTTCTGAATCAGTACTGTTTGTCTTAGACATTTCCAGCATTTAGATTTTTCCCTGAAGTGACTCCAAAGTCAAAAAACAAGTTTAAAATATCCTTAAGCCAGGTCAGCACCAGAAAGAGGAGTCATTGGCAGTACTGGCATACTGATACACAATACGTAACTTCTGTCCATGATGAGATGTCAGCTAGACAAACCCGATGAAATGAATACCTGAGCATAAAAATTTGGGAAGGAATGCATTACTTATATATCACCAGCCTATCGGTGGTAGGAGAAGCCATGAGATGACATTACATTTAGTGTAAAAAGAAATAAGAAGAGAATCCAAAGCTTTAACAGTTTTACAGAAAACATCCCTGAATTTAATGTGCTTTCTGAAACAGAGAAACTGCATGTATTTTTAGTAGAGGGACAGCATGCTGTTTTGGCCAACAGACATCTAGCTTTTCACCGAGCTGTGGCATTCCTGTATAAATCTGTCAGACAAATCTGCCATCACAGAAGGTTGGCACATTGATAATCTAATACCAGCCACAGCACTAGTTCGCAATATAGTTAAAATACACATACTTAAATTTATGGTGAAAATAAAGCTTAAGTATATATATATATGTGCTTAAGTATATACAGTAAATGAGTATATTAACTGATTAATAGGTTGATGTATAATTCATTAGCTTGAAATGCTTTGTATCATAATATGGTCATATCAGTAAAGTTTCAATTTTAGCTCAGACGGATAGATGGCTAAGGTTACCATGGGTAATGCCAAGCATGGGCTAGAGAGGTATAAATGGTCAAACACTGGGCTGTATAGCAGTGTTCTGTGTTCTCTGGAGTGAAGGAGCCATCCAATATATCTATAACTAATGTGTTACTATGGCCAAGAACCAACCAACCAATTCTCTATTAATGCCCAGGTCCCCATCAGATAAACAGTACTTCATCTCTGAAAGAGAGGAGCAAATTTGTCGAGAAGCTCTTACTGAGAAAAGAAAAAGTAGAAAATTCGTAAATCAGACAGCTGCTAGTGTTCTGGGAACAATAGACTGACTACCCCAGAGCCCAGATCTCAACATCACAGAGGATTTTTGGGATTACTTGGATTGTGTAAAACAGGCAATGCAGCCACCTTCTGAAGTTTGAAAAAATAAAAATAAAAAATAAATATATATATATATATATATAAAATAAATTTCCTGAAAAGAAGAAGAGCTGCAATAAAGATGAGGAGTGTACACATTAAATGCTAAAAGACGTAGATATAATATAATATAAAATAAAATCTCAGACTTTTGCAAAATTGCTTATTTTATTATTTCTAACAGTAAAACACTTGGTTTCTGGGGGACCACAAGAGCAACTCTGAAGCAGAAAGCAGTGTAAGAGGAACGCCATGCCTCTCCATGGTTCACTCCAGTCCTGGAGCCCTGCAGGTTTAAGTAAGGACACTAAAAAGAGGCTGTTTTAGCACTTACAGATGGAGTCCACCACATGCCAAGAGCAAATATGAAATAAAACAATAATCAGTCATCGACCCCAGCCAAGCGTCTTTCACTTACAAAGCGCTTCAAATAGAAAAACCCTCCAATGAGGTCACAGAAACATCTAACCGCATAATACGCCACATACTCTGCCTGCTGTGAGCCGAGTGAGATCATACTTTATCCCCCAGCTCTGAGCTCCATGTTCTCAAACCCCCCCAAAACATGCACACACACCTGCCAATGTTCACATTCTCTCCTCTCTGCACCGCCACGCCATTAAGCACTGTTAAGCGCCATTGATTGCCGTCCCAGCTCAAAAAACACTGATGGCAATTAGAGCGCCTCACGCTGAGCTTGTGCCCTGGGCGACTTTTTGCCATTCGGGGTCCGACAGGGCCCACAGACTCTGGAGTGGCCAGTAGCCATCTCTCCCCCTGGACACTGCTTTGATTAATGCTAATTCCTCAATGGAACACAGGGCTGTAACCATGCTCACTAATTACCCAGTCTTTTCAGGGCCAGGCGTGGTCCATGCGCTCCATCTCTCTGGGCTTTGTTATCTAAGATTCCCTTCATGTATCACAGTGGACGGATGGACCACAAAGCCAGGCTCTTCTGGTGGGTATTACACAAGCAATCCATGATACGTTAATCAAGCACAAGGCTATTCATCCAGTGAGTAGTTAGTACACGGGTAAGAGTCAAAGCAGAGCAATTACCTGAAAAACGGGTTATAGGACCACACTGACTACAGCAGACATGAAACTTTTGAAAATTCACTCAGGGAAAAAGGAAAAGACCAGGAAGGACATTTTGAAAACATTACATCAAAACTGAATTACATCATTCAGTTAAGTTAAGATTACTGTACTGTATTATTCTGTAAAAGCAATGGACAAGCTACTTTGGGAAAGGTTATTTAGGTGTCCAAACGTGGTTCTTCTGAGGTTCATTTTATCACATACATGGAACCACTTCCAAACGTTCAGTTGACATCTAGAGTGATTTTCTGGGGTTCTTCAGACCATTTCTATAGAAGAGCCAGTTTTGGGAAGGCTGTTGAAGGATCCAAATGCGATTCTTTTATTTTTTTTCTGGCTCATCTAATGAGAGTTCTTTGATGGCAGTCTGAAGAACGGAAAGCTGCAAATAATGTTCTGGCTCAGTTCGACAGGCTTACATACATATTTCTTATGTTTAGTCTCCAAGTGATGGTGTAACAGGTGGGTTTTAAAGCTTTATTGAAAAAGACCTCTAGCTTAATCCCCCTTTATGATAAGTTCTGTACAATTGAAAAGTTGACCAGCTAGCACTTTGAGCTTGGTAAAATTTTGAAATCCTTATTGATAATTAATTAACAGTATTTGTTCTTTTAATGTCTCTTGTGAAAAAAGGGTGATGCTTCCAACAGTACCACCATGACCCACTGGGGGGGCTGTGGCCTACAAGTTGAGGACCACTGTTTTGCTGTATGACTCCAGAGAACCTTTAAGCAGCTGTATGTTTAAGGCAGCTGTATTTTTATGAACAATATGTAAATCATGTAGGTGTCTAGTTATGAGAATGGAAAGAAAGAATCAGCCCAGATGTAGACACTTGCAGTTGAAGGGTTCTAAAATCTGTCTTTGTTTAAAGTTAAGTGCTATTTGACTGTGACATGAGATGGATGGGAAGACAGTGAGCTGTGCTGTAAGCTCCTATTTCTGAGTTTGGCCAGACCACCAGTCCACTGTCATGCCAGAGAGCGCATTTAATTTTCAGCTGAATTCGACTGAACTGACAAAAGCCAAAGACAAGCTAATAAAGAGCGAGAAAAGGCTAGTGTGTGTGAATGAACAAAAGCGAAGGGGCAAAGGAAAGTAAGACAATGGAGTGCGGGGAAGCCTGACCAGATTGAACTGAAGAGTGAAGGAGACAGAAGCCAGTGATAAGAGCCCGGAGAAAGAAAGGAACAGGATGAAAGAGAGAAAAAGGGAGAGTTAGGAAGCAGTAGAGGAGAAAGTGGGGAAGGGACTCCAAGCTGTTTTACCGATCTCCACATGAATATCCTCGCGTTTTAAAAAAAGTCTGGCCTGTAATTTGCAGCCTAATAGCAGTGCCTAGGGCGATAATATGGTAATGGGCTCTGTATCACCCAGGGGGGGTGTGTTCTGTGTTCTGTGGAGCTGAGAGGCTGGCCCTGTCCTGCCGAGAGCCCTTTGATTAGCCAGCAATGCTAATCTCGGACACGCAGACCCGACCTGGGACAGGGCCTTTCATTTGTGCGGCTCAAACAAAAGGAACAGGTGTAATTGCTTTTGCAGCCAATAATTAATATGTTTGGGCCTCCCTTCAGCCACTGAAGAAGAACTTTAATGGTGCCTTAGAAGCCCTGTGTCAACTGAGACCAAAAAAAAAATAGTCTGGCCACTTATCAGATTTTTTTTTCATCTGAACTCTAGATGTTGGTTTTGTCACTCTTCATCAACTTTTCTCAATTTATTTGTTTAAACTTCTGCCCTGAACCATCCCCCACCCCCTAAACACCCACGCACACAGTCCAATTTAATTAACCGCACCTCCTCGTCTGTGAGAAATCCATTTGTTTGAGCATGTTTTGCTGCTATCTTTAAAAAAAGCCACATCCAGCCAAGAGGTGACATCTGTTTTGAATCTGAGAAGAGCTTGCTGCGCTAACGCAATTAGAAAAGGTTCTGACTTTGTCTTTATTACTCACGGGAGTGAAACCCAAAGCTGGGATTAAACCCACACTCAACGGCTCATAGCAGCTCGTCTGAGTGGGCTCAAACTGATCAAAACTTCGACACGCCTCATAATAATGAGCTGTCGTGGCCTAAAAGAAAGACCAGAGGGACTGATTTGCACCTCTGGAGATATACATCATAAGCAGGTGCTGCTTTTAAAAGCAAGGAGACAAAAAGACATGTGGTGATTCAGCAGCTGATAATGGATCATTTTGTTCGAAATCTATAATTTAATAAGCGCAAACATAAAGACGGAAACAACCATTTGGCTTATTAATTAGTAAGTCTCTCAAGTGAATAGGTGGTGTAACATAAATGTCAGCGAAAGGCAGTAAGCCAGTCCAGAGTGATGAACACTCTCTGTGAGCTACAACTGATGAGATAATGGTATGGTTATATAAGTTTATGGGGAGTATATGAGCATATGGGGATATAGGGGAACAAAAACAGTTTTGCAAACTTTAATTTACTCGAGCTTTTTACTGCAAGTAGCTTGTTGAACATTATTATTGTTAATTACACAGTTTTTAAACTTTACTTTCAAATAAATACCTAACATGCAGCTCCAATATGCTAGAGTACAGTAAGAAATCAGAGGCTGTAGCATATCCTCTAACACAGGGGTATCCAGTCTTATCTGCAATGCGTGTGGCTACAGGTTTTCATTCCATCAAAGCAGGATCTGACATGATCAGTTGTTTGACAACTGGGAATAACTGATTAAACAGGTGGAATCAGGTGTGACCTGTTTGTTTGGCATGAAAACCTGTAGCCACATTGGCCCTCTGTGGATTAAGTTTGCTCTAGCCCTTTATCCGTGACCAGTTTCTGACCATCTGAGTTTTCTAGTGCATGAATGAGTGTTATATCACTTATTTAAGGAAAACTGGAGCCGAATGTTGTCTGCTGTTCTGGTAATTTCATTCTACCCATTCTATCCTAAATCTATTCATGTGATACAAAAAAACTATTATTTTTAGAATTCTTTCACTAACATATGCCTAAATTTAAGTGAAATTAAAATGTCATAAAATGAAAAGCAACTAATAATGAAAAAGAACTATAAGAAACCTGATCTCTAGACTATTTCCTGCTTGTTTAAAAGCCAACTGTTTGGATTTTGTTCTTTCTGTGGAGTAAGACAGTACTAACTATCCGAATATAGATTGAAAGTTCTTCTTTGCTCATGAGTAAGTTGTGAGTAGTATCTTATATCCAGCATATCCAGCGCTCGTTGGACCTCGTTGGAGATTTTTCTGATTATTTTCCTGAGAAAGGTCCTAAGAAGCAGGTGACATCAGATCAATGAGGTTTATAAACCACAGCTCTGTTTGTATCTTTGTGCTCTTGAGAGTATGTGGTCCCTTTAAGATGAAACTTCTCCCTAAGAGTGGTTGGTGAATGAGGCCCAGGGTTCTTTAAGAAATAAGGTAGTTGTATCGTGGTGTAGATTATGGGAGCAATGTTATTTGAACTTAAAGTTAGTCACAGATAATGAAACCAGACGCCACTTGTACATAATAAAAGTCTGCTGGTGACAGCATGCCTGTATTTCTTCATATGAAACACATATCATGACACTGCAGACTATAATCTCCTTTGTATAAAGATCTAAACAAATGAACCCTCTTGGCATTTCCGTCTGAATGAGTGTAAGTAATTCACATGTCATGTTTACAGTACATAGCTAAGAGTGGCACGCAAGCTAAATGTGCAACACTGTGTGTGAGGTCATATCCTCCCTAATGGTTGTGTGTTCATTAACAGAAGCCCTGTGTGCACAGTCCCTCCTCCTTCCCCTTTTTTTACCAGTCTAGAAGAAGAACTTAGCAGGACTTTCAACATGGCAGAAGACTACAAAACACCTTTGATGCAGTGCTGCTTCTTCATCCTCTCATGTTGAACTGATTTGATTTGACTCACTATTACCTCTTGTGCCACAAAGTGGTATTATGAGATAGGATGGGGCTGGTTAGCATGGTAGCTTCAGTAGATATCTCTGTAGCACAATACACTGACATTCATTTTACAGTCTTCACAGATAATTGTACGCTGCTTTTTAATGATCCATTCCAGCTGGTCTTTAAATTCTGATTCTGTTCTTTTTCTTTTTATTGGTCAACACAGTTCAGTTCAGTTCAGTTCAGTTCAGTTGTATGGTCATTTTCCAACAAATATATATTCTGTATGTAGTATTATATATGCAAAGCACCTCATTGGATTGACTGTGTAACTCTCACTCATTTTTTGTTGCAAGTTTTCCAGAGATTTCCACAGTCAAATAGCGTGTTTTCAAGTAGCAACAAATAACAGAAAATAAGTAATAACTAGCTATAACAAAATATAACAGCTTCTGAGCAGCTGACAACAAACAAGAATCAAAAAAGGTCAAACAAAAAATAGAGCCCATTAATGAGAGAGACAACAAGCTACAAGTGTTTTTATTATTGTTATTATTACACTGGAACATTTTTTAATCAGAGTGTAGCACGCTTTTTCACTTCTGTGATATTGATCTGGTCATTTAAGTGGTCATCAAGTAGTAGGGGGTGTTGTTAATCTGATTTCAGGTGCACTACAGGTGCAGCAATAAGATGTCCCCCAGAACAAGAATGGTTTAAAAGTTGGAGGTCATTGAAATTTTGTCCCCACTTTTCTTTTCCGACTGATTTTTCACTAGTTTTGCAGTGTGCTTGGGTCAGTGTCACTACTAGTACCATGGTGTACTACCTGGACCCTACAGAGGTTGCACAGGTAGTCCAATTCCTGCAGGTTGGCACATCAATACGTGCCATTGCCAGGAGGGTTGCTGTGTCTCCCAGTACAGTCTTAAAAGTATGGTGGAGATTCCAGGAGACAGGCAGTTACTCTAGCTGGACAAGGCCATAGAAGGTCTATAAACCCTCAGCAGGACCGGTATCTGCTCCTTTGTGCAAGAAGGAACAGGATAGGCACTGCCAGAGCCCTACAAAATGAACTCCATCAGGCCACTGCTGTAAATGTTTCTGACCAAACAACCAGAAACAGGCTTCATGAGGGTGGCCTGAGTGCCTGACATCCTGTAGTGGGCCCTGTGGTTACTGCCCAACACCGTAGAGCTTGACTGGCTTTTGCCATAGAACACCAGAATTAGCAGATCCGCCACTGGCTCCCTGTGCTTTTTACAGATGAGAGCAGGTTTCATGCGAGCACATGTAACAGACATGAAAGGGTCTGGAGACGCTGTGGAGAGCATCATGTCATGTGCTACATCATCCAGCATGACCGTTTTGGTGGTGGGTCAGTGATGGTCTGGGGAGGCTTATCCCTGGAAGGACGCACAGACCTCTACAGGCTAGACAACGGCACCCTGACTGCTATTAGATATTGGGATGAAATCCTTGGACCCCTTGTCAGACCCTACACTGGTGCAGTGGGTCCTGGGTTCCTCCTGGTGCACAACAATGCCCGGCCTCATGTGGCGAGAGTATGCAGGCAGTTCTTGGAGGATGAAGGAATTGATACCATTGATTGGCCCACCGGCTCGCCTGACCTAAATACAATAGAACACCTCTGGGACATTATGTTTCGGTCCATCCAACGCCACCAGGTTGCACTTCAGACTGTACAGGAGTTCAGTGATGCCCTGGTCCAGATCTAGGTGGAGATCCCCCAGGACACCATCCATCGTCTCATTAGGAGCATCCCCTGACATTGTCAGACATGCATACAAGCGTGTGGGGGACATACAAACTACTGAGTATCATTTTGAGTTGCTGCAATGGAATTTGGGTTAAATGGACGAGCCTGCTGCATCATTTTATGCTTTGATTTTCAGGGTGTCTTTGAATTCAACCCTCTGTAGGGTGATAATTGTCATTTCCATCAAACAATGTGAAATTCTTTCGTCCCTAGCACATTACTTAATCCATATGAGGAAAGATATCCTGCATGATTTTTTCCCCATTGAGATCTGATGTGTTTTCAAAGGGTTCCCTTTATTTTTTAAAACAGTGTTTTATGACATCATACATTAGTTGATGTTGACTTAACTTTCATCAAATAACTGTCGACCTTAAAATAATCTAAAGTTTTGCAATCCCTAATGTGAACATCAGAGCAGTTTGAGTAGGTACTGCGTTGGGGAGTGATAGCTATCGTTGTCCAGCTTTGGGTCCTGATTCATATCCCACCAAGATCTGTTTCATATGCTTCATATATAATATCTTGGTCTATATAGTAGACAGGAATGAAGGATAGAACATGGGTGGCCTGGGGAATTACAAGTCTTTTTAAATCCCAGTTTAATTCCCTCAGCTCAGGATGTTTTTGATGTGGCACACTACAGATGGTAGTATGACGGGTGGGGGTAGTGTATGTATGTGTTCATTATGGCTTTATGTGTCTAAGAAGGCATCTTACCTGAGGTGTGCCAATAATTGCGGTTTTCACACCTGAGGTAGTAACCTTGTGACCTCTGGGCCCTGGGGGAGCCGATGGATCAGCGTTTGGGTGAAGGAGAGGTGAGGAGGGGGGGTCTGGAAACCCTACACTGTGTGTTGCCTGTGCATTATTCACGGGGCCTCTTGCGGTTAGGTCTGAGGATCGTCTCTCACGCTGAAACTCAATCCTCCACCTCCAGCACTCCCCTGAGAGAATCCAACTTCACTGTCACACCGCTTCTCAGGGAGAGAGAGACAGTGAGAGAGGGAGAAAGTCAGTCAGCAGTTGTGTACCCAAGCTGGGAGCTGAGTGAAGTGGGATAAAGGTGGGCTTGGCTAAAGTAGTGATACACCTACTGCCTTCAGTAGTAATCAAGAATGTAAAAAAATGCATGAGTGAATCATGACTGAACTGAAGGTGGTGGTAAAACCTGAGTTTGGAATGTGAAACATCATTATTGGGAATTATACCTTTTAAATGTAAAAGTAAAAAGAGATTCTTGTGGTGTTACAGGTACTGCACAGACAGACCACAGGGAGCTGGGTGCCCCACCAACACAGCACTGATGATCTTATTAAGAAGGAGTCACACTTTTTAGCAGTTACCAAATGCTAGCAATAAAGCACTTAATACTCACCAAAGCGAGGAGGCTCTGTAGACTCAGTAGTTGATACTAACTGGATAGCACAGTGGATAATATTGCAGCCATGTATGCTGAAGAGTGATGCGCCTGTTGGGGTTTTTGTCTTCTTCTGTAACATTATACTCTTTAGATGTGAGTGTCTACATATAACATCTAGTCGGGCCCTTCACCATTTTTTGTCTGATTTCCCGCTTTTGTTTACCTGCACTTGTGTGCTCTCCTGCCATGTGCGTCTGTTTTTGGTTCCTTGCTCCACCTCTTTACCTTGCCACACGCCTGTGTCTGATGTGTTGCCCCACACTGTCCCTGTTCCCAGGTGTATTTATATTGCTTGTGTTTGTCTTGTTCCTTGTTCTGTTTGCATGTTGGCTGTTGTGTTTGATGGCCCTGCTTTGTGCTGTTTGTTTTGGTTTCCTTTTAATTTGTAATACTTTTCTAGTTCAGCGTTTCCTTTCTTTGCTTTACTCTTCAACGTTTTCAACATGGACTCTAAAAAAGTACCCTGGTAACACTTGCATCCACCTTCCTTGTCTCCTTCACCTTTACCAGGGTTATACTACAATTTAACTTAATTTCATGTATTCATTCTAATTAACTCACAGTACACTTTGAATAAGTATAAATTCAGTGAATTAGTTTGGCCTTTTTTTCATTTTAGCCACTGTCACCTCAAAAATAACTGTGAATGGGCCCTCTCTTGCCACCCTCAGCGTGTTGAGTTTACGAGTGATGTTGAATTAACGGCAGTTCAGAAAAGACATGCTTGTGTCTTGGTGCTTCTTATATCTTGGAAAAAGCACATGCTAGCCTGCATTCTTCCAACATGGTAGCATCAGGTGGTAGGGAGACCAGGCTGACAGGTGGGAACTGACCACAACAAAATAGTGTGGAAAGTATCAGATTAGTCCAAGCGCTTCTTAAAGCCTCTAACACAATGCAGACTTTATGCCCATCATACCTGTCCCACAGATCGAAATAAAAGAACTTCACATATTAAACACAACATATAAAATAGAGATCTTCACTTTTAAACATTACACTGTAGCTGCTTTTAGATGCTTACCTTGTCTTTAATTTGCATTTTACTATATAGTTAATACATTACTTTAACTTCACCCTCTAGCCTAAACCTAATACTAAGGCTGACCTTGTTTTTAGACCTAAACCTGGGCCTGGACCTGGATTTTCACAAGCTCTGTGTTAGTTTCTATGTGGATATAAAATACTTTTCCGTTTATTGTTTCTTGTTTTGTTTCATGAGCGTGAAGCCTAAGCGACTATTAGATCTAGGCTTTCAGTTTGGAAAAAACTGTTAGTCAAGTTGATAATGCTATGCAGCCATATGGGGTTTTAGTAGTATGTTTGTGCCAAACTAACAGCAGTTTTTAAAGTTCCTGTCTGAAGCAAATAAGACATATATTTAACATATATACTTATATTTTGCAGGACTTTTGCAGTGACGGACAAAGAGTCTGCTGTTTTCCCTCTCACCGAAAAGCATTGGTCAAATGACCACTTGTATTCCCATTCAGCAATGTGTCTAGGATTTCTAGAAGGCTGTGACCTTTCTTTACACAAAACTGGTCCCACCCACTCTAAAATAAAACAAAACTATTGGTTGATCCCACTGTCAATTCCGAATGTTAGTGGTTAGCCTGACAATTACATTCAATAAAAATAAGGTAAAATTACAGACATGTATATATGTATCTAAGAGTGTAAGAATGTGTTTGAAGACATGCACGATAAAAGGAAGGTGTATACACAGAGGTACAGCGTTAGCGTCTTTATTTCTCTCTTTTTTTCAGTTGTTGTTGTTGCATAGGAAATGCACATTTTGCTTCCAGTAGGTCAGAGAATGAATGTGGTCACAGTAATGGGCCGAGAGAGAGAGAGAGAGAGAGAGAGAGAGAGAGAGAGAGAGAGAGAGAGGCGGAATGGGGCACTACATAGACTGAAAGAATGATAGAAAATAAAAGGGTTAAAAGTACACAGAAGATTAGGAGCCCATATGTATCAAATTATATTTAAATAACTGACCTAGGATCAGCTCCCTCAGGCCCATAGATTGTATTCATTATGATATAACATATAGAAAACTGATCCTAGATCAGCACTCTTGCACACTAGAATCTTGTATACATATGAACCCAAGAGAAAAGAAAGGAAATTACTACAAGACAGTCGGTCACAGAGGATTTAACACAGGAACACAAAGAAGTCAAATCAGTGATGGAGTGAGCCCATAACATCAAACAACAAACACCAGCTGCTCAGAATGTTTCTCTTCAGCATGTGAAATAGAGGCACAAGGTTTTAGTTTTGACTTAAATTATGAACCAAAATTTCATCACGTTATTCAATAATACTGCACTACAGTGGAGCAGGAAGGAGGACGAGGAGGGTGAAGATAAAAAGATGGGCTGGAGATGTGTGGAAATGGTTTGGAAGAGGATCCTGTGACATGGCAGCAGAGGATTAGTCTTTATTGTCCAACTGCTGAATCTTATTTAGGCAAATGAGCGAGATTGTCTTCCTAAGGTCAGGGTCAGGGCCACAGGCTATGTTTATGTATTTCAAATATCATTTTTTAACAAAATATATTACATTAGCAACACCGTTTCTGCCTAAACCTAAAGACAGACTTGTGGCTATATTTTTTTTTTATTCTCATGGAAATTATGTACACATTTAAATCAAGTAAATTTAACAACGCACAAGATCAAACCACTTTCTGACTTCAGAATTTACACAACAGCAATTTATATCCCTTATAATGCACACTGGTGGCCCAATGTACATGACTCAAAGCACCTTGTTTACACTACAACCCAACCCCAGAACAATTCTAATCTTGAGAACAAATCACTGACATCTGACATTTCTAATGAAATCACCATGGAGCTCTCCATGCTCTTCTCACAAATGAACCCTTTCCTAGTATGTCCTGCCGGGCTGCTTTATACCTTGCAAAACCTTGTATCAGGGTGAGTGAAATCATTTTAAATCTAGTCAGCATATGTAATATTTCACATTTTCACATTGTGGAGATAATGTTGTAAAATGATTTCTAGACATTTCAATTACTTTATTATGTAATGGCAGACAACCCTGCTTTCAAAGCAAGTAAAATAACCTGTTTATGTCCAGGCAAAATGATCTGCCAACAAAATCAAACAATGTAAGTATAGTACTTTCCTAAAACCAGCTACGTTACTTTAATCAGGGAAAATGTCAAGAAAGGCAAAATAAACATATTAAATTCAACGCAACATAAGATACATACACTGACTAGATTTATGATGTCTTCGGTTCAACACACAACTGGCAGGTGTTTGTCAAAATATCTACAACTCATTTCTTCGTTTTAAATAACAGAGCACAGTGGCAGAACTTCGTCATTTCTGTGTCCAACTGAACAATCACAAAAGAGAGTTGTGTGCTGCAGTGTTATTAGCATGAATAGAATTTTCACTGGGTGTCCTGGGAAACTTGCCCAACCAAGCAGTGGTAGCTGTGGAAGAACACATTTGTGGCCAGAGCAACTGATAGGCCACTAAGTATTTTCACTTGAGGGCAAATGAAGTGGCCCTGCCTTTTAGAACCAGCTCCTCACTAAACATATCTTAGAAGACTTTTAATCATGGCCATGGTGTGATTTAAATGCTGTTGAACGCTGGTGAAATGAAATAAGGCGATGGAGCATGGCTCTGCAGAGCTGTACTTTCTTCAAGATAGACTTTGCGACAGTAGCATTAGGTTTCGGACAGAAACATCTCATCTGAAGTGTTTTCTTGAGAGCAGCTCAAACACTTCCCAGACCTCCACACACTTCAATGAGCTTCTTTTGTCCACGGTATTGCTGAACACACCGTATATGACAGCAACATTGATCCACAGTCCATGGAGGCTAGCGTTACTGAACATCTTCAGCAAAATCACTTATCGGATTTCTTTTTGCTCTCCACAGCTTGAGCACACAATGCTTCATCAAACGAAAACTCTGTTTCCCCTTGCACATCTGTGAAACTGGTATTATTTGGTAAAGACTACCTTTTGAGTGTGGGAATGGTTTTGACTGAATGTGTGAGCTGATGTCAATGGTGACGATGGCTATGAGAGGGCTATATCATGGCATGTGAGACCAGAAGACAATTGGAAAAGATTTGGGATGGGAATGAGCAAATGTTGGGGGAAAAACAGTAGTAAAGCAAAAACCTGAATCAGTGAACATATATAAAAGTGATTGGCACTACACTACAGCATATTCTTAAGTACACTAACAAATGAGATGGAAGGTAAATCTAGGAGAAAGCTTTTAAAGACTAAAATAGCATATTCTTTCATATTTAATCATATTCATTGACAGTTTTAGTAGGTGAGTATGAAGGAGCATGCATTTTATAGTCTGTGGTTATTGTACATCAGCGATATTCAAAGGGCTCTGACAGACAGCAAAGGCTACTGGTGTTGAGAGAACAAATCCAAACAATTATAAACAATTGTAGTATTTGCTATTCAGAGAGCAATATAATACAGGTTTTCACAGGCACTACAATTGATCTTTTTAAATATATAAGTTAAAATGCTGGTTTGCTTTAATTTGTCATTTTTCACTCAGAAAAACAAAACAAAACTGGAAAACAGGTAAAGGCTTAAGTCGAAGGTAGATACCAAACTTTGACGGCTTTGTCTAGAATAGCGGTTCTTTTCATTTCATCAGTGCATAGTTTTCATGCAGATAAGACTGCTAGGCGGTCGAAAAGCAGGATCACTCGCGATGGTCTTGAGTCTAGTTAGTCTCCATCTTATCAACCACAGTAGCACCAACAATTTCTCAAAAGAAGATGAATGTCTTTTGTTAGAGATTAGCAGAGCTGTTGTATAGTCACAGAGCTGGAGCTGCAGCTAAGATACCTGCTCTCAGTGCCTGCGAGGGTTAAATCTGTACCCTAATCTAACCACAGGCCTTTATAAAGAAGTTGATTTAGTTGATCCATGCTCCCCTTGCAAATGCATTTTCTTGTAGAATTTGTTGCTAGACTTGACATGCGAAATGTAATGAGAAATGCTATTTCTGAGAAATCCTATTTATATGAAAGACAGAAATTTAGAACACATTATCCATTTCAGATTTTATTTATTTAGTATACGAGTAAATTTTGCACACTATAAGGACTGACTGGGTGTAGTGCTAAGCCAGCAGTGGTTGCCTGGTTTGGAAACCAGCTCGTTAGCGTAGCTAATTTAATTAACAATATTATGTTTCTTATAACATGAGGTTCAAGCATTCTATCCAACCTAGAAGCAACAGTTACTACAGAAGAACACATCTGGTGGAGCATGAGTCAATTACTTCAGACAGAATTCACAGACACACGCTGCTCATTTTAAAGTCCCGATCATGAAGCCGTAATAGGTCAAAACTAAGTGAAATGACGTGAGAAGGGTGTTAGTAAGCGTTGATTGTCCACGAGTAAGGGGAACTATACACACCCACATGCACTTTCCCATGCACTGCCAGGTCTGGTGTAACTGAAGCCAAAGACAAAAATTGGGGATTGGGACTGCAGTAATTCATTGATTATATAGTTTATATTTTTGGTTCTTTATGCTTAATGTACTGTGATTGAACCTTACCCTGATAATAGCCAAATATGACACTAGCCTTGCAAGCTCTGCCATTTTAACGTAAAACTACTCAAAGCTGTGTTTTCCTCCATATAAAAACCGGGGAAACACTTTATCATGCCCACAAGAATGGGGACAAATGAATGATGACAAAGGCCTGTTATGCAATGTCATTTAACCCTGTTTAGTGGGTGGCAGAGCCTCAAAGATTATATATCTATATATGTATAAAGCATCTTATATGGCCATAAATTGTGTATTTACTAATTGAAGATGAAAGGCAATGGAGCAATGCTGGGAAGATTCTCCTCTGTGTATTCAGCAGCTCACCCAGCATGGCCAGAAAAGCCGTACTCCTCTCCATGGCAAATCCATCAGGAATAATTGAAGTGGCGTAAGCCAGGTGTTGACCGTTTTGATGCAAAATTCCTTGTTATTTTCAGTTTCCCAAACAAAGCTTTCCACAATGGTCAATTGCAGGAGTATATTGTTTGGCCTGAAAGTAAACTACTATAACAAAGAGACATATAATCTTAACATGGACATGTGTTTTATATCCAACACAGACAGCGGAATGAGAATCTGATTTGAGAATGCCGTACTGGTGTATGCAGTTGTGGTGTGATGATGTGGTGACGGTGGACTAAAAAATGCTCTGCAGTCTGCAGTGCAGAAAAACATCTGGACACCATTCTAGTCCGCTCATACTTTGGACTTAAGGCTGTTTAGATCATTGTGGCTAACTTTTCTGTCCTTTTGCAAAGCAATTAACCACAGAGTGGTCTGCACAGGCAGCTTTATTCACATCATCAGTCTTCACTGGCCCAGCTGACACACTGCCTTATTAAATAATATTAATTAAATGAAATTATTAAGTGAAGGACTACTAATCCTGGCTGAGCAGAAAGCTTTTTTAAGATAATGTTCTATTGCAGGAAAAAAAGCTCGACTCTTTCTCTCATTTAATCCACGTGTAATGACTATTACTGAATATCGGCTAATTGTGTAAAACTGTGTATATACTAGTGAAATGGAGAGAATGCTTCCCAGCTTGCTGTGACACCATGCTTTGTTAGCAGAGGTGGAGGAGAGACAGAGAGAGAAAAAGAGGGAGAATTATGTTGAAAAGAAAAAGAATCATGTTGCATATCAAGCTGTTTATTTTCCTGCATGGAATGGTGAACACAAAAAAGATGCCTAGATGCATTTATAATAGGGGCATCCTTTGGCTGTCTATGTCATTGTCTTCTGCCTAAAACTAATTTTAAAATGCATAAAAACGCTTTCTTTTCTTAACCAACATCCTCAGAATTGCCTAGATTTAGCTTCATCAACACTGATGCAACAAAGAACCTTCAAAACATACAGCAAGCATACTTGTAACATCCATTTACAATGGGGCTTTCACCTCAATACCTTATACTTTTCAAGTATAGGAATACTCTATACCATCAAAAGAAGAAAAAACGTCTTTAAATACATACAAAAAGGAAAGCAAAAGAAAAAGGATAAATCAGGAAACAGGAAAGTTTTCAACTTAAATCCAGTTCCCCAGAGAACAAACAAAACCAGTTCTATTAATGTGGCCTTATTACAAACGATGAGAAAATTCACAACACTAGTTTTTCCTCATTTAATCAATGTTACAAAAGTCCTGCATTATAAAATAGGGCAGCTTTAAAATCAGTGTAATTAATAAAACTATACAATATACAAACAACACATCTCCCATATTCAGAGGCTTGTGTCCTCGCTCTGTTCTGTGTCTGAATTCTCAATTCAATTTGTTCAGCTTCTCCCCATGACTCCACTTCTGTACTCCCCTCTGAAAAAAAAAACAAAACAAAACCAAAAAACCCCGAAAACTAAAATTACACACACAACACAAGAACAGAAACAAACTGCCCAAACTATTGCTTTTATATTCTTTTTCTCTTTTTTGTTTTTTCTTTAAAAAGGGTGCAATTTTGTCATTATCTTACACACGCACAGCCAAATATCTTGCTGATTAGATGCTAGGCTGCTCTAAACAAGGTTTGTGACAAAAAACGTCCGTGCAATCATGTTTTTTCCCTTCGCTCTTGTAAGCCCTGGAAGCTGTTTTTTTTTTATTCTTTTTTTATTCTCACAATTGTCATTATTTCATATTTAGTGCAGATAATTAAGAAAGTAATGCCCAACTCATTACTAAAGGGTAGGCAAGAACAATGAAAATACTAATTTGTCACACTAATAAAAAAAGAAAAGAACTCACACGAGTGTAACTACTAAACCTTCATATCAGACGTTTGGGATTTTCCCCATATTCTTTCTGCTAAATGATATATATGCAATAGACAAGAAAACAGCTAAACAGTTAATATAACATGGAAGTTTGTCAAAATGTACATAAGAGTGGGCATGTTTTTTTTTCTTTTTTGAACTCATGTCACGTTAAAAACATGGTTTGCTGTGATGGAGAGGAAGTTTCCTTGTTTAAGGCTTGCTTGTGACCAAATCAAAGAAAAAAGAAAGAATGAGTGATCCAAATACATGAATGGTCATTTATGTCAAGCACAAAGAAGTAGAATACCCCGAACAAGGCTGGTGTGGACACCAGGAGAGATTTTATCAGACACTGGTGTACGTCTAACATCCAGCCAGTCAAGTGCAACACTAACTTTGGTAGAAAAAAAAAAATGTACAAAAGAACAAGAAAAAAAAAATCACTACGTCTACATGAGTGCAAGCAAATATTGCATATTAATGTTTTTCTTCTTTTTGTTCTGGGAACGAAAACAGGAAGACAAAAAAAAAAAATTAGTTTCAATTTAGAAATTGCAGCAACATCCATAAATATCAATACACTAGTGTTAACACTACCAGAATAAGGGGCATGAACAGGGCCTGGGGATATAACTCTAACGGTCACACTAATAAATGGCTACTTCACAGTACAGCTACTGGGACCCAATGGGGGATTGACACTGGACTGAACAGCAGTACAAGACTGAGGTTGGATTTTACAGTCTTGTCCTCACATGGCACCAGGATGTTCCATCATGAGGCCTGGGAACCTGGTACACGGGGCTGATGAGTGGAAGAAAAAAGGGCAGGTAATAATCCTCTGTGTTACTGTTAGCAAAGGCTTTTAGCATTAGCATCCACTTTGCTCTCCAATTCCTGAATTCTGTGGGAGATGAACAGGAAAAAGCTGGAACATAATAGAAGTTCTCCATATTGCAACTTGTGCATCAACTCAGGGCTAGACCATCGCTCAAGGCACATTGATGAGAAACACCTGTTTCCGTGCAATTTGAGAGGACAAAGTAAAATACGTTGCGCTGAAGAGGCAAAAAAAAAACAAAAAACAAAAAAACAGAATGATTGTTTTGTAAGAGACAAAAGAAGTGAGAGTCACTATACAGAAAAGAGAAGAAGCAAAGGAGAGTCACAAAGACGTTCAGCTGGTTGATTGTGAGGACAGCAGTAAAAATACCCTTCTTTTATAAGGGGCCAAACAAATACTCTATTGGCAAGTGCCTGGTGTTGGGATTACAATATTGTGTCTTTATTCAGACTACTTTAATTCTACATAAGATAGGTAAAAATCTGTCACTAACACTACAACATGCACTTTTTTTTTTTGCCTTTTTTTAATAACTTTTTATTCATTTTTTATTTTTGATCAACAGTGGATGAGTCAGTTGTTAAGTGTATTATATAAGTACTGTAGGAAGCAAAAGAAACCTAACAGTTAAATAAAAACAAAGACGGATAAACTGCATGCGAAGCAAATGAATTAGAAAAAAAGAAAAGCTTCGCTCTCCGGCTGCATTCTTGTCTAATTTTTTTAATTTGATCACATTTCGTCATTTCCTTTTTTTTTTATGTAACACTTTCATAAATGTTACGGAGGAAGTTCTCAGTGTATCAGAGTCTTAACCCCGGTACTGATCATCAGCCTGCAGTTATACTGCAGGCACAAGAGCTTTTGCCTGAGAAAGGCAGCAGAATAAGGAGCATTGTATATGTGTGGGGTTAGAGACCAGCTTCTTTCTGTCCACATTATGCTATTTATTAGGATATAAAAGAGAAAATGGATAAGTGTTCTAAACATGGGTGTGTATTAGCAGTGGGCTAACCGGAGCTTTAACACTTCTGCAGAAAGCTGGCAATAAGCTGCTGATGTGGTTGAATTCTTCTTACGTTATACGCACTGGCTTTGCCCGATGAAAAATAAAGAACGGCTACTGCAACTAGATTATGTGCTTCATTAAAATAAGTTAATTAGCTTTGTGTTTTGGAAACAAATTAGCACAGCGGTCTAACTTCAACGTGTCCAGAATGTTTAAAAATTGATTGTTTAAATGGCAATATCTCTTAAAGGGATTTTTGTTCTACGATACTAACAAATTTACAATGATGAACAAACAAACATAAGAAAAACAAAAAGCAAGTACAGCTCCCCTTACTTTTCACAAGGCTATTTGTTCTATTTTTTTGTACCCCGATTTTAGAGTCCCAGAGGTGTGAACGGACTAGGAAGTATATATATATATATATATATGTATGTATATACATATATATATATACACTTTTTAACAATCGTTGCAACGATCTATCTTACAAAGATATTTAACAATCCAACAAAATTGCACTTTCCTCAATTCACAATTCCACTGTTTATCTCCAATCATGGTTGTCTCATGTCTCGTCAGTTAATGGAAGCTCACTCTTTTCTATCTGTCCTTTTTGTTCTCTCTATAGTGATGTACAGACCTGTGGTGTATTAGAAACAACTGAAATAACTTTATACAAAAACGAAATATGAACATGACTCCCATTTGGGAGACTTTTTTTTTCTTTTCAACACAAAAGTCTCCCATTTTAATACTTCACTTTGTAGCCTTCTGGGCTCATGTTAATTCACCTGGTTGACTGATGTTGAACATCATCATCTTTGATCCTCCACTCCCTGCCCCGTGACAGAAAACACAAATGTGTGTGTGTTTTGGGGGGGGTTCTTTTTGAAGTTGTTTGTTAGCACATGAAGTCCTCGGAGGGCTTTTTTGGGTTGTGTGCATGGCGATGAAGATGGGGATGGGGGTGAAGTGTCCTGGCCAGAGCAGACTTTATGAGTCAGAGAGAGAGGCTTTAGCTGGTGCTGTCTGATCCAGGTAAAAAAAATACCTCTGCATGAAGTCAACCACCAAACCAGAAAAAAATCCAACTCCGGCAGATCCTGCCAAGCACGGGTGGGCACAGAAAGCGCCAGCGGAATCAATCCAGGGTGGTCACAAGCACAAAATTCAGGAAAACTGCACCAAATGTAGAAAATAGTGCTCAAGATGCTTGGCTGTGGGACCTCCCGGCCATAATGGGTGACTGAGGGAAGCTTTTCGATTGTTTTCCTTCTCTGGCCGAGAGGGCAAACCAAAATTCAAAAATAGAGACAAAATAAAACCAAAACAAAAATAGAGAAAAACAATATAAAACAAAAACAAAAAAAAAAACCCAAATCATGCATGTTTCTGAGTAAATTATAGCGCTCCTTTTTTAAGCTCCATCTCCAGAAGAGAAAAGAGCTGGACAGTATTACTACATATGAATATAGGCGTCGAAACCATACATCTGGAGGAATACAAGTGGACTATATAGATATATAGTATGTTGGTTGTAAGCGAGTTGAGTTGATTGGTTTTTGTTTCCGGGGCAGGGCAGGGCAGGGTTCTGCTGTAGCCATGCTGTGGGTCTGTCGGGTGCTGGGGCAACGAGCGGCTCCTGGCGCGTCGCGCTGGTGGACATGTTTACAGGTCACACTCAGGGGAGACAGTGGGGGGCAACTGAGCTCGGGAGTGGCCAGTCTGAGTTTGGAGTCTTTAGCCCAGGTACCACTGCGCAGGAGAATGAGAGACAGTAAACAAAAGAAAAGTTACAAAATGCCGATAAGACATCTGAAATAACATTATGATACTTGAATGTCAGTATGTATACAAAGGGCTGGCCGATATGCCCAAAAAAGTTATCACAATAAAATGTATTATAATTTATATAATAATACATTTAACATTTATTATAATGTGAACTGTCATAAATCAGTATCTTTCTAAAGTATAAAGGCTGTTTTTTCTAAACTTTATAGCCAGAACGTGACAAATACCCGCCAAGTAGCAGAACATTACACAAATCTTTTATGATAATGTGAAAAAGCTAGGTTATCCCAGGTTATCTGGTTTCTACCAGCTTTATATTTAGCTGTCTTGTGATGAGCACTAGACTATCTGGTTAAACTGTTTAGTTTCACAGCAACTTCAACTTCAGCACGAATATCAAACATATAGCTGGCTCAGTACTTCAATGATGGATCACACACCATTACACTTATCACTCCGGCCACATCCGTGTCACAGCATTCAAGCAAAGTATTCCAACACAATCTAGCAGACATGAGGCCTCTTCTCTTCTGTCATAGTAATTTGATGGAAGAAGAACTGCAATATATCTAATGCTGGCTGTGTAAAAGACCTCTGACCATTACCTGCAGTGCTTATCAGACGTACAACTTCCTCCTGTCAGGTGCTTTTTGGTATAGTTTGATTGCTGTAGTTGACTATGTTAGCCAGATGCAAACAACACCTATAGCTGTTTCTGCTGTAGTTGTGTTTAGTCAAAGTGATTTAACACAAAAAAAATTGGAGATAGATCAGGACATTTACATGCCACTTATCCTCTCACTTGCATTTATTTGCAGGAGAACAAATTGATGATTGCTTTATTTAAAGACTAAAACTCTGAAGTGTGCCCTCAGGTGGCGACAACAAAGTAGTGTCACCTTTCTTGCTAGCAGTGAAAAATGCAACCAGGGCTGCCACTGGAAAGCAAAGAAGCTGGAAGTCTGAAGGTAGGCTATTATATTAAACCATCGTACCTTTGTTATATTTCCATCAATAATTATTGTTATTGTTTTATTTCCCAGTACTGAGTAGGTAAATATTAATACATATATACATAATAATAGTCTTTTTAGAAAAGTGTCATTCTAATAGCACTTCTAAAAACTGTACAGAGCATGATCCTCTCCTTGTTTAAAAGGATATATTAATGTACATGTTGTACATGTGCTGTAATGCATTATTCATTGCACTGGTGCCACTTATGGTGAAGTGCATCTATATATATATATATATATATATATATATATATAAACTCTCTCACTTTCTCACTCTCCCTCTGGACAGCAGGGTCTGCATCTCTCCAGCTGCTCCCTCTCTCTTTCCCTTTCCTCTCTGTCTGTATTGGCTTCTGCCCTGCCTGTTCACTCTGCAGAAGCAGGGAAAAGGCCGTTTCCACTGGCGGTCTAGTCTACTGCCTGGTGGGCAAGGTTAGCCCGCTGCACCTCTGTAATCCTTCAGTGAAATGGGCTTTATTGATCGCCCTGCTCCATTGTGCACGTTTCCAGTGAGTGAGCAAAGAGTTCTCCCCCCCTTCCTTGCTCTGTCTTTCCCTCCCTCTTATGCTCCCTCACTCCGATCTCCTATACCCTCCCCTCCCTCCAAGTTCAAGTTCATCCTGGTGTTACATCATGTCTGGTTGCCTGGGACAACCAGACAGCCGTATACGTGACTATCATTAGCAAGGCCGTGGCTCTTGTCATCTTTCTTTCTTCCTCTCCCCTTCTCCCCCACTTTTTATCCCTCTTTCCCAGCTCCTTTCCATCCCTTTATCGCTGTGCTCTCATAGACCAGTGTATCAGACTTGTCCACCCAGCAGGCCTGGTAAAATAACTGCGCATGCGCACACACTATTGATTCAAAGAAACACACATACCATACGGGTGGGCACACACACACACACACACACACTCACATTCTCTCACTCTTTCCACTCCCTCTCTCTCTCTCTCAATGTCACTTAGCCATACTACATAACAAAACAAACCACATCCACCAATTCAAAGGGAGCCTTATTTCCCCAAATAAACTTTGAAGTCAGTAAGGGCAAGATAAGGGAAAGGATAATTGTGAGGTGAAGACTGAATTTGCTAATTGGTTATAAAGGGTCCAATAATTTTTAATAATAATGTTTTCTTATTGCCAAATAAGTCTACAATGTCTAAGAGTGGTCCAAGAATGACAGTGAGTCATTTTAAAATAACTGTTCATGGTTCTAAAATGCCAGTGAGTGGTTCTCAAATGTAAGTAGTAATTGTAAGGCTGTCCTTAGTCCGGAAGCAGAAGTCGCATTAAAACAACAGGGTGGAACATGTTCTTTCAACTTTAGTGGTTGCCATGTCCTTTTGCCACTTGGTTCCATGGTTTCATAACAGTGGGTTCATGGGGCTAGAACAGCACCAATTTTCGCAGCCTTTAACCAGTTTTTTTGAAAATAGTTTGATTTTGAGATTTTGGCACTAGCAGAATATCAGTGGATAACAAAAAGAGTAGTGCAGAATGGGAGTGACATTTTCTAGAATGTCACTGAGTGGTGTAGAACCTTAGTGATTTGTTCTAGCCAGTCAGTAATGTACAATGTCAATGACATGTTCTACAATGTCAAATAGCGGTGCGCAAAGTTAGCAAGTTATTATAGAATGTCACTAAATGGTGTAGAACCATAGTGAGCTGTTCTGGAATGTCAGTTGGTAGTGTCGAATGTTAGCGACTTGTACAAAAATATCAGAGAGTGGTGCAGATTGTCAGCTCGCTGGCCCAGAATGTCAGTGAGTAGTGCAAAATATCAGTAAATGGCACTAGAGCTCAGTGAGTAAACTTCACTGAGTGAGTGGTTGTAGAATGTCAACGTTTTATCAAGTTGGAAGTATCCCATACATACATACATACATACATACATACATAAAAAGTACATGTATACAAACATACACACCTTTACACACACCCATATCTACACCCACCCACATCCACCCACACACAGAAACTCACACACACATGCATCTACACAAGCATAAATACACACAACCACATGCACAGATTCACATGCCCACACCCACACACACAGATACACATGCACTCACACCTGCACACACACACCTACACCCACAAATATACATACCCACACCCACACACACAGACAGACTGAACAGGGGACTCATGACATGAATTCTCAGGCTGGCCATGAGTGCGGTGGAGAGAGAGGAAGGTTAGTTTTTAATCAATAGAAGTTGCTGACGCGGGACTTCTGCTCTCAGCCTCACTGCAGCTTCCCTGTGTCTTTGTCTAGCAGCTTGTCTGCTCTCAAACTTTTCCCCCCTCTCTCACTCTCACTCATTCCTTCACTCCCTCCTTCTATCCCCCTTGTCCCGAGAAGACTTCTGATGATACAATGCTGCAGGCAGGAAGGTAGAAAGAAAAAGGAAACAAGTGGGAGAGAAGGAGAAAAAGGAGATAGAGATGGGGTAGAAATACAGACTCGGGGGGAGAGGAAAGAGTGAGAGAAAGAGGAGGGGGTTAGAATAATCGTGAAAGGTTGTCTCCCATATTTCCCCTGTAAGTGTGCAGACAGTGGGGTAGTGTTACAGCCCAGCGCAGTGTGCTGACAGGTATGATTTAGTCAGCAGATATGCAGGAGACAGAACGAGAGAGAGCGAAAGAGAGAGACTGCAAATGGTGTGAAATTACTGTCCTGTCTTTTCTCATTTTTGGTAATGATGAGGTTTTGTCTGTCTTTTTGTAAGCAAAGCACTAACACATGCAACATGATCAAAGTCAAAATGAGCAAAGGCACAGACAAAGCGATAAAGTGCCAACTCTTTGGCTTTAACTTTCCACAAAGAAATCTTATAAAAAAGCCTGCTGTAAGTGAGCTACAGCATAGCTGAAGAATTGAAGTGGTTTTACACGCATGCAAGTACACCCAGTCTCTCCTCCCTTTCTCTTTCTCTGGTAGCAGCTCCAGCTCATTGCCGTGATAAGGAGCAGAAGCGTAAGCGTCTCTCTCAGCCACATGTGCACTGCAGCATGTGCTGTGCTGAGCTTCAGGAGCCCACAGTGTGGTGTGTCTCACAGCCACAGGAATGCTCCACATACACACTCCACCACCCCATGCTCAGATGATCCCTTCCATGTGTGCTGCTGAAAGACGCCGCTCCCTTTAGTGCTGATCTAAGAGCAGTTTGGTGAGGATTAGGATTATCAGCACCAGTCCCTGCGAGCCTGTGTGCTGCTCACTGTTGTGCTTTCTCTGTTGCACCAGGTAATAACAACAGTCTTAGTTTAGATCTGTAGCCAGGCCTACATTTTGATCAAACCTTAATGTGGCCCCTAAAACCTAAGTCTGACCCAGGCCATATCTCAGTATGGGGCCAACATCTCAACAAGTTGTTTTTCCCACCAGACAGCACTGCATAGCACAGCATGCCATTATTTACTCTTAGTTCCGCATTTCATTTTTCAATTTAAAATGGTCATTACAATTAATATGGTGAAGAGAGGTGAAAATCTTAAAAATTCTGCATGCAGTGAGAAACCAAAACGTGAAATTCAACTGGACCTGAGCCCAGGGAATATTCCAATGTCTCTGTGCCATTTTTCAACTTTCTTGTCATTGGCCTTTTTTTTAAATTACTGATACTGTCAATTTTGTTGACAGATTTGATACAACCCTAATCCTGTCATGAGCTCAAGAAGAAAAAGGTGGAACAGAAAAAACACTAATCTTTGCCTTTAAGTGTGACGTCCCTGATCTAAGGGTCTCAACAAGTTAATAAGCAGCGCTGCTGTTCTGAGAAACAGCTACATCTGACCTCCGGAGAAGGACAGTAAGCCACAGGGAAGACAGCAGAGGCTAACAAAGCTCTCGGCTCTAACCATAAAACACCAGAATTCACTCTGCTCCTGCTTTGGAGAGGGGAAGCAAAGCAGCATAGTTTAGCTTTGGCAGTGTGATGTAAATGGAGCGAGAGACCACATGGCTGACACACAGCCTGCAGCAGTCTGGGGTCTTTATAGACAGCAGAAAGAGAGTGAGATAGAGAGAGAGAGAGATACAAACCGCAGTGAGATCCTGTCCCTAGCCTGGTTTCTCCACACTTACTAAAGAGAAGCAGCAGCTGCTTTTGTGTGGTTTCGTAATTACAGTCTTCTCTCCTCCCACCCTTCGCTCTATAACCACACTGTTGGGCCTAAAACCACTCTTCTATTCCGTGCTCTGTGCCTCTATTCTTCTCTCCTTTTTTCTCATTTTCTACTGTTTTTCCCCCTTGCTATGTTCATCTGCTTTCCCCTTCTCTCATTTCCTATACTTTCTTCTAACTGCTAGATTTCAGTGTGCGGTCAGGTGCGGTAATGGTGTTTTATGCACAAAGGCTGTGATTTTAAACTCAACCACATCATACTCAACAAGACTGTAGACAGGTTAACAGTTTTATTATAAAGTTATTGTGACAATAAGCTCTTCTCTCTCCCTCTCCCCACACTTTTTTAAAAAATAACTATTTATAATTATGTATTAGATCTGAATTTTACACTTGTGACCTTTGGGAAAATCAAACAACTAGTAAAATAAGTGAATAAAATAAAATAGTGGGCACAATAGTGACTGCTGTTATTTAAAGGTGTTAGTCTAAATATATCTTATTTTTGTATGCAGTTTTTCAGCATTCCAGAAATTACATGTTCAGAAAAACTGCAACATAATTAATAATGATAATGATAATAAGAAAGCTAAAGTTTAATTTGCTAAGGGGTCTTTACAGCTTTTACATGGGAAAAAGCATTACTCATCTGTCAACAACGTCCAACATACCACTTAATCCAAAGATGTAGGATAGTATTCCGCATCATCCCTGCACAACTGCAACTTGTTGTAATGGACAAACAGCTGTGTGATCAGCAACAGATTGAGTGTCCTGTCTGAAAAGCCTTCAAGGTGAAAGCTGTTTTAATGTAAAAGAGGGGGATGGGAGAAAATACTTCACACTTACAGACAAACATGTTCAATCTGCATTGGCTTAGTGAGGAAGGGAATGATGTATTAAATAATGAGGTAGATTAATAAGGCAAGTAGTGAAAAAGTGGAGAACGGGGAGAGGAACCAACTAGTATTTAAAAAGAAAGAAAGAAAGAAGAAAAAAAAAGCAAAAAAAAAGCAGAAGGAAATAAAAGAGAGAAAGGAGATGAGATGGGGGGAAGAGAGAGAGAGAGAGAGAGAGAGAGAGAGAGAGAAACTAATAGAGAATGGAAAAAAGGACAGAGAGAATGAGACCCTGAGAGACAGTGAGAGGGAAAGAAAAGAGGGGGATACAGAAGGAAAGAGAGCGAGAGTGATTGAGGATGAGAGAGAGAAAAAGAGTGAGAGAGTGATAGAGAAGGGATCTTTGCCTGTTCCTTTAACTCCCTGTCAATGGCAGGAGTAATCTCATCAGCCTGGCGGAGTGCTGACTCAGCGGGTCGGCTAAAGTGCCTTCAGATGAGTGTCATCTCGGAGGAATTCAGCCTCATGTAATGCAAACCAACCCCCAGCTCAGAGAGTGGTGCTCAAAAAGCCCGTCCCAGACCAAACCACCCCGTTACCCCCCTTCCCGTGGGAGCCCGCAGACATTTACAACATTACTTATTTACGCTTCACAATCGGAAGCTTCACAGCGCTCTATTAGACCATTCAAAACAACAGCTCACACTCAGGGGCTCAGTCTGATTCATTCTCGTTATCCTGAATGCAGTATAGCCATGTACAGTTTCATCTGAACTGTATAACCTGCTTTACTATTTTGCTTCTTCTCTTTCTTTTGCCATATTTTGAAAGCTTTGTTTGAAAGATCTGGAAGGTACATTTAAATAAAGCTCATTATTATTCTTATTATTAGTGCAGATAAAAAATTCCTCTTTCAGAGCACTGATTTGTGTATGATCTGACAGAAGAAGCAAAGAGCATGTAAGTGAGGTAGAACGCACCTCAGAATGCTGAAATTAATCAGCTGTAATTAATTCAGACGACTGGAAGGCAGGAGGAAATGCCTCCTTCTGGTTGCAGAGGGAACTGCATGTGAACTCTGTCTGCATGCTGAGCCAGCTAATTTCAGTACACAAGCGGCAGGCTCCCCAACAGTCTCTCAGCTAAAACACTTCACTTACAGCACTAAAACGACTTAATTTGAGAAGCACTTTATGTCAAACATCTTTCCAGCATCTTTTTTCTGAACATTTTGTTTCTCTCTCAAATGAAAATGTATTCGGAATTCCTTTAAATAGTTGTTAGCATAAATTATGCATGGAGACGCTACAAAAACGCTCAACTATACTGAGTTGACACCAAGTACATGAGTCAATTACCAACGTTACCTCCCCAGCGCACTTTAACATTTATAGCAGACGAATAAAATCCCAGGGTGCAGGAGCTCTTCTTTCAGTCTTCATACGACCGATTTACTGCCTGTGTGAGTCACGCTGTGGTGCCTATCTCCTCTCCTCATCGTACACACTCGATTCCCCCCATGCCTTCTGATTAAAAACCCTGTTTATGAATCACTGTTTTATCTGCGCTGCATCTCCACCAGGGTCAGGCTGCCATCTCCCCGCACACTTTGTGCAATTAAACTCAGATTACATCTGTGTGTGTGTGTGTGTGTGTGTGTGTGTGTGGCTGGATAAATGTGTGTAAAGTCAAATAATCTGATTTGCCTCACTGTACAGATATGGGCTGGTTTGCAATGGCTGCAGGTGGTGTTTTATTCCACTACAGAAGTAAACGAAGTTTTAAAAGTCAGCTGGACACAATGCTGAACCATAGGGGTCTGTCTTGTCCATAAAAGTGTCTGTTACTATGACACTGTTTAGTGTGTTGTGCGTGTGTGTGTGAGGGTGTGAAAGCCTTTGTTGGATTAGGAGGGTACAGGCAGAGCAGGGCAAAAGTGGGGGTCTGCCTGAACTGAGCAAGGATGTGTATCTATATGAGCTTTCGTGTAAAACAAAAGAAAATAAACTAAATTAAAAAAAATTAGGAAACCTATTCCCTATCAGTGGTGGACAAAGTATACAAAATATGTAGTTGAGTTAGAGTAGAGATACCCAAGGTAAAATATCACTGCAGTAAATGCCTCCCTTTAGACATCTCTTTGAAAAAAAGTACAAAAGTTAAATATTTGCCATCACATGATCATTTTTGTAACTACACTCGCTTAATCAACATCAATTAGGTAGAATTAAGCTCTAAACAAGTCAAACCAAGTTTAAAACTAACCAAGTTCAAAAAGGTGTGAACACTGAGGTGTGCTTTATTTGCGCTTTTCCTCAGAAACACCTTGCTAAAAATGTATGTATTAACATGTAATTTTGACTGGAAATGAAATAAATTATATGTACATATTAATGACATACATAATGCATATGAAACTTATAGCACAAATGTACTAAAAGTTTTATGATACATATGGGGCATAGGTCTCACTATATATCCTGACATTGCATGAAAACAAATTTGTGTAAACTGTACCTTTGCAGGCTATGCCAGTCACTCCCTCTTTGAGGCCCAGTGCCAACAGTTCTAATAAAAGCAGTGCCACCATCCCACCACTTTCTCTTTCATTCTTTACCCTCTCTCCATCTTTCTGTCACTCTTAACCCCCTGTACCGCCTCCCCTCCCGGAACCCTCCATCATTACCCCCACCCCTGCTTGTGGCTGGTTACCATGGCCTAGCTATGGGGAATGTTTACTGTTACACTCCCCTCTCGTCTGGCTGTCTGGCTTTTTCTCTATCTGTCCCAGCCCCCCGACTTGGGCTGCTGGGGGTAACTTTTGTCCTTGCCACCCCGGGGTACTTTGCTAAGGAATCAAACAGTGTGACCGAACTCCTGCAGAAAGGTCAAAGGTGCCTCAATCCTTTTCTGTTTGTCTCTCTTCATCTGCAGAACACACACTGCTTTTAATATTTGTGGGTTCAATGCAATCATCATGTCACCAAATAGAAACACAATGGGACTGCTTCACTCATTACGGAAAGCTAGTTGACAGATGATGTCTCTCACAGCTGGCTTGAGACCAGCTTTCTTTCAGCTGTTATAATGGGAAAGCAAAGAGATTTTTGCCGACTTATACCGATCATAAAACAAACAGCTAAGCTTCAACGGTTTCTACGATTACGGCATTAATTACAATGTACCTTGTATGGGAATACATTTTGTAACATAAACGAGCAATTTATATAAGATGACCATCTAAAAGCACCCTGCACAAACAAAATTGCATGTTATGCCAGTACCAATTCTTTCATATTTCAGTCTGATAACAATACTTAGTTTTGGTAACTGCAACCGTAGAACTTTCCAAGTCAACTGCTTTAAAGGTCTTTGCACTTTCTGGTCATTAAGAAAACCACTACAGACTTTTCCACATTGCTGTTACCATTAGAGCACAACCCCAAGACAGGTCAGAAGAAAGGGGTCCAAAATCTCATATGTGTAAGTTTGTGAGTCATTTTTATGTGAAGTGGGTAGGGGACACTGCGCTGGAACAACTGAACAAACACAACTACACACACTGAAGAGGCTGAGGTAATGAATAATGCTGGATTAGCTCTGTGAGCTAGCACAGATAGATGCACAGAGTGAAAGAGAGGCTTAGCCTCCTTGCTCCACCTGAGAGAGAGAGAGAGGGACAGAAGAGAGGGATGGTAGGAGGGGAAATAAATAAATCCAAACAATACATAATAACCTCCCCCCTCTCTACTGGCTGGTCTGACAAACACCTGCCTCCATTCTTCTCAGGCGAGTGTGTCTCGCGCCCTGTGACAGAGTCAATAAATCGACACACAGGCGCTGCAGCAAACCTCCGGACACACTGCAGCCATAACACACACAAATACACACACACAGACTACAGATGTCACCAATTTGAGACCAGGTATTAGTATCGGGCCGATATCCACGTAAACTGTTTAATCAGAAATTGGAGGAAAAAATGGAAACCTATTCAATCCTGTCTAACAAATCTAGCCTGAAATGTAACATGCAGAAGACAATTTGCTGCTCGGGTCAGGTTTAGGAGACTTAATGGCAAAACTATGGTTAAATAATGTAACAAGTTTGTTGGATGTTTCTCTAAGAATGTCTTCATATATACACTGCCTGGCCAAAAAAGGTCACCACCTGGATTTAACTAAGCAAACAGTAAGAGCCTCCCGCTGGATTATTACTGCATGGGTGGTTTTGTTTCAGCTGGCAACAAGTTATTTAACCCTAACTGATGTAGTGAGTAGCTTCTCATTTGTTTAACAACCATGTGGAAAGACACGTCCTGTGGTCATGTTAATCTGTTTCAGAAGGGTCAAATTATTGGCATACATCAAGCAGAGAAAACATCTAAGGAGATCGCTGAAACTACTAAAATCAGGTTAGGAACTGTCCAACACATTATTTAAAAAATGGCAGGACAGTGGGGATACATCATCTTCGAGGAAGAAATGTGGTTGGAATGTTTTGCTGCAGTTGGTCAGGCCTAGGTTCAGCAACCTTAATGTGCCCATAGAAAGAGGTCAGCTGACTACCTGAATATACTGAATGACCTGGTTATTCCATCAATGGATTTTTTCTTCCCCAATGGCACGGACATATTCCAAGATGACGATGCCAGAATAAATTTTGTGAAAAATTCAAATCCTCAAATTGTGAAAGAGTAGTTCAAGGAGAATTAGACATCATTTTCACACATGGACTGGCCACCACAGAGTCCAGACCTAACCCCCATTGAGAATCTTCGGGATGTGCTGGAGAAGACTTTGTGCAGTGGTCCAAATCTTCCATCATCAATTCAAGATCTCGGAGAAAAATTAATGCAACTCTAGACCGAAATAAATGTTGTGACATTGCAGAAGCTTGTGGAAATGATGGCACGGCAAATGCATGCCGTGATCAAAGCTAAAGGCGGTCCAACGAAATCTTAAGAGTGTGTGACGTTCTTTTTTGGGCCAGGCAGTGTATATATAAAATGGTGTGCGCTTACCTGAGGCTGCTGAGGGATATTTACAAAGCTAGGGTCTCTGGGGCCCACGCTGACAAAGCGCTGGGCAGGGGACGTGCTCGGTGTGGAGTAGGCTGGAGGGGAAACACACATACACATCAGTACCACGGAGCAGAAAAAGGCTAAAGAGTAAGCTAATGTTAGGCTGTTACTGCTGTAGGGCTATGTAATACAAAAAATCTATAAAGAAGATATCATGTTTATTACTGAGATACCATTACAGATACACACACGCACGCACACACACACACACACACGCACACACGCACACACACGCACACACACACACGCACACACACACTACCAAAACTTGAGACCTGACAACTCATAGTCATTAGAGACAAGTGTGTTATGATTTAGCCATGCCACTATGTAAACAGGTGACTGTAAACTTAATTTTACCTGTAAGATACATGTGTTTGCTGACTGGCTACATTTCTGCTAAAGGGGGAAACCTGTGTATATTTGCAGTTCTTACTCGGCGAGGTGGGTGAGTTGCCCCCTCCCTCGGCCGAGGTGGAGGGTGGTTTGGAGTCCGGCACGGGCAGTGGCACAGGCCGGGCCATGGGTGGGGGCGGCGGTGGGGGCAACATTGGAGTGGGCAAGAAGGGATTGTGAACCTTCCCCTGACTGCTCCCATTGGGCTGGAGAAATAAAGTACAGGAGAAAGAGTACAACAGATAGAGAGAGAAGAAGAGAGACAGAGAGAGAGAGAGAGAGAGAGAGAGAGAGAGAGAGACGAACAAACAGAAAAAGAGTGGAAAAATAACAGAAAAATGAAAAACAGAAAGATAAATAAGATGAAAGTGATGAGCAGAAAGAAAGAGAGAGAGGAAAACACAAAAACCACCTCAGATAGGTTATATGCCCCTTAGCCAACTAACAACATCCAAAAATTCACACACACTTAGACCAGGAAAGGCACAACAAATTCCTAATCGCATGCACAAACCACAAATCTAACACACACCCTGTGTATGTGTGTCTGAAGCATCGGTGAGACAGTGCTCAGCAATTTTCCACTGCTCCTGGTCATAAAGAATTCTGCTGCTCTGCGCACTTTGGGGTCCATAATCTATTACCAAAGCAGCGCGCCGCCTCTATCCACAGTCAGGGCCACAGTAGAGTCCACAGCACAGAGCCGCTGGGTCATTTTCACACACACATCAGATTTATCACCACTCTAACCACCCTAAACACAAATACCATACACACCTTCCTACCACAAGTATAGAGTCTCTATGAGTCAGACTTAAACCTCAAGTCTCTGGTGTTAAGTCAAGGTCGAGTCTCAGGTCTATTGAGATGTACATCTTGTCTTGAGGGGTCCCAGTCTAAGCTTCTTGAGTCTTCTGTGTCCTGCTGTAAGTCTTCAATCGAAAAACATTTTGAAATGGTTGTTTAGCCTGTTCGCTATGCTAGCTAGTAAGGAATCAGCTACTATAGTTAAGAATGGTGTAAAGGAATATGATCTGTAACTTAAAATGAAGCAGACAGATCAGCTGATAACTTGAGCTACATTAGTTCACAGGAAACAAAATAAAGGTTGTATTTTTACAGCATTAATGTTGGCACCTGCCTCATAATCAGTTTGTCCATGTTTTATTCTCAAGCAAAAACGTTTCTGAGCCTTAAGAAGCATAAGTGAATATGTGACCCAAGTGAGATTCAATGCACTCAAGCCCTCATCTCTGACCCATTCCCTACCATATTAACACACAATCTTCTTTTATACGTGATTATGTCTCTATTGATTTCTATTGTATAGACAATGTTTATTTTGTCCTAATTTTCCAAATATTGAATCTAAATCATTGTACCTACACATTGTGTGTCTGTTCACAGACCTTCGAAAAAAAAAAAAAAACAGAATATCATGATACATGTTGTGTATTGCACTTTTGCCATATTGCCCACCCCTAGTTTTAGTTATCCTAAGGGCATCGGTAACTGTTTTTTAATCGAGGGGAAATGCAACATAATTGAGATCCCCGGATTTAGTCTAACTAGTGAATAATTGTGCTAATTTAGGCAAGTGCAAATCAGTGTGCAGTGATTCATTAATTATTTATTAAACTTTGTAATAAATGGGTTATATGCCGGAAGTCATTACCATTGCTAATTATGTGTGAAATGTCAATTACTGTAAGCTTTGGCCTCAAGAAATTTTTGAAAAGCATAAAGCCATCCATGCTGTACGGCAACTAAGCCTTTGCTGAATTAAACGTTATCGGCATTGTGTTCACCTGGATATAAATGTTGGTGTGCTTGTGTGTGTACTCATGAATGCACACTCACACACACACGTACAGACATGTTTTAGATGAAAAGTGCAAAGGACGAGTGTGGTGCAGGAACGCGTACTATGTATCGATTCCGGTCTAGACGAAAATATATCAACTATCCATCTGCAGTCATGCAGTCAAGACTGTTTCCAGCAAGTCAGACTTCACTGCAGAGTTGCTCGCTCTCCCTCCCTCTCTCTCTCTCTCACTCACACACACACACACACACACACACACACACACACACACACACACATCACCACAGTCACAGTCGCACATCAACATATAAACATACACACTCAAATGCACTGTGACCTAAAAAGTAAAGTTTTCCTTTGAAACCACTTCTAATTTTTTATGAAGCATCAATACTTAAATATCACTTCAATCATTTGGTAATCTTTGGTTTATGTCAATGGACAACCCTTAAAAGTGCCTCAGAGACACTAGTCAAACTGAGTATTTTGCTGATCCATCCTGAGACTTAGACTGAAAGGCCCTTAAACTCTGCCTGTAGAGGAATTATGGCAGCATCAGAACTTTCTGTGGGCTACCATGTTTTCTATCACTGTATAAAATATGCACAAAGCCTCCTTTGCTTGTTAAAAGCCCTGATGTTTTCCAAGCACCAGAAAGCCTGCATGCATATTGTTTTCATCATATACATTGTATATGGTACAAAAAACATGCAGTTGGCTAAATATAGGAAAACATTTGATAATTAATCATGTTAGTAAAGTCATTTCATAAGTATTGTTTTACAAGATTGACTACTTATTTTTCTTCTTATTTTTCTGAAATGAGTTGAACTGAGTAATGATAAAACAGTGTTTACAGGACCCATATGTTGTACGTGTAGGCATTTTCCATTTGTTTACAATTGACAAAACGCAAATGGCTTAAAAAATACAACAGAAACACAATATGCATATGGACGGCTTGTGGGCAGACAGGTGACACTTTGGGGGGAAAGAATGTATGTAAACTGCTCCTTACATTCAGGAAGCCCACCTGTCCAGCTTGCTGACCACTGTCAGGGCAAACAAGTTGGACAAACTCCTTGAGTGTCTCCTGCGGGTGGTAGCGGATGGCAGGATGGGAGAAGTAGGAGCCAGGCTGCTGGATGATTGGCGACGTCGGGAAATGAAGACTTGACGGCGTGGCATGAGGACTCGCTGGAGAGAGAGAGAGAGAGAGAGAGGGAGAGAAAGAGGGAGAATGAGAAAGAGGTTAGAAAGGAAGGAAACAATAACAGAGGATAAATCGAGGGTCATCTCCACAGTGAAAAAATGACGGTATGAACTTTCTCAATTCAAATCTGTTCAACATTTCCACAATGTATATCAATCAGCAATATAACAACATACTATCATTAGTGTGATACATTACACTACAATAAGCTTACATATCATAACCATCAGCTGTATTTCTACAATCATAAGACAAAAATTAGTGTACAGGATTTGAGAGCACTGAATAACATAATGCAGCTGTTCACTTTACCTATTATTTATATGTCTTGCAAAAATGTTCATCTAAAGCAAGTTATTTATGTTTATTTGTTTATGTTTCATTAAAATTTAAAAAATGTGGCACTGCTGTTCCGCTCATGCATTTAGCCTATTCCACTTTATTTACAACCCCCATGAAAACGAAACGTGATCTGTATTGTATACTGTTAAAATGAAACTAAAAAAAAAAAACCTTCACTATAACTCCGGTTTGTACTCCAAGGCCATGTAGCTACTGAACAATAAACCATAGAACGTAGTAAGGCTGTGATTTTTAGGAATTGAAGTATAATTATATATGTATTTTTTTCCTCTCTACAGACAGTCATTATATTGTTCAGTTTAGTTTTGTTGTTCTCCTTACTTACTTTTGCCAATAACTGTGTTAATGTAAAATACTTTATGTATGTGGAAATGATGTACACACTTGCATCAAGTACATTCAATACATCAACTTTTTCTGTCTGCAAGGTTGGGTTGGAGATAGCACACGCATTATGGAAAAGTGAGACAAAGAAGGATCAGGATACATGCAGATGGGACACGAACTGAGATGAAGCCCTCTCAGCCCACACAGATATGTGGTGACACAGTGAGCGGCCGCTGTCATACACACACGGATCAATATTTGCACACCCTGTTGAGTCAGTGACACACAAATACACACATACACACACTTTAGATGGGTACTCTTACACGCACAGAAGCCCTTCACGCACCTGCTCATAACAATGACAACACGCTCCACGCAACTACATCGTTTATGTCAACAGCACTCAAAATATCAACACTGCTAATTCAGCTCAGTGAAGCAATGGCACATATCAAGAGAGCCCCAGAGAACGCTGACTGAGTTCACTGGGCAAATACTAACACTCCAAACACAGGTACACAACAAGGATGAATACTTCATAAACTAGTTTACAGTTCTGTGTTATTTTACAACTGAGATGTAAACAATACATGCTTTGATATAAAAATGACCATTTTAGCAATAGGGTCTACAGCAGCAATGGTGTTGTTCCAACCAAGAAGCATACATATCATATATGGTATAAAACTACTCGACAAGCTTAAGGCAACCTTAGTGAAGCAAGGTTTTTTCCACAGTCTTGAAAGAAACAAATTGGACTTACGGAGTATTATGGAGGGATGAAAGTAACGACCCTGTGTGCTCCCACACCTTTAGTGGTCAGAGCTTTGTGGAGACTGACAGGCCTTTAATGGATCAAGGCTTATCAAGTATTTAATTGTAACCGGCACAATCTAATTAGGCAGCTCTTAATAGAGGTAATATTCGGTTATTGGTTATTAGTATAATGCCCAGGACGTGCGCAGCACTGCCTCTTTAAGCCTGTGATGTATTGCAGTGGAGTTAATAAGACTCTGCACTCTCTCCCTTCCCCAATCTCTCTCTCTCTCTTTCTTTCTCTCTCTCACTCTCTCTCTTGCAGTGGAGATGGTAAGCTGATACTACATAAACATTGTTAAAGCCACAGCTCCCTGCTGCAGTAATTCACTTAGCTTTGGCCTTGATTTATGGTTCTGTCAATAGAGGGTGACTGGAAACTCTGGGTGCTGGGGCTGAGATGTAGCCATTGTATTTACAGTAATAATAGAATGGACTGCTTTTTTTCTTGCCCTTCTTCGCATCGAGTGACGCTGCGTTTCGTTCACTCGTTCATGTTTTTTTTTTTTTTGTGTCGTCCTCTGGGGCAAAAGGGAGGAATGCGAACCTTAAGAGTGAAGAGGGAAGGGACAGAAGAGACAGGGAGGAGCACACATACACACCCTTAGCCATCCTTTCCTCTATTGAATTAGTCCTGCGTGCTGAGGCAACACTGCAGTGGCTGCTGCTGGAGACACACACCAACTGACCCCCAGTGAGACACACCCTTTCGCAGGGCTGAGTCAGTTGCTGCACACACACACACACACACATACACACCTATCCACTACCCTTCTACATACAGCACTGTGCAAAAGTTGCGGACCATGATTCATTTACACAGTTTCTAGTCACAAACAAACATTAAGTACTGTCACACATCCTTTTCCTTAAGCTTGAATGTATTCTTCTTGGAAAAATGTCCAGAATCATTTCATGAATATTTTGTCTGAAAATTAAATAAACAGATCTGTTCTCTGTTTTCTGGACAGTACTGCAACAAAACAAGCACTCACACTGATTCTCAATTCAAAATCATTGTTTATTCCATGGACTGTATTCAGCACTGTATTAAGATCAAACCAGCCCAAAATTCAAAATGTCTGTGCAAAGCTAGGCATACACTGTGTGATTGTCTGGGTTAGTTGCCATCTGAATTTCAGAACTGGTCCTAAATCCAATGACATATGACATGCAGTGGGAGAGGGGAAGTGATGCCTGATTATCTGCTCTGACAAAGCAGTTGGATGACCGGATGGATTTCTGACATTTCAAAGATTTTGTCTTGCAGTGTGAGCAGTCTCGTGAGCCGATTTCTCATGTCATGGCCTGTTTTTCCAAAGTTTAGTGCAAATCTACTCCAGGTGGAATAAAGGCAACATGTTGCATGGACCAAAGACCTGGAGATCAGGCAAATGGAGCATTGTCAACATCACTCTGTATGTGCCTGTACAATGTTTTTGTCAACCTCTTATCATGACTGACAGACACATGAAAAAATAGGCGCTCCCCTTTAGTTGCCTGTTAAATTTTGTTTAGCTGTATGTGTGTGTGTTTGAGACACACAGAGAGGTTAGGCACTGCGTTTTATGTGCAGGGTGACCCATACCTCAGCATGTTAGTGGGACCATCTACTTTTGTCCAAACCTAATGAACAATTCAAACATGCAATGTGAGGTATTACCAAAGAATAAGATTATGCCTCTTTTTTCCACTGGTCCTAAATCTATACACTCAATGAAACAGCAAAGTAGCATATGGTTCCTGCTCCATTATTCCTGCTCCAAGAATTGGGTCCAATTGGCACCAGTGCATTTATCTGGAGACAACATGTCCAAACTGGATTGCTTTGCAGCTTTCTCTGAGGCAAACAAAACAATTTGTCAAAAGTTCACCTTTCTTAAGTTAAATTACACTTACCTGCTCTGAAATTTAAATAGTTACTGCACAGAACTGTGGCAATTTTTGGGTCCTAAAATTCTCACTTTCCTTTTGGCCAGCTCCCCATCTGATGCCAAGCATAGGCCAAATACTCCATAAGACCTCCATAAGACAAATTATGCAAATGGATGTTGTCAATTAGTATGCCTAAAGAAAATGGAAAAACACTTTTCCTCCGTAAGTCGATGCATTCTAAATGTTCTGAAATGACTGTCAATTACTCAAATGGATTGCTCATATGTCATATTCTTATTTACTTAATGATGGATATTTGGATACAATCAATGTCAATGTTTTAATATGTGTTACGTTGTCAAGGTGGCCAAACAAAAAAATTCCACAGAGACTTTCTAAGCTCGTCTGGGTGCTCTCGACAAAGCTGAGGAGAAATAAAAGGGGAAACCCCCATCCTCTATGTTGAAAGGCCTGTGAGAGAGCAGACATGAGAAAGGGCGGGGAGGGATAAGGCTAATACCAGAACACACAGCTACAAGAGGGATAATATAGCCTGGGAGACAAGCACTGTGTCTTAACTGCAGACAACAGGAGAGCAGGGGGGAGGCCCCAGGAGAGAAAACTGAGGCTGAAGCTTCACTTTCCTGCCTTTCAGCTTCTACTGACCAGCAGGACGCTCCTCAGGAGCGTGGCGCCACAATGTACGAGAGGCCCTAATGCAGCTTCAAACAACAGACTGACAGAGAGAGAGAACGTGCAGGAGAGAAAGAGAGAGAGAGAGGGACTGCAGCTTCTGATGTGTCTGCATCTGTGGGCAGCGTGGAGTAGGGGTGCTGTGGAGGAGTTTAAAAGGTTAAAGTCGAGGGGTGCCCTTACATTCTCTTTCTCAATTAACCAATCAATCTTTCTAAATTTTCCTAAAAGAATGAACATGACAGTGAGGGTAAAGCTCTTAAACCTTAAAAGTATAGTTATATTTATTTCAACCATTTAAAATCTTTAGCTACTCTGTTTAATATCTAAAGGAGCAACAGAAAGGGTCCAACTGCAGAATTAGTTAGTCTAGGCCCATAAAAAATCAGACATAAATAAGAAATTCACATAATCACTGTCTGTGTGTTCGTATATTAACATTTGCATTGCTCCTTTAAATCCCAGTCTTATTACATCCTAAGGCTTAAATTAAAGCTAAACTACAGCAATCAGAAATTATATAATTTTTTATGAAACTTTTATTGTGTAATAAAAGTTTGGACATCCCGGTGGATCATGGACATTAAAGCAGTTAAGAGACACATTTTTCCTGTCTCTGTACTGGGTGGCCCTGTAGTGAATCCGAGGGGGGCCCTGCTTGACCCATATCTGCGAGAGTAAATATGAGAATGATAATGGCGCTCTGAATGAAGGTGGAGTTCCAGCAGCTGTGGCTGCAAGCGGCTCCCTCTGTAGCTATTGTGGCGGCACCCGCGCACAGTCCAGAAAGAAAGAGGCTCCAGATTAGTTCCACTTTACAAATCGCGTTGGTTCACTGATCTTTCTTTTCTCTTTTTTCTTCCAGACTTTCTTTTCTCTTCACTTTCTCCCTTTTGCTGCCAACTTTTCTTGAAGAAGATATACAATACCAGTGGTGGATTATTGAAATAATAACCAGAGTGCTAAAAAAAGAGAAAAGATCCATTTATTTCATAGCTGCATTAGCAACAGGTCCCTTGCTGGGCGTTTTCAATAATGCTGAAAGGGAGGGGACAGCAAGTGTTAAAAAGTCACACAATGATAACTGAGAGACAGAACAGATTTAGATGGTTTTAACTATTTTTTGTAATGATTTAAGAAAAGCAGGAGCTGAGGAGGCGTTTTTTTGAGTCGGGGGCTGAGTTTAGAGCTAAACTAAGCTTGTTAATCTGATAATATTTGCGCCTTCTTGGTCTTGCAGAGTCAGAGAGGCCAAACCAGGTTAAGCGTCTGTGCAAAGCTAGTCATTACATTAGTCATACACTATGATTTTAGCCAGTTTTTAATCCTGCTATAGTTGTAATCGACCCTATTTCAGGATCAGTCCGAATTTCAGCTCTGCCTGATGTTTAACCTGCAGTGGGAGAGTGGAAATAAAGCTTGATTAACTGCTACAAGTGAGCAGTTGAATGACCAGATGGATTTATGACATCTTGTCTCGCAGGTTGAGCAGTCCTGCGAGTCGATTTCTCGATGTTTTCCCAAACAGAAGGGGACAGCAAGACCACCGCTTCTTATGTAGACTGTATGTCAATGATAACCCTAAACTGTAAAAAGTGCAACCCAAAAAAATACTTTTCTCTTTACAGTTTGTTATAAACAATAGCATAAACACCTAAAAGAGTAAAACAGTAAAAAGCTAAACATCACAGGTTGCAAAGCGAAGTCTATGAAGTCTAGGATTCTCTTCCGTTTGTACTCGTTCCTTATGTGTGCTGTGTAGTTTTTTGAGCTTGTGAATGGTATGCAAAGTTATCTTTCTCAAAGTACACACCAGAGGGGGAAAATCCACAGAAACAACTTTACTCAGGTGCCTAAGATGCTTTGTTGGGATTCCAGTCTTTTCTTTTGTTACAGATGACATAATCTTGTATCACAATCCTTATCACCCGCCTACCAGCAAGCCAGTTATGCTCTCATACATTGCTACCGCTTTCAACCACGCCAGCAGTGGACCAATCAGAACAGAGTGGGTGAGCACTGGGCTTATCGAGAGTGGAGGCTTAAAGACACATAAGTGTATCAAACAAAATGTTTCAGGGTGAATACAGATGTACAGCATAGGAACAGTAACGTGTTTTTGAAACATTGAAGCTTGTGAATCTATCCTAGTAGACCCCAAAAATAATACTGTGAACATTAACAAGGGGGATAATAGGTCCCCTTAAAGTTCCTGTCAGAAAGGCCATTATATACATGTTGTTATTCGGTCTAGAGAGAAGTTTTTCAGATGGGGTATAAGATAATCTGCCTGTATACCACCTACCTGAAAAGCAAAGGAAAATAAATAAAAGGTACATAAAAAAGCTAACCTAATTTTAACCTCAGTAAAATAACTGTTTTTGTTCTATTAGCTTTACAAGTGTTTTATCAGGTTTTGAGCACATGGCACAACCCAAGGGATAATGCACATCTTTAATGTTTTGGACTGCAATTATCCAAGCTGGGCACGTCACTAAAAGAGTGTTGGAATATCATTGTTGAGATTAGGAAAGTGTGTCTCACACTTTTGCCTCCAAGCCTGAGCAGACCAGCCCTGCTATGCATTGAATCAGCCTCAGAGGAGAGTCCCCCATATGTTTAATCCGCACTGACCAGAGGGGGTAGACTTTAAGGTGAGGAGGTGCGGGAGGGGGCAAAAGGAGAAAAAGACGTGCTATTTGGGTGGGTTTAGGGGCTCTGGAAGGGGACTATAGGGTGGTGCTGGCAGGGTTTGGGTTTGGAGGGGGGACCTCACCTCTGGGTCCTGTTATGACTGGCCGATGATGGTGTGTGAATGCCGTTCGGGGGGAGTTGGTCTGCGAAGGCACGGGGCTGCTGAAACCAGACTTCTCTGACTTCTTTAATGTGGTGGGCGATGGCATTCCTGGCAAGAATGATCGATAAGCGCAGTTTTAATAAGGCAAATGGCATGAAGATACAGGCTGGCGCACAGGTGAGAGAGCGTCAGAGAGTGCAGGAGATGTGTGTAAAATATTCTCTATTTATATACATACACACACACACATACACCCATCAGCCATAACATTAAAACCAGCTCCTTGTACTTCAGTCCATCTGATCCTCTATATACTTTATCCTCTTTCACCCTGTTCTTTAATAGTCAGGACAATGGTCACCTATGTGGTTAAGTGGAGCTAATACAATGGAAAAAGACTGTAGACACATTGAGGTTTTTTAATGTTGCGGCTGATGGTATCTATCTATCTATCTATCTATCTATCTATCTATCTATCTATCTATCTATCTATCTATCTATCTATACATGTGCGCATGTGTGTGTGTTTGTTGGAGGAGGGGAAGACAGTGGGAGGGCACACAGAAGAGGGGCACATGATACGTAGAGTTAGGGCACATGATAAGTCTCACCTGACCTAATTATTAATTCCTAGAACATATTTGTTCCATTTTTTTATACTTCAAAAATATGTCTGCTAAGTCAATTTATGTGTGCGAGATTCTGGTCATTATATGCAACTTCTACATGGTTTACGACCTGATAGGATTTTATGCATGTACTAATCAAATACGTTCCTGGTGGATTTAAATCCAATTGCCTCAAGACATATAATATTCAAATCAACTCACAAGACAACAACTAATTTGCAGCAGTGTTCCATTGTGCCAGAAAATGTTTGCAAAAAATATCATTGCTTTTGGGAGATGTTTATTAGAATTTTAAAAAGACCGCTGCACTAGTATACAAAATGGCAATTGACCAGTGCTCAAAAACTGCAAGCAAAATCTATCTTGCCTTTGAAAACTACCAAGCGCCTCAGTCTGCAAAACCCATGAAAAATGTTGGCCACTACATGCTTTATGATAAATTAACTAGGAAGAGAAATGTATCCTGGAAAAATGGATTTATATTTACATGTGAGTAAAAGTCATCTCAGGCAACATCTTGAAATTATTTGAACAAGATGATTTAGATCTTTTTTAAATGAATCCTGGATCCATTTACACACCTGCTTTGGTTTTTACATAATATAGATAACAAAAATAAGATTATATATCAGAAATAAGCGTCAAACTCATAAGACATGGAATGACCAACAATAAACAGCTGAAGAGTGGTGTTAAGGAAATACACTGTCTATATTTTACCATTTTACTACACAGCTTAAACATAGTCTTGAATTCAGTGTAGCTTAGGTTATCTTGCTTCATTTTAGTCATCTGTCTTTTTATCTGCAAAATAATCAAATTGGTTTAACAGTGGTGAAAGTAAAGTGTTGTAAGATATCAGAAAACACTAAACAATTTTCTGTAATCAAATCATTGTGAGATCAGAGATTTACACATTCACACAGTTCCAATTAGTCACCAATATGAGCTTGCTAGCTGCTGCTCTGCTAAATGCATTTCTTTAGATGGATGGGGATTGGACAGAATAGTAGCACTGCTTTAATTTCTCTCTCAGCCACCCATTCAGAAGCCTTCAGACCAAGTTCATATGGACTCTGGCAAATTACTTTAGCTGGCGCAATTCAATCATGTTTGGATAAAGCTGTTGTAATGGTTTTAGTCCTCTGCCCACGGTTTCCCACCTGGTCACACAAACCAGTGAGGTTCCTGAGAAACATGCACCACACTCCAAGCTCAGTAGCTCACCGTGCTACAGGCTAGCTTTTCTATGGATCGAAAAAGAGAAGAAAGCGTCCCTTATTGGAAGTATCCCATCTCAGTGTCAACAACCAACAGAGAGAAAGAGAGTCGGTGGGGATGTCATGTTTGTTGTTGGTCTTACCAAGCTCATGCATGTGTATTAGTGACATTAAACATTACATGTAGTGTGGCTGATTGACCACCTTCCCTATCAAGAAGTGTCATTTGGATAAGCATTATCTCACACGACAGAGAGACATAATCAACTTCAAATGCTTATGGGTAAAAAGAGAAAAGCAGCAGTGACATGTAATACTTATAGGCTTTACAAACGAAGCGACATAGTGTAAAATAATCATTAAATACTGGTTTTAAATATAGTCAAATCTAAACATGTCTGACGCGGATATTGTTTTTACATAAACATATGCTGATATGATTCTAAAAGAAACTTCAGTCTTCACATGCTCATTCTCTCTCCTTCACACATAGTTCCACATGAACATATGCTCTGTTACTGCCTAATCACCTCAGAGGATCAATTCTGATGGTCCCAAAAGAAAAAAGGGGAAACACTGACAACAAGGCTAATCACATACAAACACACACACACACACACACACACACACACACACACACACACACACACACACACACACTCACACATTTGTTCCAGTGAGCCTAACCAGCACTACTCCGAACCTAACCCCGACCTCACCCTAGCCTTACCTTAACCTTTAAAATGTGTAAAATGATTTTCGTAGGAGGAACCAAGTGTATGCCCATAATGCGAGTATATGAACTGCTTGTGGTCCCCACAATGTGCCATTTACCTGACTCACACACACAAAGCACAGCCACATGTGGAGTATCCCACTCAACACCACAGGGTTAGCCAAACCAGCACAATCAGGGGTACGTACAAGTCAACCAGATGAAAAGCAGGAGACAAACAAATGAACAGGCAAGAATGTGGAGGAAAAGTGAGAAGAGAGAGAGAGAGAGAGAGAGAGAGAGAGAGAGAAGGGAGAGCGTAAAACTGGATGAGCGAGAAAGACATTTGGATCTAATCATTGTTGCACATAGTAAGGATCAGTGAATATGTACACGTTTCTCATACATAGCATCCACCACCCACAAACACACACACATGCAGACAGGTGATCCTGAGATTCCAAGTTGGAGAGCATCAAAGAACCAGACTGAGACAAAGCTGGGCTCTGAGGTTACTTACAGCTACCACACCATCTATTCATCACATTTACTCACACAGAGAAGTCATTAACAATTCAGTTCTTGTCTAACAAACACACACACACACACACACACACACACACACACACACACACACACACACACACACACACACACACACACACACACACACACACACACACGCACACAGACAAATGCAGGTTTTATTGTTTAAATTGTGGAGTAGCTCAGGGTAAAATGACTGGTGTGCCTGTTGTGTTTTGAAAATGTTGATTTTGTTTCCTGTTGGCTATTAATGCTAAGAACATCACCTCCTGTTATCTGTGATTTATATGGCAAGTATGCAAACATGCACCTTATTTAACCCAGATTTAGCTTAATATAAACACTTATTTAGATTTCATAAACACTGTTACTACACTTATCATGAATAAACAACAATATATCCTTCAGTCAGGTTTTATCATTACTCTGATTATACAATTGAATAATAAACGGTTACGTAACAAAACGTGTCTATAGTGACAGAACACATGATAGGCAAACAAAGCTCTAGAGGCTGATACATTTTACTATGGCCTCTGACAGCAGTTAAAAGAGTTAAATGTATTGAATGTATTGTCAGCACAATATTAGACAGGGTTAATTTTCGAAATATTGATCATGTATAAGACCACATAAAGGTGGAGCAGAAAAAACTAAATGAAACCCTGGATTTTAGCAATATGGCAAAACACTCTCTTGGATAAAACTGAATATAACCACGGTAAAGACAAAACACTGGATATGAGCACATGCACAGAAAGACAGGGATAAGACCAAGTAGAGGAAGAAAAAAAGAACACACGCTGAGCTCTTGGGCAGTTCTACAAGTATTTGAACTTGTGTGTATATGTGTGGGTGAGTGTGTATGTGCTTTGAAGGAGGCCTGAAGTCTGCGAGTGAGTAATGAACACTTGAAGAGGTTCTGTCAGTTGGAATCAAAGCTTGGCCTCACTCAGCACTTTCTCTTCCGAGCCGTTATTACGCACCCGGCGCGAGGCCTGGCCTGTTCCTCTCCTTTTCTCTCTCTCTCTCTTTCTCTCCTGTCTGACAAATTGACAGTGCCTGCGCAAGTGACTGTGGATCGTGGATCGAGCGTGTCTCTCTCTGCCGCTGTCCAGCAGTACCATCCTCCAGAACATGAGACTGTCCAGTACATCAATCAACACCGGGCAGACTGTGGCAACCTCCACACACACTCACCACACATACACACTCATCTAGGAACATGCTACAGCACCACGGCTGACACTAATACAATTACTCACTCTCAATTACTCACTATTAATAATTAATGCGGTTAAGCCTTTAAACTGCAGGCTTATTATGCTATACAGTCCATTTATAAACACTAAGTTAAGCCAGTTTTAAATTCACTATGTTAGTGTCATCACAACCATAAACACATTTATACCACCAGTTCAGCCAACAGCAGTTCATCAATCAATTGTCCAAAATGAATGTTTAAGTTTTCTTGTATGATTTCCACGTATTAAAGGCACAGTAACAGAAATAAAAATGTAATCTAAAAATGAATTAACATTGTTTTGGGTACATAAAATTACAAATATATTACAAGTAAGGAATATACAATTTAAAATAAATGCAATGCATGAAAAATTAATACTAATAATTCACCTGCCACTAAAAGTCAGTTAAAACGATGAAACTAATATGCACATTTGCAGTTATGAGAATAAAGGTCTTAGGTGCTGTCGTACGTATGGATCCTTGTGACGGAGTACTAATTTCCACTGGTGTTTGTTGCCCACCCATTATAATTTACATATCCATTCTGCATGATTCATAAGCCAGAAACATTTGAAAAGTAAACCTTAATTTTGTAATTCACAGTTAAGGGTGGACAAAAAATTGGTATAACCTCTCACATTTGTATACCAAAGAGACAGAAGGAAAAAAGAGAGAGGAAAGGAGACAGAAAGAGAAGCAATATGTCCCATTTGCTGACTCTGAGCTATGTGAAACATGGCCATCGTCACTTCAGAGGCCAATAGTCAGGCCTTCACCTGACACCAGCTACTCCAGCAATGACGGGCATGCTGTTTCTGGGATCCGGTTTTTATAAGGCCAGGCTAATTTTAACACACTGAAACAGCCTCCAACAGTCACCAAATACAGATACAGATCATACACACACAGATACATATCAAAAAGTCAGTGTCCGGACTGATCAGGTTCACTGTCAGATGGACGAGTACTGAAAAACTTCTTTTATTGAGTGGCAATGTTTTTAATTGACCATCACAGCTCTCTTCCAAACATCTTTCACTTCACACCTCTATTGCTTAGATCGCTCAGATCATACAAATATTTAACAGCGAATAAGAAAACTCATTAAGTCAATACAAGGATTGTATTGCTCAGGATTTAAAACTCCTTAATGTTTTAGGAAGCTCAACATGATATTTAGTGACTGAATTTGCACAGCACAGGAATGTGCAAGGAACCTCTCTAGACCCTGAACAGTTAAACACTTTACTGCCAATGGCAAATCCCACATGTTGACAAACATGAACCCTCCACAACACATATGAACATGTCACTGAAAAACAGACAGTTTCAAACGCACTAGCAATATGAAAATGGAATCATGCACAAACACAGATTGCAAGGGTTGATATCAGGCTGGAGGAATGGATATTTTCCCCACTGTCACAGTCTTACTGGAGGTGTGGGAGGGAGGTGTGGAAGAATCAACAGGACAATACTTAAATAAACAGGAAAAATATACACCAACATCAAACTGGGCACCACAGCGAGGCTAATTCCTTTGGGATGGGGTGGGTGAGGGATGGGATTGGGGTGAAAACAGTGACGTAGTATTACCTTGTCTTGAGATGAACGAACTAGCTAGTGAGCCGCGCAGTTTATATCCAGCTTTGAAAGACAAGGGAAAAACAAAAGGGAGAAAAAAAGAACAAAACAAAGGCAGGGTGAATAAAGACAAGTGTGAGTGTTAGTTCAGCATTTAGCTTTTCATGTTAGACATGTTCTCCCCCAGACTGACCACAGCCTGGACAGACAATGCTCAGGTTACATACACATACACACGCACAGACACAGTAGAACACACATGCAGGCACGCGCGCACACACACACACAAATACACACACTCAAATTACATTTTAAGCCTAATCCCAAAAATATTGGGATGGAAAATGAGATGACAGTAAAAACTCCTTAGGCTGGAATTTAAACCATAACAATACAAGGACACCATGCATAATGTTTAACTAAAAAAATTAAGTTTAAATTTGTCTTTTAGGTCAATTAGGTCAACAAACCATCAGAACAATTAAGTTGACCTTGAGCTGAGCTTATGCAAAGAAAAGTTTAAACCATATTTTGTGAGCTTATATGCAGTACTAAAAATTAGAGTTAGGAGAACTGTAACTGAACTAAGTTAAGTGTTTTTAAAAAAAGGTTGAGAGTTGAGACAGTAAACCGCCAAACCACATTGCGTTTTCAGCAAGAAACAAAAACAAAATCCATAATCTGTGTTTCTCTGAACTCTTACACACTCCTTTATACACTGACAAAAAAGAAAGAAAGACAGACAGAAAGAAAGAAAGAAAGAAAGAAAGAAAGAAAGAAAGAAAGAAAGAAAGAAAGAAAAACATTGACATCAACTGAGTCAAGGTAAAATTTAATTACTGAGATACTGAGTTTCCACAAAATTGTCCAAATTATGTATTTGAGCATGTTTATATAAGGATGTCAGCAGACAGGCCAGCCTGAGATGATATTTCACACTAGTTCTACATTCAGCCATATTTGTATTTGCTTCAAACTGAGCAGAAACAGAATCAGATGAGCCAGCAAATTTCTTACACCACTGCTCCATCATTCTGCACAACGTATCACTCAAATTTTCTTTCTTTCTCTTTGTTTTTAGTTCTTTCTTCCTCCAGTTTCTTTCTTTTTCCATGTCTTGTTTCATTCAAATAAAAAGAAAGAAAGAAAAAAAGGAAAGATAGAAAGTAGGGAAGCGTTTTTGACACTGACTGAGTCAAGCTGTTTTGAAACAGGAAATACTGAGTTTCCACAAAATCTTCCAAATTATGCATACAAGTTGGTTTATGTAAGGATGTCAGCAGGCGGGCCAGGCTGAGATGATATTTCACACTATTTCTACATTTAACCATATTTACATTTGTTTCTAAGAGAGAGTAGAAACAGAATCAGACGAGCTAGCAAATTTCCCTTTCTTCCCCCAAAATACATTACTCATAATTTTCTTTCTTTCTTTCCCCCTTACTTTGTCATTTTCCACATTTTTTTTGTTTTACTTAAAATAGAGAAAGAATAAAGAAAGGAATAAAGAAAGGATTAATAAAAGAAAGAAAGAAAGAAAAGAGAGAGAAATTGATAGACAAAGATAGTGAGATGAGAAAAAGAAGAGAGAGAGATCACAGAGTAACTTGGAGTTCAGCTATGCAAGTTGAGTGAGTGCAGAATTTAAGGTCAGTGTCAAGGTTGAGCTTTAAGCTTTACTGAGCTTGGCCTTGTCTGTAAGCAGACTCTAGTATAACTATTTTGTCATCCGGAGTCCCACCGAGTGGAGGGTGGAAATGGCAGAGAGGAGTGTTTATGGCAAATAACTGAAGCGTATAGCTACTGCTACATTTGGCCATGGCGCGTGGGAGACATGGCCAAGCAGAGCGGCAAGGCACAGAGCATCATGGGAGTGCCAGGGTTGTGGTAAGAGAGACTTAAAGCTTGAAAGGCATTGTGCCTGTTAGCTTAAATATGTGTAAATGTGTTGAAGGTACTATATTGTGCTGGGCTGCGGCGCAGTTGAGTGGTTTACTGTCTACTGTCAAGTATAGTTGTGTGGTTAGCAGTGACCTGCATGCTATCCAGGCCATGTCAGCTAGGGCTAGGTGGCAGTTTTTCCACTGCTGTCCTGTTCAATAAAAGAGCACTTGCTTAAAGTGCCAGGCTTCCTGTGTGTCCTGTTTTGTATAGACATCACATAAATAACTGTTGGGGGGGTTCAGGTCAGATATATAGTCTTTTTTTCTAGCAGCACTCTGTATACATATATACAAACACACACACACACACACACACACACACACACACACACACACACACACACACACACACACACAGACACACAGACACACACACACACACACACAGACACACACACACACACACACACACACACACACACACACACACACACACACACACACACACACACACACACACACACACAGACACAGAGAAGTGATCAGGAACCACCATCAGACAAACACACACATTCACACATTAGTATTAGTATATTAGTCTTATGGGCATGAAATTAAATGTAACGAACACTAGACCCTAGACCAGTCTGATGGTTTGCCTAGACATGCCTTACTAACTGCTGTAAGTGAAAAATATGTCGATCTTGGTTTAGAGTCACCACACGTTTCCAGGTAAAAATGCTCAGCCTTCAGCTAAACAGTTTTCCTGAAGAGAATATAAGAACTGGCAGGTTGAAAATGACAACAAGGAATTTGCTACAATGCTAACAATATCTCAACAGCAGTGTATTTAAGTGGCAGATTTAAACTAGTTTCAGGGTTTAAATTCTTACTAAGAAAAGCAGTTGATCGGCTTTATAACATACTCTTCTGCAAGATGCACGTTTCAGTTCTCATTAGACTGATTTTAGCTTGTGCTCTGCAAAGCTTGCCCGACCTAGCGACAGTTGCTCCAATGCATTAATGGGCAGAGCAGGAAAAGGTCAATACAGCAAGATTCTCTCAGATGATACAGTGGTCAGACAAAGAGCTCCACAGAAGAGAGGGAGTATAAAGACGGTCTGTTTAGGGGGGACATTTAAAAGCTTAATTCCCAAAATTCCACCAATCCTCAAAATGGCAGATAAAAGAAAAAAAAGGGAGAGAAAAACACAAAAGGAAGAATAAGTAACCCAAACCGAAGGCAGAATAAATAACACAACAGGCTGCCACCCTGGAACCAACATACACCACACCACACATAGACACATCAACATAAAAAACATTCAGCTTATACCCATCACTCTTACTCCTCAGCCTCTTACTTATTGTGTGTAAAAGAGGAAGAGAGAGCACTATTAGGAGATGTGTGTAGTGGATACAGTACTGTGTCAGAGACCACACTTCATTTATTATTTCACGTATAGCAAAAAAGGATAACTTTTACATACGCAGTAAAAAACACCAACCACATGAACAAATGTGGAGAAATATCTCTGCAGAAAAGAAAATAATTAAAGCTGTAATGAAAACAACAACTGAACACACTTAATACTAATACTAGGGTTGTTTACAAATCTAGCTTACATTACAGCAAACCATAACAAATTTTAGCACAAGATCAACATGCAGTCAGGAAAATGGTGAGCCAATAGCAGTATCAGGTGTGGTTACACTTTTCAATATTTAACACACACAATGGTCTTCACAAAACTGACAGTGACAACACATTTAACCTGAGGAAACACCTGTCCTGAGTAAACTGTATTTGATAGCCTGAAAGACCCAAGTCCCTCGCAGCAGGTACTATTAAGATTTAAATTAATATTAAGATTTTTTTTAAACAAAATGTTGAAATTGAGAAGTTTGGATTTATTTTCCTATAACAGAAGGAATACAATTGGGTACCAGTACAAGGTTTCCTCAAATATGTTTCTAGCCTTTTTTTCTTGATGAAATATTAATCATTGGCAGCTAACATATTGTCTGGCTGGAAATTAAATAAAGTGTGGGTCTCCGACTTCGGCCAGTACTATGAGTATGTGTGTATGTGTAAACACGCATGTGTGTAAATCTTTTTCTGTAGTGTTTGTAAGCATTTTGTGTAAGAAGGAAACAGCAGAGTTAGAAGCTTGGCTGGCTCTGTGTGGTGTGTGTCCACTGGGTGAGTGTGTTTACCTGGCTCTACTTCGTGCCAGCTGCTGGCTTGGCTCCCACTGCCCGGTGATCGTCCCTGGCTAGGATAGTAGGACTCCTCCCCTGGACTGTCCACTTCCTCTTCCATACACTTAATACGCTTCGCAGAACTGCAGAGAGACAGGCGGAGAGAGAAGGTGAGATAAATGGATGAGATTTACAGTTGTAAATGTCTAAGGACAGTGATATGTCAGACCTGTCCATATATGCAGACTCACTCAGATATACCCACAAACACACACCCACACACCCACACATTTTAGGCATTTATACATATGTCCCCCATAGGAATAATATATATGCAATGCTGTTTCTCTGGTTTCTGGGAATGTTTTCTATAAATATGTATGTTGGTGTGTTTAGCATGTGTACGTTTGTGATTGCCTGTATAGTGTGTAGTGTGTAAGGGGCTGGCTAACATTCAATCCCCAAATCACCCCCAGATCCAGGCTCAGTGCTAATCCTTTTTAAGAGCTCTAACCCTGAAGCTAAATCGAGATCAGGGGCCACCCATGCCTTGGGGGTCAAGGGGGGCATTAAGGGGTGCCTGCAAAAAGCATAACATGAGAATATTCACGGCAGTTATGAAAGGAGATCATTTATATTCAAATATATTGTATAGAGCTCTTTGAGATTAGTTTTACCTGTGGATGTATAATTCTGGGACTAAAGTGAATACTGATAAAAATCACAATTTTAATCCAGCATATTTCTACAATATGGGCTGCTTTTACAATATGATGCCAATAATTTGGCAGTGATTTTATTCCAGTTTCAGTCTATCGTATGTGTAGTTTTTACAGTCTGACAGAAACACTTGCAAAGTCATTTAATTTCAGAATAAATATACAGTATACATTATTTTACAGTCTAAGACTAATACCGAGTGATTTCACTCCATCTTAAATTTAAGGAGAATTGTGTCCTATTTTTTACAGTCAGTAATACTTGCAGAGTAAATCTGCAGAGGATATCAGTAAACACTATATTCCTAAATTAATCTGCAGTGTGCATGTTTTTTACAGTCTGAAAGTAATACTTGTCAAATGATTAAATTCTAGTTTTAATGTACAGTGTACATATTTTTATAGCTTGACAGGAATAGTTGCAGAATGATTTTATTTTAATTTGCAGTGTGTAGCTTTTACAGTATGATTCTAACAGTTAAGGGGAGAATTGCTTTGTGTAATCAGCTGCCTCAGCAATAGTAGTCCTTTTCCAGGCCACCTCATGCTAATGGAATAACAAGACAGAGGTGCCTGCACAGTGTTGTTATTGTTATTGCGGGCGCCCTATGGTGTTAACCTGATGTGAAGATCTGGACTATGACCTATCAATTTGCTATTTGTAGGTTTGTAGATACCATATCTGTGACTTCTCCTGTGTGAATCAGCCAATCCAACTCCACAAACTATATTGCAAAATTCTGAACCTAGGCAAACTCTGTGGTAAAGCCAATCCAGCTTGAACATTACCTAGGATGATTTTAGATCTGAAGTTTTTACAGTTTAACAAACCTGATTAAATTAAAGAAGACCTTTTTCCAGGCACACAGCTTAATCAAGTGTCCAGGAGCACCCAAACACAAAAAGAGCAGTGTATCCTCAGGGCTGTGCCTGAAAATCTCCAGTGCAGGAGAGCATATGAAAGCATGTATGAACATACTCACAACCCCACATGCCTCTTGCATGTATGTGGGAGGTAACTACTCCTCAGAGGCCTAAGGTGGTGTGATGTTATATGTAATGTAAATGCTTGTGCGAGTGACTTATCTGCTGAAGGCAAGGCTCTGACATTTATTTGTTAATGTAAGGTCTACTGGTGTTTTTCACTCATAATCACTTAATTACTCTCTAGCATGCAGCCACACATAGGCTCCTTGTTCCAGATGTTTTCTTTGGCAGGCCTGGCTGAAGAGGCCACTGAAGCATGTGGGTAGAGTACACATGCACACGCACACACACAGCATATAAAATATACTTATCCATACAAATGTGTACAGACAAATTATACACATACACATCCCCACACACATCATCAGAAACCATTCCCACCAAGTGTAAACACTACACCTTAATTACGTAATTACTGTGCACGTCTTTTACTGAAAGAAACTATCTGTAGTAGTATATAGTAGTAGATCACATGATTTGGCGAAATATTTTCATTATAATAGTTTGAAAGTGAAAAACATGCTCAACCAATTACACGTTTATACATGTGCATATGTGCATGTCTATATGTGAACCTAAAAACAGTCACAAATGTATTTGATTCAAATGTGTACTGCAGTTTCACAAAAATAAATATATATCATGAACACAATTACTGCTAAAATAGAGAAAACTTAAAGTTGACCATCAGTCAAACATATTTCATTCATGTGGACAGGTATGGATGTTGAACAAAGTTTATTCAATGCATTACTGTTTCAGGGCATACACAGTAGTGCACAAAAGTCAGAGAACAGCCTTCGGTTATTTCATTTCCAGGCAAAATGACCCTTAATTTCAAGTTACTTTCCTTTATAGGAGATTTTTCTGAGGAGAAATCCAAAAACCAAGCTCTACTGCTTCAGATCAGAAAAAATCTCCACAGGTGTTTAATGATGTTGACAGTACAATGGACTAATCACCCTAGAGTCCAGGCATCACTGAATGTCTTTGGCATTACTTGACTATTTTTACGGAATATATTGAATATTTGAAAGCAAGTCACTAAAACTAATAGAAAATAAAAATGCTGAAACTTTTATAATATATTTATTACTATTGAGATTTCAATGTAATTTTCTGTACTATATATGTTTTCGTTTTTTTTTTTTTTCCTTTTTTGTTGTTTGGACTGGAAATTAGATAGATAGATGAATTACTTTACTAATCACTTTATTAATCCCAGAGGGAGAGAAATGAAGGGTGGTCAAAAACTTTTGCACAGTACTTTAAGGGCAGGTGTATGTGTAGATTTGTGAAAATGCCTTTTTACACATATTGGTGTACTGTACAAAGTTCATGCAGTTAAGTTAAAGTAGTCTGAGGCTGCTAAATTTGCACACTAAGAGGGGGCCTCAATACAGAGCCTGCACAAGCATACACACACAGCACACACCTGCCTGTGCGTCTGAGTCATGCCAAAGGGAAGAAGGGGGAACTTTTCACTGGGGAGTTTGAGAGTGTGTGTGTGTGTGTGTGTGTGTGTGTGTGCATGTGTGTGTGGCTGCCCTGTAGGCCAGTCAGGCAGTGTTAGAAGGAGGCTCCAGGTGGACACACATATGCTGTCGGCTCACGGAGCTCCAGCTCCTGCAGACTCCTTCCAACACTCAGCCAACACATCAATCTCTGCCTATACTGATTAATTAAGACCCAGGGAAAGAGAAAGACAAAGAGAGAGAGAGAAAGAGAGAGAGAGAGAAGAGAGAAAAGAGTAAAGAAGGAGATAAAAAGAAAAAAAATACAGTATGAGAAAATGAGGGAGAGAGAGAGAAGGAAAGATATGACAGAAATGTAAGGAAAGAAAGAGAGAGAGCATGGGAGACAAATAAGGAGAACGAAAGAATGAGAGAAAGAAAGACAATAAATGGGAAAGGAAAGACAAGGCAAGAGTATAAGAGAGAGTGGAAGAAAGAGAGACAGGGAGAAAAGTAAAATTGAGGTTGAAAGAGGGAGAGAGAAATACCTGCTAGAAGAGGTGCTGGGTAGGGGTCTCCTCATGGCCCCTGGGCTCATACTGTAGTAAGAGGAGCTGTCTAAGTCCGCCAATGAGAAGTTGGGCCCCGTCCCTGCCGCAATGGGGGCTACAACACACACACACATGCGCGCACACACACAAACAAGCAGAGGAAGAAAGAGGACAAATGTAAACAACAAGAAGTAAAAAAATCTTCCCAACCTAACCATGCATTAGATTTCCATTTAGCCTTGCTCGTCTCCATTCATTACCAGGCCAGAAGTAACCACTTTGCTTCTTGCAAGACTTCACCTTGTTTGGCCAAATTGCATCAGGTAAAAAGCACCCCCCCAACTAGTGGCTAGCCGCAGAGCCCCCGTATCTCCTCTGTAGGTCACCGGCGAGCACTCTGCTCTATCGAACGCCTTTGTCATCCACTCCATAAAGCTGTGATGCCTCTTTATATTCATGGTGACTGAGACCACTATTTTTGATGAGGACAGCGCAAACGTGTAAGGGAGCGGGCCTGGCCCTGCATACATAATACACTCCAGCCCGGGACGGGAGCAGACGACAGCATGGAAGAGCCTGATAGACACGGTAATGGGCTTGCTAATTAACATTGGAAGAGGACACTACTACAGGGGCAACTTGGACCCTGAGAGACAGAATGAGAGAGAGAGGGACAGCTTTGGCGCTCTGGCTAAAACAAAGGTGCAAAAGTTGGCCACGTGAAGAGGAAGGAAAAGGGGGTAGAGGATGGGGTTGCGAGCAAAAGCTCTATAATTTCTGAGTCATCTCTTTATTTTATTTTTTTTTCTGTCGGAGCACGGCCCTCCCCTCTAATAGAACTGGCAGGGCTGGTTATTTACGAGGCGCAGTAAAGCCAACTGCATTTGCATGGCTAATAGTGGGACGTGAAGTAATTTGTGTGAGAGCTAACCTGGGCACCGGGCTGCAGTAACTCAGGCGGCCTTCGCACACACACAGCCACATACACCCATACGCATGCACGCAGAGATCAGCCGGACCATGGTGCTGCAGTTTGGGGAGAAAAATGAACACACTGCAGTCTGTCTGACTGGAATGGAAATCAATCATAAAGGTAATCCGCAGTCTCTACCTTTTAAGGGCTTTAGCAAGTGCTTTTGCTCAGAGGATTCCAAATGAAGACTGTGGCTATCAGGCCAGCATTGATCTCTCTCTCTCTTTCTCTCTCTCACTCGCCATCTATGATCTCCGTTGCACTACCTTTAGAGTTGCCTGTGCAGAAAGTACATTAGCAGAATGTTTCAATCTATTCTATCTACTTAGAGAGAGGGGTTAGTTCAAAGGAATGAAGGCTGGGCTGTAGAGGTAGAAAAAACATAAAAAAAGAGTGAATGAAAGACACAGATATGGACAGAGAGATAGAGTGCAAAGAGAAAGAAAGAGACAGAGATCATTTACTAATACTTTAGTTCACAAACTATTAAAATATTACTGCTATTGGGATCCTCAGAGGCTAGGTATAAATGAAAGGTTTGGGACTTTCTGAACTATAGCACTGTGGCTGAAAGTGCTCAGAGATCAGCTTAGCACACCTTGGTCTTTTGTTTCATAATGCTTTTAAATGATCTTCAGTACATTGTGATTTAACCTCCTGATATCCTGCATCCTCATATGAGGACATAACATTTCTGCTTCTTCTTTCCACCATGATACTTTTTTCAAACACTGACCCCTTAGCCCCATATAAGGACATTGTTTTTTTGCCAAAACAACTTCCTGTACAAAGACAAAGTCCTACTAATCACGAATAGGAGAAATTAAAAATGCGCACCAAGCTAAAGTCCGGGTCTTAGGAGGTTAATACTAGTGGATTAACGGAGATGGTGCAAAGAAAAACACATAATAACCATTCGAATCATTCAGATTAACTGTTGTTCTCTATTGCATTTTGTGTCACCTTTTGTATCAAAGCGCTAACCTGTGCTTTATTTACATTTTAGTGGCCCCTTTATGTTAAATGCAGGGCATCAAACAACACTATACCCTGCTTATGCAAAAATGCTATATAATATATATTGATAATAAATACTATATAATTTTTTCATTGCAAGGTCTTGACCGATGTTAACAACAGAATTTCTGCCTGAAAAAGTTTGTACCACTGTGTGTGTGCGTATGCCCAAAAGAACAGACAAAAAATGACACCATTTTTTTCTTTTACAAAACAAATGATTTATGAAAAAGGCTTATAAAAACTACTATGTTTTAAGAAAAGCATCTCAGCCACTACGCAAAGCCAGCCACTACGCAAACACTCTAAACACTCGCATGAAGAAACAGCAACTTCACAAAACTGTACACTAATATACACAGTAAAGCATTATGTAATATTTTTAGTGTAAAGTATTCCTACATCAACTAAAATTATCAACAAAACAGAAACAGAAATAACAGTTTTGACAACATGCTAACCAGCTAGCCCTGTTAAATAGTGAGTAGCACTGTAGTAGTACTGACCTGAAGCTGTTTTCTTACAATCTAATCATGTCACTAAGGTCTTGCTCTCAGTTATATCATTTGAAGACACATAGCCAGACAAATAAATAGCATCGATGGAATTGATGGCTGAGGATGAATGCGGTAAGTTTCATAATCTTACAAGTTGCTCCACATCACAAAATATGGTACAATCTGGGAGAAGCAGCTTTATCATTTTCAAAGTTATTTTACTAGCAGGGTGAAGCTTCCCACAAAGGTCTTTCTAACTACTGTAATGTGATTTAGTTTGTGCTGTAATAACCGGTAGCATGCTCTTATACATGATAGCTCTCTTAATGCAGTAAATGAATGCATGAAAGTTGAAGTATTTGCTATCAGAAGCTGGATAGGATCTGTCTTTACATGCTGTGGGACATAATATAGCACACCTGACAGTTCTGGTCTCAGATAGCTGTGCATGCAAATTACAGCACAATGAAATATATGTTAGAAAACAATATGTTCAATAAAATTGTACAAATACAGTAATAAACTGTATGCAGAAATATGGTTAGAATGTTGTAATGCAGTATCAGTACTATAATTATGCCATAGGATATTAGAGAAACTACTGCCAGGAAATTCTTGTAATTTCACAAACACTTTTACAGTGTGCAGACCCAAATCCATTCTTCTTTTCCCTCTGATATCCAAATATCCTTCACCCACCCAGTGTTGGCTAAAATTTCCACGAAAGCTTGAGGGTCTTTTCATTTAAAAAAGGGCAGAAGGAGGAAGAAGGTAAGTAAAAAAATGGCTTTTCTGCCAGGTTTTCAGATTGAGGCATTTGACAACAGAAGCAGCAATCAACGTCAAAACCCTGGACATGAGTCCACCCTGAGCCTTTTAGCCTTCCTCCTCCTCTTTCTCCCCACTTTAGTGTTGGCGAATCAGCGAGCCAACGCATGCTGGAGTTCCTCCTGAGCTGGAGTGAAGGCAGCCTGCTCTGACAGAGCTTTGGTGTTTTTCTGCTAGATCAGCAAGGCTGAGAAACCTCGGGCAGTGCTCCTGTGCTCGGGATGTCTCGCTCCAGGATAAGAAAAGCATCGTGCTAGCCCCCAACACGCCATCAAATCAGAGCAAGAGGCAGCTACTCTACAGACCGCAGGCCAATGGCAGCAGGTCAAGGTGGAGGAGCGAGTTAGACAGAAGAGCCACAGACTGACCAGCTACACAGATCAAACAGAGGTATAAAAATGCACTGATGCTTCTTTACACTGCTGAAACAATCACAGATCAGCATTATTGTGTAAAACACTTGTTTACTCAACAAATCCACAGCTACCTGCTTTTCTTACACCATTTGAAAACACCAACTTTACAACATATACATGCATTGTAATAATGTTACATTAATGTACATTACAATTAAACAGGAATGATAGCTATATTTCCAAAATCCACTCAGTGTAATAGTTTTTTGTGGGAGAGTTTTTAAAGACATTCTCTCGAACAGCACATTTCACATCTAACCACTCGGAATAACGTACTTTAAGTCTCAGCCATGTAGAAATAAAATGAAGCTGATGTGATTCCTAGTTAAGGACTTTTTTCTCGGCCTATATCCTACTCTTTAGGAAAATGAGATTGCATTAAGGCTAAATCGATTCAAATAAATGCCACTATAAAACAAGTTTACAAAACTTAACTCTCCAGTGCTCTTTATGGCACATACCAAGAACTATTAGGAAAAATCACATTGTAGGATTTTTAAAGAATTAATTTGTAAATCATGGTGGAAAACAAGTATTTGGTCAACCACAAAAGTTCAACTCAATATTTTGTAACATATCCTTTGTTGGCAATGACAGAGGTCAAACGTTTCCTGTAAGTCTTCTCCAGGTTTGCCCAGACTGTAGCTGATATTTTGGCCCATTCCTCCATGCAGATCTCCTCTAGAGCAGTGATGTTCTGGGGCTGCTGCTGGGCAACACAGACTTTTAACTCCCTTCACAAATTTTCTATGGGGTTGAGGTCTGAAGACTGGCTAGGCCACTCCAGGACCTTGAAATGCTTTTTATGGAGCCACTCTTTCGTTGCCCGAGCGGTGTGTTTGGGATCATTGTCATGCTGACAGACCCAGCCTCGTTCCATCTTCAATGCTCTCACTGATGGAAGCAGGTTTTGGCTTAAAATCTCACAATACATGGCCCCGTTCATTCTTCCCTTAGCACGGATCAGTCGTTCTTTCCCCTTTGAAGAAAAACAGCCCCAAAGCATGATGTTTCCACCCCCATGCTTCACAGTAGGTATGGTGTTCTTGGGATGCAACTCAGCATTTGTCTTCCTCCAAACACATTGAGTTGAGTTTTTACCAAAAAGGTCTATTTTGGTTTCATCTGACCACATGATATTCTCCCAATCCTCTTCTGGATCATCCATATGCTCTCTGGCAAACTTCACACGGACCTGGACATGTACTGGCTTAAGCAGGGGGAAACGCCTGGCACTGCAGGATTTGAGTCTCTCTGCAAAGTGTGTTACTGATAGTAGCCTTGGTTACTTTGTTCCCAGCTCTCTGCAGGTCATTCATCAGGTCCCCCCGTGTAGTTCTGGGATTTTTGCTCACCGTTCTTATGATCATTTTGACCCCACGGGATGAGATCTTGCGTGGGGCCCCAGATCAAGAGAGATTATCAATGGTCTTGTATGTCTTCCATTTTCTTACAATTGCTCTCATAGTTGATTTATTCACACCAGCCTGCTTGCCTATTGTACTGTAGATTTACTCTTCCCAGCCTGGTGCAGGTCTACAATTTTCATCCTGGTGTCTTTCAACGGCTCTTTGGTCTTGGCCATGGTTGGACAGGTGTCTTTTATACAGATAACAAGGTCAAACAGGTGCCATTTATAACAGTAACAAGTGGAGGACAGAGGAGCTTCTTAAAGAAGAAGTTACAGGTCTGTGAGAGCCAGAAAGCTTGTTTTTGGGCGACCAAATACTTATTTTCCACCATAATTCACAAATAAATTCATTAAAAATCCTACAATGTGATTTCCTGGATTTTTTTTTCATTCTGTCTCTCATAGTTGAACTGTACTTATGATGAAAATTACAGATCTCTCTCATCTTTCTAAGTAGAAGAACTTGCACAATCAGTGGTTGACTAAATACTTTTTTGCCCCACTGTATATATTCTTCGCAAATTCAGCTCAGACACAAAAGTCTAAAACTATAAACTCAGTCAGCACAACAAGAAACGCATGGAATAAACCCTTAGGAGTTAGTATGTACAAAATCTCAGTCTACATTGAAGTACACCATGCTTTTGTTATCATTAACAACGGCTAAACTTATACCTTCAGAAGCTGGGTTGAGACAACAGCGTTATCAGCGTGAGTGTCCATACAGATGGCACTAGCCACTGGCATTCCCAGTGGCTGTACCAGGGCAGCCGGCCGTGGGGTTGGGGCTGACACAAGACTGAGGTGGGACACAGCAATGATGGCTGACCTCGTCTCCTCCATTATTCATCTGCTCTTCTCTTCTATCATATGGCTGTGCAGAGCGTGCCAGTGCCCAGCCTGTACCCGGGGATATCCCAGGCGTCCCTGCCCCTGGACTGTGCTGCCCAGCGCCTGCCAACCTTTCAACAGGGCCCTCACTGGCAGAATAACAACAATAACCTCGGCCTAATCCTAAGTCTCTTTGGCTTGCAAAGCTGGGCTCTGCAGCTGAGCTACACACACACACACACATACACATCCTGTTGTCTACCTGAGCTTGTCGGTGTGCCAAGTCATGTCTCTGTCGCTTGATATAAAGGCTTTGGAGAAGGTAAATTGGCAAAACTGTGCTCTAGGAAATACACAGCGATATACAAGAGATAAAGCCAGATGGGGAAGAATGCAATTGTTACTTGTTCTCTCTAAGTCACATGCCAAAAAACTTGTACATGTAAGGAAAGAAAGAGATAGAGGAAGAGAAAAAAAGAGAGAGGGAGAGAAAGAGAGAGGAGGAGGTAGTGTAGAGAAAGGGCGGGGGCCCAATCTCCCAAATTACCCCGGCCTAGTATTGACCGGCCAATTATGTGGAGTTCCATTTACAAAAACGTAGCTATAACCGCTAACTTTATGGAGACTTTCATTTCTCTCTCCCCCTCTCTCCCCCCGTCTCTTCCCACCCCTCCTCCTCTCTCTCTCTCCCTCTCTTTTTTTTTTGTGTGGCGCTTTAATAGGATATTGATCGACAGAAGCAGATTCGATTGGGCTGCCACTGAATTGTGTAATGGGTGCACAAAGCCAAGGTCATAGCGTATGGACAGGGAAAAGCTAAGGCAGCCTGTCGTCCATTCAATATCACCACCCTTCATCTTCTGAACGGGCACCATCTCTGTACTCAACCTCACGCCCATTCACTTAAATAAATCTCACGCAACACACGTGGAAGCCCTGCTGAAGTTTTTGGTGAAAGCCTGCACCAGTAGCACTCTAACACACCTTGGTGCGAGGATTAAACCTCTTCTCTCGTCCATCTCCCAGCCTGGACCTCTTACCCCACGCACTCAGCTCACTCATATCATCATGCTGCTGCTGATTCCACAGGCACCTTCCAAAGTCATGAGTACGCATACATACTGCACTCTAATCCCCATCTGTTCCATAGGGACCAATCCTGTTAAAGGACTCCTCTGCTGACTCTGGAGCTTTTCACGAGGTGTGCTAAAGGAGGGCTTGGGAAGAGGCACAAGCAATTCCTGGATGGGTCAAAGATAGAACTATATATATATATATATATATATATATATATATATATATATATATATGGCTAATAAAGCTCAGACATGCTAGATGGCTGCCTTGTCTTGAGGACAAAAAACAACTTAACTTAGCATCTATCCTAACGGTCCATGAACAAGACCACAATTCCTCACTCAACTGAACCCCTTGGCTCTTGGATTGATCTTAACAGGATGTTACACTCCTGGGGAGAGTAGCAACAGTCCTGAATTGTATTCCCTTTGTCAATAATTTATCTAACCATCAAACTGCATTTAATTAGTAAACAAGGCAGAAATCTAGGTAACTCAGGTAATCCAGGAATTCACTTCCTTTTTTGCATTTACTAATATCATCAGTTTATTTGTTAAATAATTTCTAAGATCAATTACAATTTTCAGTTTAAAGCATCAATGCAATGTACTATCATCATGAAATTCTTGCACAATGTGAAAGGCAGCTAGGCTTTTCATTTGGTGCAAATAAACCTGGACATCCTACTTACAAAGGTTTACATATGACAGTAAAAGTATGTCGTAAGCAGTAACGGAGTCACTGTTTAAAACGTCTAGGCGGTCCCTGCCAATACACCAGCCTTCACACAAACTTAAGGACATTCATCTTCACTGTTTAGGACAGCAAGTAGAAATGCGTCTATAGAAACAGAAATTGAGTCACTGAACCATGGAAGGGGGGGGGGGGGGGGGGTGAAGAGAGGAAGAAAAAAATCACTTTTGATTTGAAGTGAACAGCCAGCATATGCCACCCAGCATTGGTCTTTCTTCCCCGCATGTCACAGATGTTAGGATAAAAGCCGATGCCTCCGTGGAGCTGGATCAATTATGCATATTCCTTAATCTCGTTACAATCATATGCCAGGTCTTCTGATGTAGTGCAGTGCTGGCTGTGCTAATCGTACTAATATCTCTCTCTCTCTCTCTTTACCTGTCCTAATATACAAACACACACACACACACACACACACACACACACACACACACACACACACACACACATGCATGCACTACTCTAAACAACAGACTTTCCTGAGCCATCATAAACACATCCCCCCACTCTATCTCTTCTACACGCGCACACACTGAAACCCCTTCTCTGTGTTGTCACTGGGCCAGGCCGTGGTGGCACCCAGACATTCTCTCTCTCTCTTCAGAAGCTGTCTTTGTGCTGGCAGGGCACACGCAGGGTGAGGTTGGGAAGCCCCCCATGCATGGGCTCTGTGCCCAGGCCCCTGGCGCCTACTCCCCTCCCCCTTTTCCACCGCAGGGCCCAGGATTAGGTCACGGAGGAGCGTGATCAATGCACCTTTGATCAGAAGGCTCCTGTGAGTGCTGACAGGCAGTTTGGATCGCCTATTGTTAGCGGCCATCGACAGGCCTGTATGGATCGCGCTGCGCTCTGTCACTCTCCACTGTGGACGTCTGCAATTTTTAAAGGTCACGTTTCTGACTCCTGCGACCCCTCTCTTTCCCTTTTGTTTGTCTTCAGATAGACCACTCGTCTTCTCCCTGTTCTTGGTTCTTCTGTCTGAGAAAGCTTGGTGGAAAAGATGTTTTGTTGCTTAAAGAATGAATGGGTAATGTACTGGGGGTTCTGGAGCACTGTTGTATTGTGGGAAGTTTCTTATTTTTTATTTATATTTCTCCAGATCACTTCTACAGCAAAAAATATGGAAACACTGTATTTATACAGCTCAGTGTAGACAGTTTGTAGATAGTTATCTTGCACTTTAAGATTAATTTAATTTAATTAACCAAATATACTGTAAGACATTTTATCATATTACATTTTTTCCCAAAACATGTGTGGGCCTACTTATTAGAAATAGTATTAGTCATTAATATCAATTTAAAGGTTTAAGGAACTTCTACTGTAAATGCCTGATTCAATTGGCAACATTTTAGTGCTAATACCCACAGCATCATACTGAAGTAGTAAATGATATTTTGAGTAACATACAACAGTGATTTAAAGAAATAATGTTTATGCATAATGTGTCCTGTAAACTTGATAAACTGAGTACAGAGCATATAAAATTTGAAGAAATGTATAAACATTAGAATATCTTCATGAAAAGAAATAACTAAAATACAAATATAATACATATCAACAAACATAAAAGAAAGCAAGTGACAGCCTATCAATATAAACACTATCCAGTAGGTAGAGTGAACCCTGTAGATGTGAGATATTCATAAAGAATTTATTATTACTACTGCAGAAATAGCACAATTATTTCTATTACTACTAGTGCTTCAGGCATATACTATTAATAGCCTAAGACCAGCACAAAGTGTTGGTCCCCTATTTATGCTGATATTTTGCTATAGTAATATAGATATGCAATAACTGCAGTCAAATTTCTTTCACAAGTTGTCTACCAAAAAAAGCTTGGGCTGCATAGTCCTTTGTATACCCAAGTAAAAACAACACATCTATGAAAGGGCCACCAGCAGAAATGACATCATCTTACAAAACACAAAAAAAAAAATACAAAGGAAATGCTTCTTGTTGGTAGAGTATGTCCGAAGGCTTCAGAGCTGCAATATAATCTAGGTCTCTTTAAGCTGACAGTCTGATTTTTTTTTTTTTCGATTTCTAGTAGTGAAACAGTAGATTCCATTGTTCCGAAAGAAAGAAAAGAAAGAAAATGCAGTGGGAACCAGAGAGGCATCCACTGTGAGATGCCTCTCTGTGCAACAAAGAGAACACTGCAGTGCTGAGTTCTCCAAATACAGACATAACTGCTTAACTACTATAGACACAGGAGATCATTAGGATGCAGACGAGTGAAATGTTAGTCATAATAGTTAATGGTAATGTTTTTCAGGTCTGAAATCAAAAACATTTTCCTTATTTAACATAACTAACCTTTTCTTAACATAACTAACCTGAGAAGCAGCCTTTAAGTGATATGCCTGTTTCTTATATTTAGAATTTTAAATATTTTCACCTGGAAATCTGCAGTAAAATAGCGTGGCTTTGACAGTAGACCAATATAACAGGTTAAATAAAGGTTACACTCTGGAACAGCTTAAAAAGGCTTTACAAAAACTAATAATGTAATTTGGGACAATTAGAAAAGTTAACAGAGAGATTGAGAGTCTCAAATGGTGCACAGTGGGCAGATTCTTTCAGCAATCATAGCGCAAAACCTTGATGGTTTATCATAGTCAAGACACTGTGTCTATGCTACAATTGAGCCCTGGCATCAAAAATATATCTTTGCCCTGACAAAAATACACCAGGTATTCTCGGCTCCACTATAGAAAACATTATAAATTGCAAGATTGTGCTCATACCTGGCTTAATCATCAACTAATTATCAAGATCTTCATGAAGTGCGCTTGGTGTTATAGCAGGGAACACCTAATCCACTGAACACATTAACACATTTATTTATCAATGTTGTCGATAACTGTGTTAAAGTAATATACTGTATTAGAGTAGAAATGAGGTACACATAAATTCATTGGATTCATGTACATGAATTTCCAATGTACATACAAAGACAAGTGCAATGGAGCCAGAAAGCAAGACAGTATATGATAAAGAGAAAAATCCAAAGGTCTTACTTTGTGAGACTCGCACAAGTTCAGAGACGGTGAAGACACCTGATGTGACGAAACTATCCTGGAAGCCCAGGTGTCCTAGACAAACAGAGAAATAGAATTAATATCGGAACACTTTTTTCATGAATGCTTGATTTCATTTGTGAGGTGGCACAATGCCTTCTTTTTGTAATGCACCTGTTTCAAAACATCAGATCATTTTCAATCCCACCATGAGCTAAAACAGTTGTACTGATGTGGAAACACATGACACTTACCTAACAGTAAACTGATTGACAGTAATGGATCGAAATGACTGAATTGACTGATTTAAATATATGTACCACGTCAACCACCATGTCAACTACCATGTTTACCTTTGTCCTTCAGTTTACTTCATATTTTAGTCATGTGAAAATGATGTACACATTTAAAGCACGTAATAAAGCAAGCAAATTATTATATAATTAATATATTACTTTATTCAGTTTGCAGAGATGTGATTTGAGGAAACTGAGGAGATCAATTGCTTTATAATGTGTCAAATGTTTTGAATGGGTAACAGATCTGGACTGCAGGCAGGCCAGTTTAGGACCTGGACGTTTTCGCATGATGTCAAACTATTGTGATGCCATGCTGTTAGGCACTGTCTTGCCGAAATAAGCAAGACCTTCCCTGAAAAGATGTTGTCTGGATGGCAGCATATGTTTTTGTTTTGAGTGGTGAACACATCCCCATCTTACTTCTGAAAGTCTCCATGTGGTGCTCCTTTTTCATCATGTAATTGGCCTGTTGCCAATTAACCCAACTAGTTTTATGTTTTATGTTCTTTTAGGTGTTTTCCTTAGCATTTTTCTAGTTTACCAGTCTTGCCAGTCTTTCGCTACTTTACCAGTCGTGTTGTTCCTGGCATCAAACAGTACAATTTCTCGGTTCTAGCATTTGAAATGTTGCCGTTGTACTATAACTGACAGCAATAACAAATAACTCCCTTTTGAGTTTATTGACATTTACAACAGTGTCTCAGCTTCCTCTTTGGTTATACTTCATTCCAGAGGAAAAAGACATAAACAATTTGTCATATGGCAAAAATGTCACAAGACCACGCTTGATACGATACACAGCATTTAGTCTTGCTAAGGTTTGTGCTCATTATATGGTTGTTCATGATATGGAGTTGTTCAGTGCTCTGAACTGACCATAGTGGAGCAGTGAACATACTCACAACACAGAAAACCTTACTGTGATGTAATTTGTAAAACATAAAATACCATCATACAGCCCACATTTAATAACAATCAATGCATTTCATCACAAATCCTGACAAATCTCTCTCACACACACACATGAACGCAATGTGTCCCAGTAGAGTGGAAGGAGTGTTTAGGGTGACATGGAGGGCAGAGCACATCTGGAGTGGATCCCCTGAGTGTGGGACCGTCTCTCAGTACACACACACACACACCACAAATGGAACAACTTTTTTTAAAGAGGCCCTAAGAAGGTGCAGTGTGAGGAGAGAAAGGGCCTGTGTGTAAACTGTGTGTATGTGTGTGAGTGTGTGTGTAATGAGCAGGTGTGATGCCTCTCAGTAAAACCCACTCTCTGCGTGGCAGTGTGAGCTCAGTGGCCTCAATTACTCTGTGTATTGATTACAGAGCGGCTGACCCACAGCCTGCTTACTGTCATCCATTGCTTTATTATAGCCACTGCCACTGACCACTGAGATAGGGCTGAAAGATATGGACCAAAAATCATATCTATGTGTTTTTAGGCTGAATGGTAGTATTTTCTCTGCATTTTCTACAAAGAAGGCAAAGTGTTGAGATGCAAGACACACCCACATGCGAGACATTACAAGCACCTTTATTAAAACAGACTGTGTAGTATAAAATAAGCAGCAGTGGCTGGGTAGCTGGTATATTATCAGCGTTTCAAAGCATTCTTGCTCCTTCTTGTTGCTACAGGGACCATATTTTAGTAATGTGGTAGAACATAACACATTTCTTTACATATGATATACCAACCATCCACCATCTCCTCTTATTATCTCCCTGTGTTAATTAAAACTGATCAGATAAAATATTGCAATGCTGGTGGTAAATAATGAGGAGCCAGAGCTGAAGGTGTTTTGAGGAATAATGTAAGTGCAGCTAAAGCGAAAGTGAAACAGAACTGAAAGTGAGAAGTGGCGACTGTGATAAACAACCACATGCCCAGTCACAATATCCCTTAGTGTAGTTTCAAAATGTTAACTTTTTTACATTATGTGTTTGCCTTCAAGTTGTGTGTAAGGCCAATTTCTTGGTAATTAACCAGACATACTGATCGATTTAGGTTTTCCAGGAAAGATGGATTTAACATATTTCTCCAGATCATCTTATGTGGAGCAGTGCTGCATCTCTCATCATGTGCAGGGAAACTTGTGAAGGAGAGGGTTCCTGGGCTAGGTATGTGTGCTCGGAGATCAGGGCAGGGCTGCTTAAACTGTAAGCGAGGAGTTGGTGTAGCTCAGCGGGTAACACCACTACCTGCCAGGGAGCCACCACCACATGTGGGAGACTGGGGTTCGAGTCCCAGTCTGGGTGACTATGCTGTGCTACACCAATAAGAGTCTTTGGGCAGGACTCCTAACGCTACATTGGCCTACCTGTAATATGATTAACCTTGTAAGTTGCTCTGGATAAGAGCGTCAGGTAACTGTAGAAAAGCACTGGCATGGTTTTACGGAAGAAACAGGATATTTATTTGAATAATACAACAAAACATACTAATATAAATGGCATTGTCTAATCCTACATGTTGTCCATATTAATATACCTTTAGAAGTCCTAAAGAAGATATATCGCCCAGCCCTACACTGAAGCATTCCCCAACATACTCCACACATGCACAACTTCTGCTGCAGGCCACTAAAGCATTCATCACCATCTTAACACAATCCACATGCACTCCACTCACACTATGCCAAGTAATTCTCACAGTGTTCGTTTAGTGATACAGCCTTTCTGCCTGAACTAAGAGAGACGCTCCACATAGTACTAGCACACCAAGAAATAAGTCAGTTAAATTCTGGAGTTTTGATTTTCCTTTCCTTTTGATTTTGCAAAATTCACAAACTTCGCTTCTCAGCCAGTTTTGTACTTAAGACAACTTACGTTCTGTATCGATAAGTCTGAACCTGTTTGGAGCCTATACCTAAAATCAACTAGAGATGTTTCTCTGCTCTGCCTTCAGCAGCAGAGAGAAGGTGACAAGTTGAATCTTCAGAAATGGTGATGCTATTAAACGTCTCTCTCTGTGCCATTCAGCAGTGACCAAGTCATAAAAACCTCAAGACAGGAAAGAGTTTAGCCATGACGGGTCCAATATGGAGATGTATAACATTTGGATGGGGGGAATTATAAATAAAAAAAGGAAAGGGTGAAGTACAAAGGGAGGGATATGTGCAGCTCATTGGGAGAGAAAGTGCTGACATTAGCACGAAGCCTGTGGGCCCGGAGAGCATTTCTGCACTGATGCTCCAGAGATTTGGAGGGGGAGGGTGGGTGGGGAGGGTCCAAGAGTGATGGAGGAATGATGTATGTGAAGGGGTAAAGGCAAGAGCAGGACAGATTAAAAAGTGCAAAAGGCAAAGAGAGGGAAAGAGAGAGAGAGAAAGAGAGACAGAAAGTCAAAGTTTCCATGCAGCTGTACATACTGTAACAACAATAACACAGAGCAGAACTGAGGCGCACAATTACTTGGAAAATTGAGGGATGACGCAATTGAGCTTAGAACATGAGGGAGAGAATGAGAGAGAGAGGGGGGAGATAGAGAAAATAGAGTGAGGGGGAGAGAGAGAGAGAGAGAGAGAGAGAGAGAGAGAGAGAGAGAGAGAGAGTGAGAGAGTGAGAGAGAGAGAGAGAGAGAGAGAGAGAGAAAGAGAGCGCGAGTGTGAGTGAGTGCTTTCGTCACTGGAATTCCAGTATATGGAGCATATGCACTATGGAGTTCACTGAGGGCATTTCCATGAGCGGCTCATATAGGGAAGGGGCTGGGCCTCTATATCTCAACATGGATAATCACTCCCAGCTGTGTCCACTGTAATGCTGCACACACACACACATACACACACGAGGAGGGGCCAGGGTTTGTCTTTCACAGCAGCTTTAGGACCTAAACAACACACTCGCACAGTAAGTCTGACTCCAGCACAGATACACTGGCTAAGAAATGGTCAAAGTGCAAAGCTTTGCTAGGTAACATGGAGTAGTGTGCAAGTAAGACACCACCCTCAGTTAATTTAATTTCCAAGCAGCAGTGCCATCAATTCAAGAGTTATTTCTGGAGACATTAGATCAAAGACTATCTAAAAAGAGTTTACTAAAAGACCTAGACCTAAATGGGCCTGTGCAGGACCTGGTAGGCCACCAAAACGGCCAATAGCAGATTAACAATCTTTAAAACTTTCACCTTTAAATGAGAGGAGAAAATCAAACTCTACTCTTTATTCTCCACTGTGAACATATAGCTCAACGCTTTGGGTCTAAAAAGATGTGTAGATGTCAAGTATCCGCTAGCATAATTTTGCAAATCAAACAATGAAGTTGTTGGTGCTCTCTGAACAATGAACCGGCCACCGCAGCCCAGACAGCAAACGTCACTAAATGTGTTTGGGACTACTTTGATAGCATATGCAACCAATGTCTAGGACTGAACTTTGGAACTGTGGAAGAATATCCCTGCAGAGTGAAAGCAGAACTAAAGGCAAAGACTGTTCACACTAAATGTAGGCAAAATGTATATTATAACTGATGATTATAGTAGGTAAGAAATCTGTTATTGGCTTATTATCTGGCTTATCCATTATTATCTTAATGGCTGTAGCTACACAGGTGATACATACACACAGCACTTAACTGAGCGGAGGCTGTTACCCTTGTGGGTTCCTTTGGGCTTCAAAGACTTATCTTTCTTTCTCTTCTTCTTACTCACTCTTCATCTATTTTGTCTCTCTCTCTCTCTTTCTCCCTCGCTCTCTCATATTCGGGTGTAAAAGAGAGGATATCCTCTGGCCTTATCTGCTGGCCTGAAGATTGTGCAACAGGCCGCCCCTGACCCAGAAATTCAGCCGTCTGCTTCGTGAAAGTGCACGTAGCATGGAGCATGAGGGTCAAGGTTTAGCAGAATTACGAAAAAAAAACAAAAAAAAAACACAGCTATTAAAATGTGTGAGTCATGCTTTCCTGGTCCAGGACAAGAGATGCAATGACAGAAACATCGAAAGAGTGTGAAAAAAACAACACTCTAAATGCTCCATTTCATAGTCAGCTCCCATTCCGTCAGTTTGTACTTACATTAAAAATTGCAAGTCAAATAGAAACAATCATGTCACCTTTTATTATTTACTTGTATTCATGTCTTTTATTTGGTGTATTGTTCATTTTATTTCTAATATTTTTCTAATAATAATTTATGCTATTTTTGTACATTCATTGTAATAGGTGCGTTTTGTTGTTTTTATATATATGTTTTAGATATTATGTTTTAATATTCTTCATTTTACATGTCTTTTTACTTGAACAGTGCTTGGTTACAGTAAAAGATATCTGATCACAGACTTCTTCTTTATAGTAGCTCTGATCAGGATGTTTAGGCTGGGGAAACTTGCTGATAACCAGCACGGAACAGCAGCTCTCTGGCTCAGTGTGTGCACTGCCCCCAGCTGCATGGTTTTCAGGAGTGGTGATTTGGCCATGGTGGTGGTTGCTGCGAAATCCAGATTGGGACTTGGGCTGAGTGGTCATAATCTAAGGTTCACAGCACATAGTGGCAGACAGTGTGTGTGTGTGTGTGTGGGGGGTGGGTGGGGGGGGGTGTAATAAATTAATGAATGAATAAATAAATGAATTCATGAATGAATAAAATCTCAGCATTTAGTGAGTGATTATATGGCTTTCAGTTTCTTAAACAGTGAAAAAAGAAAGTGTTAGAGACGGCAGGAGAGAGATAGATGAAGAGATAAAACCATCTACATATGGGATTAGGAAACTGAACATGCGACTCATCTGTGTGTATCCTCTAATCTGAGTAAACAATGGTGCGTGATGCTGACACACACAAGGGCATGGAAACAGCAGTGCACACACATCACCCAGCATATCTGCAGTAATCTTCAAATGAGTGGGGAAATATGCTTTTTTAATCCAGTGTTGGGGGACACGTGTGCAGCCGAGAACTTTCAGGTCACAGCCGGATAAGCTTTCTCTTCCATTTCTCTCGCTTTAGTTTACTGAACCAGGCTGCTACAATTGACAACAAACTGTTACAATAGAAACAATACAGCTGAGTCAGGGTGTAACAGTGATACCGAGTCTGGCGGTAACAATGCAACCCAGTCTGGCTTTAACACAGCAATTCAGCCGGACTGTAACAATGCAGCTAAGTTTGACTGCAACAATACAATTTTGCGGGACTGCAACAACGCAGTAACAAAGAAACTAAGTCAGCCTGTAAATACAATTAGGTCAGACTGTAACAATGCAACTGAGTCCGGATGTAAAAATACAGCTGAGTCAGACCATAACAATGCCACTAAAATAGACTGTAACTATGTAACTAAGTCAGGTTGTAACAAAAGTCAGGTTGTCAAGGACTATAGACTGTAATAGAGACACACTTCAAAAACGCAACAAAATCTAAATGTAACAGCCAAACTAACTCAGACTGTAACACTCAAGCTGTGATGGATTTGTCTTTAAGGACATTTTCACACAAGTCTAACCCAAGGTCAACACCAAGTGTGCACTATATTAATTTGTTCCGGTTAGTTTTGGTTTCACACTGAAATCTGACATACCCATGTCCTGTAGTCATCACCTATGTTGGCTGTGTCTCCCTATAATTGACATTGATTGGTTGGCACATCACTTTTTCTAATGGCATCAGGAACAAATGTACAAGACGCAAACCTTAAGTACTTCCGTCACTATAGTATTCAGTGTGGAATATGACATAGTTCCCATATATGCACCTGTAGATGCGAGCCTGCTTAGCAAATTTCCTATTAAATGTATTAATTTTGAGGTAAATGCTGCCTTTTGGAGGTGCTGTGGCTATGGCCTTACAGTAATTACATTCACTATTGACAAAAACGTTGCACAGACAGTTGCACCCAGAAGGAATCAATCTACAGTAATGCAACTTGTTGGGTAGGTTTGACGCTGTGCGACATGCGAATGATTCAAGTTTCATGCTCGGTCGAACATGTGACGTAACATAACACTATACCTGACCCAACAGCCACAACTGCGAGCAGTGAAGCTTTCTATGTGTCATTCTGTTAGGGCCAGCACAATTGGCAGACAGCTGCATGGCACAGAAATACATGCACACTGACCATTACGACAACTGCCCTTATCACAACGTCAATGTCACCAAAGACTCTAGTGGTGTCAGACTGTCATGGTGGTGCCAGACTGTAATGAAGAATGGCAGCAAGTCATCTTCAAACTGCCGCTTTTGTCTCGGTGGGGATGACCAACGAATCTGGGTGCGGAGGCACCGTGGTTAGAGGAAAGAGGAATGGTTTGTTGTCACATTTCACATATCCAGAAGGCCTGGTGTCATTCCAACCCCACTCCTGCTGCAAAATCTGCAGGAACTGCATGACAATATTCAAGCTGCATGTGATGGATTATCACAGGACACCATTAGGAACTGAGATGTCTGGCACGTTGTGTTAGCAAACACTTCTTCTGTATTTGTAGGTCAATACATGTTGCCCATATCAGTCATATTTTTTTTATATTTTATTGTTCCTGGTAACCGTTATCTTTCTTCTGAATAGCATAGCCATTCAACACTTCTGGATACAACAAATCTTTTTATGATGAGTGTACGTTTTGTGAACACTGATGTAAAGTTTACAAGCCTTTCTAATGGACCAAGCTCCCAGATGGTCTCCAGTCTAGTTCTCCAGTATAGGAGTTAAAAGCTAAAAGTCCTCCTCTGTGGTGATGTCAAGCCAGAGGCTTCACTAAATATGGACAGGAACACACATACACACATGCTCCCCATGGACACAATCCTCTTAAGAATAATCACCTCCCTCTGACTTGCATGCAGTGAGTGTTCACACAGCTTTGGAGCTGTCGGTGGAGTCTGCACAGCCTGAACCTCCACTCAGAACAGACTTTGCAGCATTTACAAGACGTTTATCCCCACTTTGCATCAGCTTGGTACAATCAAAAGTCATAATGACAGGTACTGATAAATGTCTCATGCTATGTGGGCATATGTGTGTAACAAGAATTTCTTTGTAATTTTCACTTGCATTTTCAGCACACCAATAAATTGACCTGGACTGAATTAAAGTTCTAATAGAGCATGTGCAGTAACGTGAAGACAGAACTTACCGTTTTCTGGCTGGTCCTTAATGTCTCCTTCACTGGGCTGGTTCGGACTTTCAGACTGTGATGCTTCTGTACAGAGAGAACCAGATAGAGAACATGAGTCAGACAATGAAACATGTAGTTTATGTTACTTTAACGTGATGTTGCCACTCTATAGGGACATTCCCACATCCTACATTCGAGTCCTTCCACACAGCTGCAGGGTGAAATACGCTTTTCAGCACAGTCAAAAATTGCACATGTACATATTTAATTTCAAAAAGAAGTATGAATTAATTACATTAACACAGTTTTTATTTTATTTTTCTAGCTTTAAGCCTGTACTTCCAAACAATAATGCTTAATCAAATTCATATCATCATAAAATATCTCATCTTCTTACCAACACAAATTTTGTATATGTTAAATATCAGAATATGTCTTTTCTAAAAGGATTGATGCTTTGCAAATAAATGTCTCAGCATACTGGACACACAAGCAAGACATACAGCATGGTTAGTGATCAGAGTCTTGCTGCCGTCCAAGAGTCACTTTAAGGTAAAGCCAGGAGAGTGAGGGAGAGAGAAAGAGAGTGAGAGAGGATGAGAACAAGAATGAGAGAGAGTGGTGGGTGATCTACTGGCAGTTGCAGCACTTATGGAAATAAGCCTGGATGGAGAACCCTCCAGACCTGGATGTGCTGCATCTCTCGTAAAAAAGCCCTATAAATTTGATGGGAGAAATTTCTCCCAACAAGTGCTGGTTAACAGCACCATTAGCTGCAACGGCAATGATAAGCAAAGAGACATTACAGGGACTGTCTCAAGATCCAGCAGTCCCAAAGCTGTCTGTTTAATGTTTTTTACCACACTGGAAAAAATGAATAAATAAAACACCATACCACCCCCTCTCCCCGTGCATGATTTAGATGCAGGGGTGAGTATTGATCTCACACTGCGGATAAAATTGTCCGTGGGAGAGAAATATTACAGATATCCACTCAAAGCGAGCGGTCTACAGTGACTCAGGGTGTAGTGGCTCATCAGACAGGGAGTCAAACTGAATCTGATTCATTGCTACCACAAAATACTACAAAAAGGTATGAAAATAGCAACTTTTAAAAAGTCAGACTTTTTATTTTTAGGGCAAAAACATTCCAGGAAAGACAGTACACACATAAAAGAAATTAGTTTTTAATTATTTGAAATGAACCACTTCCAAACTTTTCCTTAAGGAAGCACAGTATTGTTCATAGTTTCCAACACCTGGTATGGCTAATAATACAGCCATACGTCATTTAGTTATTTGGGTATGCTGGTGATGGAATTTAACCACTAAAAGCAATATAAATTACTTCTCCTGGGGACACCAAATCAGTGTCTTTCTAATCAGTTCATAAAATATTAACTTTTTTGAAAACAACTTTTTAGTGTGCTCATGCATGTGTGCACTGATTCTAATGTTTCAGGCAAAACCTTTCTTAAACAACACTTTTGCCCCATTCTGTTAGGTTTCTAACTCCTTACGCCAGGATCCCTGTTCCCCTTTTCTGCAAAAGACGCCACTATATGTAATTTTAGACAGACAAGCGATCTGTTTAAAGGAAGAACAGGTTGCCAAACTGAACAAAAAACTGTAGCATAAGAACAGACCTTCAAAAAAAAGAAAAAAAAAAGTGTTGGAAGGCAAAAAAGTTTGGCCATCTCCTCCATCTTTTCCTAGACAAAGTAAACAATTTAGGAACTTGTTTGCATTCAGCATGCTGCTGCTGTCTGCATCAACAGCTTAAAACAAAGCCAATCTGGAGAGCGGGCCAAACGCACAAAAAAGTCGCCGTCCCCCCAGCAACAGCCTAGAGATACGTGAATACAGCGAGGTGGAGGCGAGGGGGCAGGGGCAGTCTGCTGGGTGTGTACGCGCACGGGGCTACTTTCACACAGTCTCTCCGGCTGCCCTCTGCAAACCAAGTGCTCTCACACACCGAACCCATCGCTAATTAAAAATGCAAATGAGGCGTGAGACCCAGACTCAGTGTGTTACATCTGCATTTACCCCCCGTCGAGGGCCCTCTGAGAGACCAAGAGAGTGAAAAAAACCCCGCTTGAAATAAACATAAAAAAGACACTAAACAACAAACGACTAAATAGATGCACAAACAGGCCCGTTCACGGTGCCTGGCCCCCCCACGCCCCCACCTATACAAGTGCATAACAAGCCACTCTTTCTGTTCCAGAGTGAAAGACCGAGGAGGGACAGTCCCTGTCTATTTCTAATTTTGTTCTCACACCAAAACCATCGAGGAGGAGGATGCAGCTTGGGTGTGGGAGAAAAAAAGAAAAACCTGGAATAAGCTTATTTGAGATTCCAAGTGTTGTTCTACTTTAAGTTTCAGAGCATGGTTTATTACTGGCCATGAGCGGGGGAATAAGGGGTAAGGCTGAAGCTGCACACTAAAACTGTAATAATACTAGAAAGTACCTGCACCAGGGTGCTGGATGTCATCACCACTGTTTTCCTAAGTGACCAATTTTTATCATTTACATTACTATTTAAAATGATGAAACAGTTTGTTGATATAGATGATTCTGATATCAGTATAGATATATATACTATACAAGACATGGTTCTAAACTTGAAAGACAGTGGAAGTACATATGCAGAGTAAATGGCAATGGTGGTGCACCGATTCAATCTATTGGACCTGTAAAAGGCCCAATACAAACCTTATAAAACAGACCAGGTATCAGTCATTGCCCCCGATTCACTGTATCCCATTATACCTGCCTTGCCTCTGCATTAGTACCTTATCAGAGCATTGATGCCAGACCACCAGATCAGTTCAGAACAAGTTTAAGAACATAAAAAAAGTTAAAACGGTGCATACCTGCTCACAAAATTAGGCTAATGTAGTATTAGCAGTCTTACCCAGTGTTCTAATTAATGTACTGTAGAAAGTGGGTCCTTAACTGGACGGTGAACCAAAGTTTTGATGTTTCGCAAGGCAGCGGAAGGTGTTATCCATGATATTCTACCCATTCAGGTAATACCTGGCCTTTCAGCCCTGGCACTGACTGGTGTGTGGTGTGTATATATCTCTCTGTTGCCTCTAAAACCCGACACAGCCCCATCAAATCATAGCAACAAGCTCCTCACCAGAGAACAGGCTCTGCGCACCAGTGTGTGAGTGTGGTACGGATATGATGTCTTGGTGCTTGCTGAATTAGTCAACGGGTTGATTCCCTAATTAGATCATTAGGGCCGCTGTCGGCAGGCTGGGTTGGAGGAGTGTTATAGCCCCTGGCTTGCTGCTCTCAGACCCCCTGTCTCTCTCAGCCTCGGAGGCCAGGCTGAGGGGGTTTCAGAGGGGGGGTGGTTAGTGTGTGTGCACACACACAGCCTGGCCTGTTTGATTATGCATGCACTAAACCATCTGTACCTCTCGCAGGTCCTCTGCCTCAGTCCGTCGCGTTCTCACCAAGTGCTTCGCTGTAATCCAATTGTGTGTTAAAACCCTACTTTCAAAAGGCCTTTTACGCAGTGGCCTCAGGAACACGCAGCCCAATAAAAGGAGGCAGAAACTTAATTTAGAAATACAAACGGCCCTTTCTGGCCTATCAATGGAAGGTGAAGCTCCAGGGATTGGAGCTTTGTTTTCACGAGGATCGTCGCTTGGATTTTTTTTTCTTCTTTTTTTTTTTCTCACTGGCAGACATTGGATAAGAAAGTGATGTTGTGGGGTTCTCAAAAGCCACAGCATTCCTTTAGAGTTTCACTTAAGGTGAGAAACGCTGAGCCAGAAATATTGGCAATTTTCAAATGATGAACAAATGTCAGGAAACAAACACATCACTATTACTTTTTTCTGTGGTGTTCCAGATTATAATTACACACATATTACCCCTACATATTAGTCACAAGGCAAACATAGCAGTTAATAACTAATAAGGCTTATGAGGTGAACAATAAAACTTTACCAACTTAATGACTTAACTGTAAAGTAAGGATGAAAGAAAGAAGGAAAGATAAAACGAAAGAAAGAGACCATTTCACCTTATGCACTTTAGCGTGCCTGTGTCTCTTGTGTCTGTGTTCTCTACTGTACACACACTTCATCACCCTCTGTATCAGAGCCTCACTCATCGTTGAGCTGAGCTAGGGAATTGCAGGGGGGATAGTGTAGAGAGTGCTGTACTCTCAGCGTTTGTTTCCGTTAACTCGCGCCTCTGTCCAGTGTTTGAGTAACCTTGACCTCCGCCTCTCCCGCGTCTGCGTCACGCCGTATTTAATATGGGCCAGTGTTTAGACAGAACCCTTCTGCCTCTCCTCTATAGATCAGCCAAACGCCAGGACCGGCGCATTCTCTCTCTCTCAAACAACATCACTTCCTCCAAGAGCTGTTTTTTTGCAGGGCTAAGAAGGAGTGAGGGACTGAGCTTTTCAGCCTATTTTCTCTCAGACACCAACAGGATCAAAACACCTCCCAACTGGAAGCTTTAATCTGTAGAACTTGAGAGTTGATACTTTCCTCCTGCCATACTATTGAAGTGTTAAGTGTAATAACATAATTAGACCAAAATTTTGAGGTAAATAATGTGAGGCAGGTAAGTGCTCTGTATTTAAATTTACAGTATTTAGCTGACACGTTTATCCAGAGCGAATCACAAGGCTATTCGTTTTACAGGTAGGCCAGTGCAGTGCAGTTTTAGGGAACTTGCCCAAAGGCTCTTATTGGTGTAGTTCAGCCTTTACTACCTAGACTGAGATTCGAACCCCCATCTCCCACATGGGGTGGTAGCTCACTGGTGGGTAGTGGTGTTAACTGCTGAGCCACACCAACCACTGGTAAGTGGTGATGGTATATCTGTATCAAACCGTCATAGCAGAATTATACATAACTTAATGTGCCTCTTACAAAAAACTCTTTCTTTAAATATAAATAATTTCAATAATTTTAATAAATAGCGAAAAGAAAATTATGTGGTTTGTGTAGCATATTTGGCTTGCTTTGGGGTTGCTAGCATGTTTCATGTGCTTATCTACCCCACAAAGTGTGAGCGTCTCACTAAAAAGCGCTAATAAAAATCTACGAACGATCAAAGGCAAACTGGGCTGCAAAGAAATCAGAATCAGCCATAGGATTTAGGATTGCTGTGCCTCTACTATCTACATAGTAAGTTACTCAATGAATTACATTTGTTTGTGATGATCTGAATCAAAAGACCACACCCTGACAAAACTGTAAAAGACCATGTCCATAACAACAACTTTTCATCAAATTTGAATCACAAAGTATGTCCTTTTCTGCCTACAAAAACAAAAATGTTGTCATCAGACTTGCAATGCCATTTCTGACTTCTAAGCGTGAAGGAAGAACAACTATGTCCAATCTGTGTGCTGAACAGACTCTGCTGCTACAGAATGTGAATTCCATTCTGTGGTCTCTCAGCGATGACATTATAGGGCCACTGCGGTCCAATAAACTCTCTATTTCAATCTTGCAAGGAACAACAAAATACAGTACAAAGTTTCAATTATTCTTTTTGTCAGAGTGACTTGTGCTATTCAGCCTGCAAATGTCAGCAACTGCAAAATTGAGTTGGACCCTATAACAAAAAAGCTATCAATAAACAATAATTAAAAGAAACAGAAGTGTAAAAATGCCTTTCTCTATTTCAGTTACAGCTTGTAAATCAGGGAGCTTTCCTGCAGAAAGCACAAAAGCAACTTCCAGCATTGCCCGGCTACCGTTACTGGGAGACAATGGTGGGACATTCCTGGACGCCTTATGTCCATGTCCTCTGGGCTTGGATTGGCCCAGTAGAATGAGATATCACCATCTGACAAGTCTGGATAAAGGATATGTGCAAAAAGCCATAGTCACAAAACTGGATAAGCAGACATGACATTTGGGTTCTACTCAGGCAACCGAACGGCTCATTTTCACGACAACATTTTCTGACTTAATAAAACAATACCTACCTTCTATTTTTTTCAATATGGCATACCATTGATAGTTCTTTACACTGCTGTTGTTGAAACAAAACCATCAGTTTTTTTTGAGAAGTTCTTTTCTATGTATATGTATGTGTGTATGTGTGTGTGTGTGTGTGCGCCCGCGCGTGTGTGTGTGTGTGCACGTGCGCGTGTGTGTATAAAAAATACTTTGCACCGTATCGATATTATCAGACATTACCATAGCATGCTGTTGGCAAAATAAGGAATGTGGGAGACCTACATGGACCACAGAGAGGGATTGGTTAATGCGTAGTCTGACATATGTGAAGTGACCCAACAACCACGACTGGAGCATTTCAGCAAATAGTGATGCCCTCCACCAGTATCAGCACCATTGGTAAACGACGGCTGGTCGTCAAAGACTGCAATGTCATGGAATGACAGAATGGCAGCGGGTCATCTTCAGTGACGAGTTCTGCTTTTCTTTTGATGAAGATAAATCTGTGTATAGAGGCATCAGTGCACACAACATCAATACTCCACCCCCACCACAAAATCTGCAGGAAAATCTGTGGTTAGAAATCTGGTCACCTTACTTTTACTGTAAATGTAAATATATACGTAAAGTATTTTTTCTTTACCATATATTGTGAAATATGTATATTATGTAAACGGGCTGCTTTTTTGGTGCATTTGGCAGATTACAGAGGGAAAATGTGCTCCATAGCCACACAAAAAAGTTTAGAGCCACACTCTACTCATTCCCTCCCTCAATTTCTCTTACTTCCTAAGTGTTGCACGGCTTATGCTGTGAGGAGCAAACTCCACTCATATGAGCTGCAGTTTCTAGGAAGAGGCAGGAAGAGTAGGCCAAGGAGGCGGGAGAGAGGGAAAAGTTCTTGGCCTTTTCCCAGGAAAGCAGAGAGAAAAGCTGGATCCCAACATTCCCCTGGGATATGGTGAAATATACAGCCCTGGGGCCGCTTTCAATTTACTCTCTCTCTCTCCCTATTTATCTATCTCCGTCTCTCTCTAAATAGCTGGGCTGTGAGAGAGAAGTTGAGCCTGTCAAAGATCTAATGTGTACTCCGACCTCTTATAGCCCTAATGTGGAGAAACAGAAAGATCAAGAATGAGCGAAATGTCTATGTGAGTGTGGTTTCTTTCAAGAGGTACTGGGGAAAAAATCATAAAAAAAATCAATCAGTTCAAATACTGAAATCCATCAGTCTTTCAAGTGATAGACAGAACTGTAACACAAAAAAAACAGATGTCAAAAAGTAAGACCTTTTACAACAAAAGTGCCAAAAAGCTGATTTCTTGGCAGAGATTTTAGCATTTGGTATTAAATATTCCTGAAAATATCCAGTGAAAACCACTGTAAAAGCACGCTGTTGAGAAACAAACAGCACCTTCACCAGCCACAGCAGAAAACATCCTGCCTTTGTGTTGTCTACAAGAAACAAGCAAGGAGCAGCCATGTAGGTAGAGTGTTTTGTCCTTGCTTTAACAGCAGGGAACCGTCAAAAAAATCAGTGGAATACTGAACCAAATAATCCAGCAGAACCACACAGAGAGAACTGTGGGTATTGTTTTTCCCCGTGCTGGGTCTGGATGCGCTGTGAGGGGAGAAAAATGCCCATGTTTGACCTCTGTCAGCCCTGATTTCCTGCTGGAGAAGCACTGTGTCTGAGGATACTCTATTGAATAATAAAAAAAGTGTTGTCAGTTTGATTGTCATTTGCCAGAGATCTAATCTCAGTGAGTACCGTGAGACCCTCCCCTTGTGACACGGGTGGAAGAATGCAGCGGAGTGTATGTGTGTGTGTGTGTGTGTGTGTGTGTGTGTGTGTGTGCTGTAACTCACTGCTTTCTCTGAGCCCAGCTGACAGGCTGCAGCTGCAGAGGGGGAGCAGAGAGGTGCATGCTGGGGCTTCAGTGCTGTCAAGAGCATGGACACACCTGTCTCCACAACAACCACTGCCTGCAGCCAGGTAGCAATCTTACATTTACAGCACTGCTTCACGTTTCAGGAGGGCTGCACAATATATTATATAAAAGAATGTCTATATGGCCTTTGCAATCCTTTAGAATGCTGTGTTACTGGATATAGACCCTATAACCAACATCAATATCATGACCAATCAAAGATATGCAAGTTTTGTAATGAATCAACTACAATGAGATCTCTCCCATCTTATATAAAAGCTAAAACTGCATAACGAGTAATTCCAAACATGCTTATATGTGGGTGAAGGAATTCAGTGCATTGCTTTTTCTTGTAATAATTGCTTTTACTCTTTTATATATAAAAAAAGACTGAAAAAAAGTATTCCGTACAGATGCACATTTGCTTGGACTGCAACCATGAGAAAAGAGTTCCGATTGGTCAGCCTGATTTTTATACACAGAACGGGGAAAATCAAGCTGGCTCTTATTTCAAACTTTACACAGCCTTGCAGTCACCATAAATAAGAATATGTTAGTTCCTGGATGTTCTGTGGTGATAGGCCTTAAGTATCTCCTGCTTGTCTTTAACAATATATCCAATCCACATATATACAATTATAAGAAAGCTTCAAGTCAAATCAGTTATTATTTAATCAAGAAACTAGGAAAGAGCTCATAGAAGTGAGAAACCATTACACAGAAAATGACATAATATGCCTTTCCCCAAGCCCGATCTAATCTGGAACACAAACTCTTGACTTTACACATAAACAAGCCGCTCCGGGGCCTGCGAGGTAAACAAATCTGCCTCAAATAAATAAACAACGGAATAGCATTTGCACCTGGCATGGAAGGGGCCCTGAGTGGCTAGCCACAGACACCAGGCACATGGCTCTGTGGGCAAGCCTCTAAGCCTTTTCTAACAAAATCAAAATAGAAAGACTCCATGATCTTGGCAGTATGACATCAGAAAAAAAAGACAGGGCGATTCACTTTGGCAGCCAACTCTATCCTTCATATACACACACACACACACACACACCAATGCACACATTTTCTATTTGCTTTTTGGCTGGAGTCTGAAAGAGACTGGAAAGCACTTGCCAAGGTGGGCGAATGCACTGACAGCGTCGTGCTCCCGGCCCGTTCCTACCGGCAGCTTCACACTGTAGAGAAACATCCCCTGTACCCGAAATACTGAGACCAGTGGCATTGGCTCACCCAGAGCTTCGAAAAAAGTGCCACAATATATACACACACACACTCGCACATAACATACATTACACACAAATGTCATGGAAATACTACTGAATCATTAAGTACTGGTTAACACAACTGAGCTTTGTTTATTTTTAGCTTTGAATTTTTTCTTTAATTAAATACAAACCCGAAATACCAATCGCTTTTGGTCAGTGCAATTTTAATTATAAAATTAAATATTTCAATCCGCGGAGCAGTCACTTAACATAAACTCCATAAAGAAGAGGCAAAAAGTATTTATTTAAGTAAAAAATAAATAAATAAAGCAACATGCCATTTGTAGGTAAATTTCCAATATTGATTTCTACATTTCATATTGATGGGATTCAATCCACTTAATGAACTGAAATGATAAGCACCAATTTAAAAAATGCAGCTGATCAATGCCACTATGCCACTCTCTGTGCTGCGTTACCTAATTTAAGTAACAATAGTATTCAATAATCCATGCAAAAATAAATGCCTGTCATAAAAATCTCTCTTCTATTTCATGAGAATGGGATCAGTGCAGTTAGCTGGTGGTTACAAAATGTGCTGTGAATCTCATTTTGAGTGGCAAGCGAAGAAAAAGCCTTTGGACAAATGCTCGGTGGTGAGCGGCAACTCGGTCCAAGTCCCTGGCGTCTACCCGAGAGTGTTAGAGGATCCGAGCTCATGCCAGCCAAAGCGCTAGGTTTGTCATTTCAACCCTGGCAGCACACTTACATGTGGCCTAATCAGCAGAGGAGGAGAAACGGTGTAAAACTGCAATGTGCTTTTTGTGGCAAACAGAGACAAAAATAATCCGATCAATTTATTTTGCACAAAAAAATTACTAGAAAGAATCCTGATAGCAAAATTTGCAATTTATGTAACTCATAGTAATTCAGACATCGCTCTTTTGCGTGGTGAATTATATTTCTCGTACTATATTTCAACAGAACATAATCGATCGCTATTGTGGTTCTGCTCTCCCTCACCATAGCTCCTCCCGCTACCTCCATTTTGTGTTCCCCAGTCGACCACCATTTTGAAAGAGCCGTTTCTCGACAGGAACACAAACAGTCAAATCTCCTGCTAGCAAACACATCATTCAAAATTCCCATTTAAAGCATTTTCTGCTACAGACAATTCAAACAAATACTTCTGATAATTAGCAAACAAAAACTTCAATAAAAAAAAGAAGAAGGGCTTGAGATTGAAAGGGGATGTTTCCAGTGCCAAGACCCCATTTAAAAGCAAGTCATTCCCGCTCTTTTTTGTCTTTATTCTCCTTCTTTTTCTCTCTGCCTCTCAAGCTTATCCCAAGCATAGCTGTTAAATCGTCCTGCCAGGCACAGCTATACTGAGAGAGAATCACGTTAGCTGCTCCCATTGTTGGATGACACAGAAGCTGCCTCTGCCAAGAAGTTTTCTGCCAAGTTTAACAACGTCCTGATATGACGAAAGACAGAGCGAAAAATACTAGCTCCACACAGTCACAACACCTGACCATTTTTTTTTAGAGACTGATTTCATTAATTAAGGAAAAACATAAAGACACTAATATTAATTTTTATTATTAATGTATGCCCCACCCCCTTGCCTAACACCCTGGCAGCCATCTTAAAAGCGTTGAAACCATTTTAAAAGTACCCTCCTCTGAGTGGCTGCCATCCGTGATGTTACTGGCTTTGCAAATAAGCAAAGATGGCATTTGGCGAGGAGGAAAACAAATAGAGCATTTACTGACATTCAAATGAATATGATGCTGTTCAGGAATGAAGAAATGAATACGCTTGAAGCAACAATGGTTCTATTTGCAGAACCAGAGCTACATAATAATGAATAATAATTGCTGTCTGTTAATGCCTTTTCATTTACAATAATTCTGCTTTGTCAAACTTCTTGCAGGGCCGACTGTAGGTTACTCCAGTTTTTGTGTATAACATAAGCTGACTTGTGGTCAATGAAATGCACAATAGATGCGTGCGACAATTAAACCAGTACTAAAACATAATATAAATCTAGTAAACATGACTTTTTGAAATTTCCATCCATATAGCACTTCACACTTCTGTCCATATTACAACTTCTATCTGACAGCTTTAGAGCAGTCTGAGCAGTTGAAATAGCTTACACGGGTGTGAGTGAGAGTGTGTGTGTGTGTGTGTGTGTGTGTGTGTGTGTGTGTACAGAAAAATGTGGGCTGTGTGAACCCCCTGTCCAGATTTGGAGACACGGCTTCATTTACAATGTCTGTTGTTGTGTTAAGATGCTTCAGAAAGCGCTCAGCCGTGGCAATTCCAGCAGCGACGGCGGATCAATTAACGAAAGCATGATTAACATTACAGGAGAGCATGGAGAAATAATGGACGTCTCCGGAAAGTGGATTAGGATGAGTGGAACCTTGACGTACGGACCAGGATACTACGCCAGTGAAGGACACCGAATCAGCGTGACATAAGCCAGACTAAAATAGTTTGGGAATGCAATTGATGAATTGCTGTATTGATTTGGTTCTGTCTCACTTACCATAATTATAGCACTGTAATGGATGGCATTACTGATGTAGGGAGTTTCTTTTTTTCTCTTTCCTTCTGTTTTATCTTTTTTTTTATCTTTTATCTTATTTCTTGCTCTTTTCCTTTTTCAGTTACATTTCCTTTTAGAATCAGAACCAGATTAATTTGTCATATATATCAACATATAGATATAAGATCTTGGTGTTTAGTCACAACATGCTACATTACAAATATTGCAAATCACACCTTTAATAATAACAATACAATATACACAACGATGTGTGTAGACTTTAAGGTTTGTTATATGTTTAAGATATCATCAACAAACTGAAAACAGATCATGACATCTGGGTGCATCCTATCAAATTTAGTGTTGATTATAACTGCACAACTGTTGCAAGATTTATAAGATCACTATTGTATAAACATTTTCAAGATACTAAACAAGATGTTTAGTCAAAATTAATCTTCACACTATATAAACCATACCAGAAGAAGATGATTTTACGCAACACTATCAAAAACTTTGTCTCAAATGTGAATATATAAAATAGATGTAAGAAATGAAATGAGCATTTGTGTGGCATTTCCTTGCTCCTGTGAGAATTGTGTAAGAAGTTCTCTGCACTCGATTTGATTTGAGGCAGTAATGAAAACCAGAACAGCGTTTAATAAACATATAAACTGTGAGGTCCTAAAACCTCCACCCCATCAACTCTAGGCTCTCTCCGGGTCACTTTTGTGCCCTATTCCCTCAACCGTGTGCAGTCTAGCAAGCTTGCTCTGATCCGCAGAAGAATGCCAGAGCAGGGAGTCAATATCAGCCCCTCTGAGAGCCAAAGTGCCGACTCAGAGCCTGAGCCTGGCTCTGCCGCCCGCACTCATTGATAAGTAGGGAACGTTAGCGGAGTGAGATTCCTCAGGCACAGACAATGGGCTTCCTGTGCATGTGCACCTCCCCTGGGCTGAGGGAGGCCGAGAGGGCTCCATACCCGTCTATAAGACCTTCCTCTATACAGTCGAGGTCTGTATGAGGTACAGAAAAGTATTTAGCCTGCTGTCAGATCACAGGGGAAACATTTGTTGAGACTCCGTGCATTTATCTGCGTGCATTTCAAAGAATTATGGGATCCATAATGTTGTCTCAGTAAAATAAACAAATCTGTCAGGGAAAAAAGCAGTAGAGACATCTGACATTTTACTATACCATTATCGTATCAAGACACTGAAACTAGCATAGAAAGCTTACAGTCAAGTAGAGATTTCCCCCAGGTAAACTAAAGCAAGCTTGGCAGATGGGACTGAAAATTTACTCTACGTTAAGACAGGTGCTCAAGACACAGCACCGGTACATACAGCACACAATGAAACTATTCAAAACTTTTGCTTTCGCTTCAGTTTCCAAAGTATACAACCGTTTTAATCAAGGCCCAAGCATGAAGAAAAAAACCCTTTCATACTGTATGTCTCTGCAGATGGAAATTAGCTAACTCACTAACTGTGGCGCAAAACACTTGAGATAAATGTTTTTCATATAGTCAATGACAAAACAAACAAAACTAGAGAAAACCATCGTAGACTAAAAATGTTGCTGTAGTTAAAAAGCAGCATTTGCCAACGAAGTAGTGCTGCAGTGAATGAACACTTTAGTTGGGGTCGGAGACAGAATAGTGGGCTTGGTGTGGAAGGATCGATGGGGCCGTTAGGGAGTGCCGTCTCTCAGGTTACCGAGCGTGTGTATGTTGCTCACGAGCTCGTCTGGCCTGACCACACACACTCTCCAACCGCCCTCTCTGCCCTCCACTAGTGGATCTCTACATCCCACCCAAGCAAGCCCTTTGGGTAGCAAGAAAAAAAGGTCAGCTAGAAAATAATAAACAAAACATTTTCAAAGGAAAGTTGAAAATTCTCAGCAAAAACTCATTTCAGTAATAAATGCTTAAGAATTTTACTTTCTATAAATGCTTACATTTAATGTGCAGTTTTAAACCTTCTGAGCCCTTCTTTTAATTAATAAAGAGTTCCAAAAATATGTTACCGCAGTCTGTTAGCCTTAATGCTAATCAATCTAATTAACCGCAAAAAAGAGCAATACATTAAATTCTAACATAAAAAGGCCACGGATCCATGCTCACTATATAACAACAGCCACAGTAATTTAATTGTAAATGTCAGAGTGAGCGAATGAACTCACAGATCTACAAATATGTGTGTATTGGCTGGCTATGCTTGTTGAGCTGTGGACAATGTCAGCCCAGCCCATCGAGCAACATATCGATCTGTGCTGGGGGAAATTGAGAGGGAAGTTGCAGCAGTGCAGCTTCGGGTTTCTGGGCACCGTTCTCAGCTGCTGCCTGGACTGTTTCTTTCCCTCTCTTTACACTAGCCTTTCTCCCTCTCTCTCATTCCCTCTTTCTCAGACGGTTCTTGGGGCATGGCGTGAAACTCCCTCTCTTTTAGAAGCAATCAGCTGGCCATGCCAGAGTCACTCAGGATGTCTGGCTCTGATAATACCAACTCTGAACAAGCAGACTGGAGAGAAGATTGTGTGTATGTGTGTTTTATCCAGTCTTTTTGGAACCCCAGAGTAAAACAGCGATAACCTACCCAACTAAATGGGCCTGATTTTGTAAAGTGCTTTTATATCAAATCTCAAACATACACACACTAAGAACACACACAGCGATTTTCACTGATTTGTGTATGGATTAAGTACACTCTGCTTTCTTTCTTTCTTACACACATACATACATTTGTGCACACTTATTCACACATCCGCACACACACATTCATATATATACATATATATCTATATCTATATCTATATATAGATATATATAGAATGTGTGTTGATGTTTGTGTGTGAGTGTAATGAATCCAGACACAAATCAGTGAAAGCCACTAATCACATCCACACTTCCTGTCTGATAAAATATTAATTTACTAAAATGTTGCTGATGTAGAACTAGGGTCAGGTTAATCTTTACCTGCTGCTCACTTAATAGCCTAATTGTTGCTAATCAATTTTGGAATCGTTATTTGCTAAGTAAATCCTAATAGTAATACTGACTGCAAAACTGAAATATAACATGCTTTTCATGAAATATTGTTCCACTCAGCAGTCAGGAGGTGTTCTAGGAGGACCAAACAAAAGCATAAGGGCACACACATGTAAACAGATGCCGGGACCCTGTGAGTGGACGCTTTTAGACCTGTCAAATATTCTGATCTGAATTCATGGCTAGATCCGACTTCAGTACACTGTCAGCTGTATGGATTCCACACACACACACACACACACACACACAGACAGGGCTACAACCCAGCAAAGGCAACATCTCAATGTCAGCTGCTTTTCTCTTTAATGTCTCTCGACCACTCTCTCTCACTCTAAAGCTCTCTCCCTCCCTCGCGGTCGCCCCACCACTTTACCAGAATATCCTCAGTCGGCCTTTGGGCCCGAGTCTCTGGAGGAAGGCAATGCATCAGGCTATTTATCACCCAGCGGTTACCGCAGTAATCAATTAGTCTTTCAGTGGGCGTACCTGGGCCCTCTGGCCTGGCACTACCTGTTACAGTGCATGGGCGCGAACCTCTCTCACTGCTCCCACCCTCATTTCTCTTCTCCTTCTATCCCTCACTCTCCCTCTCTGCACATTCCACAGATTACAGACGTTCTGACTGCTCTGTGTTCGGGGTCGTCTGAGTCTCTGATCACTACCGGGAAAGAAAAGTCTAAAAAAATCCGGCGCTCCAGATTTTCCACTACTCATGTGTTCATTAGTGGCATACTCTCTGGTCCTGATGCGTGTTTTGGATGTAACAGCATTAGCAGCAGAAGTCAAGCAGAGTTTAAAATGCAGCACAGGTCACAGTGTAGTTCAGCTCTGTTGGGACAATTCCTCCATGCAGTTAAAGCTTATTCATTAATTAATTTCAGCTTACAGATTTTAATTAACAAGAGTGCAATTGTGTGGGAGCCAAACACTTGAGCTAACTCAGATACTTCCACTGCGTTCATGTAATCATTGTATATGGACTGTAAACCCCAAAATTTCAATCACAAATTTATTTAAAACTACAAAAATATCTTTTTAATCCAATTTCTTCCCAATGTCTAGTCTTCATGTATAATTTTTGATGCTTGGTTCCCATAATAGCGTGCAAGCATTTCCATAAATCCATCTGCATTGACTAAATGTTTGGTGAATAAATGACACAAGTGTGTACTCATTGATATTCAAGCGCAGACAAACAGAACAAAGGCAGGAGCGGGCAGCACCGCCAGTGTTTGTGCCCCTCGAGTGCCACTCCGAAACGCTGGTTCCCAGGGTTGTCAAGGAGCCTGTGCCAAGGCTGTGGGCTCGCAGGCAGGAGGAGGAGGGTAAAAAAGTGGGGGCAGGGGCAAAGGAAAAGCCTGGCATGACGTGGGCATGTGTGTGTGGGGGTGGGGGTTTAGTTTCTCTATATTAAAAGAACAGTCAGGTGAAAGTAGATTTGAGATGAAGTATAGCATATATTTTCAAGTGGTAGTGAGAGGGCATAAAAAAGGCACCCCAGTCCCACACATACAGCACCAATATACACAAAGAAGATGTGTTGTGAGTGTGCGTCTGTGTGTTGGGGGGAGGGTGCTGAAAGGGGGCACTGTTTACTGTCTGCTGTCCCCCAGCACTGCACAGCCTGTCTCACTTCAAACAAAGCTATTGGCAAGGGAGAGGCGGCAGAGCCCCTGTTTCCAAGGCCGCTGGAGTTTCAAAGCAGTTAAAGGGGGCAGCAGTCTGGAGGCTACAGGGCCCAGGCTGGCATACTTGGCTAGCGCTATGGCCAGGTGGTCTGGGCACATTGGCAAGACACTGGCACGCCGCCCTATGCAGATGGCTCCCGATGCCTTTTTAGGTGCCGATCCCTCATTCTCTCCCTCTTTCTGTCTCACTCTTTCTCTTTTTCTCACCGGCCCTCTTTTTCTCCTAATAATGCCCACACGCATATATAACCTCAGACATATGCCCTCCCTTATGGGTCGAAAGGACTACCGAAACAGAAAAAAACAGAAAGTCCTTGATTTAGAATTAATGATTCAGTGGATAGTCCTTAGATGCTGATTTTTGTCAGACTGAGGAAGACAGAGGGAGAGAAAAAGAGAGGGGGTCTGGAGCTTTGGGCCGTGCAGAGAGAGAGAGAGATGCCAGCTGTGCCAGCCTGGCTTTGTGAGGTGTGCCCATGCCCACCATGCTGGGCACCGTCGCCATGGAACCGCAAACCCCCCAGTGCCCCTCCAATCTCTTTACACACTCTTGAGACAAAACATGTACTTCTGTGTGAAAAACATTTTTTGTCTGCCACCAACACAAATGTTAAAATGTAAAAAAATCTGATGCATAAACTGATATATAATCAGTGCGTGTTATAATCAAATCAGAACACGATAAAATTTGTTTTAAAAAATATAAAAAAGGAGCTGAAATCCCCTGCTGTTATGTTGCAGGTTTTGGGGCCTGAATGCAGGATGTGTGCTTGTGTGAAATGCTCCCAGAACATATGGAGGAAGATCCGCCAGGCCCTGCTTCACAGCTGTCTGCACCCAGCAAAGACACACCCTCCCTCCGCCTGCTTCACTGATGTACACACACACATCACAGACCATCACAAACACACACAGATCTTTATAAACTGATGCACGTGCACACACTGTCATCAAAAAAAGGCCAAAAAAACCCCACATAAAACATTTCCATAATCGTATAAAATGTAAAGACTCTAAAATAAAAGAAATGGAAAAATGACCATAGGTAAAATAGCAAAAAGTCATAAATAAGTAGATAATTATAATAAAAATATACACATTAATATTTTTAGAATAAGTCATATTAAAGTATTCATATCGAACACTGAAAATATGAAATCTGCTAACATCCCCATAAGACGAATAAAAAACATAAACACCTTATTTGGGATAGTATAGGATAAAAAGTATAGGCCTTTCTTTCTGAAATTACAAACAGACCTTTTTCTACTGTACTCGATGAAAATGAACGAAAACCCTTTGAGACAATCTTTAAGCACTATGAATAAAGACAGAACTAAAGGCCCTATATTTCCTTCCTTCCTTCCACATCAGAGAGTAAAGCCAGGCCTGTCGTGTCACTGGTAAAGGCCAGGCTGTGGTGTGTGTGTGCAGGTTTACCCCTACACTCCCACCGGCTGAGGTATGCACAATGTGCCATTATTACCGAATCATTATCTGGTTTTAGCGCTGACAGGCGAACCGCACACACTGTGAAAGCCTCCTTTCTTATGCTGATTAGTCTCCAAACATTTCCTCCTGTTCCTCTAACCCCTCCCAAACCCCCTCTGCCTCCAAAGCCCCGGCCCCAGCTCCCAGCATGCACTACTGCTAATTACCAGGCATCGGTGAACTGTAAGCGGCCGCTCTGAATGATTCATCGATAAATGTGACAAAAAGGCCGAAGTGCACTGGAGGGGAGGGATGCTAGGGAGGAGAGAGAAAGAGTGAGAGAGAACCTGAAGAGGGGTCAAGCTGCTCATCCAAGCTTTTGCCCAGCCATTCCGTCTGACCCACACATACTCCAGCATGCAAGGGGCAGGTCGGCTCTTTCAGCCGACACACAATGTTTGGACATTCTCCTTTTGTGGCCGGCCCTTATCCGTGTCTGAGCTTTCCTCATATAATATCCCTTACAACGGCCCTCCTTGTGAATGGAGCTAATCTCACACACACTTCCACTGAGTTGAGACGTGTGTATGTGTGTGTCCTGATTGAATCCCTCCTACAGTACCATGCTGAATCTGGATGGACACACAGAAATGCTCATACATTTGTTTTAGAAAGAAAGGGTGCCAAATATATATATATATATATATATGTGTGTGATTTAATAACTATAATACATACACACACTGATATCAGATATTCACAGTACAAATCCTGGATCTCTGAATTACAGGGCACATACACTACATAATATACAAACTGAAGCTGTTAACTGATGTGATAACCAACAGGATTTGTTTGAATTTAGATTCATGAGAGAATATTTGAGCTGCTGAAAGTCATTAACAAAACATTTATTACAAAGAAAACGCCTAAAAAAAACAAAAATGAACTCTTTTTAATTTTTGGCATTTGTGGTGGAATGCAAATGCTTATTGTGAAAAAGAAACTACAGATGCACTTTTAATATCTGGTTGCATTTTCCCTCTTTCTTTCTCTCATGTACTACTATTCCAATTACCCTCTCTCTCTAGTTTTAAACGGTGCCTATTCCTCTGATCACCCCATCCACAGAAATCTGCCTAACTCTTTGTCTCTGATCCCCCCGAAGTGCATGCACATAGCTCTTTAAGGCCTCTGTTTGGCATTGTTTCTTACACACATATTATACACACCAATAAGGAAAAACATGCATTGGTTCTGAAGTTTCCTGCTGTAATGAAAATGGAAGAAATCGCATTCTGTTAAAAAGTGGAACCACATCAAAAGGAGATTTTAATCCTTTCTGGATTCATAGCTGTCCTCTTTACTATTAATAGCAAGAAAGGGGGATGGAATATTACGGATTTAATTTATTTACTGTGTCACGTATTAAGATGCTGTGTATTACAGGGGCGTCCCTCTTGGAAAACAAAAACAAATTAATATTTTTTTAAAACTGGTATTTCTGATAACCTATCTATGAGTCTGAAACAGAAAAGATGGCATTTTATCCTCCTTGTACCTCAATTAAGGATATATGTTTTATCACGACTTTCCTTAATTAGGTATTACAAATGAATAGCTTTAAATAGTACAGCAGAACAGAGCACACTGGATGGAATCGAGCTCAACATATTTTGGATAAGTGTAATGCTCAAGAAGTTCTTATGTTTCCTGACAAAATTTTAATGTCATTTGTAAATTATTTTTAGAAAAACATGCCTACCTCCTTTATTTGGGAACTGCCTAATCCTTTCGTTCCTCAGCACACCACAAATATTGAAACTTTGTGAACTAGATTTGGTCTCCTGCATTTGATCTGTAACTGAAGCAACAAGCTCAGGAGCCTTTTCTTATACCCCTGCCAGTGGTCTGCTGGTGCTGCAGGTGTTAGTAATTGGGCACTTTGTCTGTTTATGTTTGAAAGACATAGCTTCTTTCTCTTCATGTGCCGGCCCCTGTTTGACCATTGGCCTACTACAGGACTTCTTCATTTTATTAACATGTATAATACTTCAGTGAGAAATATTTCCTCATTTGTCTATACCTCCTTCTTTCTTTCAGGCAGTTAAAGTCAAATGAATTAGAGGAGGAGAGTATATGTGTCTGTGGTTTGCCTTTAAAAAGATACACAACAAACCCCAAAAAACTCCAATCTATTTTGGAAAAGCCAAAATACCAAAGTACAACACTCCTGCTTTTTGCCAAAACCAAGATAAACACATGCTATTACAGTGATTATATGAAAACCACTAAAATCTCTCTCTCTCTCTCTGTCTCTCTCTCTCTCTCTCTCTCTCTCTCTCTGGGTTATTTATTGTGATTCAGGGCTGCTATTACAGACAAGCATTTACATATGCTTCTCATTTATGTGAAAGATTTTAATTCCTTACAGCAGTTTTACAGATCTCTCATTACGCAGCTATGCTGGAGAGGGGAAAGCAACGATAGTAAAAGGAGGCAGAAACGAGGAGGAATGCCATGAAGGCTTGAAGCCCACTGTAGACACTTTCGCTTTTAGCCAACGCAGCCTCACCTCACACACCACTCACACTTGGAAAGGACAAGAAGACACTAGCGCAGAAACTCTGGTACAATAGTGTAGACTGTGTTTCTGTAAGAAGTGTATGTATGTATGTTGGGGGAGGGGTCGAATGGGTAAACTATCTGGTAAAGAGGCACATTAGTTGTAAAAGTTATATCTGTGTTATGGCTGCAGCATATCAACATAAAATGCAATATCTGGCAGAAGTTGTCGGATATCGCTATGACAAACAAAAACATTATTAGTCATTTGGCGATTACTTGATTGTAAGAAGATGAAAATTAAACCAATTGAACGTGTAAGACGTTGATGTATGATGTTTTACAGAGACAACGTGTAACTTTGGTTAAGCTGAAAGATGCAGTTTTGGCAATATGGGCATTTAATAATAAATAAATTTAATAATAAAAAAGCTCATAAATGATTTGAGGAGTTCTGATCTGATTTTCTGGTTAACAGAGTGGCACCACCTCAAAAGCAGACAAAGGCAGGAAAATAAATTGAACCTCTGTGTAATAAGCTGCGTCATTATACTATTTAGTCAGCTATTCAGAAATTAATTCCAATCCAAGCTAACATCACAGAGAGTAGCTACCTATACCAACAAGAACACAAAGCAAATTAGGGCTTCAGGCTTTAGGATACATATGCCTTTGATCATCTATGCCAATGTATATCCAATTTTTCATTCTATGACACATTTATTGGAGAATGGTCTCTGACTTTTGCACAGCACTGTATATGTGAACTTTTTCAGTGAGAAACACACTAGAGGTAAAGGCTTTGTGTCTGCATATGTTTGTGTGTGTGGTTTCTGGCTCTGAGAAGCTCTTCATTGTGGTGAGAGGTAAGTGTGTGTGGTCAGTGATGAAGTGGTGCAGGGTTGTTGAGGGTTTGGATCATTAGAGCAGTGCAGAAGGCCCTGGGCTTCACTAAAGTCATTACCCTGTCTGCCACTTCACAAATAAATCAGCAAGTATGCCGCACCATCGTCCGTAATTGGACTCGGCCTTCCCTTTTATTCATGCCCAATAATAACCTTTCACAATCATTAGTCCACCAAACAATCAAAACTGTAGAATTCCCAAGCTCTCTTCACACAAGTTATTCTAATAGTATATGGTGTTTTAACAAGCCGAACACATTTATTGTCAAGATGCAAGATTTTAAACAGTGTGTTTAGGTCCCAAGGGCTTGCAAAGTACTATACATCGTAAGGATTGTATTATGTCCTATAATATTTGCTGTACTACTGTAACGTTACTATTTTCTGTACCTATATAGAGCAGAAATCAGAAAAGCATAGGCTTGTGGTAATATGGCAAAAAATAGATGGTATAGGGCAGTAAACAGCTATAGGTCAGTAACAGTGAGTGACAACTGACATCTTACAAGCAACTGTAGTGCTTTCTGGAACTCACCAGCTTTCTAGCCCTTCTACTATAGGGATGGATTACACCCTAGACACCATGATTCTATCATCTTGTCAGAGAACACAAGCAGGTACTATACCTGGCCTGACTGAATGTAATGACAGTAAACAACAGACAGGTAGGTGCTATCAACAGCAGACAGGTAGGTGTTTTTAATTAATGCCCCCCTTTCTAATATATCCCTCCTTCTCTGCTGTCAGTTATGATGTGCAAACCATCCCACCATACTAAGACAGATACCACAATAACGATAAAAGATCTGTTCCAATAATGTCATGAGAGTCATGACACCCTATGCTATTTGAAATAGAACCCTATGCTATTATCAGAATTCCTTCTGATAATCAAGACTATATATAAATATAGTCTTGATTATCAGAAGGAATGGAAATGTATGATAAGTCATCAGCATAGCTTAGTAAACTGATGTTTCTTAAAGCAACTGCCCAGTGTTAACAAAGAGAAAAGCAAATGTCCCAAAGCTGAACTTCTGGGACTCCACAAGAAATGTTATTTTTTTATTAATGATTTCCCAGTGAAACAACAAACTATATATTTATTTATTTATAAAAGTCCATTTGTATGATATAAAACAGTCAAGAAAAATTAAGACCCAATAGAGGTGAATCAGATTCAGTGCATCAGCACTAAGCCTGAAGCCACTGAAAAATAACACCAGTGCTGTCCTAGTACTATGGTTAGACCGAAAACTTGACTGAATCTTATCATATAACTTGTTTAATATAAGGCACATTTTTTTTTACTTAAAAAAATCAGTCTAAAACTATTAGTATGAAATGATCCATGTTGGACTTTTTCAGCAGTTCATCTTGAAGAGCACCTGTTGACAGGGAACAGTTTGCAGTAGTAAAGAAGGCCCTTTGAACACAGTTAAAAACCCTCTTAAGGAGTGAAGTCGTAACAGAGTCAGGACCACATGTGGACAAGCGTTTTGTTAATGGCTGTTTTAAGCTCCTGATAAATGATAAAAGAGAAAGATGTCAGTCCTGATGTAGGTGACTTACAGGAAGGATACTGGAACGTATCTTATCAAGGCTACTTTATTTTGAAAAAGGATTGCAAACTCTGTATTTTTAGAGAGGTAGGACAGTCTGGATATTTCCCTAGTACTACTGTGGGTAGAAGTCTGCTTGTTGATAATATTATAACATACCTGCACGTTAGTTTTCTTGAGTTGGAATGTTTCCAATGTAATGTTTTTAAAGTAACATTCAGAAGCTTGTTTATGCATTTGTCAGTGAGTGAGAGTGGAACTGACAACAGTATTGCTGTTCTTAGTTTGATTCCTAAGAAAACAACCCATCCTATATAACCCCTGCAAAATGCAGCACAGCAGTAATATCACACTTATTTTGAAAGAACTGCATCTTTTAGTATTCTAATTTTAGCATCTTGACATGTGCTACTATGTGCTACTAGTTTTTTAAGTTATATAGCACCTCTTGTACAACCCTACAGAATATCTGGCTGTTTATGTTTCAATACATGATCTTAGATCTACAAATACAGGCTTTCTGCAAATACCTCCATCTCTTTGGCATTCCTACACTTATTACCCCTCTGTGAAGCACTTTGAACTTTTAAATTACATAACAGAAAAACAGCTGCTTCCTATTTAAAAAATATTATAGTTTTTCAGAACATACACATATACTTTTTACAAAATACTACATATTGGTACTTGTTTTTTACTGGCTTAAGTAAAAAGTAGAATATCAAGGTTTGAATTTCACAGTTAAAGTTTACATAGATGAACTGAACTGTTAGCAAAGCTGACTCACTTTGAGCTAAATGGGTACTGATAATGCCAAATAATCAATAACAAGATTTGCTGCCAATTTACTTCTTTTTTAATTATAGAAGTTACTGATAACTTTTGCAGTAGCTGTGATTTATGTAGCAGTGTTGGACGTAAGAGTAAGAGCTGCAAGAAAGCTTTTGGTGCCGTTTTGTATACTAATAAAAAAAAAATGAACAGAATTTTTGGGTGGAATATAAAAAAATCATATTTCTGACCATGCACAACTCCTCCAAAATCCACTTCACATTTGGTCTCTTTTCATATATGTATTTATATATATTTATGTTTGTGTCTCTGTGTGTGTGGGTGTGTATGTGTGTGTGATCACCCCACAAGTGAAAAAGTGCTTCCTTTGTTCTGTCTGGGGTTTTGCTGGGAGGACGGCCGCACTCTGCTTGCCAAGAGAGCTGTGGTTTTGCCCGCTACCGTGTTGCTATTAGACATGATTATGGATGGAGCAGGGGAATGACAGTAACACAAGCCATACCCACACGCGTACACCCAAGCACACACACTCGGCTTGTTCATGAAGAGCCTGGCCAGGCCTCCCAGCTCCACAGCTGGCTGTGCTTTAGACCCTCAGCTCCTCCTCTTCATCCTGGGAACCACTTTCTTCGTGGGAATAAAACGCCTTGGAAGGAAAAGGACCAGGAAACAGAGGGGAGAAGAGAGAGAGGCTAAGTGCTCTCTGCTTGTTTTAAGAGCGGCGCGGTCCTGCAATTTCCAGTGCAATTCCAACATCTGTTAGCGACTCTTATTTTTCCCACTGGTGAAAGCAGTTCTTCACAGAATGCTTCTCCAATTCATTTAGACCTGATCTTTATCCAGTGACAGGTCATGTTTGTAAGTGAGCGACATATGCCACTAGTATGAATGTCTGATAGGACCCATATGCTAATGATATATTGCTAATAGTCTAATCTAAGTGAAAGTGAATTTGCAAACATCCAAGTGGACCTAAACAATGTGTTCACACAGCTCTGAAAACTCTCATGTTGAGGCAACTAAAACAGCGCCAGTTTAACTCCATATCAGATGTGTCAACATACCATTGTATTAGTGTATCAGCGTATTAATGCATTAGTGAATTAGTCTGAGGCAGCTTACTGACAGGTGCTCATCATGGGCTTATCCATCAATCTCTGAATTTGATCATATTAATGAGTGGCTTTGTAATCCTCTTAAGTGTGCTTCCTGGGTAAAGCACCTCAGGCATGTGTGGACAGGCCGCTCTACTCCGTTAGCTGGAGCTACAGAGCTGCAGCACTGCAGTGAGACCAGGCCGGAGGAAATGGTTCAAGAGTATGGTGCCTGCTAACTCTATGCAGGGCACAGAGCGACCGGGTGAGAGGGAAATTGAGTGGAAGCTGAGTGAGATTAGCTGTGCTGCAGGATGAGGAGGGGGCACTTTCTGTTAACCCTTTTTCAAAGTCTTGAGTCCTGGCACTGGTCCCTCTATTATATTAAAACATTATTTGTCATTACATATTTAATTAGATTAACAAAAGGAATCACATTTTAGCAAAGAGAGACATAAAAATGTCTATTAAAGTTGTGAGGAGAAGTGGCATATAGTGGGTAAGTTACAATACACTCACTGGTGGATGCAGGTAATGCTTGATTGGAACTCAATGTGAAGGAAGACGGAGGGAAGAGACCCTACTGATAAGCAGAACCAGAGAGCATGAGAGAAAGAAAGAAAGAAGAGACATCTCCACTGCGGTCCCGTTCCATACTCCATGAAAAATCAATCCTAATGCCTTTTCCTCCACACAATACTTCATTGCAAATTAGAGGGAGACAAAAGCGAATTGGATTGGAGAAGGGCCCAATCAGATATTGGGATGCAATGTTTGCAGGGCTGGGATATGGTTTTCTTCTTCACCTTTTTTTGGTGAATACTGCACTGCGCTGTCTGACTCCTGAACCTTGTGTGATCTCCTTTTAGCTCAAAAAGATACGGAGATGCTTATTTCCACAAACAGTTCTACAACTATCCTGGCAAGGGGGAGGAGCATTGGCAGTCAAACAAAGGGGATCAAATAAAGAGATGGAAAGAGAGAGAGGAAGAATGATAGGGAGACAGATGCAGCAAGAGAGGGTCCAGGTGAAATGGCCTGTGGAATGAATTAATATCTCTTGCATTCTCCCTCCCTCTCTCTCTCTCTCTCTACCTCACTCTCTTTCTTTATTTATCTTTCTCTATCTATATCTCTCTTACTCCCAGAGTACAGGGGGAATCAGGCTTTTTTTTACATCATTATCTGTTATTTTGTTTAAATATTGACACTAATCTCTTCATGCCTGGTTATGGGCCGGGTAAGGAGGAAAAGGAGTATGTGAGAGAGAAAGAGTGAGAAAGAAAACAGGGAAAAAAGACAATTGTGTGTCAGGGCACAAGTTGTTTCCTCTAAAGAAGTCAATCTCTCTCTCTCTCTCTCTCTCTCTCTCTCTCTCTCTCTCTCTCTCTCTCTCTGCCACCTCAGCCCCATCCCTTGCTCTTGGACGCTGGCCAAGAAGGGAAATCCATGAAACATGAAGAATGTGAGCTGAGCAAGAGCACAGCGATGGCACAAAACTTTTCTGCACAGAACCACTGTGATGGGACAGCGGCCTTGCAAGGCTAGCAATACGGACTAGCACCAACTATTTTAAACTCCTGCCCTTCATTTTGAGAAAATTAGATAGGAAGTTTAGTGAGACTTTAAAAACAGAGAGAGGAAGATAAAGAGACAAAGAGATGAAAAGAAACGTAGGAAAAGAAGACAGAGTTGAAGGGGGTAGAGGGATCTAGTCTGCAGCGACTCTCTCTCTCTCAGAGCAATCGTGGCATATCACATGATCAAGGCCATCTCCTATTGGTCAGGACGTGAAGCAAAATGGTCGGCCATGTAAGGAGGGCTGGAGCGACAGAATCTTCCTCCCTCCCTCCCTACCTCTCTCTTGCTCCAATCTTAAAATGGCGGCTGGGGAAAGGAAATGCGCCAAAAAGGAAACAAACCTGGTGTACGTTGCTCTTTAGAGGCTTCATTTTTTATAAGATTTTTTGGTTATTATGAGAAAGAAACAGGGGAGAGGTTTGAGTAGAACCAGATGATATGAGACTTGTTTTTTTTGGTGCAACACTGGCGGGTATGGACCGTTAAGAGGAAAGTTTGACAGCGGGCCAGGAAAAAACATTAACCGTGCAGTGTCCGGCAGGCCGAGCTGCAGCTAAGTTCGGCCGACAGCGTGGGACACACGCAAACTAACAGGCTTAGTTTCCCTCGGGGGGGGAGAGGGGGACTCTGAGGCTGACACCACTGCACTGCTCTCTCACCCAGACATACACATGTTCACAGAATCACATACCAGCTGCTGACAGGCCAAAACTCACACATACAAGTGATAAATGAAACATACCAGCAAGTGCTTCTGTAACACTGAGGATTGCTTACTGTTGTTTCTAAAACTCACATGCTCATTCACACACTTTGTTTACACAATGTCAGGATGTGGGGTCATACATGCAGTACTGTGTAATAGTCAAAGACCAGTTATTCTCTATTTATTTATCAGTGTCAGAAAACTACATTTAACAGAACATGACAGAATTCTCATAAACATAACAAAACATGTTGTTGTCATTAATACGGTTACTATTCTTTGAGAGGGACCTGCTTTCAGTTGCTCCAAATAATTTTAGTATGATCCAAGTAATCCCAAGCACATTCAGTGATGTTGAGGTCTGAATTCTGGGGTAGCCAGCCCATTGTTCTGGGAACACCAATAGTGTAACAACTGCAGATCCCAGAGTACTGTCTTCTCACAGTGGAAGGATAGACAGAAAACCTGTGGATCTTTCCAAATCTGAAGCAAGAGTGGAGACTGATTTTGTCCTCTCTTTAAAAGCTATATCTACTGTTTATAAGATGACGACAGTTTTGGTGGTCTTGCACTGTTAGGAGTTAAATTTTTTCTACATCTTTTAGAAATATGGTGAACATCTAATTTTATTAAACATATTTTACTTTTTCATGTTTCAAAAACAGGAATTTGCCATTTTGGTCTCTGAAGTCTCACATGATGTGATCGTCACACATCATATCACATAATCCTTCCAAGCTCAACTGCAAACATGACCCTGACATTAACCTCAGTAACCTGTCTTTTTTTTTCTTTTTTACTTTACAAGCTAGCCGTAGCGCTGTATTTATCTGGTCTGTATACCAAATCTATCCTTCTATAATCTTTCTATAACAAATTTATATTGTAAAAATGTACAAACACAAACCAACACACTCTCACACACACACACCTCGCACACAAACTTGCACTGGCTCAGAACAGTTCAATGCTGCTTACATGAATATGACAAATATTTGCCTCTAGGCTAAAGTTCTAGCAGTGTGGTGGGACGGGGCGGTTGCCAGGCTGCAGGCTTGGGGAGAGAGAAAATGCCCCGCTGGCACAGCAGGACACCCTGCATCTTTGCCAGGTAACAACTCATCATCTCCGAGGGGGTCTTGCAGGTTACCAGACCACACAGCATCATCACCATTCATAATAATACTGTCTAAGACTGTGCTCATTTTTCTTCATATATTGCAGACAGGTCTGGAGTTGGGTCTATTGATATGTCTTTAAAAAGATGCAATCCTCAAGTGATCTAGGCATTGGTAATCTTCTTCCACAGGTGCTGTGCAACCCTGTGTAAGGTTTCTGTCTGGGGAAATTTAAGGCTGAATAAATCAGACTGTGCGACTCAGCAAATTTAAGAATAGCTTTAGTATGGCCAATGTCCAGCTTCAAAATATTGGAAAGATGGCAAAAATAACACAGTTCGAAGCTTAGATTTAGAGAGCTTTGAGGAAATCATACTCTTAGGGCTTGACAAACTAACAATCATAACTTTTCCAGGTTAACCAGTTCTTTCTCTCAAAGTCCTAATATAGCCTACTACCTACTGGCGTGAGCAAGGATTAGGACAGCAAAGACCTGTCCAATTTTTACACAGTCTAATTAGAGAGAGATTCAATTATATTTTCACTAAAAAGCTTGCTCTCAGTCCCCATACACAACAACACAAATCTTTAGCAAAGAGTGAATGTCCACTTTTATTTTTTTGCTGTTTTTGTTTTGATGTTGTGGTAGCGGCAGTTGGTGCTAAGAAGGGCAGGACCTAATCGCATCATGTCTACTGGCATCCCCAGCACCAGTGAGTCATATGAAAGAGGATCACGGTGGAATGTTCTGTTCCCAGAGGCCCGGCCCCGACAGCATTAACCCTGCCAGGGGCTCTATCCACCGGCTAGCCTGACCGAGGCTGCGCTGCTGGGTCAAACTGATTAGCTTTCAGAGTGGCCTGCGACAAGTCCACATTATTAAAAGAGACGCAGTTTGTGAATCCACTCCGACTGTATTACGCTCCTATTTCAGTGCTGCTTTCTCACCTCGTACTGTTCAATAAGAAAGAAGTAGGAGAAGCAGTCACCTCTCTCTTCCGGCCTCTACTGTGTGCGAGGTTACCACACAAGACCTCTAAAAATGCATCAACAGACAAAGACACACTTGATCTGACTGTTACGATATATAATAACATCCAACAAAACATTCAGTTCAAAATTAAATGACATAAAACCCTGTTTCTCTTTGTTTATATTCCACTACTCTGAGTACTGTATACAGTCACATTTATACAGTGTATTCCCTGTAGTATTAATCATAATTCTGAATTGTACAAAAAGAGTTACAATTTGGGATTTTACCATACATTCAGTAGTGTAACTGAAGTGAATAAAGATTTTTTACACTTTCATGTGCAGTAGCACATTTCTCCTAAGCCCAGATTTTGGCCAAACCGTCAAGATCATCCTCTGCCCCATTCTCTTTTTGAGAGACTAAAGAGTGTAGAGCGTTGTAAAAAAAATGCTGACAGGGCATTTTCAGAGTGAGGTGAGAGGGAACACACTGAGCCCAACGGTGCGACACGGATATTTGTCCCCAGATCAGTCTAGTCTCGACTCCTGCCAGTTCCAGAGGACATCAGTGTCATCTTCCCCAACGGCACAGCCAGCTATCACTCACTGGAGTTGTAACAGCATCTGATTGAGGGAGATTTCTCTCTCTTTCCTCTTTCAGACTTCAGTTCAGAGAGAATACTCTTCGTATGAATGAGAAGCCCTGGCGCGGCAGCTTCAATGTATTCGGTCTGATGAATTTTTTAAGCTATTATTATTTTTCCTGTTGTTCCTGAGCACCAAGGTTCTTAATACACAGTGGCATACTGTTAATGACCCAAACAATCGCTGTTTCACACATACATATTTCATTACAACAGCTGAACAAATTACATATTTATGCTTTATAAGGGGGGATGCCATTCAGATTCATTAGCTATGCAGGCAGGTACAGGAGTCCCATCTGCAGCTGCATCTGTACAACAGGAGCTGACAATAACAGGCTGCGCACAGAGCTGTGCTTCTCAACTGGCACACAGCACAGCTTATAGGGTGCTCACATACACACACACACAGATTGAGAGGGCTGTGCTGCAAATACAGAGGCAATAAGCTGATACACAGGTAAAGAGTTCTACAGGTAAAGAATCCCCGGGGTTTATTTCAGCAAACATCTCTCCTTCGTCTTCTGCCCTGTTCCACTTCTAACAGAGTACTATAAAAATGGCAACACTAGCAATCATTACTGTTGCAGTCAATCATAATAAAGATACTTTAAGATGAAACAACTATGGGATAAATGTAAGCTATGTAAGTTAGACTGATACCTGCTCTAAATTGAATATAAAGAGCACATAACTAATCGTTCCATTAAACAGTACGCTTAAAAGGTTCGAAGACATTTCACAATTAATTATTATGTCTATTAAGTGCTGAACCCTGAAGACTAAATCATTTAAATGATCTATAAAACATCACAATTTTTCCTGCTTGCTCATTGCACGTACTGTCTTTGACCCAGACAATAATGGTGTCTTTTCCTTTGTTAATGTGGTCACTTGGTTTTCAACTAATTTACTATGGCCATATCTGTGAACCATATTGCTACTTTCAGTGTTTCACAATATGTCCTGAACCCTCTGTTACTGTATTGTGCAGCCATTACAGTGAATGTGTCTGACAAAATGATCTTAAAATAATATGCTATACATCCTACATATTCCACACTGTTAAAGAGGTTTATAAACACAAGCATAGTGTAGTAACTAAGTCGCTGTTGCCCCAGGATTGAAAATATTTTTCTGAATCTGAGGTTGGACCTAGATGTGGGCGACGAGGCATCAGCGGGAAATGGGAAGCGATTAGCTATTAATTGCGGATATTAGTGCATTCACATTATCCATCAGATAGCGCACTTAAGTAAAGACCTGAGACAGAAATACTTTCAACGATTTGCCGAACAGCTGGTCTCCCTTGTAAAGTACTTACAGAGCAGAGAACGCCTTGTTCCGGCACGCTAACGACCTTAGCGAGGATAAGGCGGCTGATCCGCCAGCGTTAGGCTCATTATTGTTGGAGAGGATTTAGAGCTGCTTTTCCTGTTTGGGCCGAGAATGGAGAGAGGGAGAGAGAGAGACAGATAGAGAGAAGCAGGAGAGAGAGAGATGGAGAGTTTCCCTTTGCTTTGCTACAAGCACCAACAATAGCAATATATGGAGCCAAAAAGTGCGACAGAGGAGGCCGACTTGGAACAGAATGTGTTTATGTGAGACAGTTAGAGTGACTGGGTGACGATGAAGGCTGGTTTAGAGCTGGAAGCAGCAGTGTTACGAGGCCTTCTTTGTGTGTGTGTGTGTGTGTTTGGGTCTCGTGCCGTGTTCTGGCAGTCGTGTGGGGATAAGGCAGCCAGTGAGGGTTTCCAGGCAGCGTGAGAGAGGCTGAGAGAGGGCCAGGCCGTGCCACGGCTGGCGCTTGGACTGTGGTAACAGGGAGGGGAGTGTGTATGAGTATGTGTGAGTGTGTGGTCAGGGGAGCTGAGCCCAGAACAGCCGCAGGAGGGAAAGGGAAACTGGGAGACCAGGGAAAACCACAGCTTGAGTTGAACACGTTTCCAGGGCCTTTTGTCTGCATGCTGGCCTGTCATCCTCTGCTACAACACATTCACACACAAAACTTGTTTTCATACCCTGCCAGGATATGGGGTCATGCATATGTCCCATTTGGATTAAATGAAAGCAGAAGAAAAACTGATCTTTTAAACGTTTGTCTAAAATTGTCAAGAAATTGTTGCTGGGACACAGCCCAGGTTTCATTAATTCAGAACATTCTTGTCTCTATAATGTACAAAAGCGAACACACTCACGCACATACACAGAGCAAGTTAATTCAAACCATGGCAGAATCTGCCACGTTTCCTCAGCTGTGTAGAGCAATTTACAGTGAGAGTGTATTTCAGTCCAAAACCTTTTCACACTGACAATGCCTTGCAAGGGGGTATGCCAAACGTATAATATAACATATAATATATAATACAATATCAAATAATATACAATTGGAAAAACCACATATATTCAAGCAAAAAAAACTAAAACATTTAAAAAGGAAAATGTGGCTTTGTCCATTTAACTGCAAATCTATTAATCAAAGAGAGTAAAAGAAAAAGTAACAAGTCAGCTACATTTGATCTGGAGAAAGAGCAAGGTAGAGATGGATAGAAAGAGATGAAGAGAAAGAGAGAGGGAGGTGAAGAGGCAGTCTTGGCTATGCACTTCTCATTAAGATTCACATGGTGCAGTGACTCAGCCCATTTTGGTAATGGAGAGCCCCGGCCACCTAAAGATGGAAATGGCAATTTTTCAAACCCTACATTTTATATATAAATTATCTCAAGCACTCATACAACTTGGGGAGCTGGGAACGCTGCAAGGTCATTCTCAAATATTTTGGATGCCTTGAGTTGGAAGAGGAGGTTTTAATGTGAGAGCTGAGGACAATGAGCATTAGCCTGGTACTGAAAGCAGCCAAAGGAGGGAGAGGGCACGTTTGCTTATGGGGTCCAAGCACTTTTTTTTGACCATATCAACTTTACATGTCCTGAAAGTTTAGGGGGAAATAACAGTTCTCCAGTATGATCTCTTGAGAAAGAAAATAAGCTGAGTTTGCTCCTGCAACAAGAGCCAAAGTCCAGCCTGTTTTCTGCATTTAGCCATGTTGAAAACTTCTGACTAAATAATAAATGTTTTCTCAAGAGCTTTGTTTCAAAGGCTCCAGACGAATACTCAGAATATGCCAAACCAGTCTCCCTTGATTTGTTATGTTCTAAAGTCCTTTCTAAAGCAATGCTCTGGGTCATTAAAGAGACTAGCAGAGTTTGCTACCATAGGCAACAGGTTCTGGGAAGCCACAAAAACCTCAGTGTTATGTGTTCAGACTGAAGAGCACCTACAGCGAGTAAAGCTGCTTTTCGAAAGAGCCAGCACAATTGGTGAAGTGCACTGGCATTGGCCAGACGCTAGCAAAAGGTGTTTAAACTGTCTGGAAAGCTGCCCATGGGCTCTCCTGAGAGGACCATAAGCCCGGCCACTTAACTTTGTCCTGAGGAGCTGCTCAGAGAGGGAGCAAGACAGAAAGTGAGAGAGGAAAAAAAAGAGGGGGAGAAGGCAGAAAGTCAGAGAAGAGAGAGGGAGGGTGAAAGACATAGTGTGTGAGAGAAGGATAGTGAGCAGAAAAAGGGTGAGAGTTGAGAGAGAATGAAAGTGGCAGGGGTGTGAGAGTGAAAGCATGAAAAAATCAAACAGAGCGAGAAATAGAGAGAAAGAAGGGGAGAAGAAAAAAGTGAGAGGGAAAACTGAAGAGTGAAAAAATTATCTGGCAGAACGAAGGAAGTAAAACCCTCACAAAAAAGAAAAGAGCAGGTCAGGGATGAGAGTCAGAGAGTCAGAAATGCTGAAATAGAGAGAGGGAGGGAAAAAGTGAGAAGAGAATGAGAAACAATGAGAGGCAAGAAAGGGAGAGCAGGAGAAAGACCCACATGCACTTACAGTGGGTCACATGCCGAGTGTCTCTTGCCTTCAACTCATCAACCCTTCACTCAACCCTCTCATGAGCTGTCCACTATTGAACATTCTACAAGACCAGCCCACTTAAAGGCAGCTGACCCACTATTAATCACATGACCGGCAGACCATATGATTGAGAGCTAATAGGAGGGGCACTGCAGGGCAAGAACAATCCAGCGTGAGCGAACACTGCTTTGTGCCAGCTAATCCAAGTGTGAGCGAGGTCACGCCACAACCAGATGGGGTCAGACACCACCCGTTCGGCTGCCATTCTGCTCCCCTGTGACCTTGCATGCAATTCAGCCACAAGAGTGTGCACGTGTGTTTAAATATGTGCTTGTGGCTTAAATATTAGAACAGGCTGCAGTTCAGAATCTGTACAAAATTTGTCAGGGTTCAGTCAAATTAAGATGGAATGTCAGGCTCAAGCAGAAAACTTAATTTTGGGCCCAATTAAAACTGCTGTGTGTGGGTATAAGAAGCTGTGTATGGTGGAAGTACATGAGGCTCAGCAAGAGAAGCAGGACAGTACATGAGCACTGTTTCAGGACCTCTCCACACACAGATTTCAAAGTGTGCTCAGGTCCTGTTCGGTCAAACAGAAACATAAGTCAAACGAGCAACCCAGAGAAGTTAGGCTAATAGATTTAATCAGACAGGATTGTTGGATTACCAGTGGATTTTCTCTGTAATCTTACCTGTGTGTTTCCTCTCTTCCCCTGCTCTCAGACTGCAGAGAAACAGATTGTGGGGGGAGCAACAGGACAAGTTCAGCAGTCAACTGGTGGCCTGATTCAAGACAGTCATGGACAACGCTCAGCCCAGGGGTTAATAAAGGTCAGCAGCCTTCCTTCAATGGAGGGACCCAGCACAAATCAGATCTCTTTATTATCTGAGGCGTTCCTTATGCCTCCTCAAGCTCTCACCCACATCAAACACAGGCACCTCTACGAGTGTCTGGTATACCTTAAAGTTTAGTCGCATTTTACGACTGAATAGATGACAATTATATCAAACCAACACTTCACCCTGGGATTTAGTCATAGTCACATTAACTGTGATTTGTGTCTTTGAAATAATCCACTGGTTTCCCACTATTGATTCTCATGCTCTTAAATCGTTCCGACAGTGAGTGTGACATGCTGAGAGTTTAAAGCTCTGTGCTACTTGAGAGACGTCTATGGCTCAATTTTAATCTCCACCTCCTCAATTCTATTTAAGCACACCATTCTATTCCACTAAACACCTCCCCCCTCACCCGACAAATCACTCTCTGCTTTAGAATTCAGGAATCTGCATGAAAAGGAAAATCTCTCGGCGGAGACTTTGCTAGAGAAGATATAAACAGGCACACAGAACACAGATCGCCCATATACTTATCAATTTGGGCTGGTGGGATGCACTATATGTTGAGCTAGAATAGAGTTTGCTGTAAGTACTTGTAACTACTCCACTGGACAGAGCTATGGGCACTGGGTTCATACCCTCGATTGAATCCCTGCTCCAAGGATGAGAGGCAGATCACACAGTTCGCGTCAAAGTGCAAGGATGTCTGTCAGATGGCAGCCGCCGAAATGCTATTAAGTGCATCTCTGGTCCCCAGTCCATCTGGACGTACAGGCTAAGCACGGACAGCCAGTATTAGGTCACACAGATGTCATCCCCAGTTCTCCCTCAGTGATCCCAGTACTGCTTCCTCAAGGCACCCTGAACATGCTGGTTTCATTTTCAAGTTCTCAGGATCTTTGCAATTCTCTGCAGTGCCAAAGCAGGGACAGCCTGTATTAGGTCACACTGATGCATTCCCCTTGACTGAACCCAACAGTGCTTGAGACACCTTAAGCATGTTGGTTTTATTTCTCTTTCAAGTTTTCAGGACCATTGCAGGATCCCAGAATCTCTGCAGTTCTCTATAGATTTTATACAGCAATTCTTTTCCAAAGCTATTGATCTAGCCCCTAGCCGGCGCTGGATGTGGTTCTCCTAGCCTCCCTCTGCAGTCTTACAGCTCATGAGAGTGAATGTGTATGTTCACAAGATGTTATTGATCAGGGGTACACAGTGGCGAGGAAACATTTTTTAAATGTTCCCATGCTTTGGCAAGCTCCTCCTTTTTTCTGTCTCCTCCCCTTCCACAAGTCTTATTGCCATTCATGCTGGCAGCCTCCTGCTTTAATATCTATCTTAAGAGTTGACAATCTTTTGGGGCAATTAAAGCAATCGATACAGGTCTGAGAGGAGCCTCTTATCCACAGTAATAGCTCTCACTGAATAATAAATAACCGACTAGCCAAAAGCAGGGAGTGGAGGGGGAGACCTCACATTAAGGATGGCATACTTTAGCTAGTGCTTGTTCTGCCTTCAGAGCAGTTCTGAACAACCCAATTACCTTGGAGCATCTTTTGCAGCAGTGTATCTACACAAAGCAGATATGATACCTGATTTCCAGGGATACAACAGCCCAGGAATGCTTATATATATGGTCAACAGCCCACCCAATATAATATCAAACATCTGTCTGTTTTACATTCCCAGGGGCCTGGGTCTTTTTGGTCATTCTGCCCAAACATTCTCCCTTGCTCCCTTCCAAAGTTCCTCCTTGCTTGTCTCCTTTATGGCCAATGAATGAGCTATTGTTTGGGCATTACTTATTAACATGTAAAACTTGGTCAAAAAATAAACACCAGCAATAATGGAAAAGTGAGTACATAAAATGTGCGGGAGCTTGGATTTCAGATGGAGCGAACAGCGGTCTTATTATCCTGCTGCAGTGCAAACAAGGTTAATGAGAGTCTATTGACTGATTCCTCTACAGTCTAGCCACTACAGGGCCATAGTTCTCTGAATGGAGCATCTCTTTTTCTCTAAGAAGCAGGTCCTTTCACATCTAATCCAGATGAGGAGAACTTGGCTCTATAAGCCAAGTTTTTCTTAATGAGCACCAGCTTTCAAGTTGAAGGAAGTTCTTATTTATGTAAAACCATAAGGCAATATATATTCAATGCACTAACCAAAGAAAGGTTTAGTTTTAAATACCTACCCCAGCAGATACAGAATAGTGATCAGACTCCTTCATCTTATTCAGAAGTCATGTAAAATAAATGGATATTAGGACTGCAGTAATGATGCCAATTATTAAGCAGTCAATGTGAAACTTCATTGCTGGTGTGATACTTGCCTTAAATAAATTACTCTGTAATGGTCTAAGATTGCTATGCGAAACTCTCAATAATAGGGAGATGAGCCTGAGAAATCATAATAGACTAGTACAGCAATTGAATTATCACTGATATGTTAACTTATTATAAAAAATGTTAGTTGGAGGCATAAATTATTCTGTTACTCGCAACACATGGACAAAACAGACCGACCAGGCATAGCTATTTGTTTGTTTTGAGTGATGGGACACCTGAGCTCAGCCAACACAGTAAGAGGCCAGACATGAAAGACTGTGTGGAGGCTGGGTCACGTCAGCACTGCTCCTGAGGCCTCTCCTCTTGGCCATTTAGCCCAATTGCCAACACAGAGCATGGCTTGGGTCCCAGCCTCACTGTCCACTCTTCCTCTGGGTTGAGTGCAGCCAACTACAACTCCTCACTGTGTGCTGTGGCCCTTTCCAAGACTTTAGATTGTTTTTATCTTCAAGCCAAGATGAACTTGTGTGAGTGTTTCCTGCAAAAACTCCTACCACACACCTACCCCCCATCCCCTAACACATACACCCGCTGATCTCTCCCAGCAAATAATAACAGCCGCAGGCCAAACAGTAAGTAATAAAGGCTAAACAGCTCTGTGGGTCGCTTAAGGCAAAGGAGGCCCGGAAAAGACTTCCTAACCATTTTCCTGACCTGCTGCTAGATGAAACAGCAGCCTCAGTGGCAGCTATGTCATAAACTCCAATCCCCCAGCTTGTTCCAAACTGAGAGAGGTGTCAGAGAAGGCCACCTGTTCCTTTGACATACAGCTTCTCTCTTTCGCTCTGTCACTGCCATGTTGACCCAGATTGGTCCGCAGTGGGAAAGCTTGACCTCTTTGCTGACCCTGGAGACTTGTGAGTTAAAGCATGACTAAAGCACTAAAAGAGCACTTTCGCTGAGAGACACTTGCAGGCACACACACACACACACACACACACACACACACACACACACACACATATATATATATATATATATATGTACAGTATATATATATTATATATATATATATATATATATATATATATATATATATATATATATATATATATATATATATATATTTTTTTTTTTTTTTTTTTTTAAAGCAAGCAGTGGGTTAACCTCATTACATAGGACAAAAGTGATTATCATTAAGCCAAGTGTTTATAGAAAATAGCAAAAGGGAAGCCAAAAGAGAAGAAAATGGACTGCTGTCCCCAACCTAGTGGCATTCTCTGCTCCTGATATACTGGAGTGTCTATTATTAACACACTATTGCCAGCTCACATAGATTTTTCAATAACAAGCACTCAGAAACAAAATAAATGCTTATGTCTAAATGACCGAAAAAGGCTAAAACTTTCATCTTTCACAGCTAAAAGGTTCAAAGCAAACTGCTACAGAGGTGGGGGCACTGTTGATAGATGTGCTAAATCATAAACAGAAACTGAAATGCAATTAAAAACAATCAACAACAGTCAAATAAACACAAAAACGATCCACTTTAGCCAGAGGTGTACACAAAAAGACACACATACATAAGTCAGCTAAATATACACTACAGTGAAACAAAAGTGATCGAAGTGAGGATTTATCTGCTGGTGTGATTTTGACTTCTTTTTGTCTCTTCTCCTCCCTTCTCCCTTCCTTGTGGCCCAGAGCAGAGATAGTGCAGAGACCTCCCAGAGAGGGTCCTATCATAGGCTGGGGGGCATTATGGAGGGAGAGAGAGAGAAAGGAAGGGCTTTTTCTTCTGGGTGGTTTGACTGTGATGTGCTTCCTGTGTGGCTGTCAGCCTGTGGCGTATCCTTCATCTTCCCCCAACTCTACCCTCTCACCCCAACAACTACACCCCACCATCCCAAGCACAACACCCCCACAGAACCAAGTGTTCCTCCCGTCTGCTCCTTCATGACCCCTAGTCCCTGTGGGCCCACAGCAGTCTCTAGTTCTCCCTCTCCTCTCTCTCTTGCACTCATATTCACTCTTTTGCTTTTTCTCTCTCTCTCTCTCTCTCTCTCTCTCTCTCATTCCTTTAGAGAATCATCCGGGCCCACAGGCTGAGGGATGGGGGATGTAATGTACTCTACTGTAAATCCGCCCCAGCTGCCATATTCACACAAGCAGTGTGCGCCATTTTCACTGTGGGCCAGATTAAAGCACGATCAAGCAAAGACAAGCTTCAGTATCTTGAGGCCTGATAAAGAAGCTGCCTCGGCGTAACTGGAGAGTTCAGAGCAATTAGGCTCTAAGTATCATTAGACATAAGGGGCCTGCAGAGTGGCCGGGTTCACTCCAGGACAGCAGACCCACTGACCATGTGGAGAAAGCAGGCCATCCAGAGAGCCCAGAGCTGCACTGTGTATTTGTGTTTGTGTGTGACACACTAACCTGGGCCATGCACATTTGCAATGGATCGTTTCCTTCTTACTCTCAAACAAACAAAACAAATAACTAATATTTATTCTAATCAAAAGCAGAAGTATGAGCATTACTGAGAGATATAACTAAAGCACAGCATCCAGAGCCAGGAAATAAATAATTAAAAATAAGCCCTCTGTGCAGTAGTGCATCCTCCACTCCCACAGTCAGAAACAGGACCATGTTATGGGCCAAGCACACCTACTTGTTTAAGCAAATAGTGCTTACAGAATGCAAACAAATAACACAAACAAATGCAATACCCATTTACAGTGAGCGTATCAATATGTAAACTGCATGGACAGGATATGTATGTGTATATATATATATATGTACGAACTATGTTTGAAGTGTAAAGTGTGTCACATTTAGTTCTCCACTAAATTAAGTTATTTTTCAAAACTGTTTTAAAACTTTTAAGGATATGGGATGCACATGTGCGAGAGTGTCTATTAAAAAAAGAGTAAAGGATGCATCTCCATCTTACATACACTCTTAATTCCAATAAGTACTATGGCTGGCACTAGAGCTGGGCGTCAAAGCAGACCAAGCAACCAGGTGAGGGGGTCATTCAGGGCTGGCATGTGTCGTTCTTGCCACAGGAGAAAGGTTTAGCGGAGGCATGGGGCCATTTTCAGCATTTAATATGCTGCTTTTATTAAAGGTGTGCAATATTTTTCCGGCTTTGTTAGGCCTGCTGTGGCAGAGACGTCTGAGGCCCATGTGAATGAGCGCAGTAATTACAGGCCGGCGCGTCTCGCCACGGATGCAGAGAGAATGGGGAGCAAAAGTGGCCGCAGCGCTGCTTTTTGCGCGCCACTTGTGCTGGCGACTTAGGCCACGATTGTGCTGCTGGGAAACGGGCACAAAAGAACAGGGGGAGTCCACTTAATCCCAGCAGGGAGCAGTCAGTCAGAGCCGCGGAGGGCCCTGGCTCTTCTCATTTATCTATTTTACCGTTTCATTAGTACCTCACGCCGCATGGCAACTTTGATTCCTTTGTCTTATTAAAACCCGGTGACAAAACAGGCAGTCAAGACAGCTTTTGTTGAAATAGGTGCCAAAAAATGTATAATGCACCTCCTCCAGTCCTTACTACCACCCCACCAGGTCACTCTTTAAACAAAAAGGAAATGGGGATAGAAAAAAGGATACAAAAGGAAAAAGAAAATCAAAAATAAATGTGTACATTACAGAATAGTTAAACAAATGGTTGGATCCATGATGATCTTCCAAAATAATTTTTGTAATAACCCCTCCAAAAAAGTGGCATTCTTTCTGTCTGAGCTGAAAAAGGACCCAGCAGGCCTCCTGACTGCTGGAAGCTTAGAGTTGTTATCCTAGCAACTGGAGATAAAACGGTCTCCCGGAGTCCGTGGGAGACTGTGTGTGAAAGAGCAGATCCCTTAAGCATTTCCTGGTGCAGAGGTCCTCAGCTCCTGACGCTATGGCCCCGGGCTCAGTGCACATGGAGCCTCCTTATTGCAGCGATCGAGGCGCTAAAACACAACCGCAGCTACGCTAGAGAGGTCAGGGGCACGCCTCGAAGGCTACGACTCACATTTTATTTCTTTCCTTCTCATCCTCTCCTCCTTTTTTCTTGAACATTTTTACATTTACTCTACACCCTGATCCTACAAGAGGTCCTTTAAATTGCTGTGCTATCTCTGTTCTGCAGAGCTGTTTTCTTGAGAGCAAAAGAGAGAGAGAAACATCATGCAAAGATTTTAAGGAAGATTTTAAGTAGAGAAGTGGAAAAAATACATTTTCTGGGCTTGTGCACTTGTTGAGCTGGATGAGTAGGCTGGGTGGGCTTGAAAGATTCATGAGTTGTAATGCAAGCTTAACCTGGCCTCCTCTCCCTCTCTCTTTCCTTTTCTCCCTCCTGCTCCCTCTCTCTCTCTCTCTCTCTAGTGCCGCTCGTCCATGCTGTGCGGCGGGGGCACTGAGGCACACATACACACACAGTGGAGCCTGGGCTCTTTGTGCTCAGTTGTTTTTAATTACACATTCCATAGCTTTACTGCCCATGCGCCACGAAGCTCACAAGCCAAGCTATGACGCCCCACTCACAGAGTCAAGCATACACACACTCTGGCAGAAGACAAGCTTTCCAGTAGCCAAGTAGCATCGGGCCTTCAGGAGAAGTCGAAGCTCCAGCTCTGGCTGAGATAAAACATGGCTGACATGGAGCTGAGATTTATACCAGCATCCAATCAGGCCACCACTAGCCACGTCTCAGCCTCAGGCCTTGATTTAGCGCATGACAGTGTGACGGCAGCTCATGGTCTGTCTGTCTGCTGCTACCGCTGTTGGAAGAGGAGGTGGCCATGCTCGGCATGACATGGGCTTCTTAATAATGGAGGTCAGACAGGATGGTAGCCCCCGGCAGCATCGTTTATGAAACGCAGCAGGCAGGATGCTGGACCACTATGCATTTAAAGGCAATACGGAAAGGGTGTGTGTAATATATGAGGTGCTGACACTGAGGTTTCTCAGTACTGCCACTATATAGGGAAACACCATCCAGGTTAAACATGAGGAGAGGTAACAGGAGACATGAACCTGTGTTTGACATTTAGAGCTGTGTTTTGGCAACATATTTAAGCTCATAATTTACACCAGCTCAGAAAAGTGCTATGAACCGGGTACAGGTGGGCGGTTGAGAATAGGAATAGGAATAGGGATAGAAAGAAAGAAAGGAAGAAAGAAAGAAAGAAAGAAAGAATACACTCTGTTTTATACTCTGTTCTATCCAGAAACATCTTTAAACAGCTCAACAATGGCAATTAATAAACAGACTTATGGATTCAAATATTTCATTCTGTTTTGTACTTTCTTCTACCCTTAAGCTGAGAAAGGACACCACATTTATCTCTATGTCCTACAGCCACAGATCCAGTGGGCTGGATGCTGCAGCAGGAGCCCAAATAACCAGCATCTCCAAAAAACAGGGCGGCATCAGAGCCCTCTTTCCAAAACAGAAGAAAAAGAGCAAATAAGGTGGATGAGGGAGCCCCATGGATTTCGAGGTGAGAGAGCATTGCAGCCAGCTGGAGGAAGATGCAGGAGCTATTTTGCTGTCATTGTTTTTCATTTCAGATACCTGTTTTTAATTGTTTACTCCAGAGCTGCATGGAGTTTGTCGTCATTTGTTTGAACGGATGTTGCGATTACAACAAATAAAGAAAAAGAAAAAAGAAAAAAGAGGGGCCTTCTCTGAAAAGCTGAGGCACCTCAACCCACAATATGTGCACAGCATCTGGTGATGTTTAATGTCACCCTGCAGACGCTGGCAAGTCTCTTGCTTTCTCTTTCTCTCTCTCTCTCTCTGATGAGGGTCTGGGCAGCGCACTCTACCCTGCATCTCCCTAGGCACATGAAGCAGAGGGCACTAGAGCAGAATGCGTCCTAATTAAGGAGCCCAGATGAGTAGCTCCAACTGTACCATCCTCCGAAAGCTCTTAAATATTTATCAGCTTACCGGGTGGATGTGCAACACCACTGCCGCCCCCACCATCCATCACCCTCCCCCCACTGCTGTTCCTAAAGCAAACCATAATACACATCGTCCTTTCCATTGCCTTGATTGCCTGGAGTGTAAGGGACAGAGGTTTGGAGTTTTTGCTCAGGGCGTGTCCGGAGAGGTCCAGTCTCCAGTTCCGAGGTTAAGGAACAGACCGGATGCCCACTAATCACAGCAGTGATCCGAGCAGTGCTCTGGAGGACAGCCGGCATTTAATATTGGCCAGCCAGCTGTTGCAATGCTGGGCACAGCTTTCTTTCTTGCTCCCTGTCTCTCACACACATACACACACACACAATGTCTCTCTCGTTGCACCTTCAGGACCCCTACCTATTTCCAGCAGGACACAGCCACACTAGCGTAAAGCGTAATAGAAAGTCACCTCTGAATGTCACACCTTGTATAAGTTTGTCAATAACAGTCACAGGATGTGCTCATTTATTTTACCTTCCTTTTAAAAAGCCCTTTACAGAATGTTATAATTAAACATTTGGTATTATGTAACATTTACTTACTTATTTAATTATGTAGCGAGTTATTCTATGAATTACACATTCAGTTTACAGTCTGTATTTAAAAAAATCTAATCAGAAATGTGGCTTTGAAATGTTTTGAGAGTTTTACATATACATTTTGATAATTCCTCAGCTTGCAGTGGGAAATAACATACATAAAATAAATCTGTTTTATCATCTCCAGAAAGTTAAAAAACGCCTAATTTCTAAAAAAACAGCTTGCAATGCCTGTATAAATGTCATGAAGTTAGTCCTGTGTGTGTGTATGTAACATGTATGTAAAGTCCAGTTATGTGGAAGTCACTATGAGTCACAGGTCAATCCATGTTCAAGGGACAGTTTAGCCAAATTGTTTATTTACTGCATTCAAGTAGTCAACTGAGGGCGGTCGAGCAGCCAAGGCATACTAAGAGCTTGAATCTGTTTTTTACTTCAGCAATAAAGCTAATGAAGCTAACATATAACATAAACTAACATCGGAGAGTTGGCTCAAATAGGCTTGCTTGTGGCACTGTGTGACACACTGTTATCAATAAGTATGTGCTTCACATAGTTTAAATCGCCAGCAGTAGTCATTTTCATTTGAGGTTTGTCTTTGTTCTTCTCAGTATTGTTTATTAGTTGACTATATTTGAGATGAAGATCACTTTTTGTATGTTTGCTGTTTTACCAAACTATTTCTTTAACCTGGGGTTCCACCAGCTGCTGTGGCTACAGATCTCTGTTACCAGGCAACACTTTTGTTGATGCTACTTTCATTTTTCCATCCCCCACCACAGGACAGCATTCTTCAAATGCTTAGGCTTTACAGTCTGTATGTAAACTTGAACAGAACCTTAGTGGACTTTGTGTTTTATTCTTTTAGTTAATGTCACAATTGCATTACTTGGATGCTATTGGTTCCTGAACTGCTGTTGTAAAGTAGATGCAGTGTGTCTGGACATGTGCAGAAAGTAAAAAGGCACTCATGCGTTCAGAGATGAGGGTAAGTGATAATGCACAGTTGTATGGAGACAGGATGGACACACACATTGCAGCTCTCTTAGCGAGACACAGAGCCAGACGTAAGCGTGCAAAACTGGAGTAAAAACAGCTGCACATGTCCAGCAGAATGTAATTGCGCTGGCCTTACTCTGGCCACTAGGAAGAGTACAAAGACAGGAAGAGATAAAGAGAGACAGAGAGAATAGGTCAAGAGAGGCAGATTCAGGGAGACTAAGGGACTGTGCATGAGTATACAGAGAGAAAACGATACGAGGACCTTTCTGTCCTTCACAGTGGATGAGGCGAATCTAGTCTGGCTCTTCTCAAAGTCTGAGCTTTTATCGCAGTTGCTAAGTTTCTCTCATTCGCTGTCCAGGCTCTACGGCAGAGCTGGGTCACAACCTACAGCCTTTGATTATAAAACATTACTACTATTCATTTATAGCTATACTAGTGTCAATTTAAGAGTCTTTCGACTCCATCAGTCCCCTATGGAACTGTGTATGTGTGAGACAGATGCAGGCATGGGTGAGAAGAAGGCAAGGTAGATGAGTATATGAGCAGTGTGTGGTGGGGTGCAAGTTTTGTTAAAAGAGCCATTAAAGGTTCACAACCCTTCTGGAGATAAGTCTTGCTGCAGACCTTAGTCTGAATTCTAATCCACTATATACTTGATCCAACTAGCTAATCTTCTCAGGACTTCTTGATTAGCAGGATCAGCAAAATTCATTTTGCCTTTTTAGGGTCAAACTCCAGTTGCCAAAACAAGATCCCAGCACCTGGTAACATTTTAAAGTATGTCAGTATTTCTGATGATGCATCATTTTTTATACTTTAAATTCATCAAATGTATTGAATTTGTGATATATTATCTTAGGAATCACAAAAGTACTATACTAATACATTTATTCCTACTCTCATATTCTGCATCATTTATCTCATATCTGTGCTTCTCCCACTGCTAATGTTGTCACTTTCCTTAGCATGTACAGAATAATGGCCAAACACCAGCTGCATAATAGCACTGATGAAACACAGGGACAGAAACAATGACAATCAGAACTCATAAAAGAGTAACACAGCTAGCTATACCTTTCTATGTGTTCTACATGTACACTGAAACGTACCCTGCTGGGGTTTCCCTAGTGTTGGGACCATAAGGAAAGCAAACCACAGCGCTGTACTTTAATGAAAAGATTTGGATTTGTATTTTTGAATGGATTTTAGAATGGACTCAGCTGTGAGGATACAGTATTGTGACCCAGCACTGCCTTAGGGCCTGGGCTCCAAAAAGCAGTTTAATGCAGATGGGCTTACTTGGCATGGTGCTCTAGTAGAACAGCAGCAACCCAGACCCTCAGGCCAACACATTATTGGTATTTCTTATATTTCACCAGAAGTTCAAACAGGACAGCCCAGCAGAAAGATATGCAACTATGAAAAGCTTATGTCCGTTGAGGTATCAGAGTTTATACTTATTTATGTACTGGTATATCACATTAAAATTTACTGTGTATAACATGGAGCTGCAGAAAAGGACACTAGGATACTAAAATAAGAATAATACAAGAAGTATTTGGGGTATTTACAGCAGAAATACAAAATAAATCTTGTTACAATTAAATCTCTATCACAAACAGATGTTCAAATCAAGCAGGACTGTAATCCCTTCTCTATCTCCGCCTGGGACTGGGGTATTTGCAGCAAGAAATGATGTTTTTTTCTTTTTTGTAATCAGTCCTGTTTCAATTTAATCAATTTAACAAATCAAAAGCTAATCCTTGTAATCAAACTAAAGCCTGGCCTTTAACTACCCAACATGAGCAGACAGACACTTGTTTATATTTTTGCAATTAACAGCTCCAAGGATTGAGAAAAGGACAACGCAAAAAAGTGTGGGGTGAGAGTGGCTGCTGCTTTTCCCTTTTGTGTGCTTTGCAGTGATGTCATCAGTGGGACTGTCCTCATGGCATCCGGCTCAGCACCAGATGCAGGTGAGTTAAACACACATGTACACAACTTCTGGAGAGATACTTTTATACACACCAATCAATCATGTACAAACATACACATATGCACGCACATCCACAAACAAGACTGAACTGGAAACCTCGACTGCTTCCTACTTGACTGACTAATTCACTTTCACATACACCATCACATACAGAGTAATGTTTGACAAAATGCATGGCAAGGGGGTAATCCTATATATAGGCCATTGCATAAATGACCTCGGGAGGCCTTGCAGGAAGGGCCATTCTATGAGCTCTACCACGGACAGGAAGAGAACAGATCAGACCTAATCTAAACTGGTTGAAAACTCCCTCACTCCAGATACATATCTGCAGAGCCTGAATCGAGGGGAATTCCCGCAACGGGCTCTTTCTACTGTTCAAAATGTGCACAGCAAAGGCAACAACGTCACCAATAAACAAAAACAAAAGGATGCTTCCCCCCTCAAACCCTGTACCAAGCCCACCTCCCATTCGCGTACCACAGAGCATCAATAATACATAGAAGATTAGGGAGGGAGCAGCCACAGCAACGCAAACAGGACAGGGCATTGGGCTGTTATCAGGCTTTCCCAAGCAAACCCCTACTTAAATTCCCCTCTAATTCCCCAGCACACAGCCCGCTTTCCAGATGGGCCCTGAGCCTCATGCCCTGCCAGCAACAGCTTGCGCTGTGTTTGTTGAAAACAAAGATGACGGATTAAATATCATGTGCTGTGCAGTGAGGACAGAGGGGAAAAGAGATAATTCTGCGTTTCTCAGGGCAGCGTGCGTTTTTAGGCTGAAAGAGAGGACCTGGGTGCAGTGGCACAATCTTCAAAGTCTGGAAAAAAGACCTTTTTTGCCAAAAAGAAATGTCCTCTACACACACATAGAAGTCTAGAACGAGCCACTGATCTTGCTTCCTTGTCTCAACCTCACACACTTTCAAACACACACACACATACACACACAAATACACTGCCATATTTTCCTGAGCATCCCTTAGTGACATCCCCAGTGCACCCCACCAATCCACTCTGCTTAATTACGGAGCGTAATCTAATGACTAACTCAAATTATGCCCTCATGTTTCCGTTTATGGGTTTCTCTATACAAATGCTTTCATTTTTTATGCCACTATGAATTCAAACAACACCAGACAGAACGGTGAACGGCAAAATGAGGTCAATTAAACGATTGAGAAAGTGAACAGCAATAAAACGGAGTGGGTATTTGCTATGCCTGAGCACACTGTGACCAAGACACTTTGCGAGAAAAGTCTGTTGTATTAAGTCTGACCTGTTCCGAGCTTACTGAAGAGAAAAAATGACTTATCTGCTCCGACCTTACAGCTAAGGTGGAGAGTACATGAACAATAGCAGTAAACTGCCACATGGAGAGACCTATTAAACATTTACAGCTATGTAGCTGATGTACAAAGACGTTCATGGAAGTGGTATGGGTTTCTGGATTAATTAATTATACCTTAATTATTTAAATAATAAAAATTAATCAACTTGTCAGTGAAACAGTACACTGGACAACAATGAACCTTTTTTATACCATCTGTGCCTCTTTCAGAGGAAATGGTGATTCTATTTCAATGTTCATCTCACCAGCTATACAAGCAGACAGACAAGCTGAGCTAGTTCCCTGAGGCCAAAAAGCACTTGCGTTTGCTGTTCCCCAGAGAGTCAAGCAGTATTTACTGTACATTCCTCCCCCACGGAGACTACCACGCAGAATCACGTAGCCATAAACAGATCAATGCCTCATGCTGTTCTGATAACTGAATACATGCATCCACATTACACATCAGCTCAATCATCCCATTGATTGCACCGAATGTAGCTACATTCCATAGAGACGGACTGGAACCTCTAAAATCTATCAAATGGAATCAAGGTAGCTGTCAGACGCAGATCTGCAAAAACAGCACCAATAATTCCGCCATTTTCCAGCTGCATGCATAGCATGTTGAGGAGCCCCTGTAGTAGGTCGGTAAACGGGTGAACAGCTGAGCTCCATTATAAGATGGAGCTATTGAGCAACACATCACAAACACCAAGCAACAGTTTTGCTGGCTCCTGTTCTGGAATGAACCACTGGTGAAGGACAAGGCACTGTAAAACAGAGGCTGCTGGACGCTCAGAAGGCAAGAAGAAAGTGGCTAATCATCAAAGCTGGTGGCTAATTTAGTTTCTCCTTCCTCAAGTCTTATTGATGCTGCTTTGGAACGTGACTGTTTCAAAAATGCAGGTACACAAGAAAAGGAATGACTTACAACTGCCAGGGAAGTATGCTAGAGGAATCAAAGCTATCTCTTTGTGGAGAAAACCAAACAAATGCTGGGTGAGTTATGGATGCTAGGGCAAAAGAGGAGAGTGCAAAAGATCTGCCTGTGCTATGCTATGTTAGACAGGCGAGTCTTTCTCCCCTTTTTTCACTTCTTTCTTTCATTCTCCGCTTTCCACAATCTTTTTTCTCTTTTTCTGCTACAGCCTAAATAAGCAACAGTAAACATAAGCCCTGCAGCCTGTCATTTCACTTTGGCATGAAAAATAGAAATGTCACTTCTTTTTTTGTTTGTCCTCCTCTACCAAACTACCCTTCACTGAATTATTGTGGTGAAGGAGAGAAGGAGAGAGGTGAAAGAAAAGGAGACAAGATGCACTTGTGTCCATGTATTTTGTGGTGGAGAGGAGGCACAGCAGGGCCTAGTGCAAAACAGGCTGTGCAAATATAGGCGATGAGCCTGACCAAAAAACTCCCCTCTCTTTTCTCTTTCATTTACAAAACCACAGGCAGTAGAAGTCTTGGTGCAGCACTCATAAAGAGACAGAATACATAGAAGAGCAAATTTGTTTCTGAGGTCTAAACATTACGGTGGCATGCACAGTGACATCCCAAATGTAATGCCTCTTAACTGCAGTTCCTTGCCTCATGAACCTGAACAATTGACAAATCACGCATGCGCACTGTCACATAACCGTAAGCGCACATAAGCTGTGAGGACAGCATCCAAGAAAGAGGATTATGTGACTTTTTCTCAAATTTCCATATGTACATCTTAAGGTCTATTTTCTTCTTTGTGTGTGTTTTCCTCCAGAGTGGAGAAGCGGGCTTATCTGAGCAAAGTTCTGTATTAAGCTTGGGAGCTGAAGCACGACTAGAAGCACTGTGGTCTTGTCACGTCAAGGCAGGATGTGACACCATGCCAGCAATGGAGGACTTCACATCTGGTTTACATCTCCAGCAAAGCACATACCACTTACATACTGCATATTTCCCTTCTCAGCTAAAGCCTCTGGTATCAAAAAAAAAAAAAAATTAACTTAGACTGTTCTGAAACAGTTCTGTTCTGGCGCCACAGTAAATAAAAGCCAGCATGATAAGGCCTTTATTTGAGAGTGTTCTGTTCTACAGCAGCAAAGCTGTCACTTAAATTGGCTAAAATTGACAGAGAATTCATGAGGAAGGTTTGAGGCCCCCAATTTTGCAGAAGACTTCTGATTTTGCCATTTTTTAAATATCGCTCTATATTTTAAGCCAATTTTACTTTCCTTTTTAGGAACACTGTCAAAATAAACTTTGTATAAAATAAACTAACACATAAGCATCTATGTGAACAGTTACATTAATGCCAAGTATATCCCTAGCCAATGTGAATCTTTTCATAATGTGCATCAGACTCTTATAAACATGGCCCTAAATATTTTTATCAGGCTTTACGGACAATCTTATTAGACACATGCACACCTTAACTAACAGAACCAGTCAGTTCTTGAAGGGCTGCTTTAATTTGTTGGGAAAGAAAAGGGTTGTAAAAAGTGCAGATTGCTTTTTTTATATTGACAAGAGACGCTTAGTATTAAGCCTCTTCATTGGGCCTGCATTGTTTTTAAGGTGGGAGAGAAAAGGGGGTGCAACAAGTTATGCAGATGAGATGTTAATTAAGCAAATGATGAATTAGAATATACCAGTACAGACTAGCCTATTGGAATGAGAGTGTGGGAATGGGAGGCTGAGAGAGCCAGCTGTACTTTTCCCTCTTCAATCAAGCCCCCCTCCCCCACTCTCTCTGCCGCCCCAAGCTCACTTGTGCCCTTCAGGCCACGGACACACCTACCCTCACTTCAGCCTGACAAACATCTTTTAAACAGAAATAAGTGTACAAGTGAAAGAGCTCTCTCTCCCTCTCTGCTGTTTCCTTCTGCCGGACATTAAATCTTTGCGGAAGCTTCACTATGCGGCCCTTGCTGTGCAGGACCCATAGTAACAGCCACTCATGAGGATATAATGGAACATAAATGAATGAATGAATGGCAATTCACATGGTAATGAGAGAAGAGGAGGCAACAGGAAGTTTTGTTGCTGGTGTTTTTTTCCCTAATTTTTCAATTGTTTCTCATCTGCTTGGCAAATGAATGGTTGGTTGGTTCTTTACAAATGAACTCTTTCATTAAAGCTTGAAGGAAAACCGGCGCCTAGAATTAAAAAAGGTAAAATAAATTGTAAATGATAATCAGTTATCACTTTTATTGAATTTACATATTCAGGTAGTGCCGGTTCTAACACATTCTACATTTGAATTGTGATTGTGTCATGTAATATGAATGATTGAATGATGAGTCAAATAGGTGTTTTTCTTAGTACAAGGAAATACAGGAAGATTGACATACGGTAGCACGCCCTTGGTAAACATAAATTCAAGATGACTCCCCTTTTTTTATAAACAAATGACCTGTTTAATCACCAAAACATGTACTCCTGCCATTACATTAATTGTGTGGCAAAATTTTCAATTTGTGAAGCCCTGGCAAGTGTGCTTCCATATCTAGTATATTCAATACCACTATATCCACCAAGTCAGTTAGGACTGCATCTATACTCTGGCGATATATATCCCAGTCTAGCCTTCCATGTGAGCACATATCTGATGCCACTCAGAAAAAGCTACTAATTCCAGTGTTGACACATCATCTGATAAATGCCAACTTAATATGTCCAAGATGAAATGCCACCACACTGCAAATAATATTACAATATTCTCAAGAGTATAGACATTCAGAGCTCACTTGGCATACCGGATGGACAGGAGAGCGGAGTCGGGTAAGTTAAGGGGAGGTGAAGTGAGGGTGATGGTGAACAGCAGCTGGTGTGACCAAGGCTAGTATTTTACTTTGTGTTCCTGCTGATGAGCCCCGTGTTGAAGGCAGTGGTAAAAGAGTTTTTATCCAACCACAACTTCTGGTTGGGGAACGTCCTGTCGGTGGTTTTCAAAGATGTGCTGGCCACCAGTCTCCCAAATAATTGCAACTACATTCATTACCACTTGCTCATGGTGGGGCAGGTGAAAGGTTGAAATCCTCAACCACAATAAGGGCACTGGTACTGTACCTTAAACAGTGAGTTTAATGAAGTCCACACAATGCAGTCTCCATGTTTGCCTAAGGTGAAATATGCTATGCTGACTATGATTGAAGTAAACATTAGAGAAAGGTAGAAATGATGAAACTTGAGAACGGAGCGGTAGTGTGTGAGAGTAACAATACTGGGCATATGCAGCACTAAGGGAAAAAGCCAGTCACAGTTCCAGCAGACTCTAGAACTTTGTGGCAGAATACAAAAGCAAATTCTCTAGTGAGCGACAACAAGTTTCTGGCAAACTATCTAAACACTTTGTGCACTCGTTTTGAGTCTGCAGCCAGCAGTGCTAAAGGTGCTAGCAACGCTAGCAATGCTAACAATGCCAACAGTGCTAATGGTGTGCCCAACAGCACTTTCACAGAGCCTCTTAAAGTACAACGCTCCTTTACCATAACGGGGATGCGAGGAAAGTGTTCAAAAAAGTGAATACCAGGAAAGCGGCAGGACCAGATGGGATCCGCAGCAAAGATCTCAAAGCCTATGTGGACCAGCTGGCTCTGGTATTTACATTTTTAACCTCTCCCTGATGCTGGGTGTCGTTCCAGCATGTTTTCAACAATCCGTCATCATTCCTGTCCCAAAGATACCCCAGCCAGCCTGGTTGTCCTTACATTGGGCATAATGAAGTGCTTTGAAAAGTTAGTAAGAGATCACCTCATAACTGCCAGACGCCATAGACACATTATGGGTTGCATATCGCCACAAATGTTCTACAGATGATGCCATCAAACATCTGTCATGGTTTTGCCACATTAGCACCTCGGGGACTTGTCAATGTCTTTACCATCATAAACTCCTTAGGGACTTTAGACTGTCCTCCAAGGTGCTATGGTGCTTCTACACCAGTTCAATTCTAAGCATTCTCAGGGGGAACATCACACTATGGTTGCGGAACATCACTGAATATGATAGACAGGCTGCGGAGAGAGCGATACATTCAGTGGAGCGCATCATTCAGACCGAACTCTCCAACCTGCAGACCATCTCCTACTAGCGTTGCTGGACCATGGCTAGAAAGACTGGGAAAGACTCCAGTCGTCTCAACAAAGGATTCTTCGCTCTGTTGAGGTCAGGGAAATCGCTTTTGCTCCCTAAGGCCAAATGCATGAGGAGGAGCTTCCCGTAAGATATACAAGCTTGGACTACCTCACATATCATACACAGGAGTTTTTCACTGAACATTAACTACTAATTATTAATACATCCTGCTCAATTGAAAAGCATTATGTTGCACGTACGCTTTTACACTGTTTTGGACTACTACTTTACACCCTACAATGTTCACCCCCAAACTGTACACTACTTAAACATCCTATATTTATATCTGCATCTTGATGTTAGTGAATACTGCATATAGCAATTACATTACATTCCACTCTTACTTTTTGTAGTTATATTATAGTCTCTGTATATTTTTAATCTTTATATGTTTATTTAGCAATGCTCTTCTTTATACATACACTGACATACCAAAACTCTTGCGGTAGCAGTATGTAAATTGTTTATGATTATGATGTGGCATTACTTTAGAGGATTTGGGAATGCCCACACCTGTGTGAGATGTGAGGTGTTATATTGTGAGGGAGGCTGAACACAAAAGTGTGTATTTGGGTTGAAACGAGGCATGATAGTGGGGCAAATGTGCAGGCCACACCATGAGAACACACTCCACACTAGTATGGAACCGCTAACAGCCTGCACAGTGCCTTGATGACAACTAGGGTCCATGGCTTACAGAACTACGCCACATGTTAAGGCACTGTGTTCAGTGTTGTGATGTTAACAAAGACAGTCTGGCAGGTCTTATGCTCCCATGTCCTATGTAAGCTAAAGAACCTTGCATTGATCACGATCAGCACCCGTGGCCAGTCCACTGTGGGTGGTAATGCTTTCTATGATATATTCCCAGTACACACGTGACACTGTGGAACAAGGAATGTTAAATGCCTGCACAATTTTAAACAGAATGCCCTGTTTTTTATTTCTCTATATTATATATTTTTATATTATATATTATTTCATATTCTATCTTTATACTATCATACTGTTTGTTTGTGAGAGGGCAGTTGCTTCATGTATGACTACGTATATGACAAACACACTTTGATTTGGTTTCTGTCCTGCAGTATATGTCCAGCCAAGGCGCAACCAAACCTTGTCAGACCATTTTAGAGGACACAGCCTTGCATGGTTTCAGAATTAACGCATTCTGAGGATATTAGCTTCAAACAACCCCGACCAATCCACCCACCTCCTCTCTGTCCACCCTTGAAAGCATGTGGTGACCTAGGGATGTGTAAAATGGGGGCAAATGAATTGCTTGGGCACTTGAGATTCTCTCACCATTACAGTGGGCTGCCCTACCTGTGTTGAGTCAGCAGTGTGCTCACTCTATCCGTCTAATGGACAGCGCTGGAATTTAATTAGCAAGAAGCCGCAGAGTGGGGGCCTGAAGATTACCCGGGACAAGAGGAGCAGCACAGCAGCGTCGGCCTATGTGTGTGTGTGTATACAGCTACAGCTAGGATACATCACAGGGGCTGCCTATTGCTTGCCACTTCATTTCTATCGTATCTGCACTGCGAAAACCCAATGTCCATGTGATTACAGAGACGTTTGTGCATATAAAGAGTAATAGGCATTTAATTATTCGGAGGACATAAGGGGAAAGTTAATGGAGCTTAGCGGTCTTTCTGTTACAGCTCAAAAGTAACTGGACAGTGACACCACTTTTCTTGTTTTGGGTCTGTGAATCATATTAACTACCCACATGGCAATTTTAAACATTATTGTTTCACATTTTAGTCACCATGGGTAACAAACTCTCTTTTGGGTAACAATTTCTCAACTATGCCACAAAAATGAACATCCATACGCTTTCTAGAATAAAACATCAAGATTGGTTGCAGAAAGCATAATAGATCTCAAATGCCACAATTTTATTTAACTGTAAATGACAAAATATATTATTTATGTATCTTATACAAGCAAACAGCTAAATAAACCAGAATATAAGTGCATCATAATTCAAACAAACTCATAGCATATAAGGTAGGTAAATTTATTTTATGCTTGCAGCTGTGGTGTGCAAGTGGTGCATTCCATTGCATGACCTATAAATTCTTTCACATTTTGTACTTTAACCTTACAGTCACTGTTTTTAATTCAAAGATAATGCTTTAGAGAACAGAGTCGAACAAAAAGTCGAAGTAACTAACAAAAATGATGTCAGTGTCCAGATTTCTCAAAAACTGTGCTGTACCTACCTCACAAAAAGTTAAAATGTACAGATGCTGTAACCAAACACCACATTCTTAAAATAATTACATACATAAAATGAAACGCTAAAAGAAAAATATACACAAAGTCTATGAGAGTATGAAAAGTAGGAAGATGCTAGAAAAAAGACAGAAAGAGAGAGGGGTGGAAGTTACTCATTTTTGTCTGCCAGGTCATAGGCAGAGCGGTTGGGCCGGTCACACAGTACAGAGGTCCTATGAGTGATTGTTGCCTTATCTTTGTACATCTGACTTTGAACTATACCTTCATTCCCCTCTCCTGCAGTAAGGCAAAGCAGGGTTTCCTTGTTTGCAGCCAATGCTGGCAGAGTCATGTTTAGCTTTGTCTACCACAGCTTCAGCTTTCTAGGAAGGGTTTTCTACCAGCAATGTTTCAGAGAATACCAGTCTAATACAGGGAAAGGTGTATTTAGCATATGTAGCTGGCCTGTAGATGACCTTTGCCATGGAATATACATACTGCATTGGTCCAGTTGGTTTTGAAATGCAAATAAAGCATGGGTAACATTATGCACCTTCATAAGAGGAGCACAAAGAGAACCACACAGCGAGATCAAAGGAAACTAAACACATATAGCTAGAAATTACAGTTGAGTGGACAGGATACACCTGACTTACATAGGTGTTGATGGTCCTGATAAAAAGGGTGGTGTCCAACTTTTTAAATGTTCATAGGGCATCACATAAGAAGTTTACTTAAAATATTGTTGCACTGCTATCAGAATCTCAGTGATAAAGTGTGCCATTGAATGTTTACATAACTTGTAATTTCTGAAGTGTAGAAGCCTGACACTCTTCATAATAAAAGACTTGTTCTTGTTCTATCAGAGAATGTATTTAAGACTACCACTTGACCATGCCTTCAGTGTTAATCAGAGGCTAGGGCTCCTGAGCGAGTACAAAATAAATGTATTGATTTCATGCTTTTGTGCAAAATCATATCTAAATCATATAATTTGTTTTTGTCATTTATGCCACCTTCATTCACTAATTCACTAATTACATACAATTTAATTACTTAACTTAATCATTCATTCAGTGAATTATTATTTTTTTATTAATATAATTGGAGCAAGTTGGCGGAGCTCCTGATGTTTGAGCCTCTGTCTCGTTACTAGCAAGTTCCTTGAATGACAGGGCCTTTTTTTTTGTGAGAGTGTCAAGCACTGACTAGCAAGCAGCAATTGCACAGCCCATTTCTCTGGTTGGCAGCAACAGCACCCAAAGAGCAGTTGTGGGTTAGGTGCCTCACTCAAGGGCATGTCTTGTCGGTTAAGGGATTTGAACCAGCGACCTTCGGATCACAAGGCTGGTTCCTTAAGCCCACCCGAAAATTCCTCCTGTTACTCACATTATATAGTTGTACTTTATATTTAAAAACTGATGTACCGCTTAAATTCTAAATGAATAAAATGCTAATCAAATCTAAAAGTAGATTTGGTTTAATCTACCACCATAATCAACTGTTCTGTTGGAACATCTAAATACACAAGGAACATCAAAATAATCTCAAAACAACAATCTATATTTCACAACAGAAAGCCAAGTCTTTCTAGTGCCAGAGATTACCAGAAGGTGAAGTATATCAAACTCTTCACATTGGAATGAGAGGCTAGAGGCTTTCCTTTCCCCCAGAGGCCTGGTGAACAGATTCAGGCTCATCACTCAGCCCAGTGTAACAAAAGGAGAGGTGGGGGGACCCAAACTGTGATTAGAGGTCTCACTGAGGAGTCCACTCATTCAAAACATGCATGCGAGGAGAACCTTCTTGCCCATTCTTTTACAGATTTAACCAATTAGCTTGGTCACACAGCTCCGCACCCAGATGGTTCACAACTAATCAAGTGTCGCTTTTGTTTTGTCTGTGAAAACAGTGTTATTGGTGAAGTGCTGAGGATAGATGAGGCTACCAATGGCCATTGATGGAGAATGCACTTCTCAAGAAATCTCACAAAAACTAAAGCAAAAATGGAAAATCTCAATTAAGATTCATGGGTACCATTTAAAAGGAAGCATATTGATTGCAAAAAGCTGGTGTTTAAAAGGAATTCAATTGACATGACAGCTGGTAGTGATCCCTCTTACCAGCAACTGAGCAACTTTTGTTCTTCTACATATTACTTAAAAGTGATATTCATGTTCAAGGAATTGGCCACAGTGTGGACCGCCAAGCCATTTAAAATGCCAAATGGTGGTATAAAAAAGTTTCATAGTAAGTGGTTCCATAAAGAATGTATTTGATTTTTTGATTACAACAAATCAGAAATGAGGATTTAACTCTTACATGTAAGACATTTCTTAGAAACACAGTGCTTACACCTAAAAATTGACAGTCTAGGGGTGTCAAAATGAAATGTTGTATTGACAATAGCAAATTATTAAAAGTAATCTTGACCATTTGTTTGTCCGTTGTCACTATCATGTTTCAGAGTCTTTGTTCCTTAGGGCTATAGAACTGAACATCAGAATTTAGCAAGTGTCAGGGCTTGTGGTCTGGCCTGGACTGTGCCATTGTCTTATCCCTATTTACTTACTTATTTATATTTCTCCAATTTAGACAGATGGAGAGACTGGGGGTCTTTCTGGGGATAAATAGTTCAATAATTTAAAGTCAGTTCCACACTTAGCCTGCAACCCCACCACCACCCTCACCCATTTTAATTATTAAAAACAACATCTGACAAAAACAGAAACACTAACAAAACAAAACAGCAAAAAAACTAACAAAGATGACATGTAACCTTGCTTAAAGAGCAAACACTTTGTTAGCAAATGGATGCTTTGTAGTCTCCACCACCTGGACAGAGTCCAAAAAGGTTGGACAGTTTCATAACGTATGCAGAGCGTTTCTCCAATCTCGACTCACTCACCACCCCTGAACTCCTGAAACGAACATTGGCTTAATTAAATCCAGAATGCATCTCCCTCTGCTCTTGCAGCATAACTGCTGCTGTCACAGAAGATTGATATATTCGACATCTTGACATGCTGGACAAAAGATTCAAAAGAGTTTTCTTGCTGAGTTGTGCGTATACCCCCCAGGCTTCACAAAGAGGAATAGGTCACCGCCTCATTGCTCAGTCACTGAAAGAGTTACCAGAGTAACCAGGAACTGAACGCTGAAAAGCAGCAAGCTAACTGACCTCCATTTAAAACAGTTAAGCCGCTAGTTAAAAGAGAGGACTGAACCAGAAAAGGTCTATGGAGGTCTAAAGTCTAACCTGAATGTTGCTGTTTAATAAAAGATTGATTAATAAAACAAACTAAATATCTGCACAAATGTTTAATTATCCAACAATATGTTTATGCCATAAACAAATATAAATGCTGTGAAATGTTTAAACTGAAAGGATTCGAGAAAACTAGCACATGTCAGTAACAGCACAGAAAAATAAATCTGTCTACAACTGAAGAGCAGATGGGCATAAAGGGTATAAGGACAGACAAGCAAATGAGCTAACATATTCCTTATGACAGTACTAAACACACATACACACACACACGCACGAAAGAGCAAAGAAGCTCCTGTTCAACACCAAACCACAGTCTTTCTTCTATATTTTACCAGCCATACGGTAGTTTATTTTTCACTTCTTTCACCATCTGTAGCAACTTTCCCCTACAGACAGCCACAGCTGTCCCGTTTCATGTCTGTGCTCTCTTTTATATGCCAGTCCAAAATGACTCTGCCACACAATGGTGTCCCGTGCCTCAATCGCCAGGGCCACGCTTTCTTCTTGGCAGCAGAAAGAGCCTTTTAAGATATCGAGGCTACTGATTTGGGAGAGAAACTGTAAAAAAAATTGTTAATGAATTCAAAATGATTATCTTTATGTTATTATTACTACCCATCCAATACAGCAGCTGGCTGGTAAGATTTATCAGCATCAGTAGAAATTCTACCAGTACTCCTTTCAAGTTGCTTATTTGATACATGACAACAAAGACCAGGCAGAAATGTGCAGAAGAATTAGGTCTCATGCTCTTATATCACTCTCACAGAGGTCGCTATTTCAGCAGTCACCAAGTGCTTTCCTATGTTACAGCAATACAGGCAGAACTGTTCACTGGTTAAAATAATAAAACATTTTAAATGCATGTAAAACTTGTTCTTTATGTGAAGAAAAAGAAAATAAACACTAATTAACCGAAGCTCACTGAGCTTTTTAAAACAATTCTAGAAAGCGCCATACTTTTGACTTTGAGAGCTTACATATATACAGTCATAATACAACAGCCATACAGTCGTTGTATAAAATGATTTCTATCAATATTATCTGTTAGCAAAGTGTTTAGCGCTTCAAAACTGGCACTGCTATCCATGACAAACTTTTATATCGGTCAGGCTCTAGTCATTATACACTGTATTGACTGAAAAAAAAGCTTCTCAGTAGGCCTATGTAAAATGAACCTCAGATCACAGTGCACAGGGCTAAATTTGAATTGCATGCAAGACAAACCAGTATGTATAGCTGTGCATTGTTCAACACTGTAAACACGTGTATTGATCGATAGACAGCAGCATCATGATCAGATGAACACTCACGCATGACAGAAAGCATTGACATTACAGAGAAGAGGCGACAATGTGCGGGTGTTACAGATCAATCCCACCACACATCACATGGAGTAAGGCAGAAGTCCATTTTAGCCTGAACGTCAGTGTACAGGGCTTAAAATGTCATACATATAGCAAAGGCAGCTTTAACCTCTTAATAGCATTTTATAGCATTAATGAAGAATTTATAGTGATTGCTAATTACTAAGTCTTAAAATCAATAACTGGACAATCAGTAACTAGATTCGTTTTCAAAGAAATGTTAAATAGAATCATAGTAAGTAATATGGCGCTTTGGAAATCGAGAAAATCTTTCTGTCTATGTTTTCCTCATGTGCTTGCACATTTGTAGCCAGAAAAAGGGCAATGACATGGCAATTAGGTGACTTGAAAAGTTTTTCCCTGCTCAGACTCTAGTCACACATGAGCTGTCTGCTCACTTCAGATGAAGTCCTCATCAAGTAGTAATACAAATAAAGTTCCTCACAATAAAGGCCCAGCAATGCCGCGTTCACTACCGGCAGGGTCTTAAGACAATGGGACTCTTGTTGAATGGCATGCAAGCACAAAGGCTCCATTCTCTGAACTTAGCCAAAGCTGCTGTTCTGAAATAGAAGAGATGTCTGGTGCTGCTGCAAGACTAGAACAGTAAGAACAGTTGAAGACTCTGTACGCATGCTTGGCAGGAATAGAGTCATTTGGAGCTGGGACGACTAGCTTAAGTAAAAGAAGAAGCATGGGAGATGATAAAAGACACCTGCTGAAGGCACTATTCAAACTGGCTAATATAAAACAAATCCTGGTAAATAAAACTACTGGTTTAGAAACCTACGTCTACAGGGTTACTTCAGCTGAATAATTGTACTGTCATATTAAAACACACCAGCTGATCTTTACACTGCCTAAGAATTTCATGATACAAAAACAGAAACATTAATGTATGCTACCGTCTTTGTTCTTTGTTATTATCATTCACATTAAACATTCTATTTCAGAGATACAAGGTACTTTCTTACCATAGCAATGAAAAGTAGAGACATTATAAAAAGCAGTGTAGGCTCTGATCTCCCCTTGTGGGTCTACTTCACGACTGAGGAGTTAATACAGAACTAATTAGTGAAAGTTGGCTGGTGTCAACCCCCCAACCCTGCCCTGCATCACTGCACAGCGCTGAGGCCCAGAGCACAGGTGCATACCCCTCCTCTCACACTCCACAGCACTGAACACCCTCTCATCAGTCCTTCATCAGACCTTATGCACATTTGTAAAAAACATATTAAGGTGAACCCTTAATTAATGGTACATATATGAATGGGCTTGGGGAGGAATAGTGGCATAAATGTTGTGTAAAGCTTTTCAATTTAAAAAATTGAGTTTATGTGTGTTTGTCCTTGTACATTTTTTAATTTATAGGAAAACCATTAAAAAAGAACAGGCAAAACAGCTACTTCTATTTGAATTTCATTTTAATTAAAGATTAAGATCAGGCTTTAAACTAGACTTTCTTATATAAATTCTTATTACATACGTTTTCTTTTTGCTATGCCTCACAGTTTTATGAAGAACGGACAGAGAAGGTTAAAAATAAAACCCTATGACTTTCAATTCTGTATTGTCTTTTTCTGAATTTTTACTTTTTGGTTATGAAAGGTTTTGATCTGACAGAGACAATATGTATAAGCCCATGTCCCAAAACTGTAGAAAAACATGCATGCGTGTGTGAGCATAATCACAAAAGTGGTTTAAAAATGATATTAAAAAAAAGGTCAGCATTTTTTTTGGTCTTGTGATTGTTGATGTATAAAGCCCTGAGACTGAATATGGTCTAAATCTGCAGAGAGATTGGCACTGACAATAGACACTAAACGGATTACATGAATTTGCCATGCAATCAGGTTTATGAGAAATTCACCCTGTGAAGGCATGCACTGTTCAACTGAACTTACAATGTTTCCCCACCCGAGAACCTTATCTCCTTTGTTTAATCCAATCAAATTGCAGGAAAAATGGTTCAAAAAGAGGGCACTTGCAATGATATTAAAAGTGACAGCACTGTATCACATTGTTTGATCTCGTTGGTCCTTTAACACTGGGCCTACACCAGACAAGTGAATCTAAACAGAAGTGTGAACACTGTGGTTTCTGTACAGCAACTTTCTTTAAGCTCACCTCAAAGGCACAACAATTTATTTTTATGAATGGGTATCAACCTCATTTGTAATGAATGGTAATGTGTGAATGTGTGTATGTGGGAGAGCATAGTGGCATGACCGTTGTTGCAGTACCAGTGCTGGATGGTGGCATTTAGGGAGGAGAAAGGGAGAGAGTGAATTGAGTAGAGTGGAGTGAGGGTGGGGGGTCCCTACCCACAATGTGTACAGCAGTAACCACAACAAAGGCTGTGGTTCATCCCACAATAGCCTTAAATAGATCCAAATTATTGTTATTCCTCCGCCTGTGGAAAGAAAGGGAAACACAAAACGGCTGCAACTCAATACGTGCCAAAAGTCAGCCAGGAGATACTGGTGGATCCTGCTACGTTCAGAAACCACGACAAAAATCTATGTGGCTGCGCATTTTAAGGACAGTACTAACTTGTCAGCTTTTTTTTAATATAGGGATAGATAATTCAGACCATTTATAGACAGCCTGTAAACAATAACAAGTATATAATATCTTTATAAACTGAATAGTAACAACCAGATTGAATGGCACTATTTTACCAGTTTATATTTTCTGTTTTATTTTTTCAAACACTGAATTGAAAAACAATCTCATGGATGTTCCTAACTTTTTTATTTGGCACTACTGTTTGGTGCATTTTTATTGTGACAATGTCTCTCAGTATTAGCACCCGCCCTTATGGTCTCTATGAACCACTGATCATACATCCCTTCCTCCATTCAAATTTATCTGAAGCACAGCTAAAGGTTCAGCTCTTTTCCTTAAACTATAGTTCATGTGTAATGTTTCACTAATAATTACATAACCTACATATTAGTTTCATAGTTGTTAATCTTGCAACTTTGAGTGCATGCAGTAAATGTAGTGCAATTTATTCAACTTATACAAAATTAGACCTCAGAACAACTGTTGTATATTACAAAGAGTACCTGTACTGTACTATTTTTCTGACACTCACAGTAGCCACATTCAGCCACATGCATTATGCAGCTGAGGTGTAGAGCGAGAATTTAAACAAACTTTCTGTTCTGACAGAACTTGAACTCGGTGCGCCTTGAGGAATGCGTCATCAAACTTAACTAGTTTAGAAAGACACACACTGCAAATCTCTTTAAGAGCTCAGAGGGAAGTGGGTCAGACGTCTTTGCAGTCATTCAACATGCAAACAGTTCATCTCGGTTGGCCCTCAGGTCAGATAAGGTAAGAGCAATATAAATATCTATCAGTTTCCCTCTAAATGTACACATAGGTCCAGACTGGGCCATGTTATCTTTCTAAAACAGCAGTATCCTTCCATTGTGTTGTCCCGGGTGAAAACAGACCCGAATCAAATGCAAATACAGCTCAATAAACAAGTCGGAGTACGTCTAACTCTCACAACTGATATATTTGAAGAGGGTTCGGTTTATGATTGAAGGCAGAATAAAGCTTCTTTATATTATTACGTTAAACCTGGTAAGTGTTCTCTTTTTAATGCTTTGTTCTATTTAAAAAGGGTTTTTAGAATCAGTACTTGACAAGTTCTTGGTACTTAAGTTCTTTTGACTTTTGATAACTTCAAATACAAGGTGATCTAAATAAATACATTAAAACTTGACCTACAGACCAATCAAACGATAAAGAATATGGGTATTCCTTTCATGTGATAAATGTTATGTAGTAGAAGAACAAATACAAATATCTTTTTAAAAATATTCATCACTTTTATCACATTTTTCAAGCCTTAAATTTAGCATTCTGGACTTATAACACAAACCCCAAAAATGCAGTCTTACTGTTGCAACACTAAGCAAACACATTATTCAAAATGTGACACAAGCAGCCTTTTGTACCTCAGTAAAAGAGTCTTAAAATAGGCAACAGTTACTAGCTGAAGTTGAAGTCTACATCTCCATGGCTATACCCCCACTCCTGACTTTTAAAAGCTTAAAAACCAGCCTGGACTCCATTCCAGCACCCAAACAAAACCACCTGTTTTAACTAGAGGTCAAAGGGCAAACCAGAACCACAGCAGCTCCCTTCGCTTGACTGGCTGCTAATGAGACTGGCTGTTTATCTAAGAGGTCAAATGCCTTGAAGATAGGGCCACAACCCTAACATCTTAAGCCACGACCTTTCCCACGTGCGGCGTGAGTCTGACGCCCGCGGGCCATAAATTAGCCCAGCTTTGCAGCCTGTTCCCCAAGCCCCAAACAGACCCCAACTGGGTGACTGAGTCTCTTTTACTTCAAAGACATGTGATAGAAACTTAAGATCCACAACATTCAAATTAGAATCTGTATGACGTATAAATTTACAGGGAGGGCATAAAGCAAGAAGGGAATACAAAGTTTAAACTTTTACAAATGCAAAAATTGCTAGATTAATAAAACAAGAAAACACCAAGCATGTGATATGAACGGCATAATACAGAAGCAAAGTGAGGTTAAAAAAATCAAGCCTTATTGATAAGTGAATCAATATGACTGCAGTAATAACTTTAATTACTGACTCTATGCGTCCTTAAAACCGACCACTTTGGCCATCTTAGAATGAGGTCAGTGTCTCTTCAGATGGCTTTTAATCACAGTAGCTTTAGCCTTGCTCCACTGCTTTAAATAAGACAGAGGAGGAAACCTGATCGGTCTGTATGCAGCCCAGGATGGAGGGAGAGAGAGACAGGGAAAGGGACAGAGAGAGGAGGAGAGTGAGTCATTAAACTAGTACGAACATCACATTCTAAAACACTCCTGTCTCTTTTACGTTCTTTTTCTAGCTTTTGTTCACTTGTACCTCTTATTCACAGTCACATCCTATAAAAAATATCAGGACCACAGCAATTAGGATGTTAGCAGGCGCAGAAGCCTTCTGAATGGCCTTTCAGAACATCAAAACTGAGGATTCGGCTAGACTGTAAAGAAATGAGCTTTAGCCGCAGTGTGTGGTGCTCATAGTGATTCTAACACAAAAGGCCCTCAAAGGCGCTGGGCTTTTGTGCTGCGACCAAGTCAAAGTGATTCACATGCTCCCCCTTTTCCGACCTGCAACAACCAAAGCAGAGCCTGTGTGTAGCCACGTTCAAAACATCACTTTCGTGTTCAATCCTAAAGGGGCATGTTTACAGCTTTATTTCATCTGCTTTAGCCGAGAGTTAAACAAAATGTTTACACTTTTGTCAATACCCCATCAAAGAAGGAGCTGGGTCCATGTAGAAGCGATGAGTTCGGAAGGGAGGAAGATGAGTTTCCTTCCTCGCACCAATAAAATGGGCATAGGCTGCCAACTCACTTAGGCTTTAGAGCAACAATTTGCGAGCAGGAGGAAATGAAAGTAATTAAGGTGCTCAGTTTGCCTGGTGAAACAAAGCGCTTTCCTTGCCTTCCAAGTGAAAGCCTGTGTTTGTGTTGCTGTCAGTACAAGACAGATCCCCTGCTGCCTCTTGCCAATTACCCGTCTCTCCATCAGATATTTGCCTTGGACTTCTCTGTTTGAACGCTTCATGTATAGGCTAAATCCAAGGCCATATCTACAAACTGAGCAATACAGAGGACTAAATGTACAAGGGGACAATTGGTACTCAACTGTTACTATTTTTCTCCTTACCCTAACTACAAAGATCAATGACACTTTACACATGGAAGTTCTGACAACTATAATGGGCAGACCTTAATGCCTGTGACTATTGTTGAGTGCAGCATGAATGTGTGGCTAATTAACTTTCCAGGTAACTTAGTTATGACACCTGGCAGCTAGTAGTTAGTTCATTTTGATTCTATCTATTTAGAAATAAATGGGAAAGAGTACACATTTATGTCTAAGTACATTTATGAATAAGATATTAATTAGCACAATTCAGGTTTAGAAAGTTTTAGAAAAATATACATCTTGTATCTCTTGTAAAATCAATACCTTTTTACAGACAAGTCGCTTTTGTGTCTTAATACTTTTGAACACCTTATCACAGCCAAGTGTTTGACAGCGCTTTACTAAATGTACATTTGTGAAGCCAAGCTGACAGAGATAATGGACATATTGCACAGTACAAGCATCAGTTGTTTCTATGCCAGTGTTGATCAAATCTGGGCCTATCAATAGAATGAATGAGCAGTGTGAAACAGGAATGTGATAAAATCATAGTGTTTCTCCCATGCCACTACCACTTTATTGCATGCTTGTTACATTAATGGTGTTTGCTCCTGATAGAACTTAAAACTGTGCATGAAACCATGAGTAGGCAGAGACTTGTTTAGACTGTGCATCTTATACAAGCTAGGTTTCTTTGGAGTGATGCCATTGAAGAATAGCTTCTCGTTCCTTAGAGGACCATTTCTGTAAATGAGGGGTGTAAAGGTTTTTTTTTAAGTTTAAAGAACCTTGCACATAATGCAATGTCCTCCAACGTCCAAGCCAGCTCTTTCAGAGACAAAATGACACTGGTATGCAACCTGACACTTTCTATGGTATAGTATATCTGACCAATACAATGTATAAACTATACATGAATAGAGTGGCACTGCTTGTATACTTTGACCATTATGTGCCTAGGGAATTAATTGACATAAAAAAAGGGACTTACCTGCATGTACAAAGTAGGCCAAGTACAGGTCAAGCTCCTTTACTGAAACTCCTATGTGATGTGGCTGCACGCACAACCCTGGATTCGAGCACTGTGGAGATTTAACCAGCCTTTCGCCATCAGTACTTTCAAGCGGAATACCTTTGAATAAAATCACCATAACCAGGTCCAAGCGCCACACTTTGTCCGCTTGGCGCAAGCAGTCGATCCTTCTCATCTTGCCCTTCTGATCAGGGTTGGAGAGAACACAGCACGGTGGCTTTTTCCCCGTCACAGTGAGCACGAAATCCTCGCGGAACTCTGGCCGGATGTCCTTGCGGAGTTTGGCCAGCAACCGCGATGCCCACTTCTGCTTGACCTCTGCCTTTTCGGCCAGTAGCTCGTCCTTCACTGCCCGCTCCTCTTCCTTGGACATGCGTTTCTCATGCTTTTTGAAGTACTTTCTCTTGCGGGCCTGCAGGTTGAACCAGGTGTAGGCGAAAGCTCGAACGTGGGGCAGCAGCGCTTCGATGAAAGGATGGAATTCATCCTGCAAGATCAGAAAAGGGGCAGAAAAAAATCAGGCAAGTAAAGAAAAATGAGACGAGGCAGTTTAAACTGCAAAAGCTTCAGAAAATAAAGTTACAGTGAAAGCAATCCAAGCTCACATTGTATGTAGGTACAAGCAAGGGCAAAACTGCTGAAACACATTTTAATTTTAGAAAAAACTGTCCTTTATTTATTGTAGGAGGAAATGTATGCTAGAAAACAATTTAATATACATACGAATAATAATACACTGGTAATTATGTGTGTATGTGGGTTTTTATAACAACGTCAGTTTTCGTGAAGTCTTTGGGCTTCCTTAACAGGGAAGACCTCAAAAAGGTTGAGTGGAACCGCGAGCCGAGGGCTCTGTGTGTATCTGTGTGTGTAAGGCCCGTATCTTGGCTCTCTGGCAAGAATGCGGGTCTGCAGGGGTCTGCCAGGACAGAGAAAAAGAAACAACTGAGCAGGGGAATCAGACTGGCTATTTTTATCTGTTCTCTATAAAGGCGTATACATAGGCACAGATATACATACGCACTGTTCCAAAAACAGCATAGATAATGCTTTACTTAATATCACATCCAAGCGTGGCATTTTTCAGTTAGGAATGTGTGCTGGGAGAAGGTAGTGGATGCAAACTGATTTCAACTGCAACCTGCTACGTTTACACAAACTGGCAGAATATCAATTCACACTACAAAAGTTCACCAAGAAAAAAACACCACCTGCATATCTTTTCCATTCATGCATTCAATATACTTATTTGACATTATATTTCTTCTCACGATATGTTTATAATCATCTCGTATTGTTATCAGTCATATTATGAAAAATATCAGCAGCCCATACTTTTTTACTTTTTGGCCATGCATACACAGCACAACCAATGAAATGAGAAAATGTCAGTTTCTTTAAAACTTTCTCTTTTCTCAGCTAAAAAGAAATTGCAAAAGACTTAAATGCTTTATGACTCACAAGTACAAAACCCTAATAACTAGGCAAATAACTAATAAGTAAGCCTAATATTAAACAATTTAGGATTTCACACAGAGAGAACTACAGGGATTAAACTAAATTCAAAGAACAATGGCAACCTGCCAATCAGTAAAATAATGTTTCCACAAACAGCCATAGCCCTGCTACAAGCCCCAAATTCAGCCCAGTGAGCTCAAAGGGCTTGCCAGCAAGCAAACAAAGTGTGCCTTCAGTGTCATATGTGCAAAAGCAAGTCAAATACTACACTAATTTGAATATTGCCAGGTTGCCGTAATAGCTGAACAGACTAAACTTTTGCAATCCATTTTTTACCAAAAGGCCACTTATTAAAGGCAGTATTACAATGTGCTCTGTATGAAGGCAGCTGAACAAGAAAAGCCCCTGCATAAAATTCAGAAATGTTCTTTAATGTCAGCATAAAAAGGGCTTAATTACAGATTTCAAAAAATTATTCTTTTATTATTTTATTTATTTCACTGCCCAACCAGCATAAAAGTATTCAAATTGTCACATATGACATATTAAAGAGGTTATTGATCTAATCACACTGTTTTATACAAATTGCAAAATTCTTTATTTATTTCAACTTTAACAGTGGATGTAGGGAACATTGTATCGGAACAGATCTGTGTCAGTGCATACTGCAGCATATATGTCTGTGTGTGTGTCTGGGAAAGGGAGTGAGAGAGTGACAAAGATATTAAAAAGGCACAGGATATGCTTAATAAGAAGCATTACTGTAAATGAATTAGAATTTTGGATATATCAGAAATACAACCATATGTGTTCAAATATATGCTTTGCGTTAATTTTGGAATTTGACTCCCTTGTCGCATCTCTAAGGAACACACACTGCTCTGTTTGGTTCTGGAATCAGTCCAAAGCATGGATTTTTTATCTTTTGTCTCCCCTGATTATTTGACTATAAAAGCCTGTTATAGTCAATGGCAGATATTGTCATAGAATGTGTAAATATATTTCCTTTAGATTATTTTAGAAAGGCTCCCTCGAGAAATGTGTTTCTGTGTGGGTGTACAAGTACGCTTCTTATAAAGTATGCTTACATGCATATTCCAATTTGATAAGTGCACTATAAATACAAATAACATCAAGCATTCGGGGGAAATGATAAATAAAACTTTTTCACTGTATATAGTATATAGTGACAGACCCATCAAATAACAGGCCTCTTGCTATAAGTCAGCCAACTATCTCTTACACAGTACAATACATAATGCTGTTTTGCAGTGAGCCTCCCTTGTAACTCTACATGATGGACTCACTTTTCCCTTTTTCCTGCAAGTCTCTCATTTGACATAAGCCGAGTTCAAGGAAAACTGTCGGCTAATGGTACTCTCCTGACAAAGGGGCGAGAAGCAGCCCAAATACAGCACACCGCTACTCACTCTTTCACACACACACTGCATACTCAAAGCCAATAATATAAGTTGTAGTAAGTAAGTCAGGATTTTTTTTTGACTTCTTAATTGAACTCAATTCCCCCTCTCGATTCCCCCTGTCACATCGCAGTGCTTTAGTATAGAACAATAGTGCATGGTGGTCTAAAAACATAATGGAGTCAAAAGCATTTACTATCAATAAAAGTTTACCTGTATGTACACAAATTCCTTTTTTTAAAAATTAAATATAAACAGAATAAACTTATATATTCTCAGTAAAAGATTACATTCAGACCCTCAATAATGGTTATCTGCTTAAATGAATTTACAACTGAGCAGGAAAGCAGGGAAAAAAGGCTGTCAAAAATCTTTACTAATTTTCTAAAATTTCAATAATCAGTCAAGTCAATCAAGGACTTGTTATTATAACTGAGCAAACATGTGAGGCCAATTTGATATGTGTAAGAACAATAGATTACACGTCCAGACAGCAGGTTGAAAGAAAACAGAGAACGAAGACGACACCGTATGTGCATTCAATGCTCCTTTGAGGACAGAGTCAACACTGTTGCATGTTGCTTAAGCACAAATAGAAACCACAAAACTATTTTAAGTATCATGAAAAGGTTTTCTACTAATTAATCAGTTACAGCACTCAGGACTTGTTTACATCTTTAATGTTTGTTTTTATATTTTTCAGTCAACAAAAAAATTCCAGCGCATTTTAGGTGAACTCTAATGAGTACAACAAAAAATCTAATATCATTCATCCTAAATGCCTGAATGGTTTTTGCTTAATATGTTTCACAAATCAATATGCAACACATTACATAACAAGTAATATGTTCAACTAATTAAAAATCAGAAAATTACAGAAAACATGTAATGAAATATACTCACATAATAACATAATTTGTGTTAAAGGGCCTGGTCTACCTGCCAGCCCCATCATTAGAGACCAAGTTACTAATTTATTGCAGAGAAATTACAAACAACTGTGAATCCATGGTTCCTAAACCCCATTATATCCTCACGTAAAAGAAGCTTAATTTTCCTGCACATTGCAAATTCCCCCAAGAGAGACTGTCTTCGGTTAACTTCTGTACCTTTTTAAACAATGAAACCTTCCTGTTACCTTACCTCACCCCAAGCCCCCTATTCCCACAATGTCAAGTTCATAACCTCAATCGTAAAAGAACAGAAATCTTCTCCCACAAGTTTCTCCAGTTTCTACATTTTCCCTGTCACCATCTGGTGCATGCAAACCAGCCCTGACAGCTTTACACTCCTTGCCAGTGCAGGACTGGCCCGGGCTTAAACCGCTCAGTAAAAGACCGAAAAACCAGCAGCCGCTGTCTGAGAAAGTAAGAACCCGAAGCGAAGGAGTGACAGCTCGGACTGAGACCGTCTGAAAAGCTTCGGTGTAAAAGAAAAGACATAAAGAGGCAGGCTGTGGAGGGCCACTTATAAAACTAACTTGCTGGAGGATGGAAAAGTGTGCATATCGCTTGTTTCTTTTTTTCTTGCTGCTACTATCCACTGCACATGGCACAATGAAAAGTTAGCCTGTTGGAAGAACGGTGAAAAGTTGGGCTGCTGCTGACACGCTGCACCTCAGAGACTCGAAAGATTTCCGAAAGCGTTAGAAAACTCCCTGACTTTTAAAGCACTGACACCATTTTGTACGTCTTTAGCCCGTTTCTTGTTCGCTAGGTCACAACACGCCGTAGCAAAGAGCTGAAAACGAAGTGGAAGCCGAAGCGGCGTGTTGGGTCTCGACAAAAAACTCTTAATACGCTGTCTAAGAAGCTGTAAAACTACACCGAAACCGAAAAGTTTGGGCGACTGTACGTGAGAGCTCGCTCAGACACGACTGCGTTGTTGCGCGGCTGTGGCCAAAGCCTCAGTACAGAATCGCTTCTTCGGAGACTTCACGAGCGTTAGCGTAAAGGCTGAAAAAGTGAAAAGTATAAGTCTAGGACTGTGTGCACATGGGTGAAGGTGGGCGCCATCCGCCATGTGCTAACTTTGCTCTGTCACACCAGCTATGTTGCTGCACACAAAGTTTAGTTCAGTCTTGAGCAATGTTGCTTTAGCCCCATGCATGCAGTCCCACCCAGGCAAAGCAGCAAATGCAACTAGCAATACAATAAAGCAGAGATTTTTAAACATCTCACTTACCTGTGTTAGGCATAGCGGAGAATACATATCTGTAGTCTTTTTGTAAGCTGAATTGTAAAGTGTTTGTGTATGTGTGTGTGGATGACTGTAACGAATCAGCGTGTCTATGTATGTGTGTGTGTGTCTGTTGTAAGTGTGTATGTGTGCGGGCTATATGTGTGTCCGCGTGCGAGTTGATTGCCGCGTCCGTGCGTATGAAAAGAAGAAAAAGGAGAAATAGATAGAGGGAGAGAGAGGGAGAGAGAGAGGGAGAGAGAGAGGGAGAAGGGGGGAATGAAATAAAAGCTGCTTCTTGCTTTTACATTTCCAAGTGTGCGGAGTGAGCAGCGCTTCACGGCTCCATAGAAGTGAACTTTAACCCCGCCTCGAGTTACACGCGCGCACACGCTCGCTCACGCACACAATCATACGCGCGCGGACCGCAGGAAACCAAAAAAGAAAACAAAACATGGACCGAGTTCCGTTAAAGCGGCGCCGCGACAGTTCCTTCTTCACAAACGCTCCCAACTTTGAGCAAAGGCATCGTGAACTGGAGATGGGAAAACGCACGCACGCGCGCGCGCACGCGCTCAGACTCCCACTCGCTCGCTCGCTCGCTCGCTCACTCACTCGCACCGAGAGGGAGATTTTTTTAAACGCCACGGCGGGTAAAGCAGCGGGACATTTCGTCTAGCAACTCATCGTGTGCTCAGAAAGAAGATTGTCTGAGCTTTAAAAAATATTTGCAGGGCAAAAACAGTTCATCCGGGCTGTTTTAGAGAGAAAAACCAACTGGACTTCAGTCTTTCGCGAGAGGTTTTTGTAGCAGTAGGGGGAAACGAGCATCGCAGGAGGTTCAGCGTGGAGCGAACCGAGCCGGATTTACGACACGATGCGGGAACAGCATGCCGAGGAGCTAATAATAATGCTGCTAATAGCACTAATAATGTCCTGTAATAGTGTCCTGAAAGCCCAGAGAGGCTGCGTGTTACAGTGAAAAAGCCGGCGGCACCTGATCCAGAGTCGTTATTTTCAACCTGAAAGAGAGATAGAGAGAATGAGAGAAAGAGCGTGATAAAGAGATAGAGAAAGAGAACGAGAGGGGGGACTGAAACTGAAGCCCGCACGGGGTCGAAGTCCGTCCGTGTTTCGGTGCGGAGAGGAAACGCTCCGCTCCTCCGCGCGAGCTGGAGAGTGAAGCACAGCGCCCTCAGCAGCGGCATACACACACACACACAGAGGGGCAGCAGTGTGTGTGCTAAACAAGTTAGATATCTAAAAACTACCGTAAACGCGCTGAAGTTGGTGTGCGTGGCCCGCGCAGACAGCAACAACTAGCTTAGGATATACAAGGTATATAGTATACATAGTACACATACACACACACACATACATATACTACGTAAGACTGCCATAGTGATATATGTACTGTATATGCATAATATTCAGCGTAAATAACCCTGGCTGCACAGTCCGGACAATAAAAGGCACAAATGTAAGAGCTGCAATACTCAATCCCTATGCAATATCACCTTCTCAGTACTAGCCTCCTGCTAGTACAGCACCTCACAGTAAGACACTTACATGTTGATTGTTCCTGACTCTGTCATACAAATGAGCATAAACCGTGTCAGTAAATAGACTAGTCTATTAATAAAAATCATAATAAATACACTGATTAAAGCACAATCTTTTAATTAAATATAAAATAGAACATTTAAAAATGGAAGTAAATCATCCTATTGTACATTAGTGAGGGTGTCCGGTCTTTTCCAATAAAACCTCTCAACATATTAAAAAGTGCGACTGTGATATTTAAATAGAGCTAGTATGCTTAAATGTTTATAGCTTAGGAAACCATGTACATAACAGACATAAAGAAACAGCACTAGCCTGTTACATACATTCAGGTGTAGCCTTTGGCGGTCTGCCAGTATTTCGCCATGATTAGAACTCAAAGTCAACAGTGCGCCCCCTAGCAACTGGACACACCAGTACACTATCCAGCCCTCCTTTCCTGTCTTATCACTGCGTCCAGACAACTCACAGTTTCAGTGTGCAGTACGCACTAAGATAGCCAGAGAAAGTGCATTGCACAGTGACAGCGAGAGAAAGCTTAACCCACAGTGACAGCAAGAAAAGGCGCAACGCAAAATAAATGTCACGCTCATTTTAAAATAAATGCTAAACACTTTATTATATTATCTATTTTATTTTTCTCAAATCATTATTACATTATCACTTTTACTATACTGATATGTTGCCTTAAACACAAACAATAAAAGTCTCTGAACTACACAAGTTGTAAGCTTTAAGGGTATTTATGTATGCTCTATTGATCAGCTATAAGCACGCTGGTCTCTTCGTTTCCAGTTTGTCCAAGTGCATTAACAGACTGGTACGCGGTTGTGTATAAGTAAGTGCACCCTTATCCTAACATGCTGCACGTGCACGTCTGTGTGTGTGGGGTTTTTTTTCTAAAGCAAAGATCAGCTCTGATTGGTCAAGTTTCCGGAAGCCAGAGCTCAGTGAACCAGGCTATTGGATAAATTGCACATCAGGAAAAAAAATAATAAATAGACAAATCCCAGGATCTTTTTTCCCTGTTACTCACCCCACTCGCATCGGCATGATCACGTCTGTCAGTGCGATATTCAGCATTTGTGGGTTTTAAAATAATTTAGGCGACTTCATGATTTTAGGCGAACCCCACCTGCTTTTCTCGAGACACCGAGCTGCTGTGTTTACCTTTATCAACTGCAGAACTTGCAGGCGGTCCATACAGCATATTTACATACAGACTCATGTAAATCGTAACAATAGTGATATTACGCATGTACGATATGTGTACGTCTAGCTGTGTTCCACGCACCATCGGCAAACTTTCAGGCGGCGAGGCGGAGAGCGTTCCGAAGTCGTCCGCATTTGTTGATCAGGACCACAAGTGCTGTGCTGAAACTTGCAGCAGATGTTAGGCTGTACATTTTGAACAAGCGCTAGAAACACAGCGAATGTGAAAAGAAAACAGCGCCTTTCCTGCCGTCCCCTGAGCGTCCCAGCATGCAGTTTCTCTTCACGCTTGGAGATCTGACAGCGATCCAGGTCTGAGAGAGCTGGCAGAGCTCAGACACACACTTTGTCTTCGGTGACGGTGAGGAGGACTTGCTCGAGAAGTCACGATCGATTCAGTGACTTTCTCTCTCGTTTATTTCCCCAGCCTTTCTGACGTTCAGGCACTTTTCTCTCCTTATAGCGACGCACAACTGGAGCGCCGTAGCCATCAGAGCCCAGAAACCGTCTTCCCCAGGCACGTCCACCGTGGGGTAGCCCATAACTGGGCGCTGCAGCACGGCAGAAGCGCAGGAGCTGCCTCGGTACTTTCGCTAGAGTGCAAACACCTAACTTAATGCAAACCACTCCAGCTGTAGCTGAACGAAGCCACTGTTATTAATAAGCCCATTCATTACTCCAACCGAGACAAAGTTTTTAAGACATCAGCAAAACTAGACAAAGCGGCTGCTGTTAATTAAGCAAGGCCAACAGTAAACAGGAGATGAGGCTATAAAGACAAGAGTAGGAGCGCTGCATATAGCCGTGGAACAATATCAATAGGAATGTAGGCATGATTACCGAGTAGTTGCGTTGCGTGAGAATGACTGACATGCTAGCAAAGGTGACTTGAACTTCAGTCAACGTAAATCAACATGTTTAAGTTTAGTTAGTTCACACGTTGACATCGAGTTACACTGCTGGGAGAAAATATATCTATAACGTGTAATATTTATATATTATATTAAAACTCCTCTATAATATCGATCATTCAGTAGTCCAGATAAATAGATTGCAAAATTAGGTTCAGTCCAGGGAGGTTTGCATCTGTTTAATAGTCTTACATCATCATATACATCACCATATGTAAATAATCTCTGTCTTAAATTGAATTGAGGAATGGTATTAAATAGAAAAGTCAATTGTAATTATAAACAAGATATATGCAAACGGGGACCAATCGATACCATCTACAATCTACTTGAGTAAACAAGAGTCCCTTTAAAATGCATGCTGTATATTTCAGCGCATCTCAGGGTTTCAATACTAATGGTGATGGGGCCTCCTCAAAAGCAACGGTGCACAGGCCTACTCAAGCCAAAATCAGATTAGCGACACTGTTCTCTGTCACAGACACTGCGGCTTTTGCCAGCTGAACTGAAGGCCCATTGTTGTGCGTGTTGTCTATTTTACCAGTCTTTTAGCCACCGTGAAGTTTTGTCCATCCACTGAGCTTCGTTTCAGCACTGGAGGACTGAACAGCGCCAGCCAGGGTCACATGTCCAGGGGTGGCATGGCAAACGTGAACCATACAGACAGTTTGGTGGAGTTTGAGCCATGAGAAGTAAAATGGACACTCGTAGAGATTCTTGTAGGTACGGAAAAGATTCCTATATCCACAGTGTTGGTGAGGAATGAATAGGCGACTTTAATCACTGTAAAACATTAAACTAATGTCGTGGCGCAGCGTTGGCCTAGGTGAGGGCCTGTAACACAGGAATTCAATCAGGAAACAGTGTTTTTAAAATGTATTCACATAAAGCTACATATACTACAAAACAATAATCTGTGAAATGTATAAACCAGATAACAAGACAGATCCCACTGAGCAGAGGTAGCCATCAGTATCATGCAAATAAATAAACAACAATAACAACAATTATAAACAGCTCTTCCGATTTTTTTCCCCGTTTGAAAGAGAGCTCTGCGCGTCTGTTTGTGCCTCATCCTGGTGGACATCCGTCTGCCAAGTTCTGGGAAAAGATTTTAAAGGCCAAGGCGACTGTGCCAAAGGCTTTTGGAGGCAGAGGGGCAGGGGGAAGCACAAGGCTGCAGACTGTGCAGGCGAGGAGAGGAACCAGCGCTGCTCTAACAAAATGATACAGTCTGATATCACCGCTTGCGTTTGGGATTCTCTGGTTTGGTGCGCACTGGGAACAGAACAGGAGCACGGGAGCCAGACATGGAAGTAACTTAGGTGGAGTTTTCTCCATCTTCAGGAGGACTGAGGTAAGTGCAGGTCTAACAACGTGTTGCGCCGTGTAACGACTAAAAGGTGCATTCTGCAGAACTTTAACCGCGTAACGAAGTAACGTGTTCGCGTTAGCTAGTTGGTCCAGCACATCGGGTTAGCACTGGTGTCAAGTGCGCGCCTGTGCGAGTATACGGGAGAAGGTGAAGCGCGAGCTGCGTGCACATATAAGCCCCGTGCAGCAGGGCAAAGTAAAAGCGTCGCCCCAGGAGGAAAGATAAACACAGCGTGAAACGACGAGGAAAACTTCTCAGATTTCTTAGCTGGTGTGCAAAAATATCAGAGCGCGTCGCTGGTGCGTAAAAGAAGCACTGAACACATTAACCGAACTGAAATGAAGCCTATAACAAAGAAGACAGAGACAGGTTTCACGTCAAACCATCACAAAGAAACTATAGCAGAATATTAATGAGGTATTTCTTTAAGAATAAACTCTCATTCAGTGATCATTGTTTCCATGCTACGTTTCCGTAACTGTTTTTTATCTTAACGGGCGCTCTCCAAAAAAGGGCAGGACAGTCTACTGAGGCTAGTGCTAATAAAACACCCAACAAACTCCAAACTGTTGGAATGGACACGTGAATGGTGTCTAATGGTACGAAAGAGAGAGAGATACAGAATGAACAGAACAGAGTTAAAGAGTAACATACAGCCATGTAAAAATAGAGCAGAGTTTAATTCTCTATGAACTGAAGCAGGGCTGTCCAGTCCTATCCGCAAAGGGTCGGGGAGGCTGCATCCCAACAAAGTAGATCACATGATCAGTTGTCTTAAGGGTGACCAGGTGATGAATCCAGGAGATTCAGGTGAGCTCTGCAAACCCGCAGCCACACCGGGTCTTTGCGGATAGGATCGGACACCTGCACTAAAGCAATATTAATCATAGAAACAGGAAGGAAAATAGGTTTTCTTTGTTTTCAGAAAATAACCAAAAACATAGCCCGAATTTGAAATTTAAATTTAAAAGTACATACAGTAATTATGATGATGATGATTATTATTCATCATCATCATCATCATCATTATTATTATTATTATTATTATTATTATTATTATTATTATTATTATTATTATTATTATTATTATTATTATTATATGGTGCAGTCCGAGAAATCCGCTGCTTATTAATTATTGTGTGTCGTATTCCACGTGCTGCTTCATCAAATGCAGGCCAAGACTCCACCTAGAGGTCTGCAATCGGAATTACACTGAATGAAAACGCTCGTACCCAGTCCGCACATTTATGTTTACTAAATGGTGTAGAACCTTAGCATCTACAACGCTGGGATTATATTATATTATATTATATTATATTATATTATATTATATTATATTATATTATATTATATTATACAAGTTTTACTAAAATGTGCTTATTTTGTGTTTTCTAAGAGGGATGGGTATATATAGGAGGTGACTACAACACCAACAAAATGTTTTCTTGCTAGCTCACAAAATATAATACATAGCACAATAAAGTTAAATGTTTGCATTCATTTGATTTAAAGATGTCCTGTGGTCTATGATATGAACCTACTCGCAATATGCAATAATTGTCTGATATTCTATTTTAATAAACTGTACTTCACTCAGTATTGTGTTTATTCAAAATACAACATGGTGGTTTTACATGTGCTGTAAGTACTTGGTCATTCCTGTTTTTGAAGCAGGAATCCCCTGAAAATAATATTTAGCCTGATATATGGATGCACATAATGTGCTAATATAATATAATATAATATAATATAATATAATATAATATAATATAATATAATATAATATAATATAATATAATATAATATAATATAATTTAATACTTCTATTTACAATAACTTTGAATTGTAGAGTTCGCCACATTAGCTTGTGACCCACTCAAAAATGGAACATTTTGGAAACACTAAGGAAACACTACAGAATATGTTCTTAAAATGTGGATTTTGTTTCATTTATGTCAGATGATCATATTTATGTAATATATATTACATATATATATATATATATATAATTTATGTAAGTGCCCAGACATAGTTTCTTACAGCTGGACATAGCTTAATTAATTTAACAAGCATTTATGCAACTCATTGACTGTAAAAGCAGCATTGAAGTTAATTTTTAACTGTTTTTATGAAATGGACAGTAAATAAATCATATTCATGAAAATGTACAATTCTTATGCCTTTTCATTTTTATTGTTTAAGAGCTTTTTGCCTAACTTAGACACATCACCATAAGTATTATTTACTATTCAGCACAAAATGTTGAAATATTTTGCATAGAATGAATAAAGAAGGCTTGTATGTTTCACCATTCAAACTTTGCCTGCCTGCATTAAAAGCCACAACCTACTTTTGCCCCTTATCTCCATTCCCCACCAAACCACACGAGGGTGATCTTTCAACACAGAAACCCCACTGATGTCCGCAATTGGACTATGGTCATCTTGAGCAACATTCTCTTCAATGTCTTGTTAATCACTTGCAGCTTAGACTGAAATTCTGAAAGGAGTCATTGGAGATTAGAAACGAAATCAGGTAAAATGTAATATTTAATTCAAATGAAAAATTCTTTATATGTCCATAGTAAGTCATTTGCAAAGCATGAACACAACACACTTGGACTACTAAAACAAGTATATACATACTTAATTATATATGATTAAAAACATGGAATATAAAATGAGTTAAAATTATTTTATTACATTACAAAAACATTAACATGTAGTGCATGAGACCAACGAATGCATTCAGCCTTTCAGAAGTCCACCATGTGGCTTCTGGTCCACTCGAAATGTAAATACTACTTAGGCTGAAGCTGCCACGCTGCCGCTCATACCACACACACCTGGCAGGCTCTGGAGGGCAGTGTGTGTGTGTGTGGAGGGGGGGTTGGTGGCAGGACGGGGAGAGGATAGAAGGGGATTGTGTGGAGCCGGTGAAGCTGGCATGCAGTTGTGCTTAAGCAGCCTGGGGGTAATAACATTATCCAGCTACGGAGCAGCTTGCCTCCGAGGCCTCACAGAGCCGGGCCTTATGAATAAACAAAAAGCAGCGGGCCAGAGGATCCCCTTACTGCTGCTCAATTGTACTTCTAAAACACGCCGCATCTTAAAAACACACTCAGGATACGCCAGCCTCATTCAGTGAGGGTCGAAAAGAGCAGTGTGTATAATTAGTTACAGTTTGAACCTTTTATAATACCTTCTTGATCCTGTTCACTTTGACTTATCTTGTGAAAATCTGTGGACAAATCATATACTGTACTTGGTGGTTGTTTCTCTATCTTTCTCTCTCTCTCTTTTTTTCTCGGTTGTGGGTGTTGGTAATGCTTAGCCCTGGATGCCCAGCAGTCTGGGGTGGCGGTTTGGAATCAGTGGGCTCCACCTGGTGCCACTGAGATGCCAGCGCTGGAGTAAAGCCAGAATTCCCCCCACACACACACACAACGCAGAAGATCTGTGAGTCAGCCCTATACAGCACCCAGCCTGCTCTCATTCACAAACACAAACACACTGCTCAGCGCTACTGCTAACAGGCTAATGAACGGTTAATATTCACTGTTTGCTTGGTCCTAATCATCTGAAACATTATTTACTAGAGAAAATACCATAAAGGCTTCATTCTCTTTCGTTTTCACAGACACACACATATATATCTTGCACTACACATAACATATACAGTACTCTCCAAAAGCCTTAAGCACCTAAGCATATTATTTTAAACCACTTATTCTGGCCATCAACCTGTGCTTGTAAAAAAAGATAAATCATCAAAAAATAAAAATAAACATCAATACCATATTTTTAAGTAGTCTGAACTACATGAGGAGAGGTCTAAAAGTATTAGGCAGACACACTAGCATACATACAATCACATTACATGTATTAATTTAGTAATATTAGTGCATTTCTTAGCAAATAAACACTTACTGATTAGACGAATAGTTTTTTTGTAAATTTCTCAGGTGCATACGACTTTTACACAGCACTGTACATTCACATTAGACACTATGCAAATAAAGTCCAACAGACAACTAGATAACACAGACAACAGAGAATGCTTGACTATCCAGGTCAATGAATTCCATTAGTTTCTTAGATTTACTCTGCACTTTTGGGAATTTTAGTGAATTTTTCTGTCATTTTAAAAATAGTGACTGCAGATGCTGTGGGTATGCGTGCAGGGACCTTCTGTTTCCTTTTTGTGTCTGTTGGGTAGGGTGTCTTGTAAGTGGCATTACACCTGTAATGGATATGTTCTCTGGTATAGTACCCACTCCTGAAACCTGGCATTAATAGTCATTACAACTCACTTCTCAAATACTCCTCATAGAAATCATGTTACCAGTATTCAACACAGTGGACATTTTCACTGATTTGCTGCACCTCATACTAATTGAATGTATCTGTGCCGAAGCTATTTAATCTTGATTTTGAGCTCTTTTTTCTTTTTTGACTGAAAGTTGCACATGCCAAAAATTCTCAGAAGCAGCTAACAAACTAAAGTATTCTAATATGAATGGTAATATATACATAAATAATAGACACTCTCAGTTAAAAAGGCCAGACAAGATTGAGAATAGGCAGTATCAAAAAGCCTCTGTTGTAAATCGAGCCTACTAACAGACTGTTTGGATAGTTTTATTGGCCTCTAAAAAGGAATATTGACTGATTAATAAATGGTGCAACTAGTAAGAGCCGAAATGACTACAATCCAACAATCTAGTGCTGAGAGACACCTAGATGATTAAAAAACAAAACAAAGGACAAGTGAAACCAGCCAGGTAGGACATGAGGACATCATGTCGAGAAGGGAAACAAACACAGTAATATAGAGAATGAAGAACACCTTGACTGCAGTCTATACCACAAGTATGCACTCTAGGCTATGATTCACAGTGTGTTTATATGAAGAAAACCACAATATGGGTGAAATGCATACTGTACTTCAAGCATAATTATGTCTGTTATATAATGACATGTTTTTTTGCATGGGAGTGTTATTTTTCTCTCTCACACATCCAACACAGAAGCTTTCACACATCAATTTCAGGAAAAAGTCTTAGGCAAACTGCCCACACACACATACACACGCACACACAACGTTCTGTGGACCCCAGAACTCTGGAAGAGTCCAAAATCTTTTTCTTAAAAACAAGCCTGCAGGCAAGTATGGCCCATATGCAAGCTGTTGGAATAGCAAGGCATATGCTGGGTATATCTAACACATTTTCACCCTCCCCCTCATTCCTTCTGTTTGTGCACACAGGCAGAGAGCAGTGCAAAACGCCAGGAGCACGCCAGACCGCATGTTCTCTCTCTTTTACATATGTACATTCATTCAGCACAGCTATATGCCGATAAAGAAGAAGTCCAGAAATGGATTCACTGTGTGCAGAGTATTCCTAGACCCATTGAGAGCACCACAGCAAGGATACAATAGTAGCAACACACACCCTCAGTGCACACACACAAATACACAGTTGTACACATACAAACAGATGTACTGCAACGTCCTCCGCCCTCCAACAGTTCGAGAAACACTAGGAGACACCTGACAGCTGTTCATGACTGAAGAAAAAAGAGAGGGAGAGGACTGCAGCTTGGAGCACGCAGCTGGATGTGGAAAACTGCTCCCTCTCCCACTTTACTAGCACACACACACAGTTTCCTAACAGGCCTCTACAGCATGGTGCAGGAATCGATAGGTGACCAGGATGACAATTAACTAAAAGTGAAATCCCAGACGCATTCCACTAATTACACTACTTCACTGCAGACTGTAAATCCTTTAGTAACTGTAATATAACTAGAGTCCTCTGAGTGTAGCTGGGCAGGATAACAAGGGTGGCAAACACTTATATATCTTCCAGATTGGATATTTTCTATCAAAACATATACGCATAATCTACACAAGCCCCAAAGCTACATTTTAAAATTAAAGCAGTGCGATGGCAAACCCTGGTGTTTATGTTGATGAAAGTGCGATTAAATTTTTTATTATATTTGTTACAAATAAAAATAATAAATACAAAATGAATACTTTATTATTACTTCATAAATACAAAAACTGACAAAACAATAATATTTCCATATAATAATTAAATCAATCATTCACTCAATTATTACTGAATGAATCATGTCATGACATATGCTCAGCTGTCTTGTGTGTGGTATGTCTGGACTATATGTTTGGTAAATAACCATGCAAACATGGCTACAAACGCATTTAAAAACTGTTCCAAGAACCTTACCCAACTTAAAACTGTTTAAAACAACAAGAGTAAGGCATACAATATATGAATCAGTAACAGAATTATCCAAATGATATCATGCTAATCAGTGGCTTCTAGCTTCTATTCCTCATTGATTAGCAATGGTAACGTATCATTGACCGTACCTTCGACAAGACCACAGACCCAAATACTGATAATCATCTCAATATGACAAAAAAGCTGCAGCAGAACATAACCTTGCTAAAACCGCATGTCTACAAGCTTAAACTCTTTGTCAGCTAGAAGACAACATGGTGCCCCTCATTTTAGATAAGGCTGTGTGGTTTGAAGCACTGTCATTTTGTGATTCTCTTTTTGAAAAGAGAGCATCATGGCTGTTTTGAGTAGTTTGTGTGATCATTAGGCTTTAAAGTGCCTGATCAGGGGGCTTGGCAGTGCTAGGCCTATTGTGGCCCACTGAAGCAGGCGTAGCTGGGCAGGTTGTTTGGGACGGCTCTCCTGCGGTGTGACTAACTCATGCAGACAGTGCCAGAGGAAGAGAGGGCTCCGGCCTGCCAGGGGAGCCGCTGCTCTCTGCCTCCACTCAACGCTGCCTTTGTTGTGGCCTCACTATCTTGTGGCAACATGCGCTCCTGTCGAACACGAAACTGGCAAAATCCCTCAAAAAATAAACAGAAAAAAAAGTGAAGAATCAAATCCTATTTTAGCTACAGTGTATGTGTGATTTAATGTCTTCATTTCGCCTGGAGAATCTGTTTACCTTATTTATTTCCAAAGGGAAGAAAGGAATCCATTTGGTGGGTGTTTTTCTTTTTGCTATGCTAGGTAATAAAATACATGGGGTACAAACAAGAGCTTTTTTGTTGATAAACTTATTTAGTTGGTAAACTTTTAAAATTTATAGAGATTCTAACAGAGAATATGTATAGACATAAACAAAACCAATACTGTCTACAAGGAAACTCATAACTTACATAAAATAAGGCACATATAAGGCAGGAAAATCTAATATTAAATATATTAATTAAATAAAGCACAACAGAGCAATTATCAGTTAATCAGTATAGGCTACAAATATCTAGGTGGAATACAATTTAATAAATACAGTAATTTATATGTAAAAGAAAAGATTCTTGTCAATAACATCAGTCCTCTTCTTATTAAACATTTGTCTCAATTTAAATGATTGCTCTGTCAATAATAATTTAGAAGTCAGGAGTGTCAGTATTAGAACAATGTCGCCCTCCAATGGTTATATGCCCCAATGACACCTCAGTTGGAAGAAAATAATCCAAGCTAAGGACAGTATACAAATAAACAAAACCAAAAACTAAACCAAAACAAATCAAATTCTGTTTATCATACATAACACAAATTATTTAATGGAAGAGCTGCTTGTGTGCCAAACTGGATGTAAAATCCAGGTTTCACAGGTATTACATAGTTTATCACAAAGTGTAAAAATCTCTCACTCTCTCTTCCAGCACAGTGTCTTTCTTGGCCATCCCATCCTTCCTGGCCAGATCTTTTCAGGTCACAAAGGGGTCGTCTGGCTGCCAGAATAAACCCCACAGATTCTGCCTGAGCTAAAATTGCTTTTGAAGGAAGAAGCACTCAGCACAGAAAACAGATGTGCTTACAGGCTGCAAGGAATCTTAACGAACACTCAGCTACAATGGTTAAACTTTAATGTGTTTTAAAATGGTTAAAGTCTTTTCGTGCCTTGTATACTTTAGATGCATGTAACATATCATCACTGTCCAAAGAAAAACATGTATCTCCATTTTTTGTTATTTTTACTTTTATGCCTCATTTGATCACATGAGCTGATGTTTACACTGTGTGGAACTTTCATGAAGAATGGACCAACAGAAATGGGCCAAAACTTCTTGGAAAGACGTCTGGTTGCATTGACTTCCATTCAAATTAAATTAAAGTTTTGGCCTCTCCAGTAAAGCTGCCATTTTGGAGATACCTGTTTTTCTTTGGACAGCGACAATATGGAAGGTGCATTGCTTTAAAGATTTACAAGTACATAAAAGTCCTGAAGTGAAAGAAGTTGGTTTTTTTTTTCACTCACCGATAATACACATTTAAGTAATATTCAGTATGTAATAGATGTATTATTACTGTATTAGGTGTTATATTACAAATCACTACTGAATGTTATTAAGTACAATTGTTTGAGCCTCTACAACCATACATGCAATATACTGCATTTAAAGCAGAGGGCTGTACTGAACCCCCTGCAGAGCAGCAGAGATAATGTAGACAGGAAATGAATGGGTTTTTGGAGTACCGTGCCAGTTGAGGTGAGTGATGAACATGGCAGGGGTAAAACTTATACAAGCTTCAGGTGGAGATGAAGGATGCCGAGGGCAGAATTGGGACACAGCGACAGCATTACTCACATCATCCTTTCTAAATGCTCAGCAAGGGGCAAGAAAGGTGCAACAGGGTGGGTGTGTGTTTGTCTTCATCTCTCAGTGCACCTTCATTAGTCTAATGCCTACTCCAGCAAACTTGCCCCATTGTCCTTTTGCTCCCTCTGGCTCTAAAATAGAACTCCTCAAGAGGGTGTAATTATACATGCAGCTCACGATTCAATTCAGTTCATGTTACTGATTTCACAATTAAATAATAGCTCATAATTGTGAACAAAATCTGATGACTGCAAGGTAGGGGCGTGATGGATGACACTAAAATCTGATTTAAGGTATATTCCACTTAACCCAGATGTACTGGTGACAGGTTTGGTGTCTCTGTTTAAAGTTTGCTTCTCTGGTTTAAAACTGGAGCTACAAGAGAAAAAAAATAAACCAATAAAAAACGAAATCGTTTTCTTTTAACCTATTCAAACCACACCCAATGTTTTATTACTATTATTATTATTATTATTATTATTATTATTATTATTATTAGGTGATGCAGACTTGTTAGTGTGGTTTAGGGGACATGAACAAAGTCATTTTAGAAAGCAGGAATATTGATGCCAAAGATGACATTTTTGATTTCTGTTTTTTCTTGAAATAATGCAGTTAAATTTTCTAATGAAATATATATGTTTATACAGTTAATAGATACAACATAAATTGCAACATGATCTAGAGTTTAGCGATATGGTAAAGGTTCTACAGTTTATTTGTATCATTCACTGTACACTCCCACACCACATCGACTGTACAACTTTAAAGTTGAAAGAAGTTTTAGGGATGTATTTATGGTAAAGGTTTAAAACAGTGTGTGAAGATTAATGTTTGTTAGTGTTAGTGTTACAGCTCCAAACTAAAGTAGTTTCTTATGCAAAACAAGAATTTGGACACCAGTCTTCTTTGCTGATCGACTACTTGTGTGCATTGAGATGAATCTGCTGGTCTGAGGTAAGTTGAATGCTCTGGTGAGATTTAAGTGCTGGACGTGCTGGTTTAGGATCATTTAATGTGCTGGTGTGAGTTAGGTGGAATGTGTTGGTGCAGGTCATGCTGAATGTTCTGGTTCTGTTTAAACTGAAAGTGTTAGAGTGAGTTAAATTAAGTGCTGGTTTGGATTAGGTTGAATGTGCTGGTTTAGATTAGGTTGAAGGTGCTGGTTTGGATTAGGTTGAATGTGCTGATTTAGATTAGGTTGAATGTGCTGGTTTAGATTAGGTTGAATGTGCTGGTTTGGATTAGGTTGAATGTGCTGGTTTAGATTAGGCTGAATGTGCTGATTTAGATTAGGTTGTAATATGCTGGTTTGGATTAAGTTGAATGTGGTGGGTTACATTAGATTGCATGTGCTGGTTTAGATTAGGTTGAATGTGGTGGTTTGGATTAGGTTAAATGTGCTGGTTTAGATTAGGTTAAATGTGTTGGTTTGGATTAGGTTGAATGTGCTGGTTTAGATTAGGTTGAATGTGCTGGTTTGGATTAGGTTGAATGTGCTGGTTTAGATTAGGTTGAATGTGCTGATTTAGATTAGGTTGAATGTGCTGGTTTGGATTAGGCTGAATATGCTGGTTTGGATTAAGTTGAATGTGGTGGGTTACATTAGATTGCATGTGCTGGTTTAGATTAGGTTGAATGTGCTGGTTTGGATTAGGTTGAATGTGCTGGTTTAGATTAGGTTGAATGTGCTGGTTTATCTTAGGTTAAATGTGCTGGTTTAGATTAGGTTAAATGTGCTGGTTTAGATTAGGTTAAATGTGTTGGTTTGGATTAGGTTGAATGTGCTTGTTTAGATTAGGTTGAATGTGGTGGGTTAGATTAGGTTGAATGTGGTGGGTTAGATTAGGTTAAATGTGCTGGTTTAGATTAGGCTGAATGTGCTGGTTTGGATTAGGTTGAATGTGCTGGTTTAGATTAGGTTGAATGTGGTGGTTTAGATTAGGCTGAATGTGCTGGGTTAGATTAGATTGAATGTGGTGGTTTGGATTAGGTTAAATGTGCTGGTTTGGATTAGGTTGAATGTGCTGGTTTAGATTAGGTTGAATGTGCTGGTTTGGATTAGGTTGAATGTGCTGGTTTAGATTAGGTTGAATGTGCTGGTTTGGATTAGGTTGAATGTGCTGGTTTAGATTAGGTTGAATGTGCTGGTTTGGATTAGGTTGAATGTGCTGGTTTGGATTAGGTTGAATGTGCTGGTTTGGATTAGGTTAAATGTGCTGGTTTAGATTAGGCTGAATGTGCTGGTTTAGATTAGGCTGAATGTGCTGGGTTAGATTAGGTTGAATGTGCTGGTATAGATTAGATTGAATGTGGTGGTTTGGATTAGGTTAAATGTGCTGGTTTGGATTAGGTTGAATGTGCTGGTATAGATTAGGTTGAATGTGCTGGTTTGGATTAGGTTGAATGTGCTGGTTTAGATTAGGTTGAATGTGCTGGTTTGGATTAGGTTGAATGTGCTGGTTTGGATTAGGTTGAATGTGGTGGTTTGGATTAGGTTGAATGTGCTGGTTTGGATTAGGTTGAATATGGTGGTTTGGATTAGGTTGAATGTGGTGGTTTGGATTAGGTTGAATGTGCTGGTTTGGATTAGGTTGAATGTGCTGGTTTGGATTAGGTTGAATGTGCTGGTTTAGATTAGGTTAAATGTGCTGGTTTGGATTAGGTTGAATGTGCTGGTTTGGATTAGGTGGAATGTGCTGGTTTGGATTAGGTTGAATGTGTAGATGTGAGACAAATTAAACAGGCTGGTGTGACTTAAGTTGAATCTGCTGGTGTGGGTTAAATTGAAAGTGCGGGTGTGGGTTGAGTTGAATGTGTTTTGGATTAAGTTAAATGTGCTGGTATTAGTTAAATTGAGTGTTCTGGTTTGGGTTACATGGGTTACAAACGCTCTGACATATGATGTATGACACTGAACATGCTGATGTGTGTTAAGCACTTCGCAACTTTTACTTTTCAAACAATCTGATTGAAATGAAAGATTTAATAGGATGTACCTCCACAAGGAACAATGACATGTTTTACACTTCAGTGTACTGTGACATAATGTACTGTTATACTCTTACTCAAGTGTGTGTCATGAGTCCTTTGGGAGAAGTGTGATTGGTGTTGAAGCCTACATAGGGCTGCTGAGGAAAGTACAGTGAGATTTAGTGCATATGGCAAGCATGACGGTGTGAGGTCCTGCCCTCTATTGGAGCTGGAAGGTGATGGAAAAAGCGGACCACACAGATATCTGACAAATTAGAAAGGAATGCGAAAGGAAGTGTTTCGTTTTCATCTTCACTTTCAATAAACCCAAGGTCCAGGCTTGGTGCTTGGTTTCGGCTCTCTCTTTATGTTCTCTCACACATACCCATGCATCCCATCTCGCACTCGCTCTGCTACCTGAGCCTTCCCCATATCTAATTTTCTGCACTGAAGAATTAAACGGACGTGCCCTTGTGAAAGAGTGGGTCAGCACTTATTTCCGCTCGACTTAATGAAAAGCACATGGCTCTGCTCTTTATTTTAGCCAACCCACCCGCAGCCTGTCTTTCAGATCGGCTACTCCCCCTTTCATTGGACAAGGAACTGAGCTCAACCCTAAAGGCAGCAGACTAAAGAAAACACAGAGCCATCTGAATTCAGAGGACAGTGCCAACAGGAGAACTATTACCCATGCACCCATTTTTATTGCTATTAAAGTCTCAGAGCATTTCATTACTGCTATAGATCTGTTAGTACATTCAATCAGAGCAAGAAAAGAACAACAGAAACAGACCTAATGCTCATTGGCACTGGGTCCTAGGAGTGATAGGAGTCAGAACCGTGTACAGGCAAAAAGAGGCCAAGTATGTCGCTGAAGGAGCTTGACAGAGCCAGGGAACTGGTGAAGGATGTGGCACATCTGACTGAAGCTCCAGGACCATCTGTCAGCCTGGCTCCATCACTCATAGCCTGGTTACAGCTCAGGCCTCCTGCAAGGCCTTACCACCTCTTATTTACACTCTAACTCTATAACTTTGACCTGGCAAAGGACTACCAAGGAACAGAAGGACACATAGGCTCAAAATAAGATGACACTAATAAATACACACACACACACACACACACACACACACACACACACGATATATATATATATATATATATATATATATATGACTGACAGGCAGACAGGCAGACAGGCAGACAGACAGACAGACAGACAGAGAGATAGATAGATAGATAGATAGATAGATAGATAGATAGATAGATAGATAGATAGATAGATAGATAGATAGATAGATAGATAGATAGTTTTAATAATAGACTATTTTAACTGAAACACAAGATAGATTGGGTCTCATCTCATCAACATAATATAAGATGGGCAAGATTGACTACATGCATGTTTGTGCTGGCAATGTGTGAACAGCTGCAGCCCCCTGACCATGGGAATACAATCATCATGAATATTCAGTCCCAGCCTCTGGAAGAAACAGCTCCCAGAGAAGAGTCACAAACTGTAACAGTTGTGCAAGGCCACTTCTTGGGCCTTCTGGAAGGACCCACAGAGTGGGGTAAAGGTAAGTAGAGAGATTACAGAGTGAGCGGAAGGATGTTACAAGAGGAATAAATGATCAATTTAGAGTGATATGGGTAATATTTATTGAGCTACACATACAGAAGTAGGATCTTTCAATATGGCCATGGGTCACCACGTTTGCTAACGCAACATGCCAGATGTCTCCACATGGAGTTGAAAAGGCTCCTAATGGAGCTCCTAATTCATCCCATGCATCTTAATATATCCTCATGCGGTTTCTGCAGATTTTGCTGTAGGGGTGAAAGAAGAATGATGTAGTCCTTCTGAATATGTGACATGTGACACTGCCCTGTGAGTGTGACGCTGCCCACAGCGCCTTTACACACAGATTCATTAGTTGTCTCCACCAAAGCCAAAAGCGTAACTCATCACTGAAGATGACCTACTGTCACTCTATGACAATCTGGGCAGGCAATATTGCAGTGTTTGGCGACATAGACATGGTGTTAGGGGCTGTCGTCGCAACGGTCTGCATGCATGTAGTCCTGCGTTGTGCAGCCATGTGCTAATCATGCTGACACTAACAGGATGACTCATAGAGGGCTCACTGAATGTCCGCAATCACGGCTGTTGGGTCAGTCCAGGCACGTCGGACAATTCGTCAGTTCTCTTTTTTTGTGGGTTATATCGGCCTCCCAGATCCTTCATGTTGCTGGTGTGGTCTTTTTCTATTCACTGCCACCAACAGCGTACAGTATGGTGTGCAATTAATCGATAATCCTATCCTCGGAGTCCTATGATGTAATCCTCTCAACCTCAAAATTCAACCAACTTATGTAATAGATGAAAAACAAAAGTCAGTCCTAGTTCTACAATCCCAAAATAACTTTCAAGAACCCTTTTAAAAAGGAGTAAGACTGAGTTGTTGATATGTAGCTCCATAAATTAGTCCAATTTAACACCAACTATTGTCTGGTACTAATCCTGAGTAGCCCTGTTCTAATCCTGAGTAGCAGTGTTCTACTGGCTGGCACCTGGTGTAATACCACATATTCTAAATGAGATCCACTTATCAAAGCCAAAAACAGACCCCATATAAATTCACACTGTTTTTTTTTTAAATAAAGTACTGAAAAAACTTTTCCCTTAAATATTACAGTTCTAACATTCATCATCTTTCACCAAAGGAATAAAGACAAATCCTCATTTGGCTGACCAGATGTTCCAGCAGCAAGCAACAACTGTAGGCAAAACCTGCTATTCCTCAGGAGATACAAAGTGATCACATATGCATCATCTGTTCTAAACAACAGGAAAACAATAGCGTGATGTTAAATACTCATATCACTGAGCTAAGATTAAAAGACAAAAATACTGTATTCCTATATTGAATGAGCATGCCTTTGTTTGCTATTACATTACACATTTAGAATACCTTTAATTTGATATATGGTACATATCTACAGTATGTTTGATTAAATTAGCTTTGGAATTTTTTTAATGGACTTTTTAAAGGCTTTTATGCTGCAAACTTGGACTAAAGTCTTAGCAAAACTCTCAACCTCCTTCTTAGCGAGTGTGAAATCAGAAAGTATTAACTTCTTTATTTGATCAGCATGCTCGCTTTCAATTTTATTTTCCAGTTTTTCTTCATTATGCCCCAGTTATCAACACAATATGGGCCAAAACTGTTTCGGAAACTTCTGTGTCATGGAAGTGATGCAGAGAGAAGCAGATGGGACACATTAATTAGCCAATGTATGTTTAAGTAGAAAGGTATTTATTTGCGTGAGTGGCCAGGGGCCGGAATTAAAGCACAAAAAAAAGAAAAGAAAAAAAAGAAAGCAGTACAGGGGAGTCATTCTTTTTTGAAATCCTGATGAAACCGGCATTTTCACAAGCAAGGAGCTATCAAGTTGCAACACAAAGTGGTTTCAGAGAATTATAAATAAATAAGAGTAAAACAGGCAATCTGGAGCAAAGGAAAGCTCTTTTGTTTACGGGCTGCTCAAGAGCCCTGAAATGGACTCTCAGAATAAATAAATATAACCGCTACAGGAAGTTCAGCTGCTTCCCCTCAGGTCCAGTTTAGTTTTATTAGCTACAGTCCTGTAGAGATACTAAACAATGAATGGTTCCCCTCCTCCCTTCCCAACTGCCTGCACGTGCGCTTGCTTCACCGTGCACTCCAGACCAGCACTTCCCTGCTCCATGTTGGCCCACAAAGGCCATAAACATCCTCTCACTGGAAAGACCCTCTAGCCATATTCCTCCCTAGGTGGCACTCAAACAGCAAGCGGACCTTGCACTCCATTCAACTCTTCACACTCAACGCTTTATTTTGCCTCAGCCATTTTATGGTGATTTGGAAGAGAACTAATAATGACCAATCCTAAGGCAAGGTGTGGGCCTGTAAATATGGAGAAAGTGGGAGGCACAGGAGAAGGAGGACAGGTGTGTCAGTGAGCCAGTGCCTTTCGAAGGAGGGCATTGAGGGAACAGCTTGCTCTCAGCAGGGGTCCTACAGAAGGAGCAGGTGAAAAGCTATCCCCTCTGCACCTCTTTTACAGTGTCTACCTGACACCGCTCTTAGGAGGTGGGGGCAGGCAGGGGGAGCCCTGGCAGCATCAGAAATCAGGCAATAGAGATGAGAGCAAAGACGCCATCTGGCAAAGGTTTCAATGGCAGCAAACTCTGCGAAGTTTGGAGAGAGGCTGGGCCAAAGAGGGGTTAGCTTATAATAATGTCACACTCCCAAGTGCACAAGGCTGTCTCTCCAGAGAGAAAATATTAAACCTCCTGTGCATTTCTGAACTTCAAAAGTGCTAAAAAACAGTATAAAATGTAATTAAATGCAGCCCTGCAGCCCTGAAAACTATATATATATAAAAAAAACCCAAAACAAAACCCAAACAAATATATATATATATATATATATATATATATATATATATATATATATATATTTGTTTTGGGTTTTGTTTGTGTATAGTCCCACAAATAAATAATTCCCCTATTTCAGACTATATTTTCACTCATGCACCAGTAGGGGGTACCAGCGCAAAAGGGTAAGACCTTTATCCTTTATCGGTCCAATTGGCAGAACAGAGAATGTGTATATTAAGTGGACAGTATTGTGACAACTGGTTTGCCTTAACGAAGTCAGACTGCAATGGTAAATGTCTGGACTGAAGAAAGGCTTGTTCATGTTTGCTTCCCCTCTTCTCCCTCTCTTTTCTCTATGATGGGACATCTAATCTGCTTCATTAATGCTCCCAGTCGACCATCAGGGCCAGTCTCCTGCAGCCGGCTCACGTTTCGGCCTTTCCTCTCAGAACTGCACCTGTGCCAATACCTGCATCATGCACCTAATTCTGTGATCCAAGAAAGAAGAATGGAAAGTAGACAAACAGTCCTAAGTTACACCCTCAACATCACAAATTACTCGCACGTTTTGTTATTTTGGGTTATTTTTTAGGACAAAGTCACTGCCAAGCAAGACTTCACTGTAAATAGAAATTTGCCAGGTAAACTGTTAAGGAAAAGAAAATGAGCTCCATTTTAGTAGTTTACCATATGCTCCACTGAGAAGCAGCAGCCATGATGTATTGTATATAAAGTAACATAAATGTAAGTGAAGGGGCTTTGTGCAGCAGAAGAACCCCACTCAGGCTGTGGAAGATGGAAACAATTAGGAGTTAAACAGGCCCTGTGTTGGCTGGCGAATAGCTTAGATCTGCACTGAAGAGGATCCCGGCTGGGTGCGCTGATTGCAAGAGGATGTCTCCACTTATAGAGGCAATGCCCCTCACCTTCTACCGGCCATGCTGGAGCATTCAAGCTCTAGGAGAGAGAGTCGGCTATCAACCATTAGCTTCAACTGTTCAATAAGTGGGCCCAATAAACCAAAATGCTAACTTTTTTCACAGATTGGCCTAGAAAAGACAAACTTTGTTTGAGTGTGCCAGTGGAGAAAAAGAAGAGGAGGCTCTTTTAAATAGTTATGAACTGTACTGTAAAGGGTTCCAAAAATACCCATGTGGATGCTGTGTAGACACCCGCCTGCCATATCTGCCAGCCTACTGGGTCACCTTGTTCCACTGGACAGATGGCTGCCTCTACCAGCTCCCTCTGTCCTACCACAGCATTAAATAGATAAATAAAATAAATAAATGCAAATAGTGGTCACGCCAGATACTAATGTGGGAATTCTGTTTCATGACCCACAATGTTTTTTGCAGGGTCAGTAAAATGTTATAAAACTTTGTGTATAAGTGTACAAGTATAAAACATTGTGTTCAGTACGTGAACATTTACAGATATAATGAACATTCAGATAGAAAGAAAAAGACAAGTTCTAGAAATGTTCAAATATCTCACCATCTTTGTCTGCAGGCATGAAATGATACTTCTCCATGGCCAACCAGACCCATTCCAAACTGTGGACTTATGTGCACCATAGACACAGCATATTCCAGCACTATCCCCTTTGCCCTCTAGCACTACCCATGCCAGACTGCACAAAGACAGCAGCCGGGCCCCCCTGCTAGGGCCTCCCTGCCAGCAGCTTGAGCCACTGAGGCAGCCAGTGGGCTCCTGGATTTGTCAGGGCTACAGATGTGCTGCCAGCTTTGCCAAGGGTCACCTTGGAGAGGCCTGTGGCAGCTTGTCCCCTGGCTACAGCTGGCTCTCCCTTTAATCTGCCCACAGAGGGGAGAGAAAGATAGCAAGTGAGCAGGCAAGGCCACTATACACACAACCTTTAAAATAAAAGTTCCTATATGGTTCTTTGCTTTGATGTGGAGTTTTAGGATAAGCCTTTTATAAGTACACTGTATAGCACTTTTATTGTGCAGAGGTTCTTTACATTTAAAAAAAGTTCTTCACATTTACATGTCTCAGCACCGAAATTTATAAATCCTAAAAGGGATCTTAAGAAATAAAAAAGTAGTTCTATGGGATAGCTTTGAAGCATACTTTCTGGCACCTGGCTGCCCCGATTACATGAGTGCTGAGATATGGAGGTTTAGATGAAGAACCATGGCTCTTTTCTAATCTACCAAAATTAAAAACCGAGAAAGTGGGATGAGAACTCCCACTGCTGCGTTTGTGTGGCAGCAGCGGAGATGCTGGCCTCTGGAGATACCCCTGCCAGCTGCTAAGCTCCCCCAGTGTTAGGGGGTCAGCAGCTCCCCTGTTGCATGCATGTGTAACATGGTGACAGGCTTTGGAGGGTCATGGTTCATCCTGCACTGGACAGAAATAAGTAATGGGGTCTCCCTGCTAAACAGGCACCGCTCTGAATCAAGTTAATTACAGAGGGAGCAGAGGGATGAGAGGGATAGAACAAGCTTGGGTTTAGCGCCGATAAATGTACTATGTAAAGAATGTGGCTACTAATTTGACATGGTGGGTGCAAATCTGGGATAGAATATTATGCAGCGTAAATATTCCCTTCCTCTTTTAGCCCTAGTTGGGCAAGCACAGACACTAATGTGCCCTCTGCTAGCACAAGAATTTCATTTAAGATACTGTGACCTTAAACAAGCTACACTACATTAGCATCTTGTTTCTGCTTAGTTTATTACTAGTGCAACATTTACAACTGTTATCAAATGGCAGGGCTACATACTCAGCTAAATGCCACATCCCTACAAAAGTGGGTCGAACCTTTTCAAACCCTATCTGAAAAGAAGCAAAGACTTGTGGTTGTAATTACTGTGTTGCCCTTCTCATATTCAATCAGATTTTGTGGCATCTGTACGTACTCTCTCTCTCAAACACATACTCATAAACTCACCCTGTCCTCTGTGTGTCCTGCCTTCAGTGGCACTGAATTCACTCACCACTAATCATCCACTAAACTATAATCTCACCTAATCCTATCCACCTCTTTTAATGAATTAAGTGGCAATCTTGATTTTATTTACTGTAATCATCCGCACATTTGTTTGATTGTCAAATCACTGAGATTGGTTTTCAAATCCCAGAGTATCAGATTGTACTGCGTAGAAGTGCAGCAGCAGTAATTAAAAAGCCGTTCTGCATGACCCTATTTAGCATAAGAGCATCAAGAGCATTTTGCAGTTAATTGGAAAATAAAGAAAAATAATCAGTGTTTAGGCCCAATATGGTCAGCTTCATAGTCTTCAACAGCTTTTTATTTTCCCACTGGCCTATTAAACACTCTCCTGCTCTCTCTCTCTCTCACATACACACTAATATACAAACATACACAAACACACATGTACATTACAACCAGCTTAACCAGCTGTGCACTCTAGAGATGCGGCTCATATTTCATTCCTTCATGTATGAATTGAGTCTGAGGCTAAAGAGAAAGGATTACCCCCTTCGCATGTCAGTTACTTTAGCAGCTTAAGGACAGAGATCACACTGAGGGCTCTACACAATCAGATGAAATTACTAATTCTGCATGAATGACACCAGTGTGCCAGCACCGTCACAAGTATTATGTGTACACACAGATGCATGGCTAAGAGGGTGACTGATATCCAGGGTGCTCTCAAATTAAAAAGGGGGATATGCAGCTTCAGTAATGGTGCTTTAGGTTGCCAAATGGTCACAGAGTTTTCAGCAAAGCAATGTGCTATATAAAAATTACTCTGTGGTGAACCCGCAGAAAGAGCTTGTAAATTTCTCCACCATGTTACAGCTGTTCCAGACAATTGTGCGGGCTTGGTTCAACTGCTTTAATCTGCAGTCATAAATCAATAAGTTGAAAGTTTGCAGATCATTTTGTCAGACATTTTGGAGCAGGTGAGTGTGGCAGAGCTGAGAAGGACTGGAAGAGTTAATAGCACTGGCCAAGATCCAGTGATAGCAGCAAAGCTCCACACCCACAAACACACACCACATACCCCCCTACCTCCCTTCCATTGGCGACTGACACCTTTTTTTGGCAGCAGAGTGGCGGGTGGCTCAAGACCAAGAGGAGAGCTATGGAGAAAAAAAAGGATCACTTCTCGCCACCACCACCCCCAACACACACACAAACTCACACACAAATACACTCCTCCAAATACCAGATGGTGTTTTTGGAATCTGTTTCCATTTTTTTTTTCACGTCTATTAAAAAAAAGACAACTCCCAAGGAACACGCATTATGCATACTTGCATACAAATCATACACAAATCTCATTTAAAATACTGAATACATGTTCACTGAAAGGCGAACATCAACCAAGACATGACAGCAAAAACTTTATAAACAGACAATAAGTGTGCCTTGGAAACTGACAAGACCAAAATAGAGATGAAGAAGCGCAACCAAACTGTTGAAGTGGTAGCCTGTGGTGCTGTGTTCATAACTGTTTGAGGAAGCTGCCATGAATGGCATACTGCCATGATAAAGCACAGAACAATCCATACTTTGTTTAGGTTTAAACTCTTGATGTGAAACAAACTGTCTGTCTTCAAGTTGGATAATGGAATACCACCTATACAGAACCTCGAATAAAATTTTTATTACACTGGTACCATAATGTACCATGTCACTATATGAGCTATATGAAGATATCATCAGTGTTTGTAGAACACTTCAATAGCATAAGCAACTGCATTAATCATAAAAATTCCTTTACAAGCATCTTAATGTATTACTATCAGTTTTTCATTTTCTGTCAAGTTCCTTTTGAAATAATTTCTCACAAATGTTTATTCACACATTTTTCGTTTCGTTTTTTCATTTTAGAGTTTGGCATTTATTTTAGAGTTTTACTGCTGTGATTTTGTCCATTTGCACTTGTTCTGTTCAGTAAAATGAAAAATTGTGATACATATTGTGTATTGCAACAATGTTTTCAAGTATCGTAATATATGACTGCTATATTTATTTTCTCTACTCACTGCTTCTGTCAAACCATCCTTAAACTAAAACCTTTTGCAGATTTACCATTCAGGATCATGTCAGCTGTGGGGCACTGTTTGCGAGTAAGTCAAAGGATCAGTTAGTTAATGGCAAACAACAGCTCAGGAACATCTCTCATAGTTTTAGGCTTTTTGAGGGAGTAATAGAAGGAGCATCTTCACTCTCATTGTCCCAAAAAAGGCGTGCCAAAGAGAACAGTACCAGGCCAAGCCCAACGAACCAGCTGTCTTGGCCAATAGCCATGTTTCTCTGGGGAGAGCGATGGCGAGAAAAAGAGGGAGAAAGAGCAGGACAGAGGGATATGGCTAGAGTATGAATGAAGGGGGTGTCTCCTGCCGAGAGTGGCGTTCCTTACAGAGCCATGCCAGGAATAGAAAGGGGGCCTTTTTCTCACACAGCGACCCCTGACCCGCTCCAGACAGCAGGGATTTCACATGCATCTCTTCCACACAATTGATCCCTTCATTCCACAGCATAGACACAGAGTGCAGCTTAGATAACCGAGCATGGCTACAGAAGGTGAAAGTAGCACAGAGCAAAAGAAAGTGAGAAAGAAAAAGACAGTCTGAAAAAGTAAAGATGCCCAACTCAGTCTCTGTCTTCTCCCATAAACAAACTTTCAAAAGACTAACAACACTGTGAGATCTTTTAACTTGAGCTAGTTACTAGATACACTACTGTATCATATTTCTTTATTTACATTACACCTGTAGAACAGCATATGTGTTAAGAATGATTCTTCTACACAGTCATTGAACCCAGTGTCATTGGCGAAATACAATAAACTCAGCATATCATGATGGAGTATGAGTCAGTGTATTAACTTTCCTAAATCTCACAATCTCCAGGAACAGGCACAGTCCTTTCCATTTCACTACAAAAACAAAGCCTTTACTTGAGTTGAATTGCCCTGTGAGAAAAGATAATTGATCTACTGAGAGGAACATGCTTTTTTTTTCAGATTCAAGACAATATTTTGCATAACCAGAACAAAAACTCATTTGAACTGGTCCAAACATCTGACTTGAAAACAATAATTACTAACCATTTTTCTCATTGTTTTTCTCTAATATTTTAATTTCATGGACAAAGAAAGGTTTAATTACAATATGTTTGTGCTGTACTTAATTATGTCAAAAGAAAATGTCAGTATTTCTATATTTCAAAATCCTGAATCCTTAACATCCTGAACTGCACTCAGAGCCAAAGCATATTTAATAAAAGGTACAAATATTCTGATTAATATCTTGAATCGAATCCAAATTCTGTCTTTCTTACTTCCTCCGTTTTAACAGAGTGTACTCCAAATCTGATTTCTGTTCCTTCGCATTTTCTTGTTTACGAGCCAACAACACGATCATGTGCCAAGTGAGAGTTTTACAGGACACTTAAATTCTGTCTCATCAATATTCTCATAAAGCATCATAAATTCATATACTTGTTTATTTAACTAAACATTTGCAAGTTTGTGAAAAATAACCACCATCCAAACAGTGAGTTCTTAGAAATGCTAGCACAGCTGCTGGACCCCCAAAGCTTCTTGCTCTGCCCAGATATACATCACAACACAAAAGAGGCAAGAACAGCCTCAGGCACCACTTACTCCCAAAGACATTAAACATATGAGCGGATATTACAGCCTTTGCCCAAATCTCCCAGAATGTCTCACAAGAACTAGGAAAAAAACATACAGGCTATGAACTATATATTTGGCCAAAATCAGCCAAGTATATTTAAAGTATGAGGTCTGAAGAACAGAATCAGAACTCAACTGAATCATGTAGTATGTGCCATAAATGAAAATTATCATTAGAATGTTCAATTTAAAAAATAGTAATTTGCCATATATCATATCACATTAAATCGAATGATCATAAATGCAAGTAAAGTAAAAATAATGTAAAAAGGGGAAGTACAATATATTCAGTAAAATATTTCATACTGCTGAGACAAAATAACCAAAAATGACCAACTGCAAATAGTATCTTCCATTTTGGAAAAGACCATTAAACTGGCTTAAAATGCACTTTAGAGGTCCTGCTTCATCACCAATTGACAAATTAATTTAGACGCCACCAGGCAAGTCGTGAATCACCCAGGCTGGTAATACGCTGCACATTAACAGATTGAGTCTCGCTGTGAGCCCAGTTTGCACTCACTGCTCACATACTGAGCTCAAGACCTGCTCGGGAGGTCCGTGTGAGCGGGCTGGAGATGCTGCTCTCTCGCTGCAGGGCCTGGGGCTGGAGGTCCCTGAGCATAGACACCAAGAGGCAGCATGCAAGGCTCAGGAAGTTCAAGCAGACAATTTTAATCCTCCAATTTCCTCCTCTCTAATCATTTCTCCCTTAGTCCATAGCGAAGGCCAAATTAGAACCATCTTCCACTCAACAGGACACCGCACACACTAAAACGCCACGCACAGGCAGCTCATGGTAAAAAGGAAGGATGGAAAAAGAAAATAAACAAATTTCTGCCATATGATTTCCATAGTGTGAAACATACATCTTTGAACAAAATGATGTTTCATGTCAGAGATGGGTGTTGACCACACAAATGTTGTATTCTGCCATTAATCTTTAGTGAAACAGGCCTGTTATGAAAGACAGGTGAAATGTTATTTACAGTACCAGTTATATTTACTGTGATTATTTATTTTTCAGGTTAATGTGCAGTAAGTGAAGGTTTGTAGAAAGTAGTTGCTCAAATGGCAGTAAAGCTATAAAACATTAGCGAAACCTGTCCATCAGTGAAAGACTAACATGCTCAAAGGGAATTTTGGTTATTTGCGATAAGCTTCTTGAAGAGTGACATAGCAGGACCTTGCAATGAATTAACAATCTATAAAACATTTACTTTAAACTGAAAAACTAATTCTGGGCAATATGGTCGTTATTCAACAGCTTCAAATGATTTACTTCATCACGTCCGCAGAAAAATAGTGTACTTTAATGTAGTGAACTTGGATAGCACTTCAATAATAGTTCAGTCCTCCTATGGAAAACAAGAGCCTGGCTAACATGACATCTGCTCATTACATACTAAGTACACTGTAGTAATCTATTTAACAATTCAGCAAATAATGCAATAAGAAGACAAATCTATGCAGTCTGACAGCATTTGGTCTAATTTGATATGTAATGTTAGACCTAGAAGTGACATGCCTTGTGAATTGACTGATTTTATGCCCTCACTTTATTCCCACATATATTCCCACGTGCGAGTTTCTCACATATACAAATCAATTCAGATTTTTACACACACACAAACATACACTTTTGCCTTCAAGGATAGTCTGTTCAGTGACAAGCAGATAATAGGCACAGCACTTGTATATGGGATAAAATCTCATTAGCCCCGTAGGTGCTAGGGGATCCCGTCATAGCCACGTATTAATGTACTGTTGAATGAACAGCACAATCCAGCACACCCCCCTGGCCACAATACCACCACTACCACTAAACACTTATTAAAAAACGCTCATGCACCCCAGAGGGACAAATACACATGCACTTGGAGAAGCGTTGAACAAATTCATGTACAGGTAAAGTTATCAGTAAAGTTATCTTTAAAGAAATGGTCAAATTTATTTTTAAACTTTTGATCTTCATTGACAGGATACAATGGACTGACTAAACAATACACCTCATTCTTTAAGACTTCACATACATAATTAAGCTTGAGGTACTACAGAGTAAATACAAGGCAAATAGGATTAACTGTGCACAAATACAAAAGATGCAACAGTCTGCTGAGCTGGTGTTGTAAATATAAGTGCCTGGCTTAGCTTAGCAGCAGCTTCCAGCATGTCTGAGATATTTAAGTGATTAGCGTTCAACTGTAGAAAGACAAAGACCTTCAAGACAGCCAATTGCTTTACTGGACTGCACACACTGACCATACACACAACAAGATGTCATAAGAGATCCTGTGAAACTAATCTCAAGGAAACAAATTATAGAAATATACACAATTAGGGATGATCTTGTATAACTTCCAGACATAGAACACAGCCACTTTCATAATTCATAACTGTAAACCAAATGAACAAAAAATGAGGTATTGTGACATTTGTGACAATTATGATATCAAAACTGAATCAGGTAAACAGAAGCTATTAAAGAAATACATCCTTACACAAGACTATTTAAGTTACCAAAAAAAAACATGTTTAATCCAATGTTGTAATTGTTAAATGTAGGAAAACAAATGACAGACTAAATTTTATAATTTTGTCACATAAATTAAGATTAAATGAAAACTTTCAATGAACAGTGACTGCCAACATAATGCAAACACATAAGTACTCTAGATTCGGTGTTGGGAGTATTTTGAGATAAATTCAATATTTCACTTAAAAATGAAATACATAATCTGCTTACACTGCAATTAAATCTTGACAGGCATTAGATGAAATGGAGAGATTATTTTAAATATGTGACAATAAAAAGCCTCACAGTTTTGGTGCTATCTAATTAAACATAACTTACACAAATCAAACAGATTTGTCTAAGCAACGTTTTACATTAAAAAGACAAAGCTAAATATGTTCTGTTTTTTCTTTAATAGACATAAAGTATTTTATAAAATAAAAGTATAAAAACATTTGCGATGTATCAAGCTTCTTACACTGAGAAAATAAAAATAGTTATCCGTGCAACATTAAAAAATCTTTGTAAATTTTTGTAATAAATGGAACATAATTAATGAAAGTTCAGGAGATGGCAATGTTGGCAAATAACACATTTGGTAAAAAGAGCCCATGTACCAGATACCAATTTACAATTATTAAAACAGGCGGCACATTTGTCAAAGGTATTCTAAGAGTAAGCCTGCAGCCTGTTTTCCTAATAAGTAAATAAATAAATATAAATAAACAAATAAAACACATTAATAAAACTAAATCGATATTATAACCTGTTAAAGCTTAAATGAGTGCACGCTTACATTCCTGCTCTACCAGTGTCCAGCTCTGGCTTCAGTGCATGCCACAGTGGTGCATTTCTCATCTTTGTCCCCTGCTCAACAAAAACCTTCTCCAGGACCACTAAGCCTTCTAGTCAGACACCACAATATAACATTTCCCACTCTCTAATCGGGACACTCTAGAAGTTTCCTTTAGAGGCTATAAAAACCGGGGGTCAGTTTCTCCTCCGTGTTTCCTTGCCAGCATCCCACACACACTCATGCACTGCAGCTGGACAGGGTGGATCAAGCTGGCAGGGGGCAAAAGAGTGCAAGCAGAGTAATGAAGGGGGTGTCCCGAGCAGAGTAATGAAGCTCATACGCCTTTGCAAGAGGTATAATATAGCTATCGTATCCCAGAAAACAGAATTTTTTTTAAGATGGCATAGGGCTGGGGTGTAAAACAAATAATAAGAAAGATAAAACTTCTACTCCTCAAAAGTTGCATAAAAAAGTAACTAAAAATTACTACAATAATGAAGGCAATAATTAAAGGCACTGCTGAAGCTGGGATAACCAATAAACCCCTATTGAACTCAGGACGCCTGTCTTTTCAAAGCCTTTTCATCCATCGCACCCGTGCTCATTTGTATCTGCCCGCCACAATAGACAATTGTGTATCCCTACCCCTCCTCATCTCACCACAAAAACTACTAAACGCTTTTTCTTCTCTCTGCCCCCTCTCCCACTTTCACCTCTCTTCATCTCTGCTGGAGCGACAGGGATGTCAAAGGTTGTCTGGCCCCAGTGCCCACAACAAGCAAGTTAATCTGCCCCAGCGCTGAGTCCAGCTCGTCCCAGTGCACTTTGGGTTTTTTTCCCTTCTCTTTCGTGCTCTAATTGCAGCAGTGTAGAGTCAAAGCTGAGGAGCAGCGCCCCATTGCATCTGCACGGCGGTACCGACCGCGTACACAGCTTGAGAACCACACCAACTCAGTGTAAACAAGGGATTACAGGTAATCGGTACAGGACCGTCTCTGAACTTTTTTCCTTGTTAGGACTTCTACTATAGAGAAGAAAGAAAGAGAAGAAGACAAGCACAGGGACGGCTTGCTTACACATAGGCAGTGCAGGAGTGATGAATAAATGAGACGAAAGTGGAGGAATGCTCTGTCACTTGTGGAAAAGTGCTAAAACCCTCCTTTTTTTTCCTCTTGGGGACTTAGGCTAAATACAGAACTTTTCCTCTGTCGTGTGAAAAGAAGAAAAGACCTGAAGCTTCCATGGACTGGCTGACAGTAGAAGAGAAGTGAACAAACAAGATGAAAGTGGAAAAATGATCTGTCACTTCAGTAAAACTGACAAAGTAGTCTGCAGGAACAAGGACCACACTTGCCAAAAAAAAAAAAAACGAGCAAGAACAGGCACGGATAACAGACTTCACGTCAAGTTTCATCTGACATCCTCGACTTAACGGACAATGAAGAGAACATTAAAGAGACTACAAAAGGATTAAAGTGACAGGACCAACAGAGGCGCTATTATGCGAACATAAGGCAAGCAAACACAACAAAAACATTCATTAGGAGAATGTGAATATGAAGCAGAAGAAGTTTTAAAAAAACATAAGATGTTTTTGACCAAAAACCCCCCCCCAAAAAAAAACCCAAAACACAACAAAAAAAAAACAAAAAAAAAAAGAAAAAAAATAAAATTGTCCCCCCCCCCCCCCCCCCACCCTTCTTTTGTATACATAAAAAGAGGGAGGGAAGTTTTTCTCAAAAAAGAAGGAAAAGAAGACAGGGGAAAGAAAAAAAAGCAGCTTTGGCTGCTGCCAACTTACCATCCACCAAGTCCTGGCCGAGATGTCGTAGCAGAGCTGCCATTTGATGGAGCCTTCCGAGGTTTTAGCTGCCATTACGCTGTCAGCAAGCTTCATCTGATGCTAGCGCACTCACCGGAGATAAGACACCTAATTGAGAAAACATTTGCACTGGCATGTTGGGCAACATGTAGCCCGCTCCATACCATATGGAATCATGGGTAAAAAAAAAAATCCCTGACAATGAACCAATCTCACGCAGACCCCGTGGCAAGGTGAGCGGCAGTCATCTGCTCACAGAGCAAGCTGTCCTTAAAAAAACACACACACACACACACAGCAGAATGATGAGCCCTTTTTTCCACATCAGTGAGTGCCTGAGGTCCTTGGTCCTTTTTCCTTCTTAATTAGGGCTTGCTCTTCATTATCATCATCACCATCATCACTACAATTCGGTTAACTTAAGTCTGCAAGTTCTTCTTTTTCTCCTTCTTACAGCTTTCTTTTCGGAGGAGTGGAGAGATTTAATAGGACAGAGTCAGGTAGAAGGAGTGAGGGCAGCGGACTAAAGCGCCACAGGCTATTAGCCTGAAATTTCTGCTGGACAGATGGAACTGCTTAAAGACTATCATGCGATGTTTTGTTTTTGGACATATTTCCCTTACGCGTTTCCTATCCTGGCAAAGAGCTTTGTGTTTCACAAATTTTCCTACAACTTTTAGGACATACAAATGCACAGAAATGCTATGGATATTCACTGTTGGATTTTTTTTTTATATACATCATTTTTTTCACATTGGTGGGAAAAGGAGAGGGAAAGCCCTGATCACACTGTCATTTAAACCTACTTTCATTTTCTGAGGTTTAATACAGTGTTAGTTGCATTACATATGCCAATTAGTTTTTCTTTACTATTATAATTTTAAAAATCGTTGCTTTTCATAATCACATTTAAGCATTTTTCGGTAAAATGACTTTTGATTAAACTACTTAATATTTTTGCTGTTTAAAATTTCCAAGTCTGACCATGTCAGACTAACTTCTATAAAAAACCTTTGTGACAAATAATTATTTTTGCTAAAAAATGTTCCATCTTCCTGTGGACTGGGGCGCAATATGCAGACATCAACCTGGAGATTATGAGTGGTCAAGTTCTGTGCGGCTCATGTTGCCGAGCGAGGGGAATACCTGAGCCAGGAGCAGGAGAGAGAGCCCAAGCATCAAACAGTTGTCCCATTGTGACGGTGCCTGAGGAATGTGGTTTGGGCTGAGATACAGAAAGATTTGTTCTCAAGAACACTGTTCGGAGGGTAGGTGCAGAACACAGGTTGACCATACCCAAAGGTTCTAACGAGTAGGCAAAAAAATCTAAGAGAACCAAAACAGAGGCAACATTTAGAAAAACAACAATCAATTTTCTGACAATTCAAATTTTTTTATATTACAAATGCAAGGTATGGTTCACATTGCTATTGTTATCATTATTATTTGATAAACATCGTCACATCGGACATTATACTGACAGATTTTATTAATTTAATTTATCTAATAACATACATAACATTAATAAAATGTTTCATCTGAATTTCTTTATATGAAAACATTTTTATATAAAAACATTTCTAAACATATTTTGCATTTTAAGGCATACTATGTAGTCCTTCAAGCCGCTTTTAAACTGTACTGTTTCCAACTATATGAAACTCTCCTATTCTGCTATAATCTGTCTACAACCCATTAATCGTTTTTGATATGTATCGAAACATGCACAAATGTGGCTGTGAGTCAGGCACTGAAGTACTGAGTTACATGAGACGTGATGGGGACAGTCATGTTAAGATACACAAGCGAGCGCCAAGAGGCTGGACACGGACGCTGACCAAAATAGTGGGAGCCATGCCAATGCAGAGAGTGAGGATTGTTTGCTGTATAGATCTCATAGGTCAGCAGGGGCAAAAATCACTCACACTTGCCCTGCACTGGTCTTGAAAAGCTCACAGGAATGCAATTACAGGCCGGTCACAACAGAGAACTGGGCACTAACCACCTCACAGATGAGCTCAGTGATAAAATGTGATCTTAATTATTGGTTAGAAAAGTTTATTAGTTTGTCTTATATTATTTTGAAATAATGGCTGGAAAAGGGTAGGTGTGTAGCTTCAGGGGCACATGGCTTATCACTATTTAAAAAGTATGTTAATGTTAAAAAAATAGTTTCATAAATAAAGTTCATATATTCATAAATCCATACATAAAGCCATTAATAATTTAAGCCCTTTTGATTCAAATAAAACCACAAAGCAAATTTGTTTTGCATGACAGTTAAGATTTCAGATATCCATGTTCTTTATCACAGGATCCCTATTTCAAGACCTAAGACCTAAGTTGGATGTGCCGGTCAAATGTTCCTGCATTGCCCAGTAGAAGGCACTCTTGCACTAATTTGATTTGCCTGCCATTTCAGTTTCAGGTACAAGCATTCTTTAGGGCATCTTCTGACTTTAATTTTCACATCTTCCTCATTTAGGAGATAATTTTACTGTTCTGCTTTGAAGTGTCTTCTACCACAGGTAATACAGAGTCACTGCCTGGTTCAAGGACAGAAGAGAGAAAAATACACTTTAATATTAGCTTCGGTAGTCCTGTCATCTATCAAAACCAATGACAATGATAATAATTTATAGATTTATGAGTATCTAGAGAACAAGTTTTGGCCATGTTCTTATGGATACAAGAAGTAGATTCAGTAACCTAAATCAACAGACATGCATTGCAGAGACTTAATACAAGGCAGAATGATGAAATCTGCGGGGCACGTTTAACAGATTTTTCCAATTTATTCGAAAATGAAATAACTAAACCAAATATGTATGTTACGTTACTTCCTCCTGCTAACCAAGGTCTAATTCAAAATGCCTCAAAAACAATTGTCAACATCTGTTTTTGTTTCTCTTCTTTTGCACTACCTTCTCAGCAGGAAAGCATGGTGCCACCAAGCAACATCCAAACCACACTAAGCTCAATCCTCCACTGAGTACATAAAGTGCATTCAGTTAAGTAGAACAAAATGTAGAAACAACGCCCCATAATAAAACAGGACTTCACCATAAATTATGTCTTTCACTGTATCATATTTGTGAGTTTATGAACCTGTTCCAAACATTTGTTTAAAATCACTCCAACAGCTATTAGTGAAGTGCACAGCGCAATCCCTGCAACCTCCTCTGCAAACAACAGTGTTTACTTCCATGCCCTTTTCCTCTGAGATTGTGGGCAGATGCCATTTGTTACAGATTATTAAACTGTAAAGGGAACTGCTGGTAGCAAAACAAATATGGCTGCATCGTTTGCATTCTTGTCAATGTCTATATTACACACAAGGTATGAACGATTCTTAAACAATGCCTTTGAACTTCAAGAGCAGAAAACCCCAAACTGTTCATCAAGATGGCCAATGAGCCATGTACAACAATAATATGCAAACACAACGCTACCAAAAAAAGAAGACCAAGAATTTAGCTGTAACATTTCACTGATAATGAAGACCTGTTGCACTGCAATTAAATCACACCACATTGTGTTCCAAAAACGTTATCTTTGCTAGAGGAAGCAGGAGGAAGCCCATTCAATTTTTTTTGTTTTTTCAATTAAGCAAGAAACTGAAAAATCTCTCTGGAGTCTACCACAATGAAAGCCAGGTAAATGTTATAGGGGGTGTCTTCTGAAATAAGGACAGACAAATCAAAATCAATCAAATTTAAATACAGATGTATTTCCTAAAGCAAATTTCTTTTGAGCATTTTGGAAATACTATAGGAAAGGCAGTCTTTCAGAAATGGAGATTCTGTTACGTGTACAGGGTTAGGTGGCATTAATAACACCTGATCTGTTGGTTTGTAGTAGATAACTATGCATGAGCTATACGTGCCACTAAACTGAATAGGGAGCCCGTCTGGAAGTGCCAGCAGGCAGCAGCTACACCAAGAGGCTGGCAGAGATAAGGTACAGAGGAAGGAGAGTAAAGAGAAAGGCTTGAGTCCTGGCCATAACTACCATCTGTTTTCACTGCATACACTTTGCCAAGACATGGCAAAATTCACTTCTTTGTATTTTGTTACCAGCATTGGTGTGGTAAGGATACGATCAAAATGCATTCATTACTATGGCTCCCAGCAGCTACTCTAACAATTATGGATGTCAATAAATAAAAACTAGGGCAGTATAACATGGACTAGATTTCATAGTGTGATTATACGGCTACATTTTGTGACTGAACGCTGCTGACTTCTTAATTATGTTGACATGCAAATAAAACTTTGAAACAATTATCCTGGCGCAAAAGATTAATGACTTGTTGGCACATAACCTTTCTCTGGGAGAGTTTCAGGACACTCCTTACTGTCCTTCAATGCTATTTATACCCAAGGACCTTTAAAGGAATATTAATGAATCATTAGAAGACATTCATCACTTTTCCTTGTGGCGAAGTTAATAGTTAAGTCAGAAAAAGAAGACAACTTTTTGAGAGATTTTTTTTCTTATGTTAGCAAATAACAAAATCAGGGCACTTGTTTACGCAGAAAAGCCCTGTAGATACATGGATTGGCAGCCAAATGCCGCAGAGGTATGCCAAATGCCACAGCGTTATATCTCCGACCAAAATAAGATGTGATGCCATTCTGCCATTTATGGAGTTAGGCAGTTTGTTGTGTGTAGGGTTGTTACCCTGAGACGCGCCCACTGCACTGATGTCCATCTTGGCACATCCGATTGTATCAGAGAGAATGGCAATGAGTGGCGGCCAAATCTGTCACAGTGATGTCCTGTGTCAGCCAGCAGCATCCCACACACTGTTCTCCTGACCTTCACCCATCTAAACACCCACCACTCTCTCTGTCTTGTTCCCACCCAGCTGTCTTATAACCTGCCATTCTTTGCACTTTCAGTATTCAACATGCCTGACATTCAATCAGAATATAATTCAAAGTATAATTAAATATGATTTTACAAAATTCAAAACAGCATCCAGATTCAGATCAGTTTACCAAGCCCAATTCAAAACACTGGCAGTCATTCACAGGACTAAGAATTCTGTACATTATAAATACTTTTTCCATTTTAATAATACATTTGCATTTTTGTGGTGCACGTTGTGCCTGGACTCTAGAGCAGTGGAGACGTGTTCTCTGAAGTGACAAATCACGCTACTCAATCTACTAATCCGATGGATGAGTCTGGGTATGGCAGTTACCAGGAGAATGGTACTTGTCTGGCTGCATTGTAAAGTTTGGTGGAGAGGGGATGATGGTGTGGGGTTGTTGTTTAGGAGTTGAGCTTACCCACTTAGTCCCAGTGAAATGGACTATTAATGCTTCAGCATTCCAAGAGATTTTGACCAGTTTCATGCTCCCATTTTGTGGGAACAGTTTGGGGATGGCGCCATCCTGTTCCAACATGACGGTGCACAAGCACACAAAGCAAGGTCCATAAAGACATAGATAAGCGAGTTTGCTGTGGAAGAACTTGACTAACCTGACCTCCACCCGATCAAACACCTTTGGGATGAATTAACATGGAGACTGCCAAGTCTTCTCGTCCAACATCAGTGTCTGACCTCACAAATATGCTTCTGGAAGAATGCAGAAAGAATACAGAATTACAGTTCGGACTTCAGTTAGATAGAGATTTCATGCCACATTGTACAATTGTGAACAAAACTGCTAAAAGAACCTGACTGAACCACAACTATGACCTAAGACACCAAAATTATTCCATCACTCACTTTTAATATTTGCATTTTAATCAAATTTCATTCAAAAGTCTGTATGTCTTCCAATCATAATTTATGGATATGATTAATTTTGGCTTAAATCTAAATCCACACTTCACATGCTTATTTCCAAGCAATGTCCATCCAACAATTACATTAATGTCCTCAATGAATGCAGGTGTTGTTTAGGCAGCTGTATTTGCGTGAGAATATATATTAGTCTGTGTTTGCTTTAAATTGTAATATGAAGCTGTGTTTATCAAAAGATGTCATTTTTACCTGAACATGAAGTAAGTCATATTTTATAACATTTTCATAATAATTTGATAAACTTTTCTCATTCAATTCTCATGAAACAAAACAACTATAAATTACATTAAAATAGCTGTGCAGATGTAACACACTCAATATTTTGTTGAAAATCACATAAGTCCACTTTAATCAAGAAACAAATACATTAAAAAACTATCCTGCAACAAATGTGCTTCATTTCTTTATGACATGAATATACTTGTAATAATTTTGACAAGTGAACAAATTCTCACATGCTAACAACTAGGAATGCAACAGTAAACTATTTTTAAAATTTATGATAAAAATGAGCATTGCTGGTATTTACACACATATAATATCTATTTATCTCTGGTTCTGTCCCTCGGTTAACATGAAAAACAAAGTAACTTTTTAAGGCATTTTATTAAGGTTGTGTATTGCTTTGCACAATATACACACGTGGACAAAATTGTTGGTAACCCTCGGTTAATGAAAGAAAAGCCAAAATTGGTAACAGAAATAACTTTAATCTGACAAAAGAACTAAGAAATAAATATTCTATAAAAATGAAAATTTTCAACCATGCTTCAACAGAATCATTTAAAAAAATTAACTCATGAAACAGGCCTGGACAGAAATGATGGTACCCTTAGCTTAATATTTTGTTGCACAACCTTTTGAGGCAATCACTGCAATCTGTCAATGAGACTTCTGCAACTCTCAGCAGGTATTTTGGCCCACTCCTCATGAACAAACTGCTCCAGTTGTCTCAGGTTTAAAGAGTGCCTTTTCCAGACGGCTCCTTCCAAAGATGCTCAATAGGATTTAGGCCAGGGCTCAAAGAAGGCCGATTCAGAATAGTCCAGCGTTTTCCTCTTAGCCATTCTTGGGTGTTTTTAGATGTGTGTTTGGGGTCATTATCCTGTTGCAAGACCCATGACCTGCGACTGAGACCAAGGTTTCTGACACTGGGCAGCACATTTCTCTCTAGAATTCCTTGATAGTCTTTAGATTTCATTGTACCCTGCACAGATTCAAGACACCCTGTGCCAGATGCAGCAAAGCAGCCCCAGAACATAACAGTCTTCTCCATGTTTCACAGTAGGGACAGTGTTCTTTTCTTGATATGCTTAATTTTTCCGTCCGTTCTCCCAGCTTTGTGGCTTGTCAACATGTAGTTTGGCAACTTCCAGTCTGGCTCTTTTAACAACGGTGTCCTCCTTGGTCATCTCCCATTAAGTCCATTTTGGCTTAAACATTGACGGACAGTGCGATCTGACACTGATGTTCCTTGAGCTTGAAGTTCACCTTTAATCTCCTTAGAAGTTTTCTTGGCTCTTTTGTTAGCATTCGTATTATCCATTTCTTTGATTTGTCATCAGTTTTCCTCCTGCGTCCACGTCCAGGGAGGTTGGCTACAGTCCCATGGATCTTAAATTTCTGAATAATATATGCAACTGTACTCACAGGAACATCAAGCTGCTTGGAGATGGTCTTATAACCTTTACCTTTAACATGCTTGTCTATAATTTTCTTTCTACAACTCTTTCCTTTGCTTCCTCTGGTCCATGTTGAGTGTGGTACACACCTTGTCACCAAACAGCACAGTGACTACCTGTAGCCCTCTATATAGGCCTACTGACTGATTACAAGATTGTAGACACTACAATGATGCTAATTAGTGAACACACCTTGATTTAACATGTCCCTTTGGTCAAATTTTTCAGGGGTACCATCATTTCTGTCCAGGCCGGTTTCAGGAGTTCATTTTTTTTTTTAAATAATTCTGTTGAAGCATGGTTCAAAAGCAATGTATGACTTTCATTTGTTCATTTTCATAGAATTTTTATTCATTATTATTTTTGTCAAATTTAAGTTATTTCTGTTACCATTGTGGGTACCAACAATTTTGTCCACGTGTGTATTGTTATCCGATTCACATTATTTGTCTCCTTAATTTTGGTCCAGAGATTTTTTTCCACTAACTAGTCCCAAAGTTCGCATACACAGGGCAGACCCCTGAAAGCAAATTTGATGTTGGTCTGACCCACACTGTTTGTCTTTTATTTTTCTATCATCCCTTATGTCTCATATAAAGTACCATTCATTTGTGGCCCTAACCAAACTCCCAAGATTCCCAAACTGTAAACAATTTTAAAGTGTGCCTGTATTGTGAAAAAAGTTACTGTAATGTAATGAGACATTTTACAAATAATTTATCAAAAAACAATGCTGATACTGTGCATGATGTGATCTATAATAAGAATAATTACCTCAAGTTCTCCCTGATTTAAAGTGTGGTTTCCACCCTGGCTAACCTTCTGTAATCTGATGAGGACAATAACAACGACCATGTAAAACATGTAAAAACATCATCATGAACTTTGTTGCCATTATAAATGTATGTCTCACGTGTGTCTCAACAGGTACATTCAGGTATGAAAATGTAAACTGTCTGCAACCAACTGCAGCTCAGAAAAGACCTACTCGGGGACTCTCATGTGATCAGCCCGATTCACAGTGACCAATATAAACAATTGGCAAGAGGAACATCATAAAGAGCATTTTCTCTCTTGTGGCACTGGAATGTGAGATTACTCTCAGTTAATTTCATTTACCAGACAATCAGCAGTAAAATAACGTCTAAACCTCCTTCAAAATATTTCCGTATGTCAATAACACTAGGAAACAAATATTGGACCCTCTCGCAAGAACTGTAATTCGAAACGGCAGGCACATTTCGAGGTGTCGGTGAGTCACTGATGTGTTTACACGTTATTTTCCATTCTCTAATATACATATGTAGTATTATACGAATGGGGTACTTATTATGGTACGTCGATTAAATAATCACCTCCACATAAAATTTCGTGAAATGTGTAAAGTTAGCTTACCTGAGCGTTTTCAGGTTAGCGAGTAAAACTTTCGGACGTGTGCCGCTTGAATGGAGACCGTTACTCAGACCCGGGCTTTTAAAGACTATTGGCGGGAAAATAACAACGCGAGGCTTGAGGCTGTACCTTCTTGTGTTTTTTGTTTTGTTTTGTTTTGTTTTATTTTGTTTGCTAAAAAAAGCATATAATTAGAAGTGCACTAACTACTGTAGCAGATAGAGTGCATCAGATCAGCGCGAGACACCTTCGGCAGCTCCAGTGTCTGTTTATAGTCCTACTGTGCTGTTAGTCGCTCTTTAAAATCTTTATACTTCAGGCGAACGTGTTTATTGATTGAGGATCATTTATGCTAAGGTAAATAAATGCCTTTATTAAGTCGATGATGCTATTTGCCATTTTATTGTTTGAAATCTGTTCTACGTGTGAGGTACCCACCCGAACACCATTTATGGTGGAAAGGAGAATTCAAATAAGCATCTAAATTACATTTTGTATATTTATATCTGTTTATTATTTAAGAGCTTTCAGTGTTTTGGTAGCCACTTTCATTAGTTTTTGCAAAGTCTCGCGCAGTGCAACTTTCTGACCTTCCGGGATGCAGATATCTCTCACGTGACCGCTATGGCGGAATATTCGGTTAGGGAACGGAAGTTTCGTTCTCTACCCTTTTTAATGCAGTCTAAGGTAACTTTAAAAAGTGCCATCACATATTTATTGTATAACGTTATCGAGCTGTTCTCTTATTAAACGTATCTAAACCGTTATGGACCAACGTGTAGTTTGCGATTGTCAGATAAAATTCCTACAGCTTCAGCAGACATGAGAATGTGGCTTTGTAACCATCAATCTTTGATAACTTTCCCCAGTTGTTAGCATTGAAATCAGCCCGGGTATACTGCTTTGTGTCCGTGATGCCCATATGCAAGTTACCCCACATCATCACAGATGTTGACTTTTGGACGTTTTGCTGGTAGAAGTCTGGATGGACCCTTTTCTGGCACAGGGACTTTCACCATCTGAGACGAGCTCAGGCCCAGAGAGCTCTGCTGTTTTCCTGCTCAGAATTTATGTATGACCTTATTCTCGTGTAATAAAGTTTTTAAGATGCATATTGTTTAGTGATAACGTTTGTCTGAAACTCTCCTGAGCTGATGTGGCTATATTTAACCCAAGAAGATGACACACATTGAGTGGCGGGTTCTGGTCGTGCCCTATATGTGGGAAGAATTACTAGAAAGTCATCTTGGTGTAGGCATTTATGTTATTTGTTGGGCAACAATAAAAACTGTTGCATTTTCAAAAATAGAGAATGACAAGGGCATAGTTTAATTTTGGGAACGCAGGGACAGAAGGAATACAATTACCATATTTACCTTTTTTGTAGGGGGGACACAGAAAAAATAATGAACCTAGAATGCAGCATTGTCGATATGATGAATATCTGTGTGATGAACTAGGATAGTTCTGCCTGGAATGATGATTAACTGATGCAACTACATATTATGAAATATTTTTTACTGTTTTAATTTTTAATTAAAAGATCCTGTCTATCCTACAGCACCTTGTTGGAGAGTCAACTCATTTGCAGTGATAACCCAAATGACTTTTACCATGGTATCTTATTTTCTGACTAGATAGCTGTACCCAGTAGCTGGGCATTATTTTTCTTCTAGCGAAGCTGATATTTCCGCCATACAGACCTAAGGAATACTGGAGGCATCTTTATCGAAACCGTATTCTGGTCAAATTAGTGCATCCACATTTTGACATCTGGTTTGAAATGGGCTAGACCTTTCTCACAGTTACTGTGTCGTCAAAATTGACTTTAAATGGAAGCTTAATCAAACGTTCGCATGCACCGTTTAACAGAGCGCTTGCCGATTTTCAACCTCCCTTCATTTAGCTTCAGTGTGGTCAAAAGAAGAGTAGCTAGTTAGCCAGTTAACCCTCATTCTTAATCACTTGCCTGGTTCCAAGGGAGGTATGACAGGTTGTCCTGCACATGTTGAATGTGTTTAAACCCTGGCAAGTCCGTTTGGCTGAATTAATAGTGTATTTCAAAAACAGGCACTATCCTCAGCCTTTGCTTACAACACAGTACTTATTTCGCAGATTCCTCTTTGGGGGCAACACCCACCCTATCCCTTTAACAGACATGCCCCTGCTAAATGGGCTGAAATTTCTCCAGATTCACTGATGTTCTCACCATATTATGTATGGGAGGTGTGAAAGGCCTTAATTCTTTAAAATCTTTCACTGGGAATTGTTATGTTTGTACTGTTTAACAGTTCTCTTAAGTTTGGGAGTTTTGGAGTGTGTTTTTGGTCACCCTAAACTTAAAAGTAATTGTTTTACTTTTTTATATTGTACAATAGGCTTTGTTTTTAATGGTTCAGTGTCTAAGTAGCCTACCTTGCCTTTAAGACAAGGATATTGAGAAGCAAGAAACACAACTTAATATTGTTTCAAAACTGAACTCTTACTGCCATTCAATAGCCTCTTGCTAGATGTGACACAAGCATGTGCCAATACCCAGATCCATATCAACAATCCGACTGGTAGACGCCCATTGTTGGACAAACAAGTTTGCATACTAGTTGCAAAGTTGCAACTAGAGAGAGCAGACACAGTGAGGCAACACCATTTGCTGTTTTGATTATATGTGCAATTCAAATAAAACAAATAGCACAAAGTTAAAGACAAGCAAACTTTTAACAAACCCAAATTTTGTACAAAGATAACCTTGAAAAGGCTACCTAATTATACAGTTACTTAACAGCTAGAACATGCATTGCACACTGAATAGTAAGACATAGAGTGAAAGATCCATAATGCTTAGATTAAGAATGTCTGTCACCCTGGATTTAATAGGGTCATGCATTAAAGGCAGCATCAATTAGTTTATACCCTTCTCTGCATGCACTGGTCCAGAATTAAACTGCTTTGAGGAGATGAATCACTGCAGTTGAAGACACTCAATATCAGTGATCCAGGTGATGACGTTTTGGCTTGGGTTGCTTGCTTATCAAAGTGTGGCAAGAAAAATGGGAAGGGACGCAGGTATACAAAGGACAACACGTGGATGATCTATAACAGTGTGAAGCAAAAGGATCACAAATTAACAAATGAAAATTATTATACATGTAAGTTTAGTAATATTTAGAACTATTTCATAGTGGTTTTTTATTTTCTGTATTAGAAATTAGACATAATAAAAAAAAACTCCAGGTCAATTTGCATTTATTGATACACTAGTAATTATGGCTGAGCATTCAAAAATTTAATATTGCGATTATAGTGACCAAATTATGCTGACAGCAAGATTTAGTAAGAGTTTGTAGTTACACTGGAAAATCCACACAGTAGAAGGAGATAAACCGATCAAAACATGGTTCTGTTTCAGGAAAATCCAAATGTATTCATTCCTAATGGGCATTCAGCCAGCTCTGGGGCTAAGGCAAAGAAGGATGTGGGTGGAGTGGTCCTACCAAACCTATGCATATCAGTGGTGTCGCGTAGTAACTCAGTGTTAGACTGAGCTTTATAGTTTTAATGCTGGTAATATTTTTTGAGGCTATTTTGCTTCTGAGTTAGTGCGCAATTCCTTAAGGTCAGGATATTCTCACTTTCAGCCCTTCACACTCAACTCTAGTTTAAGCTCCAACCATTTTGGGTTTGTCAATTAAAGGAGGGAACTGACTAGGGCTGTACCTGACTCATGGACTTTTCTCCATGTACATTATCTAGTAATCAATAAATCAAGACATGGCATATGATGAACAATCTGAATTGGAGCCTGATTTATTTACAGAATATAGCATTGGGAGCAGCACGTATTTATGTTAAACATAAGCGCTTATAGTTTTTTTAATTTCACTTCTAACAGCTTCTTCAGTAGGATGACCCTTCGTCTTTTATCTCTCATAAATAATGAACTGCTAAATAGAACCAAATTAGTCAATATTTGAATTAATTTTTAGATGAAAAGAAAAATGGTGGGCCTGAAACCGTTTAATTATTATATTACCCGCTCTGAAATAATTATTTCTCGTTTATCTGCAGGCATATTAAGTGACTGTACTTATCTTTAAATAAAATTAATCTTAGCTGTAAATGAATAAATAAACATATCTGTAATTTAGTTTCTTAAATAATGAATTTATCCACGCAAACAGCCATTACGTCTAAAATGAAGGTCAGCTCACTTGTTTGAAGCAGTGTTTGATGTCTGACTGAATGAAGAGCAGAATTAGATTTAATTTGTTCGGACTCTCTTCTTCAAAAGCTCCTCCTGACTTTTTCTGAGACATCATTCCACCTGTGTTTCTAATCTTCACAGCTTTAGCTTCCTTCAGTGGTGAACTGAATAATTATTAAAAATGTCTTTTTAAATTCTTAAAGTTCTTGTGCATTTTTTGTAAATGTCGACTCCTTAACGTCTAGAGAGCAGCCCTAGAACTGACCAAAGAATTATTCAGGAATCTATATTGAAGTTAAGGTATGGATATTAATATCTGTATCAAAAGATTTTTTAGCATCTTGCACTAAAAGTAGTGCATCATTCCAATGAAAAATATAAATAATGCAGGATGTAGTAAGAGGCAGAAGTGAATGTACTGATAATTTATCAGTACATTTAAAGTTCTCATAACTTTAATTTCTTCTTTGATGTACACTTCTAATGTGTGTGTGTGTGTGTGTGTGTGTGTGTGTGTGTGTGTGTGTGTGTGTGTGTGTGTGTGTGTGGTGTTTGATGTAACAAAAGCTGCAATTCATTTTCACATGACCATCTCCAACTTCTCTTCATCCCTTAGAATTAAATAGGCTGTTGTTGTTACTCTTATAAATGTAATTAGTCTCTTTTTTGTGCTCTTAATAAAAGCAGAAAAGGGGCTGAAACACTTGTTGTAACTTTAGCATGAATGGTTAGAGGCAGACTGCTGGCTAGGCTGAATAGGTGGGGTTTGTAAAATGTATTTTAAAATATTATGAAAATGTTATTTTCTGTATGCACTCATTATTGTATGAAATGTGTATATATATATATATATATATATATATATATATATATATATATATATATATATATACCCTGCATCTCTCATCTACCTTAGCCTTACCATAGTGATATATGGAAATGTGTACATCTGTATACACATATATCATAGTGCTTAGTATTGTATGTATTTATTGTCTAATGTATATTTTTTGTATTTAAGTTTTGTAAGGGACTACTCACCTTCACACCTGTGAAAATGTTACGTGACAATAAAAGTGATTTGATTTGATTTGATTATTGAAAAAGTTGTACCCAGAAGGAATCAACTAATAGGAACCAACTTGGGTAGGTTTGACCACATGAGACATGCAAGTTAACGTTCTGGCCACACATGTGACTTAAACAGGGACAAATCCATGTGAGTAGACACTGTGGTTAGCGTCAAGATGATTGGTTTGTTGTCACGTGTCACACGTCCAGAAGAGGTGTCAGTCCACCTTCTCCCCTACCACACAATCTGCAGCATATGCATGTGAATATTCACCGGAATTTGATGGATTATCACAGGACACCATTAGGAGCCTCTTCAACTCCATGCTGAGACCTCTGGCATGTTGCGTTAGCACACATGATGGCCTGACATCATACTGAGAGAAATTACTTCTATATGTGTACCTGAATAAATATTGCCCATATCAGTTCAGATTTAGAATCATTTATTGCTCCTGGTAACCTTTATCTTCATTTCCAATAGCATTGCTTCCGACACTTCCTTCTGGCTACAACTATTTTTCTAATGATAAGTGTAAATGGGCCCACTAACATTATGCAAATCGACAAAAGCTGCTAGGAAACTTTTTTTGTTTAGTTTAGAATTATAGAGACTGCGTTGGACTAATTGAGGTTTGTATGGCACAAGTTATGATCATAAAGAACTGTGCTTCTGCTGTTTACATAATTAATGTAATCAGCCCACAGTAAGGCTCAGTGCTCTCATGCCTTCTGCCACTGTTAATCACATCCACATGCTAACTGCACTAATGATAGCGGGCAGATATAGCCAGTGCAGGCCGTTATTATTGATACTGCATTTACAACAGTAAATGGTTGCAAAACATAATCAGAAAATTATATTCCTAATGTAAAACACAGTTATGCTATTTTGATATTTAAAAACAGCAAATACTCAAAGCTTGAAACTCTTCATTAATCCTTTTAATTTAGACCTTTTTTAAATTATAATAATCCTGTTCTCTTTTACACCAGCTAAAAAAGTGTTCAGGGTTTTTTTTTTCATGCATTTAATTGGACAGACATTACATCTTTCATTTTGGAATCAGAGCACAGTGGAAACATATGTTCAACAAAACCTAGCAGATGTCCATCTTAGGGCTGTAGCATAAGCCCAGTGCAAGCATGTGAGCATCAGCAGGCTCTTTGTGTTAGCCTGCCATGGCCATGCTCTCCTCTGGTTCTAACATCTCTATCCTCCTTCAGGCACTATACATTTGTGAGCATTTCAGAAAGTCAACAAACATGTCAAATTTAATCTAAAGCACAATAAAGTCAAATTTAGTGAAAAAACGTGTTGTTAAATATGCTTACAAGGCATGGGGGAAACAGGAGGTAGCTTTCTTAAAATCATAAAAAAAGTTTTTAACCATTCTCTAGAATACAGGTGAAGAAGCCAAAATATAAAATACAAAAAAATTGGTGACCATATCCACAGCACATTCATGCATATGAGTAGCTGTGGGTGAGAGCAATAGTGAGAGCCAGAAGAGAAAAAGAATATACAAGCTTTGCCATCTGCAGCACGCCCCGTGCTTGGCATTGCTGTCCAAACACTCCCTGTCCCAGTAAGCGCAGATTAACAGACAAGCAGAGCAGTCTGGCAGTCACAATGGCCTGGTGTAACCCGCTCCCCCCTGTGACAGCATTAAAGAACCGTCTGTGTGTTGTGATATTGCCACTGTTCTGAAAAAGCACCTACTCTAAACCCTGAGGACAACATACAAATCCCCACCATTATCCTCTAAGACACTTGCATTGTGACCCTTACATTAATTTTTCATCTGTATGTTTTCTTAAAGGTCTATGGTACAGCAGTCATGACTCATGGGGAAGATGGGGACCAAACAATGAAGCTGTGAGAAATCAACACAGAGCCGGGGAGAGTAAGGTCAGTGGACTGATTGAGTCTTGGCTGGTCACTGATGGACTGGAGCTGCCCCAGAGCCTGGCTTGGCTCCCTGCAGACCATCCAGCCCTTACATAGTTAGGACTGCTAGAGCAAAAGGCAGATACAGAGGTACCTGGGGCGGAAAAAAAAAAGATTTTCCCAATTTTGGCTCAAGTGTAGTTGAATATAAAGAGTTTAGTAGCTAATAGTAGCTCATCTACACAATCAGCACTATGCAAACTACATTAATCCACCACACACCTACCTCAGAATGTGAGTTGTTAGAATAGACTAGGGGTTTCTGACTAATTTTGGCTTCATGATAGATTTGACTACAGTATTTATATATACATTTGTCCTTTTTTATTTATATTACACTCCATTCCAAAACTAAAGAAGTACATTTCAGATACCAAGCATGATATGGCTGTTTCAACAAAATTAGAGTAAGGGAAACATTTTTCTATGTAACATTCATCTGTTTAACATTTAACACACACCTTTAATGTATATTAATAATATATATAGAATATAGAATAAGATCATTTAACAACCATCATTAAACAAACAAAAGTTTGTTTCATATTATCAGCCTCATATTCGCCATTAATTGAGTCAGTAATTGAGTCGTCACAGTATCACCTGACTCAGCATTGAATGTTGCATTTTTACATAAGGCAGTGTTGACTCTAGGGTGTCATTTATATGCAGTGCACCGTGTTAAAACAGAGGGGCTGAATGGGAGTTGGAACACAGCCACTGAGGGGCGTTTTGGAGTGCTGGCCAACGCCCTGGAGTGCCCTGCAGTAAAATAGCTAAACATTAAAAAACACGAAGGGCAATTGTTGCGTGACTTTTTTGACATATCCCATTCTTTTCGTCATTGTCACGCCAGTAATTAATTGTTGCTTGTTTCCAGAACTACTGATCACTGTAAAGGATGAATGCTAGTGTGTGGAACTGCTAGTATGCGTGTGGCTGTCCCCATAGTGGAGACATGGGTGATTATGAGAGATTAATGATGATTGCTGAAGTGGGGGACTGTGGCAGTAGCTCATGAGGAACGCCCTCATTAGTTACTGCTCTTAATGAGCGCAATTACCCCAAGCTTGTCCTCCTTAAACACTCCATTATGCAACCCCATTATACTGATTTTTTTCTTTATAATTTGAAGTGTTTTGCAAAAAATCCTTCTAACAGGAACAACAAGAAGATGAGCCCACATGTGTGCTGATGTGAATGAGCAGTAGTAGTATGAGAGAGCTTAGCTCTGGTGCCACTTTTCCTGCTGTTCTCGGGTTCAGACAGATGCTGGGTAATAAGTGCTTAGATGAGATGATTAAATAGGCCTGTCAAGTGAGCGATGTTAACTCAATTAACTGAAGCAAAAAAAAAAAAAGAACCTTTTTACCTGTTCTTGTTTAGATGATTTGACAACACCAACCAAATCATAGAACTTCAATAGCATTGTCTTTAGCTTTATAGGTAACTGCACATTTTATTTCTAAATGTATGCATAATTAAGTAGTTAGGATGTAAATAAAGTCACTTGTGCAGACAGGATCTTCCAGCAAGACGATGTACAACAACGTCTAGAAATGTCTTTTGTTGGAAGAGTATGACCAAGACTTCCAAGAACTACGCTGGCCCTCTAATTCCCCAGACTTAAACCCAATTGAGCATCTGTAGGACCACCTTGATTGTCGTGTTTGCTCTATGGATCCTCCCCAACGCACCATCCAGCAGCTGTGGGATGCACTGCAGTCAGCATGGCTCCAGATACCTGTGACAACCTTATTGAGTAATTCCCACCCAGTCTAGCTGCTGTTTATGCTGTACATGTTGGTTACTCGGGGTATTAGCTCATATTAGCTCTGAATATTATCTCATATTAGCTCTAGATTAGCTCTTCTGCTGTGTATGAAGTGGTAAATAAGGCTCTGTTCTAGAAAAACCTACCAAGTGAGAATTGTGTGCAGTGGAAAAAGCTCACAGAAAGTTAATACATGAAATGGAGTTGGTAGTTTGGACCACCAAAACTGCCCCATCAGATACTTAAAGCTAAAGATAAATCCTCCACTCTTGCTTCAGATCTTAAAAAGCACAAATGTTTCTGTCTTTCCATCTGCTGTAAAAAGACATCCCTGTGGGTCTGAAAGGATGTGTGGCTGCCTACAAGCCCTTACAGAGAAAAAATAGGCAAAAAAGAAGAATGTTTGCAGAAAGTTTAAAGAAGCAGACTAACCACCCCAGAGTCTAGACCTTAACATCACTGAATGTGTTTGGGATTTCTTGGAAGCAAACATGCAACCAATTTCTACAACTCTACAACTACAGTCAGTAACACAATAGATTTCACTAGACTTCCTAAGATATTTGAACACTGGTTAGCTCTACCCACAAGATAGGCCACATGCTGGATCTGGCAATCGTCACACACAAAGTGTTGCTAATCTTTTATGTTCTCATAATGTTTTTTTTTAAACGTTGACAAAAGGTTGGGAAGTTTAAAAACATTTATACTAGTTCATCAAATACACCTCTGACTGATGTCTGAATACTAGATTAAAGAAAACTTGACATTCTGGGACCTGTCAAATAGAAGATAAACTCAATTACTCATTAAAATCTGTATATGTGTGGTCTGGTAACTCTTTATGAGAAGCCTTTAAACTATCCTAAAGGAAGTGACAGTTAAGAGTTTGATGGACTATTTAAGGCAAAGTTGATAATTACAGGAAAACATAAGGGTGTGACGATTTCCCTTTTGGAAACTCTTATATTATTTCCTTATTAAATAGTTAAAGGTAAATTTAGGGGAAATTCAACCAGGCCTGGTCCTTTAGCATCATTTACATTTTAAAACATTTGAAAACGTGTCTCTTTAACTTAGCATTTAATTATACTGTATTGTCTCTTTTGGTATTTATCTGTTTAGCTTGATCTGATCTGATCATAGCAGTGTGGAAAGGGATAGTGGTCAGGTCAGTCTCCTTTAGCCCAGTCCAGTGCTCTATTTTCCACTGCCCACTGTCCAGAACAAGCCTTATTTGATCAGTTTTCCTCTTCATTTTGCTCTTTAACCCTAAACGTGTACACAAAATATAGCCAAAGGACTGTCTCATGCTTCGCAACAACATTTCTGACCCAAAATTAGCATAGGCCAGTAGGTGCTCTTAGCAAGAGCTTGGTGGCCTTTCTAAGGTATAGCCCCAGGAATGGACATGAGCAAAATGCAAATGACTTTCTTGCAATTATGTGGGACATGGAAATGTATGCTTACATGAGCCTTATTTTAGGCAAGAGGATGCTTTGTATGGTGAGCCATGTTGTGAACTGTGCACTGACCCTTCATTTAGCCTGAACTGAGATCTGAGCTGAGATCTGAGCTGAGTCTGGGCTGAGTTTGCTGAGGTTAAGCTATCTGTAACACAGTGACATTGGGCATTAACTCCCCTGTCTGTCTAATAGACCTGGGCAATATGAAGACAACTAGTACTCTGGTTAGACTTAATATCATATTATATCATATATATTATTGTGTGTATATATACAGTGCACAGTATCTCATGCTAAATGTTTAAAATGTTTTTAGAGTGTAATAATAGCATTCAATTTTCCATTTGAATTAAATCTAAGGAACCAGTATGAATATGAATAATTAAAGAAACAGTAATGATCTTTATAATTGAGAAGTTCCTCTCTTGAGGCAACTGGCTTTGATTAATAAAGGTTTGGCGCGCTCTGTCCATGTGTACTTACTTTCAGGGTGCCATGAAATGTGTATATTTAAAAAACTAATTGTTTGACGTGCTGCTAGCCTGGGTGCACTATAATCTCTGTGTGTGGATTTTAGCTCATGAGGGTGCCTTATTACACCATAATATGACCCATTAGTCAATGAGGGCGAGGGCTCATTGACTCCTGCGCACGAATGAGTATTCATCACTTGCCATATTGATTCTTTCTTTTTTTTCTGGTTGGTTTAATTTCTTCCTCTCAAGTGAATGCAGGTCAGGTCAGCCAGCCAGTAATTCCACCATGACCAAAAAAGAAAAAAAGGGGGGAAAAAAAACAAAAAGAGGGGGAGCGTCACAACCATATGGAGGGAGCACCGGGAGCTTCAGGCAGTGAAGAGGAAGAACCTTGGGCCAGTTCATCTGAACAGAGCATGTAAGGGTTCTGTAGTAATAAAGGGGGGCCTACTGTACCCTCTCCAGCCCAATCCCCCCATGGTGTCTCGCCCCGCAGCACTAGGGCTCAGTGAAACAGTGGAGGGTGGAGGGGGAGGCTGGGACGGCGAGGTAGTGCCTGCCAACAGCAGGTGTTGGCCCATCCTTCAGGGAGCAGGCAGCAGGCTGGGTACTGATGTGTGGCAGAGAGAGGGGGCCAAGCAATCTGGTGCGCAATGCTGGAGCGTCTGGATAGGCAGATAGACGGAGCAGGCCGAATGCAGGCAAGGAGTCATCCTGAAAAGCCTTGTTGATGCTTTTTAAGTAAAATTACCAAGTTGCCTAAATCATTAACCTCAGATCAAAAATTAATTAATGTTCATAGAAATATTTCATGTTGAACCAGAAAATAAAAATATAGTTTCAAATTTCAGGTTTATTTGTCATATGCACAACATGTCAGGACATTTATGCATTGAAATGCTTGTGGTGAGGCTCAGGTTGGTAATCTATGGGAGGACAAAACTATATACATACTAAACATATTAAAATAAAGATATAAAAAGTTCTATTAAATAAATACTAAATACACAAAATACAGAATATACAGAGACAGGATGGATCTGTAGAAATTCTGATATGTACATTTATGAGACAGGTATAGTCTGAGAGAGCGGAGCTAAATATAAATATGTATGTTTATGTCTATTCCTGTTGTATAAAGTGACTCAGTGATGTTGTCCATAGCAGTGCTATATAAGAGTATTAATAATAAAGTGTCCGAGTGCAGTGGTGTTGGTGGTATTGGTGGTGTTGCTGGTGATGGTGGTGTTGGTGTTATTGGTGGTGTTGCTGGTGTTGCTGGTGATGGTGGTGTTGGTGGTATTGGTGGTATTGGTGGTGTTGGTGAAAGGTTCACAGCTTGTTCAGGAACCTGATGGCTTGTGGGTAGAAACTGTTCATTACTCGGTTGTTCTGGTCTGGATGCTGCGGTACCTCCTGCCTGATGGCAGTAAGGTGAACAGGTCGTGTGCTGGGTGACTACAGTCCAACCGAATCTTCTGGATTTTCACACCACAAAAATACATGCGTTAATATCTACAGTACTCTGGTGTAATTTATCTGGTGTGTTGTATGTAAGTTTTAATTTTTTTGTATAGTGATCTAAACCCAAAACCAGAGAAGACTTCACGTTTCCGTCTCTTCGGGCCTCCTTCGAATTGTAGGAAACCATGGAAACGCATAATTCTTTCATAAAACATTGGAAACATGCCCCATTAATAGATAGTATAAGTAATGTGCATGGTCATATGGTTATATCTAGGTTTCTTTTAAGGAAATGAAAATAAAAGATAACTCATGCTAATCCAAAAATTAGACACCCCCCAAAACAAGAATGGTTTTAAAGGATGAGGCCATTGACATTTTGTCCCCCCTCATCTTTTCCCACTGATTTTTCACTAGTTCTGCAGTTGACTTGGGTCAGCGTCACTACTAGTACCATGGTGCGGTATTCATTTGCTGTGTCTCCCAGCACAGTCTTAAGAGTATGGTGGAGATTCCAGGAGACAGGCAGTTACTCTAGGAGAGCTGGACAAGGCTGTAGAAGGTCCTTAACCCCTCAGCAGGATCGGTATCTGCTCCTTTGTGCAAGGAGGAACAAGATGAGCACTGCCAGAGCCCTACTGCTGTGAATGTGTCTGACCAAACAATCAGAAACAGGCCTCATGAGGGCGGCCTGAGAGCCTGACGTCCTGTAGTGGGCCCTGTGCTCACTGGCCAGCACCGTAGAGCTCGATTGGCATTTGCCACAGAACACCAGAACTTGTGCTTTTCACAGATGAGAGCAGGTTTTATCTGAGCACATGTGACAGACGTGACAGGCTCTGGAGACGCTTTGGAGAATGTTATGCTGCCTGCAACATCATTCAGCATGACTGGTTTGGTGGTGGGTCAGTGATGGTCTAGGCATATCCCTGGAAGGACGCACAGACCTCTACAGGCTAGACAACGGCATCCTGACTGCTATTAGGTATCAGGATGAAATCCTTGGACCCCTTGTCAGACCCTACGCTGGTGCAGTGGGTCCTCGGTTCCTCCTGGTGCACAACAATGCCCGGCCTCATGTGGCGAGAGTATGCAGGCAGTTCTTGGAGAATTAAGGAATTGATACCATTGACTGGCCCAGCGGCTCGCCTGACCTAAATCCAATAGAACACCTCTGGGACATTATGTTTCGGTCCATCCAACGCCACCAGGTTGCACTTCAGATGGTCCAGGAGCTCAGTGCTGCGCTGGTCCAGATCTGGGAGGAGATCCCCCAGGACACCATCCATCGTCTCATTAGGAGCATGCCCCCACGTTGCATACAAGTGTGTGGAGGCCACACAAACTACTGAGTACCATTTTGAGTTACTGCAATGGAATTTGGGTTATGGAATGTGGCATCCTTTCGTTCCTAACACATTACCCAGTCTATATGAGGAAAGATATTCTGCATGATTTTTTTCCCATTGAGATCTGAAGTGTTTTTAAAGTGTTCCCTTTATTCTTTTGAGCAGTGTATATATATATATATATATATATATATATATATATATATATATATATATATATATATATATATATATATATATATATATATATATATATTTAATCTTCTAACTCATAGTTCTAACACACAGTTCAAACACACAATGTGAACAATAAATGATCTTAAAGGCTGGGATTGACATCTATTTGACCTTCAGCCCTGAAGATCAGAACAAAGTCTGCTAGTCACATAGCAAGCATAATAAAAATGTGCATCTCGGGGGTCCCATTCCTGTCTTTCACCAGGATCCCCAGAATCACTAAATCTGCCTCCCTCTATGACTTCAGGTTCTAAACATCTCCTGGTTGATGAAAATGGAAATTGTGCAGGTTTTCATTTTGTAAGATTTTTCACTCAGCTATCTCTTCCGATGTTCATATGGGCAATGTCTGCAGCTATGCTATCTATGATGTTGTTGTTATAGTGAAGGCTGTTGGCATACCAGTAGATTTTGGAGCTGGTGTTCTACATTGGCAGCTGGTCTGGGTGGTTGTGCTATCAGGCTTGAGCAGCTTCATCACTGTGCAGCTGCCCTACTGGCCATTGCTCATCGTAGTTCTGCCATAAACCTTGATTAATGTTGGTCTTTAAATATAAAGGCCTGTCTTTATATCTGTTCATATAAGAGAGCAAAACTGCTCTCGTTGGTTTCCCACGCTGCAGCTGCATGTATAAAAGACCAGGAAAGTTGGCTAAACAGTTCTGTCACCATGTATGTGCTCATTTGCTCAATTCTATAAAAGACATTCTGAATTATTGATATCCTCATGAGGAGTAATTAAAGGGTCTGCTTTTTCATATTACAGAGGTTATTGAGGCGAACAATTGAAAATCACTAGAGGGGTTGTAATATTGGAGTGGTGCTACTTTTTCAGCAATCTTAAAAATAATACTAGTAAAGCCAGTTCTTTGGAGCCATGCCATAGAAGTAACACTTTTGGTTTCCTAAAGAACCTTTTAGTTTTCTAAAGAATGGACGACTCAGACCCCCTTGAACCATAAACCATGGAATTTGGTTATTATCTCAAATATTATTAGTCAGTATCCACTTTGTTTGGTAAACTACTATAAAACTCATCTGTTATGTAGTTTATGGGAGTGAGGGGGTGAAGTGTGGGATCTACATCTACAGGCCATTTTATGTGTTATAAAATTATATGTATGGAAATAAAGAACATTTAAAAGTTCACATAATTTGGGTGTGCTGCTCGTACCACCTGACCCATCAAATCATAAGTTTAATGTACATTGTCAGCAAAAATATATATATAGTGTCTGACTGATTATCTGTGTATTCCTTATTCTCAGATTGCTTTTGATGCTCAAAAAGGTTTTAATATAAACATTCTTTTTCTCTAATTTTTCCATCAGTGTAGCCACCAAAGAGTTAAGAAGAGAGCTGGGTAGTAACAAGTTACATTCACTCAAGTACATTTACTCAAAATTTACTATTTTGTAATATTTTTTACTTCTTCTCAAGCATACTAATTTTTATTTTTTTTGTGTTTCATTAAATTCTGCTTTGTTCTTGACAACATCTGTGCTGCTTTGTGATTGGTCACATTTCTGACTTTTGCAACTGGAGCACTTTATTTTAGACCAAAATTATAATAATAATAATTATTATAATAATAATAGAGAGTAGTGTCAATAATGAGGCTAGAACTGCAATTTATCTACTTCAGAATATAGAATGCCTTTAGAGGGAGACTCAACCAGTCATATTAATGTTCGGTCCAGTCATTAGGACCAACAAGACAATATAGTCCAACACTACAGTTTGTGGTCCAAACCCGGTTACCCTGTAACCATAGTTGGACATACTAAGGTGTCATAGAGACAAAACATACACCATAAGATGCAGAAGCCTATTTTACAGGTTTAACAAAGTAAATAAATCTCCTAGCTCTGCTAAAGTATCTGGCTATTTATCGCTAAAATATATATGTATATATGTTTCTTGATTGATCAATCGATAGATAGATAGATAGATAGATAGATAGATAGATAGATAGATAGATAGATAGACAGATAGATACATAGATAGATAGATAGATAGATAGATAGATAGATAGATAGATAGACAGACAGACAGACAGACAGACAGACAGATAGATAGATAGATAGATAGATAGATAGATAGATAGATAGATAGATAGATAGATAGATAGATAGATAGATAGATAGATAGATAGATAGATAGATAGTAAAGCGTAATGGTGCAAATAATTAAACATATGATTTAGCAAGAGAATCTGTCCTCTCCCTCTTCCGCTGGGAAGAGTTAAAGAGCCTGATGGTAAAAGGTAACCTACCACTGAGCTTGCTTCTTTTGTCCATGATGATGGTGTGCAGTGGGTGCCCATTATCATCCACAATGGACAGCAGTTTGTGCAATGTCCTCCTCTCTGCCACCTTCACCACAGAGTCCAGCTCCACACCAACAACTGATCCTGCTCACCTGAGCAGCTTGTCCAGTCGCATCTCGTCTCTCTTCTTAATGCTTCCTCCCCAGCACACATAGCTGGACACCACAGTCTGATAGAACATCTGCATATTACATTTGTGAAGGCTCTCTTGATTGTAGACAATAATTACACCTACCTCCTTGTGAATTTCCTTGACTTAACTAGATGTTGTGAAAGAGAGTTTCTTCCCCATCCCCTATAGTGCTCGTACAGACTTTTCAGTGTTGTTGGGCTCGCTGGTGCTTCCTTGCTTCTTAGGAATGTACCAAATTGTTGATTTGTTTTTGCTGTCTTTTAATAGGTTTGTTTTCAGACTAATGATGTCCCCCTTCATTTGCATCAACCTTCTATCTGCTTTATGTGTCATAAAATAACAAGGGAACAGGCGGCAGCTGACAATGAGACTGTTCAGTTACTTTTGAGCCGTAAAAATGGAGGAACTATGTAAAAAATGGCTGTAATTTCTAAACAGGTAATGCAGTACTTTAATTAAACTTCTTTGAATTAAAGCTGAAAGTCTTACTTAAATCTGTTAATGTGATGTACAATAACAAAATGATAAAAACCATATCACTGTCCAAATACTTATGGACCTGACTGTATGTTCAATTTCTTGAAGCCCTGTGTGCCATCAGTGTTCATCAACTCACAAGCCATCCAGAGCATTCCAATATGGCACTGGTAGCTGAACAGTGGCTTTGGCTTTGTCGTTGTTATGGCTGTCGTATCCAGTGAGAACCATGTGTTGTGTGTGAGATTTGCCATATGATGGGGAACCTGCCCAGCTTGAGATGGACGGCTCCCACTCCCATGTGGGCACATGTGCAGACCCCTCCAACACCCACCCCTCCTTCTCACACACACGCACTCCTCATCCTTTTTTATTTTTTTTTTGAGCAGCAAAGTGACACAACAAACAAAATGGCTTTTCACAGTGATGGTGGCCAGGCTGGCTGTGATGCAAGGCTGGCAGCAAGCTCAGAGGCTGGTCCTGGCTGAGTGAGTGTGTGTTTGAGGAGTGAAAGCTGCTCTCTGTCCCCCCCTTCACAGCCAGGCCTTCAACTGCAGCCAACACACTTCGCAGCCGCCATCATCGCTCTGCAGTCCCTCAGCCTCCATAGGCCGCACTGCAGCACAGCTAATGGCTCTAGTTAAAACGAACACACTGCTGCAAGCTTTGCTGTGTGTTCATATTAGGACCACTGTGCGTGCGTGTGTGTGCGCGTGTGTGTGTGTGTGTGTGTGTGTGTGTGTGTGTGTGTGTGTGCGTGTGTGAGTGTGTCTGCGTGTGTGTGTGAGTCTGTGTGTGTGTGTGTGTGTGTGTGTGTGTGTGTCTGTGTGTGTGTGTGTGTGTGTGTGTGTGTGTTTAGGACAGAACATATTTGAAAAAAGAGTGTATAAAGTGCTTTTTACAAAAAATATATTATTAAACTTATTATTAAACTAATAAAACAGAATATAACTAGGGTTATATTTAATTTGTAATTTTAAGATTTAATATATTTATATGCATACACACTAAAGAGATATATTACATGTAGGTACTTGCATGTTGTCACTGTCCAAAGAAAAACAAGTATCTCCAACATGGCAGCTTTACAGGTTATATATATATATATATATATATATGTATGTATAGCAGCTGCTGTTGGAAGGAAGAACTGTTAACATGGTAGCGGAACATAGTCAATAACTGCATTCCTAGCACATATGTTCTACAAGAAGTTCGATAAATCTGCAAAAAAAGCTAGTACATTTGGTGGATGTTTACAACTGAAAATACTTTTTTTCAAATTTTTCCTTGCCAACAATGAGTGCATGCTTACTTACTTAATATGACAATAATCATTTATATTCAGTTATAACATTACAAAAACAACACGTTTTAATGCTTTTGTCATGCATTCAAAAATGTTTTCTGGTTCCTAACTAGGCGAATTGTGTCCTCATTAGACAATTCCGTACGCTCAACTGACAGCAAAACTTGCATCTTTGGCAACATCTGTTCTGCTCTCCATCCCCAAGTTAGGTTTCAGTTATGTATAATAGATGTGTTAGTTCCCTAAATGCTCAATATGTTAGGCAGCAGTTCAAGCCTCAGGTGAGCAGCACAGCAGTCAAATGAAATTAGCTTCGCTCTGTACACTTCCAGCACGGCCCCCCGCATTGGAAAGTAGAGAAACGAGTAAAGGGGCAGAGGTTAGCGAGAGTGATGCAAGTCGATGCAAATATATATGTTAAAATATGTTTCTGCTATTTCAAATATCCAGTTTAAATATTAACATGATCTGTTAAATATTAACAGTATCTGTGCTGCCTCGATTCAGTCAGTGGTCTGTAGATCCTCAAATGTTTACGCCGTAACACTAGCTAGGTTCAAATAACTGCATGAAAGAAATATGGGGCAGGTTTATTGCTACAGAGTGTTATGAATGAAATATTTACTGCTGACCACATGTGGGCACAAGGCTTTTGTTTCTTCTGCAGTCCTTGGCAATTGAGCTACCAGACATTTAAAATGATTTTAGCTGCAATTTGAATATTAAAATTCAGCGCCTCTGGCCAACATCTGACCTAGATTAAGGAAGGCAATGTGAGGTGGAGACCTAAGCCACGTATCAAACAAATGTATTAATCATTATGGTAAAATAATGTCCCCTCATTTGCATCTTGGAAATATTGGACTTCTTTAATCAAATCTGAATTACAAATGCTGTGAAATCAAGTCCTCATGCATTTTAAAGAAGTTACTTGTGCACAAAGCGGCTTTCTCATTTAATCTGAGTCACAGCAGATCAGTAATTTCATGGAATAAAATTCCAGATCTTCTTTAATATGCAACCTACTGAACTATCACATAGGCAGAGATCAGATGATCTAGTCTTTTTTCTTTCACCCTTCCTTCTTTCCTTTCTCTCTTTCTCATTTTTTCCTTGCTTCCTACATTCCTTGCTTTCTTTCTCACCCCATTTTCTCTCCTTTCTCTCTCGCTCAGATATCTTTCTTTCGTTCCTTCTTTATTGGCTTTTTTCTACATTTCCTATTTTTTCCTTGATTTTTTGCAGTCACTGCATTTCCCTGCCTGTCCAGCAGGGGGAGGCCTTGTTCAGACCTCTCAGGTGTGTTATGCTTCACACTAGATTACTGGACTGCTGTTAAGTGAAAATAAATTGAAAATAAAACTCCAACATATAAACTTATAAAACTTCAAAACTTCTGCATGCTGGGTTTCACATAGCATAAGTTTTGTAGCTGTACACAAACACTGAATTTTCAGCCCTATGCCCATAGACTCCAGGGACGAGTACTTTCTTGTCCTTTATGACGTTTTAACTTGTAACTCTGTCTCCTTACTGCCTTCAGTAATCAGTCTTTCATTTCACTTCAGACAAAGCTAGAAGACCTTCGGGTCACATAATGTATTTTTTTTAATGCAGGGTCCACTTCTAATTGATTAAATTAACAGGCTTATTTGCATAATCCAGAATATTTGGAGATTTTTTTTTTAGTTGAGTTGAGCAAGGCCCAGAGAGTGCCTGTCAGTCAGTCTCTGCTGTCACATCTAATCAAACTCACTCTTTTGGATGGCAGCTGACCGGCTGGGGGCGGGGGTGGATAGAGGGGTAGTTGGGGGTGGTGATGTGGTACCCATGCCGATATGCAAAACGGGTCGTCTGGCCTGGCCAATGGCCGAGCTGTCAGACGCCAACGGGGGTCACTGAGAATGTATGCAAATTTGACATTTCCTCTCTCATTTGCATACACACTCATCAAAGGTTTTTTTTGTCAGCATCTCATTGGTCTGTTTAGTCTAATTTGTTGTCTGGGCTTGAGTGGACAATGACAGGTGTCTGTCCTGCAGAGTAGCCTCTGCTTAATGACAGGAGTCACAAACTTTGGGCCACAGGGCTACATGTTCCCCTGAGCACCGTAAAATTCATCCACTTTTCTTTCTGATGTTCTTTCCGAAGTGATTAAAGATAGCAGTATGAACAAAAGACTCAAAGAATTAGCGCCTGTGGTGGTACAAGATCTTATGTGTTTGTTCTTCCACTCCTCTGTCTCTAAATATATTTATGGAAGACGAGTCTTAAACACCATCTTAATCGTTAAATTATTTTTTATATATGTATATATATATATACACACAACATTAATGAATTGAATTGATGCATCACAAGTAAATGCCAAATTGTCATTAAGCACAGTGAGTCATGCATAATTATGCCTCAACATTTTGGTAATAGTGGTTTAGCAGTGGTTTAGCAGTAGTACTCAAATACATGACTTACCTGACTTACTTTATTTCCATCACAAAATTGCATCTAAATAGTAATTTGGCCAGTTGTTAATTGTTTGTTTGGAGTTCAAATCTGCTCAGTGTTTTCTGATTCTGGTTTTCCTATATAGAAATAATAAAAAAACATTACATGTTGCAATAAAACACTACATAGGACTACAAGTTCTAATACAATACTGTTTTATATATATTATAATATATAGACTATAAAGTATACACTGCCATACAGAATTTTTTAATCACCATTGGCATCAATGTTTCCAACAATATAAAACTAATTTGCTCACAGATAAATGTAGAAATTATTCAAACTATTGATTTCTCCCAGTAATTCATAATTTGAAAAATGTTGTGTCCCGAATGATGTAAAGAGCTGTCTAAATTTAAAATAAAAGTAACATCATCTTTCATATTTAATCATAACCTCTCATATTTCACTGGGAGTAAAAATCTAATTTTGATAAGTTTCTATTAATAGATAATCATCTTCACCATAAGTTGGAATATTAATTATAACATCTAGAAATACCCGTTGTCTAGTTTATACTATTTTAATCAACACTGTAAAAATTAACAAAATTAAATGGGGTAACTGCTAAAGCGGCAAGTGAAGCTAAATATTTGAATGACTGTGTATGTACTAGCTTGTATAATTATATACATCAGTATCAGTATCATCCCTGTCATAACATCACCTTCAGTAATTACCCAAAAACAGTACAGTCTGGCTGAGCTGGTCCTATATTCAGTGCTCCAAGTGGCCCACTTCACTTCTGCATTTTACTTTTCAGCTTACGGGGCTTGCGTACCTGTGCTTCTAACAACCTGCTCCTGTTATATCTTCTCCACTTCCCCCTCACAGAATCAGGCCCTCAGCTGAGCACGTTGACTGAACAAAAACCAATGCTGGGACTATGAGAAGTGAAAAAGTTCAAAAAAGCCTTTATGACCGTGAGTGTGTGCCAACATATTTATCAGCCTGATTTTGTTACTGTTTGTTCAGATTAAAACTAGTCTATTTCACAAAATCTCAATTATGCATGATTACTTTCTGAATCAGAACGAGTACGTTCATGACGAACAATGCTTTAATGAATATCGCAGGTCAGCGTATTGCATTATGTAAATTATTAGCTTGCTTACATTTGAATGCTGCAGAAACCATAATTAGAGAGACACACGCACAACCGTATACACATACATAATATATACCAATAAGACAGTATTAAATTATTATATGAGATATCGTTTTGCAACTGGCCATTCCCTTAAATAAAAAAAAATAATAATATATTCTACAAATTTTTACCCATAATAAAAATTAAGAGTATGAATTTCAATGAGGAGTATTTCAATCACTGTTAAATTACAAGAGTAAGAAACACTGTCTGAAGTATTTGGCAATTTCTGTTAATCCGGTTATCATGAAATGTTTGCATAATGGAAAGGGCAGCATTTACTTTTAAAGTATGGAAAAAGGAATAAATGAGGTTTTCATATTTCTTGCTGGACTGGCTGCTGGTGAATTAAGGGTCTGTCTGATATTTACTGTGGACTGGTTTTCTTCACACTATTAAAACACACAGCCCCATTCACACCCAGATGCATACAAACACAGGCCATACTGGCACCTTGGTGACAGAGACACGGCGTGTCTAGAGAAAGACAGGGGACGAGGTCACCCAGCTTTGGCAGGTCCGGCCTTGGCTCTCTTCCATGCAGTGAGCTTATTGGCCTTGGCGTACCCTCCCCCACAACCCCAGCCTGGGCTGCATGTGGCTGGCTTCTCCTCCATCCACCCCCCCACTTGGTCCATCCCCAGTTCCAGATTACACACCTGCCTGGCACAAGCGTGTGGCCAGGGAGTGAGGCCGAGCCGGACTCATCGCAGCCAGCTCCGCTGTCCTCACTGGGCCCTCTCTGATGTCAGCTGGCTGTGAAAGGCGAGAGCTCCCGCGATGACCGGAGACTGTGATTAAGCAGCAACTGGGAAGCGGCCAGTGCACTGGACCCAAGCCACGCTGCCCTTGTCTATGAGTGCCACCCAGCCAAGATTCACTCGCCATGCTGCTGGGACCGGGCCTGCTGCTCCACACAAACAAGGCAGGCTGGGAAAGTTCTGAACACATGGGGATGGGTTTATTTTCAGGGCACAAAATAATAGATGCATCTTCAGGACAAAAATGCTCTGACAGTGTAAGAAAAACTAAAATGCAGGAGCAACAGTACATATACAGTACTGTGCAAAAATCAAAGACCACCTTTTATTTGGATCATTTCCAGTCCTCAAAATGGAAGGTTAGGATTTCATTTTTAGCATCAGAGAAAAAGCAAAAAATATTTATATGGTTAAATAGCCAACAAACTTAAAAAAAGAATCCATTACTAAATATAATATTTAAATAATGTAAGTATTTAATGTGTCCAAACCTTACCTTTATTACAGCTTCCTTGTAAAACTTGATTTCAGCTTTCAGTTTTTCCGCACCTGAAGTTCATCTGTAGAAGTTGGATGCCTTTTCTGTCTCTCACAATCAATGTGAGGGACCTGACCTGGATGGTGGGCAGTCTGTTGTTTATTGTTCTGCAGTTTTTTTTGTTGGATTTTCAAATGTTCTTTCTTTTCTAAGTACCAGCTTCTTGGCAGCCTGCTGCCAGAGCCACTGTTTTGTATGGTCCTCTCACAGTGGAGGGATGAAGAAACACACCTGTGGATGTTTTCAGTACTAAAGCAAGAGTGAAACTTGATTTTCTATTTTCCCCAAGACAAAATTACAGTTTATGTGATGACTGACAGGTTTGTTGGTTTACAAGGTCTTACACTGTTGTTATAAGTTCCATTTCATTTTCTCTGCAGCTTTTTTGGACTCCGGTTTTAGAAACTTCTGTTTTCTGATTGAGTGACACCCATATTTATCATTTTAAATTGATAGTCTATAACTGTTTTGGACCTACAGGCTTGAGTGGTCCACCCGTATTAATGGACAGCTTAATGTATCTCCACCTAAAGATTTATCCAAACAAAGTGGAGAAAACCGAAGACGTAGGCTGCTCTGCTCTTTAGGCAGAATCTGATGATGCATGAAGCTCGGATGGTGGCCAAGTCCACTCCGCTCACTTACTCTAATGCAGAGTTACTGCTGCAGCCTCAGTGCACACAAGAGAAGACACGCACTGGCTGCTGCCGCTGGCCAATCGGTTGGCCTCTCACAGCATGGACACACACAAACATTACAGCTCTCAAAAAATAAAGTGATGTTTTTCATTTTCTATAGATGGACACTTGTAGTGCACATTTTGCACAATCTGCTGAATACAGTGGAAATATATAAACAAAGAGTCACTTAGAGTCTCTTCCTCTGTTTTCCCTCACCATCCACTGTAAAAAAAGTCAGGCTAGTAGTCTTGCACCAAAGACATTCACATCAAACCACTCCAACTGGTTTCAACTATTGGTGGTGTCAACTATTAAATAATGCAGAAAAAAGCAATGGAATAAAACACACTAGTCCAATACATCATTTCTGTATATCCTGTCCTCACAAGGGATGTTACTCCCTAGTGTTGTATCATGCATAGTGTATGTTTTATGCATTTACAAGAATAGTGTATATACACATTCACTAAAATCTGCTATCAGATTTGAATGTAGAGTCGCATTTGATCCATTCTCAAATTACCAAACGGACTTTCTTATTAGCTATATTAATACATGGTGCAATTAACAGCACTTTACTTTACAGCCACAACTCACAGTGGCAAGCCCTATGATATTTTTAGACAAATACACTGTATGTCTAAAAGTTTGTAGATACCAGTGAGTCTGGAAAGCTGCCTCTACTCCTCTGGAAGGCTTTACACTACATTTGCTTTAATGATTTCATTGCATTTAGCCATGAGACCATAAGTAAAGTTAGGTACTGATGTTGAATGACTAGTAGTGGTAGCCAATTTAACTCATTCCAGTGGTAACTCAGTCCACTGATTCGTTCATGTTTTCATGTTTATTTTTGAAAGCATCTCTGTGTCTTTTATGTAAGTTACATAAAATGTTGGAAACTACACGCAAGGTGGCCTTTTCAGAGCATTTGTACATATGTACTGTGTTAATTATGCTTATGCACTTGTAGTTAATGTAAGTAATGTATTAGCATTGTATTTTTTTGTTGTTTTGTATAGACTTCTCTGTAACAAGGCCTCAGCAGGCATAAGCATTACCAACTTCATTTTAAATCACTCCCCTTTAAAATAAGTAATTATTCCAAGTTTTAAAAGTTTTTGCAAGTTTACCCCTAAAGTGGATTGGTCTCACTACGAACCCCTGAAGCACCCTAGGGCTCTGACACTGAGCCGCAGTGCTAGTAGTCATCTGCTCATGTCTTTACTCCACACATCCTCTCACCTCTAAAAATGCCTCTCACCCATACAGGGCAGCCTACATACACTATTCATGAGATCCATAACAGGGAGAATTTATTCTCCCAACAGAATAATAGGATTTCTCCCAGAGATGAGTGTGTGAGTATGAGTGGTGTGGGGGTTAGGGTTCATGAGAGATAGTAGAGGAGGGTGTAGGGTGGCTACCCCTATCTCTGCCTCCAGCATTGAATGCACTGTCGACCCGCTTTCTCATTTCAAGTGGAAAAACAAACTAATTACGTGGAAATATGATAATGTATTGTGCTGGGGGAGTCGCCGGCTCTTCTCATTAGGGCTCTTGTGCAACCTCACTTGTTTCCTTGCACAACATTTGCCCCCCCAACCCCTTGCACCCATCATGATCTCTCTCTCTCTCTCTCTCTCTCTCTCTCTCTCTATCTCTTTCCACTCAGCTAATGTGCGTTATTTCTCCCAGGGAGTACTGCCCTTTCACGAGTCATGAACATTAGTGACCAGTCTGGGGCACTTTGCATCAAAGTCTGCATCATTTGCATAATCACAGGAATGCTCCCCTCATCCCCTGCAGTGAAGGTCATTTCCCATGATTCCTTTGGAGATAACCCCCCCCACCCCACCCCCGCGCACACACACCCTCTTTCTCAAGACTTCATGCCCACACACAGACACATTCAAAGATCCCAAGCATCCCTAACCTTATACCTGAGGGAAGGCCATGAGCGGCTCCTCTTTACTATCCCTCTCTTTCTTTTACCCCTCTATTTTACCCTCATCAGTGCATATTATATCCGACACGCCAGCAATACTGACTTACAGTGTAACTTTTAAGTTTTTCTCTTTTGATTTAAATTGCCTGATTTGTGTTCCCTAGCTTTTGCGTAGAGCAGACTATAAACTGATTGCATGAAACAAAACTTTGATCACAAGGTGCAGTTGGCTGGCGATAGCTGCCGCTGGGCTTCAGGGTCAGATAGCTTGCCAACATCACAAATTCCGCCACTGTTGATTGGATGCGTTAATATAGGATATCACTTTATTTGAGCCTGCGATAGTGAGGTGTTAAAGTCACATCCTCATCCTCCTAGTGTGTGGTGCTACAGTAACATCAGACTGTACCTGTTAATTAAAGGAGAGCTCTGTGCCAGTTGTCACTGGTGTGTTATATTCCCTCTTTCTTGTCAATCTCCTCATTCTTCCTCCTTACTTTCTGTGAGTAGCATACTGAGAAGGAGGAAATTCACAAACTTCATAAAACTTAATCTCCATCTGCCACATCTGCAGCATACGGTTAGTATGACTGTAATATCTCTGAGCAGAAAACCCAGTGACTCAAAACATGCTTATATTAGGAGCCAACGGGCAGTTGGCTGTGGGCGGTTAGGTGTTGGCTATATTTCTGTGGAAACCTGTAGTAATCATCTATACGAATAATGATTAGGTCAATTACAGCTCAAGTATAAAATTAAACATGCAGGCTTGTACTTGTGCAGGCTATTAACCATGTTCTTGATGGTAACCAATATAAAGAATATTATTATATTATATTATATTATATTATATTATATTATATTATATTATATTATATTATATTATATTATATTATATTATATTATATTATATTATATTATATTATTAGTAATCATACTCATACTACTACTGTATAAATAAGTATAAGCAATTTTGAGAGCAAGGAACTAAAGTCTGAGCCCAGATAAACCTGATTATGTGTGGCAGTCATTTCTCAGTCATGAGGCCAGTTCTCGTAAACATAGACTACTGGAATGTCTTGTGGTCTGAATGTTCCACTTACATCTCCGGTTATTCAAGAATGCAGCATCTAGAGTCTGTAACCAGAAACATTTGAACCGTTATAGCTTTATTTTATCAACACTACATGATCTGTTAGTAAAACAGATATATGAGATACAAGTACTGGTCTATAAAACTATATGTTCTTGTAACTGATTGAATGATTGTAACAGTAACTGATTGAATATTTGATTTTGTATTATGATCCATTACACTGGCTGTTTTACAGTACTGAGACATAATTACCTTGCGGCAAAGGACAGAACCTTTTCCGTATCCATCCTGCCAGTTACCCAGTATCAATTTGTGCTTAAAGACTGGGCCTATGTATTGTTCATTTCTTAGATGAAACTCTGCAAAAAATCCATTTAAAATCCCATCATAATGCCCACTCAGAAACTCAGTGTCAAGCGTTAGAAGTATAAATGAACAGAAAGTCTATTAACTACCACCCCACATGACAGGAAAAAAAACACTGAGCAGACACTAGAGTAACTGCCCATTCTTTTTAACTATAGGTGTGTTGTTTTAAAATGACAGTAAACACATTTATATTTCTCTCGGTAATCGACTAAGCATGTCTATTGTTCTTTTTGATATTATTATAGCTGTGTTATTTGGTACTGCCCAGAGAGGAATGTTTCTTCCTCCTGCGCTTAGGAAGATTAAGTCTTTTAGGCCTTTTAAGTTCTGGATTTTCCTTATTTTAGATATATGTAATTGCAGGTATTGAACATTTTTAACTTTTGGTTGTGCTTTAAACCCCCACAAGCAGTTAAATCCGTATTTTGTAAATGTGTTCAAAGTTTACTGTAGTCATGGCCAGGTAAAGAACAGGGTTTGGAAGTTTACTGAAATGTACTGCATTATGTATAACTGACTAACTGATCTAGCATTGGTTAGATGTGAGTTAGCAAACCACCCCTATAAATACTGCTGCGATGCGTGCCAGTTGCTATAACAAACATTAGCAAAATCGCAAAATCATACTGACCTAGTGGATCTGAGAAACAGCAAAAATACTTACCTTAAAAATAATTTACCTTAAAAATTGGTGAGTAGGCAAACATAAGACATACAAGGCATAAAAGATAAAAGATTTAAAAAATTACTTAGAGCTTGACTGTTCTAAAATTTTCTTTCGGAGTATTTATTCTTTATGTGGAGTTTTGAATGTAGCTCCTCCCTTATCCTGTGCTTGTGCTAATTCGCCGGAAAAATGTTGTGATTTTCTGAATCCGAGTCACTTTGTTTATTTCCCATTTACACAGCCAGGGCTGTGTACGAACACCATAGTCTTTCCAGTGTACACACAACAAGCAACGTCGTATTGTATTCTGTTATTACCCAACCTTGGGGAAAGGCCTTTTTTTGAGGTTAATAATATACTATTGTCATCATATATTTATTAGTATAATGTGTAGTAAAATTATACATATTGTGTATTTTTTAAATAATGTCTGTCAGGTCTTGATTTTTAACCTGTATGTGTGACATTAATATGTAAAAACATAGATCATGATCCAAAACTCACACTTCTTTAAGTTACATATACAAAAATGTATATGTAAAATCCTTCTCGTTGTTCTTCCTGAGATTTTTAAGCTGATTTTACACCATGTCTGTTATTTAAAATAAATAAGAAGTATATTAAAAATTAAAATAAATTTTTTTTAAAAATGCTGTTGGTCCAGAAAATCAGCTTTTCAGTGAATAAACATTCTGCCATGTTTGTAGCGTGGACTGAAAGAGTGATACACACACTTTACTTTATTTGACCATGAACATGTAAATGAGTTATATTCTATTATCAAATGTATTTCCAAAAGTAACTAAACTAAAAGACACGTTTCTCAGTGTGGCAATCTTTTGAAACTACATCCACTTGTTGTAGCTGGATTGTCCTGTGGTCCAGTGGCCTGATGATTCCATCAAGGGTGGGTGGAGGGGATGGATGGGGTCAGAGCCAGAGAAAAGTTAAAGGCCCAATCTGACAGGGGCCCCAGGCCTAGGTGGGCACTGGGCCAGGACAGCGCCGTACTTTTCCTCTTCTAAAGTCTAAATGTGAAAGGGTAGCAGTCAGAACGCATCAGCAGTGAGTGGGCACTTCAGATAGGATTAAAGCTAAAGCCTTCTGTAGTTCCTGGCATCCTCTCAATTCACTGACAGTGTCAAATGAATTCACACAGATGAAAAGTCAGAACTAGGCGACCACATAAAACTTTCTCAAGTACACGCGAGGATAGGAAAGATATGTAGTAATGTGAAAATGCCTAAATGAGAATGTGACCTTGTTTGTTCTCTCTAAAGTAGAAAGTAAAAGAGATAGTGGACATTTTAATTCTGTCTGAACAAAGCCCTGTATAGCCTCATTATGTATTATGTGAAAACTGTAATGCCCAAACAGTGACTATATCCTTGTTGTAGAGGCAGTAATAACTGCTACTTAAAATATTTTCTGGTTTACGGAGACAATTAGAAGAACATATTATTTCTACAAATGATCAAGTTAATAATAAATTAAATAATAACAACCATTATGGTTAAATAATAAGAATACTATTAAAAAATAAACATCTTGCTTTAATCGGTTTTTACAGGGTACATTGACCAAATATCTAGCAAAGTGTACATTGCTACTTTTATCATAACGATAACAACTCTAATTGTCCTTGCTGGATGAACAGATTGACGAAACAAATGCCATAATGTTTTGCAGGAAAAGCAGGATTTTTTTGTTCACGTCACAGATTTATGCAAAATCTGAACTGTATTCATTTTTAAGCAACAATGTCCCAAATAGTGAGTGAATAATTTAGAAATTCTTAGTATTTAGACGTGAAGATTCCCAAACGTTTTCTATTATTAAACTGTACAAACTCAGAACGTAGCACAACATACACCCAAGTTTAAATGCAACCATTGCTAAATATGATTTATTGTAAATCTAATTTCACTGAACATGTAGGCTGGCAATAACTTCAGCCCGGCTTTGAACATGTGCTAAATCAATTTAGGAAAAGTTGTAATCTGGCAGATAACTGACTTGAAGGACAGAAAATAACTTGTTGCTTCTAGAAAGTTCTCTTTGCATTGTAAAGTTTACTGACATGCTGAGACTCTGTCATGGGACACCTTGAAAGTAGGAGAGAGAGAGGGAACTAATTCAAGGCAGTAGCTCAGCCAGTGCAGGAAACAAATGTCAGTGTTTTGTGTCAGCGTCTCGTTAAACATGCCTCAACACATTCCTGATTGGATGCAACACTGGATTAATTAGAGCTGACATGCCGGCGCCATCAGCTCTGCCTGCGTAGCCCCCTGAATCTGTTAATCACAAGCACTTACTGCTCACTGACTCAGTGCATGTGTGTGTGTGTGTGTGTGTGTGTGTGTGTGTGTGTGTGTATCTTCGTTGACTGTGTGGCTTTTCTTTCTCCCCTTTGCTGGTTGTAGTCAATTAGTACAAGACATTCACAGATTTAGTTTGCCACTCTAATCAGTTGTGTTGCATATACTGGCAACTCAGTAAATAAGCATGTGTTCTGTGAAAAATCACATTTACACAGTTTTACCCCAAATGTAGTTGATCTACCAAGACATGATTGCTGTCTGAGGTTTGCAGCAGGTTTTTTCTATGGGGAAAATGAACAGCATATCACACCTTATGGTAACAAATGTTCCAAACCCAAAAAAGTCCTCTATGTTATAACATTGTTGAACAGTTGAAAGGCAACTTGTTTGTTGTTTAAGTTATAAAAGTAGATGAGGAGAACCCAAAAAAACTAAAGTAATACTGAAATAATGTTATGTGTATGTTTAAGCAAACAATAGATCTGAGTCTAAAAGAGAATGGCATGGCAACACTGAACACTAAAATCCAGCGCAGGAACCTCATCCCAAACTTTAAACACTGTGGTGGCAGTATCACGCTTTGCCAATGTTTTGCTGCCTTTGTACCAGGATATCTTGCCATAATTTGGTGGAGCTATGAAGAATATATCAATGTGTTATCACATTTTAGGTTACATGTAGAAATTCACAAAAATATTAAGTGTTCACAAACTTTTAAGCAGCCTTGTACATGCTAAAAGCAAACTAATGACATTGCATTAAAGTAAATCAACTAAACTTCAGAACTATTTAAATCATGTGCTATCGTTGCTATAACCACTTAACCCCCACATTTGACAAACCTTCCCGGTGTGGGGGGTAGTTTGGGACGTTGCCAGTCTTATGATGGCAGTTAAAGCGCTGCATTGATAGCTTGCATGTAGGAGCATTCATGTTTTAACTTCTGGATACTTTTGTAATTACATTACATGCACGACTTCAGCTTTCTATGATCATCAGTTAGCATTATGAAAACCACATGCTTAAATTGCCACGCACTTTCCTCAAAGCATGTTAATTTTTTATTAGTTAGGTACTCTTAGTAAATAGTTTAATTACTATTAGTAAATATACAAATAAACTGGACAAATAAAAATCAGGCCTTGAGTTGGCTACAGTGTCTGAAACAGCACAGATTTATAAAAAACATATATTTAACATATATTTAACACACATATAAACATATATTAACAACATATTTAACAGCTGAGATGTAAAGTCAAATATATTTGTAAATATTTTACCCCGATGTCTGACAAATTGTTTTATGATATTAATTTGTTAAAAAATAGTTTTGTTTTCAGTTTAATTGAATCCATTGAATCAATTGATTGTAAAGGGATAATCTACGGTGTGATTTGTATGGTAAGTTTAAGATATGCCAGCATTAGACATTGTCATGCAAAAAATGTATGAATTCACAGAATGACAGTGTAAATATGTAAATACCCTGTGATGCTTGCATTTCGAGGAAAAATAATTCAGAAATGTTGATAAAACTGGTGGAATTCCCCTTAAAGTTAGAAAATGGTGATTTAGGTATTAGTTTACACGATAAGCTTCTTTACTTGTCACTCCAATGCTAAGATAAAACGAAAACTTCAGGAACCCCAGCACAGACCTACAGAAAGTGAACATGAGCCTGCCTATGTATGGAGTTGTCATTAGGAAAAAACAGACAGCTCAAACTAGGCCATGTCAACAATGTTTGTTTTCCTTGCAGAATGTGCTATATCACTTGCGTTCCCTGGGGGAACAAGATGCATGTACAAAAGCACAAAAACACCTCTGGTCAAAGTTGGAGCTGGCAACACCAAAGCCAGACAGGGAGAGCACACAGGGTGGTATTAGTGAAGAATCTAAGGGAAGAACCAGGCAGGTTCTCAAAGTTATGGGTTTTGTGATATTTAAAAACTTTCACATGCATAATTCAAATCAACAGCTTTTTTAACATGCTTAAAGTGTGGTAAAATCAGATGATGATAATCTAGATGAGAGACCTATTCAATAATCTGTTTATTGGTTCTATCATTGGAAATCATCAGTTGCTCTTTACATTGTGTGAATATTTCAAGAAGTATGGAGCAATAAAAATGTCCAAAATTACTTAATAAAATCTTTTAGTAAATCTCATTTTTAGCCCTGTAAGGAGAGAGCAAGAGCAGACAGTGCAGGAACTTCATTAGCCTCCACTCAGCTGAGCTGGGCCGCACAGCAGGGGGGAAATGCCTTTGTTTCACAGGTCAACCAAGGGTGAGAGACAGATCCTGTGTGTGTGTGTGTGTGTGTGTGTGTGTGTATGTGTGTGTGTGTGTGTGTGTATGTGGGTATGTGTGCATGTGTGTGTGTGTGTGTGTGTGTGTGTATGTGTGCATGTGTGTGTGTGTGTGTGTGTGTGTATGTGGGTATGTGTGTGTGTGTGTGTGTGTGTGTGTTTGTCTGTGTGTGTGTGTGCGTGTGTGCGTGTTGGGGGTTGAGAACTGAAAGCAATCCTGTGTGTCGTGTGTGCACATGTGGGCATGAATGCTGTGTGTGTGGGTGTGTGGGTGTGTTGAAGTGTGCATATGTACTGTGTCTGTGTGTGTGTGTGGGTGTGTGTGTGTGTACCATGTTTGAAGACAGCAAGCTGATCAACTTGAAAATAACTGTGTGTGAGTGTGTTTGATTAGTTCTCACCATGTGTGCCAGTAAAGCTGATAACCTGAAAACACTGTTACCAATGTAGTACATAAACACTGTTAAAGTTTCAAAGCATGTCATTCACTATTCAGTCCATATAAATGGCTCAAAAAAAGGCGGTCTATCAGAACATGCAGGGCTGTGAATTGGTAAAAACCTTGCAGTACGATACTTACCATGGTATGGATGTTAGGGTTTAATTAACATTAACAATATACCAGGATTTTATAATAATAAGTTTGGAAAAACTGTCACAGCATAAAAACACAACTCCATACGCAGCGCCCCTTATGCTACTTGTTTACGTTGGAGTCTAATGGTGAAAGACATAACACCAACACAACACAAAATGAAATACTGTGGGGCACAAATCTTTGATTGTAAACTGCTGCATAAAAACGGAAACTGTGTGAAACAACATATTGTCACAAAGCAAAATATCACAATATTCTACATTTTTAATATTTTGTGACAGCCCTCAGAACATAGCATTATTAACATGTGAAGTTGGAAAATGTTCATTAAAAATTATTACAATTCTTCATAGTGCATAAAACCATGCAGGTGCCATAAATGGACCTTAAGCAAAACTTAAATGCAAAAATATCCAGAGGCAGCTGGTGGGTTCCAGACTGTTCTTCCATTGCAGGCATTTGCAAGTTTACCTCTAAAATGCCTTTGTATATTTCTGAGTTCATGCTGAGCACTATCTCAATGATTTCATTGTAAGAACAGCAGCCACAAACATTGATGTTCTCATCTTTACAGTGCTTTACAGTAGGTTTTCCCTCCATCAGTTTGAAGTTGTGAAAATGTGTTGTGTATGTGTGTGTCTGTTGGGGGTAAAAAGAGAATGTGTATGTGTGTGTTTGTGCTATAGCCTTTTGTGTTACAGCCCTTTCTCTCCATTTCCCCCACATGTAGCCACCGTTTCCTTCCAGGAAGCACTGAATGCCATAAAACATCAAAGTCCCGGGTTGTACACATATACTTACACTCAGCCAACAGGTCTGCCCTTTCAAACTGCTCAAAAATAGAAAACTCACTCAGAGCTGATCTCTTCACGTCTCTCAGAGTGAGTGAACACTCATATGTTGCATACTTTTTCCTCATTTCTCTCTCTCTCTTTCTCTCCCCTTCTCTCACTCTCTCAGAGCAGTGGGGTCTGAGGCTTGTCTCCTTTAGGGAATAATAACATCTGGGTTTGTGAGTGCAGCAACAGAGGAGTAAAAACTCTTGGAAGTTCTCTGCACATTTCCTGTGCCTAACTTTTCTTCCTCCCTCTCTCTCTCTCTCTCTCTCTCTCTCTCTCTCTCTCTCTCTCTCTCTCTGCTACTGCTGTGTGGCGCTGCTTCACTCTGGCAGTGGGGCAGTCTTTTACAGACGTTTCAGCCTTCTTTTGTTTTCTTTATCTTTCTTTCTCTCTTTGTTTGCTTTCTTTTGTGGAGAGCCATGGTGGTCCTGTAGGCTGAAGGCTGGATGCCCTCTTTCACAAAGGTTGAGCTGACAAGATTCTTACATTGCTGGCTCCCTGCTACAACACTGCAGAGAGAAGGCCAGAAGAAGGGACTCAGCTGAAGCAGGTATGTAACAATACCTCCATGCTTTCCGTGCCTAACCTTACTCTGTTTCTGACTGATAAAACAGTCAGGCTTCAGGTTCCAGTGCAAATCCCCTCTGTTTTATAGCCTCCTTTCCTAATGAGACAAATAGCGGTTTATGAGTTTGCATGTTGTGTGTAATGTTTATTGTGTCCTCAGGAAACAGCAAGAATTCTCCTGTGTGTTTCTAAACTAGCCCGATTTGTCTGAACATGTTTTCACTTCCCACAATGATGTCTTGGCAAGTGGAATGATCTTAAACTAGGTTGATATATCTAACATTTTTCATTTTGGGAGGGTTGTAAGCTTATTATGAGAGTTCTCCACGTAGTTCTACATATTGGTACTTGTGTTAAATCATTTTACAATAAATATGTAAAATATTTGCAGATAGTTTAGCTCGTTTCAAGCACCTAATTTCACTTGCCAAGATATCATTTTTTCTGTAGTCCTTACCCATGAACAGCACCTGTGGCAGTTGGGCCTTGTTCTATTACACAAGATCTGTTATAGTTTTCTTATCATCAGTTTGGACAATGGTTTAAACTCTGAAATACGTCCCATCTGTGTTTAGCTATTATCAGTTTGAAGGGTACCTCTTATGCTTTTCTGTTTTTTCTCTTTTCTTTAGTATGTGATGTAGCCTTTTGTCAATTTAAACGCTCTGAAACTAGTTATATAATCTAAAGTACACACCAGGCGTAGAAACTCTCTCCTATAGAAACTCTCTTGGCAAGCTTAACACACTCTCACATTCAGCCATAAAGGCCAGGTTAGGGAGGCCATGCAGGTGCATTCTCTGTAGATAGACTGTAGACCGGCTCAGCAATATTATTAACTATAAACTATATACAATAAATGGTACAGTTTGCTGTGGAAAAATACATCTCACTTTACAATAAGGCAAGAAATATATACAAGAAAGTCTATTAACAATAAAATACAGATATAACTGTGTACCTATAGAAAATATGTAAAAAGGCAGGGCAATAATAAATAAATAAATGTGCAAGGGGCGTAGATATCAGCAGATACTGACATACTGAATAAACATTATAAACATGTGCACATATTGGTATTTAGGTAAAGTGTCTAGAGTATCCAGGAGATGTACAGGATTAATGATAAAGTGTAATAGCGCAAATAAATAAAGTTCGTCAAGTTTTGGCTCTTGATCAATCAAAAAGAAATAGAGCTGTCCGGTTAGAGCACACTGGGCTGATTTTGTGACACTGCAGCATTTTTAATCTGTTTGAGTGAAACCCTAAAATAAAATTATAAACGCTGAAAATTAGCATAGTAGGTCCCTTGTAGAAATGCTTTCAAGGCTAAATGTTTTTCTCACTATGGTAAGGTAATTGCAAGGCACAAATGCATGATTTTGATTTACCTACAATGACTCGGACTAGGAACAGCCATGGCCAGAGCATCCATTCATGTGCAGCCTGCTGTGAGCTTTCACACATCTCTTAGCTCCTTACGTGCACAACTGTTCTAAGCATGTAGCACCTGTGGCTCTGTTGCCATTCCAGCGTCTGGCAGAATAGGAAGTGACAGGGCATCTGCAGTTTCTATGTTGCTTTGATCTCGTCTGTGATTTAATTCCTAGCAATTTGCGCAGACCTAGTTAACTCTTCACAGCCCATACTGTGCTTGATCATAAAGAGGCAACGAGCAAGTTCACATCAGACTTCAAACTGACTTTTAAGCAAAGAATATGTGTTTTCACATGTGAAAAAGAGAAATCGACAATCCAATGGCTCAACACACACTTATAGCCAATGAGTAATGCCAATGAGCAGGTGTTTTCTATTAAAGGTGTAATTTGAGTTAACAGATTTTCTGTTCTTTTCAGGGAAATGACCCTCTCTGGTAATGGATGTTAAAAAATGTGGCAGACAGATTAGGCTGAACAATGCTGGAGTATTCTTGTAACCTTGTTCTTTTCCTAGGTTCTGATGAGACACAGCTGGAAATGAGTCCTTGACAGCTTTCTAACGAGAACATTCTGGGATCTCTCCAACACTGTCCTTTGTGTTACTAAAGTGGCTAAGCAAACTGAACAGATGGGGTTGGTGGATTTCTTATGGATTCTGGTCACCTTAAGCCATATCCTACCCCTGAGCCAAGGAGAGAGTGTGTTGAGAGTAAAATCTGGACTCCAGGTGACCAGAGGCCAGAGTGTATCAGTGACCACAGAAGAGATTGAGTTCAATACTGATGAGAACTCAGAGGCATGCAAAGTGGAGGTCGTCCTCAACGAGCCTGTGACTCAAAGGGTGGGAAAGCTTACTCCAGAGGTAAAGACCATGTGTCACTCATTAATGCAAGACCAACAAATAGGGTATATTTATAAAGCAATGCTTCTGGAGGTCCACTAACCACAAGTTTAGTTGTGTTACTGAATCTTTCAAATCAGCACATCACAAAGCAGCAATACGTTTTGACACCTGTAGAGATGAAACATGCCCAGGAGTCTGCATCCTGGAGCAGGGTTTGAACTACTCTCTGTAAGAAAGTAGATATTTAGGAGTGAGGCTGATGTCCCCTGCTTTTACACTGAGCGCAAAACTGGCCCTTGATACTTTATGTTTTCTGCAATGATCATGCCACTGAAAATGCAAAGTGGAGAATTGATTTCTATGATTTCTAACGGTTCTTTTTTTTTTGTTTTTTAGGTGTTTGATTGTCACTTCCTCCCCGATGAGGTGAAATATGTCCATAATGGCAGCCCATTACTGGAGGAGGATTCTGTCATGTTAAGAGTCTATAGGTACATGAACAGTTTTATTGGCACTCCATGCCTGATATGTCATTATGTAACCTGGGATAAAAGAATTGGGGATAAGACCTCATGCAAGAACTGCATAAAGCATTACACCACCATGTCACAAATACACACAAGTCCTCAGCTATCTATGACAAGCTAGCTCAGGATTCCCAGCATGGAATGGATCACCGTTGTAAAATTCCAAACCTCAAACACTGGTAGCAATGAATTATACTTTCTAATTAAGCACGTTTAAGGTTACCTTTTTTTTTTTTTTTTTTGTAAATCCAACATCCCTGTGTACATCCCTTTTTTAGGAAATATTTTAAGAAAGACTGTGATGTAGGCTGTAACGTTTGTAATTCCTGTCTCATAGAGGTTTATAGTTTTACAGATGGCAAAAGTCATTCAACCTCAGTCCCATTTAAGGCTGCATGCAAATAATTAAACCTCTCAGGCCAAGACGTTTGGTCAGTCTTTGTCAATGTCATACCAAATAAGCCTTGGAAGTCATCAGCCCTGCAAACAAATCTCAGCTACCTTAATAAGGAACGTCTTAAAATAAGAATGTCTAATGGATATTCTGCACAGTATACATTTTATTTAATTACATGTGTCTGTGACATTCAAATGCTTTGCAAACTGTGTAGCCTGTATTGGTTGACAAAAAGAAAGCAGTATCTCAGCAAAGCTAAATCTTTCTGACTGTCAGAAATTAGATCAATGCACTCAAAGCTAAAAGTCAGTTGAGATTTAGTAGACAGATTGGTAATGAAGCACAAGAGCATAAACCAGGCAAACATTACCGAGGGGTGAAGGCAGAGAGAATAACCAGAGAGGCAGGCGGGGGTCAAGAACTAGAGAGCAGGTATTCAGGCAGACAAAACCAAGGGAGTAAGACAAACGTGCAGACCAGTAAACAAATGGGGAAATCAATACCAGAAGAGGAAAATAATCCAGCAACCAGATTAAGGTGAGGGGAACTGAGAGAGCGAAAGTCTGAACCAAAGATAAGTTTAAACCAGAGAAGATAAACAGGAAAGGCAAATAGAACTCTCAGTATGCTCTGTTTATATGCTAGTGGTAAAAGGGGGAGGGGTTGGGCCCAGAGACTGAGAAGTGATTGGACAGTTTGGAACATGTGACAACGTATCATAGGGTAATGAACTCTGGGACATGGAGTTCAGGAAATCGTAGGTGTCAGGAAAATCTATTTGTCCCATTTGACCCATTTGTCATTCTTGTTATTTGGTTAGTATTATCTGGTTCATCTCTAATGACACCTTAATCTAAAATGAGTAATTTGTAAAATCTTTTTATACCACTCTACATTATCAGTAGTCAGGTTTTTTTTCACTGCAGCTGTAGGGTGATCTCAAGAGCATAAGTACTAGTTCTGCAATGTTACTGCTTTATTGTATAGCCTTTATGTAGCTTGAAATGCTGAATCTTTTTTTCCAGGTTCACAGATTCTGAGACCTTCATTGAGACATGCCTATTGAAGGTTCAGGTTCAGGCACCCCAGAAGAGTCTGATTGAGTTTGGGAGCGTGCCTCTGGTGGTACCATCGTTTTATGGTCTCTCGAATGCCATTGACAGCAGTGTATTGACCTTCAAAACTCTGCCCAGTGTGATCTGTACAGTTCGTCTCCTTAGCTCTGAGATTAATGTCCCTATGCTGGGGCAAGTCGTTACAGAGGATCCTGCCCAGACAGACAAAGCCTCTGAGCCTATCACTGGCCCAAGAACAGGTAGTGCAGCATTGCTCTGATTTCTGATTGCATGCTGTAAAAACGTATTCATTGAATTTTCTTGATACAGTTTTTTGTACTGATTCCACCTAAATAACATACACAGTCGAGTCACATTATTATAATTATAAGTTTTTATAGCATTCTGTGGGCCCATTTATTCAAGTGGAAGGCAATGTGACCTATAGACCACATACACCCATACATGCTGATTGTCTTCCCTGGGGTAGATAGAATTTCCAGCAAGACAATATGACATGTCACATAGCTAGAAATGTCTAAAAATTGGTTGAAAGACTATGACCATGACTTTTAAGTTCTAACCTGGTCCCCCAATTTCTCAGACGTGAACCCAATTGAGCATCTGTGGGATCACCTCAATTGTTGTGTTCATCATGCTCTATGGATCCACCCCCACACACCCTCCAGCAGCTGTGGGGTGCACTGCAGTCAGCATGGCTCCAGATGCCTGTGACAACCTAGTAGGACCTTAATGACTCACTCTCAGCCCATCTAACCACTTTCCGTGCTGCACAGTTACTCAGGATATTAGCTGGTCATAATAATGCAACTTGACTGTGTAAATACATAAAATAAATACATATCACAACACGTTTTTTTAGATTAATCGCAGTTGGCAAAAACAGTGTTAAAGTAATAAGTCTTATAACAAGGAAATGATTTACACATATAAATCAAGGACATTTAGTGCATTTTTTTAGTGTATAATTTTATTAAACCAGGGTGCTGTTGTTGATTCCACCCTCACATATTGGCATCTCTGCATTCACATATGGATAGACATTTCTCTATTAAGTCTGAGTTAAGAAGCATCTGTTTTAGGCATCAGTAGTACATATGGCGCTTACATTTCAGCACATAAATCTGTTTGTAAGCTAAAAAATGGAAATCCAGTGATGGAGGACGGAGAACAAATGTAAAATCGCTTTCTGTTATCCAGGTCAAAATACATAAATAATGCTGAAACTGCTGTCATTTTTTCTTATCATCAAGGTCGACAAACGTCTGTCTCTTGCCCTGGAAATAAGGCTTGTGTCCATAACACTAGAGAGGTACACTTCCTGAAAACCAGCTGCAGCGAGTTTCTCAGCTGGGGTCTGAAATATCAGCACCTCAGCCCTCCTTCCCCAGAAATTGACTATGTTCCCATTAGAGTGGAGCTTCGGGACCAAACGACTCGAGCTCTTCTTGAGGTAAAAGATCAGAGTAACATCTTTATATGATAGCTAACACATTTATAATTACAGACTACTCATAACTAACTTTTTAGTTATTGAATAATGTATAGAAGTTATTGAATAATGAGATTAAATACTGAATAATAAAATAATATTTCCCTTTTAATATTCTTAACATATAGTTGTTCAAAATAAATTTGTGATTGCAGATGCTTCTGCTCATTGCCAACACTTTTAATTTTGTATCCCTTTTCCTCTCGATGGTCAGGCTGAAAGTGTTTGGCTTCCAGTCTTGATCCACGGTGCCATGCAGAACCAGCCTCCTCATGCTGCCTTCATGTCCATGTTCATCCTGGAGGTGGACCAGTTCATTCTAACCCCCATGACCACTGTTGCTCTAAATGCCAAAGATGACGAGACCCCTCAGGCCCTATTAGTTTTTAACATGACCAAGCCACCTGCAGAGGGCTACATCACACATCTGGATGATCACACCAAGGCTGTCTCCTCCTTCTCCTGGCAAGATCTAAATGAGTTGAAGATTGCATACCAGCCTCCAAATGGCAGCCACACCACTAGAAGGATCTATGAGGTGAACAAAAGGATCGTTTTGATATGCATTGTATTGATAGGGATGACGCTTTCATTGCATCAGACACAGATATTTCTGCAGTGAATCATATTTCAGTAATAGCAAAGCAGGGCTATACAGATGCAAAAATAGTAAGTGAACCGTCTGGAATTACCCGGATTTCTGTCTTTGTTGCTAATAAAATGTGTTCTAATCATTACAGTTAGAGTCTAAATAGCTCAGTTATAGTCAATAATCTAATCTAACTAAACTAATAGCACACAAACCACCCACAGTTTTATGTCTTTTTTGGAGCACATTGAGTAACATCCACTGTGCAGGGCAGAAAAGTTTGGAAATCTATGAGGTTAGTAACCTGTAGATCCTATTTTAGCAGTAATCACCTCCACTCCACACTGCCTTTATTATATTAATAATAATAATATTTTACATTGCTGAGGAATTGTGGACCTTTCCTCCTTGCAATGACGTTTCAGCTTATTAGTATTTATGGGATGCCTTGCTAGCACAGGCCTCGTCAGGTCATCACACAGCTTCTCTATATGGTTAAGGTCTCTAACTTGGCAATTCCAAAACACAAATCTTTTTAACAACTCCTTAAATGACTTCCTTGTGTGCTTTGGGTCAATGTCTTGTTCCATCACCCTACATCTCTTCAGCTTGAGGTCATGGACTGCTGCCCTTACATTCTGCTGTTAAAATATGATTGATACACCTTTATATTCATTGTTACTTCACATTCAGGCACATCCTGAAGCAGCAAAGTTGCCCCCAGACCATGAAGCTGTGAAGCGTGGTGGACATGTTTCACAGTTGGGATGTGGTTTTGGAGTGTTAGTGTGCAGCGTCCTTCCTCCTCCAAGCATATTGTTGTTGTATTTTTGTCGTATCTGTCTATAGTAATGTTTCCAGAAGCAATGTAGAACATTCAGGTGGCCTTGAGTAAACCTGGGCTGCAGTGTATTTTCTTTGTGTTTCAATTAACACCATTCCTGTTCTGTGTTTATCTTACCATGGACACAGCATTGCCCTCATGCTTTCGGCATGGTTCTAACAGGATGGCTGAAATGTTCTCCTTCTGCAGTTTCTCTGACTGTGGATTGGTGTTTACTCGGGTCCTTAGCAATGGATTTATAGCCTTTCCCAGCTTAATGTGTCTCTGTAGCACATCATCTCTCTATTCTGTTCCAGTCTTATTTTCTGAATTGGAAAACCTTTTATCAATTAATTCTTGGATTTACATACTCAAAAAAAGGAAGGTACAATTGTTTGTGTGTTAACTAATTTGGTTAGATTGTGTTTGTCCGTAATGTTTTATTAGTAGTCAATACAGATATCAAGGTAATTCCAGTGGTTCAATAACCAATTCTTTACATCTGTATAACTGCAGGTTGAGTTCCACGCTATTGATGCCTTCTTTGCAAGTAGTCCTCCAATTATGGTTCACATCTCTATCCGCACTGCAGAAACGAATGCTCCACGAGTCTCCTGGAATATGGGTATGAACTTCATTATAAATTAAAATTATAAAATTATAAAATACATTATAAAATAAATTTATTTTTATTTAAGCAATTATTTAAGTTTCCATATTTTATATTATTACAGATTCTAATCATTACAGTGCTTCTTTCTATGTAGGACTGGACTTACTGGAAGGTCAATCCCGACCAATCACATGGGAAAACCTGCAGATTGTTGATAATGACAATATAGATGCTGTCACACTGGTAGCTGTTGATGGTCCACTGCATGGACGACTGAGTGTACGAGGTATGCAAAGTACTTTTTGCCAAAGTTCATATCACCTTTTACTTACCGGAGAAAAAAAGGAGCGCACCTTGTCTGTATCAAAGTGTCTTCATGACTGCCGTCTATCTATTCATGATAAAACAATTGTAATCCATGTCCTTTGCGTCTATTGTGCGTGCACATCATAGGAGACATATGTAAGGGGGCTTGTATGTGTTTGCTAATCAGGTGTAAAACTCACTGGCGACTCTTTGCCAGGGGGCCTCTGCACAAAGATGTCTTCAGAATCTCAGCGTCTGTCCTTCCACTCCAGCGGGTGGCAAGACAGTCCTTGTTTTGTATGAGGCCTGAATGAAGCAGATTGTAAAGACGTATGCCATTTCATGCCACTCTGCACACAAGCCAGATGTACGACACAAGGTCATTTAGCTGTCATGTCTGGTAGTCTAGCAGGCTTTGTGGAGAAGTGGCAATCATGTGTTCTAATATACAGAACTTTACAATATGCGTCTTCATATATGCTGTAGGACCAGTTCATCTGTATAGGACTGTGTAGGACAAGTTATATTGTCTCTAAAAGCTGTACAGAGAAAACAAACCAGCATGTTCAGACCACCTTACACACATAAAGATGTATGAAATATTTTTTTACTGACTGAAATATTGTTTCCTATTGGAAACCGAATAGGATGGTGTTCTGCATGTGCTTTCGCATGGGTGATGTGTTGTTGTGTTCATCCTAGCTTTGGAGTCTTTCCAGGCTCATGACCCAGTGTCTTGTGTCATTCCCTGACGGAAGACCACCTGGTCAGCACCATTCCCTGGCCTACTCAAATAACTTCTCTCACTCACAGCCAAAGCCCTCCTCTAATTACTGTTTACAGTTTTTCTGTTATTTTATGTTGATATGGCATCTTCATGACTAAAAACAAAACTGCTCCAAAAGTTTGTCTCCCCAGCCCATCTACTGTGTCAGTCTGAAAGCACCTGTTTACTCGTCTGGCTTTAGAGTGAGTGTCGGTTCAACGGCACACTCTCTTTGGAGGACTTGGTGGGACACTGGGAATTGATCACTCATACCTCTAACTCTGGGACGCCGACCCTGGGGAAAGTCGCCATTTGGCTGATCCAGTGCCTTCAGCCAAATGGAACACTGCCTCTGCCTCCACGTTCTGTCCTCTTGAGTCAGGTGTCTACACAGAACATATTTTTTCAGCGCTTCTTTGGGCCTGATGCCCACAGCCACCTTTGGGCCCAATTACTAAGTTGTTTCTCCATTGGACTTGTAACCATTTCCCCCTTGATAAAGTTGCTAATTAGGTTTGCTGCACATCCAGTCATCACTCAATCTGTCTGTTGACCTTGCCCTTCTCTCTCCCTGGCAAGCAGAAGATGCCCATACCCACTATGGGCAGCAGCCGTTGCCTGGGAAAGGCGCCATTTTTCGTTCTGTTTTTCTGCTATGGGCGTAAGCCATGTGCCTTTAGGCAGAAACGAAAGTTGCTGTTTTTCACATTTTTGTCCAAAAGCGAATAAAGCCATGAGAGGTAAATATGGATAAATGGTGAAATAAGTAAAGGAGAACCGTAAGGGCTGTATGAAAGTTATGCTCGCTGTTAGACTGTCTTTGACCCAAATTACATGATTTGTCAGATATCCAAGTGGGCACTGAAAGAATCAATTTCAGAAAGTGCAGATTACGACATGCTTTAGTGCCCTTGAGCTGCGCTAAGTGACTGAACCACATTTTTTCATTACTGTCCAGGTGGCAAGGGCTTCATGTTCAAAGTGAAGGACCTGCGTGAAGGTGTGGTGGTGTATCATCACTCTGACAGTGACACCACCAGGGATCACATTGTCTTCAGAATCATGGACGGCCGCCACAGCATCCGTCACAAGTTCCCCATCTACATCCTCCCTAAAGACGATGCTCCTCCCTTCCTCATAAATAATGTGGCCTTTGAGGTGCAAGAAGGGGGTTCAGTGCTGGTGGAGGAGTACATGCTCCTGGCATCAGATTTAGACTCCAGTGATGACTATATACAGTACCAGATTGTTACTTCTCCTCTTGCTGGTCAGCTGGTCAAAAAAACCTCTCCACACGACCCAGGTCAGCATCACAAATATCCTTTCCTTTAATCAAATGAATGAAGTAAACAAAAAAGATTTTTTGACAGCTTTCCCAGTTGTTCTAGGTGTGATTGATTTGTGTAACACCAGTGTGACCAGTTGTGTTGTTGGACAGGTGTTCCAGTACAGATGTTCATGCAGAGGGACCTCTTTCAGGGACTGATCTACTACAGGCACTCAGGAGAGGAGATGTTTGAAGACTCGTTTGATTTCATCCTCTCTGATATCCATCAACCCCCAAATCTATCTGACAGACACGTAAGGGAATTAAATATTATACAATGGGTTAAATAATGCAGTATATTCAAGATTAAGCAATGCAGTTCAGTTATAATTTATGATATGCATTAGTATTAGCTTGCTGTAGTTTATTATTATACACTTTTACCATTGTTAATAGGATTAGTGTTCCATTTGATATAATATTACTACCATTACAATAACAATAAGATTTAAACATATTGTTTTTAGCTCTAGATGAAAATCTGTTTTAGTTACTTCTTTGGTCACATCTTAGCGGATCTTGATTAGATTCCTATTTTTTGGGTGATAGCGTGAAATCCCGTTTGATGTTATATTTCACTCTCTCCACTGCATTCCTCACAGACAGTGGTGATTCACGTGTTCCCAGTTAAGGATCAGCTGCCAGTAGAAGTCTCTAGCACCATTCGCTCCATCACAGTAAAAGAGACTGAAGTCGTTTACATCACACAGAGCCACCTTCACTTCCAAGCACCTGAGCACCCAGACAGTGACCTTATGTATCTCATCACCCAGCCCTGTTTCAGTCCTGCCAAGCCTGGGTATGTGCTATGTCTTTTTAACTAAATAGTGTTTTATATGGAATAGAACTTAACGATGAGCTATATTTGATCATGTCATCGAGCATTTAGGCCTTGTTGATTTCATCATGTTGGATAGAGATCTATGTGGGACTTTATATTTTTTCCCACCTTTTCCCAATTCTTGCCAAAAATTACTCAACATATTTCCTGTTCTCGCCATGCACATTTTGCTCTCTCCCATTTTACAACGATGAATTATATTAAATTAATTTATTACCTTTTTATTACTTGTTTAGCTGTTTCCCTTTATCCTAATTATGCATGCTATTTACTGTGTAATAATTATTTTCTTCATGAATAAGTTGTCCTGCTCCCACATGTCCACATGACATTGAAATTTAGACAGTTTAGGGACAGTTAGACTTTATAGGTAGAAATTATATAATTTAAAAAAATGTTAAAATTATTAAACAGTCTTACATCAATAGTGCTATTTTTTATTGTCCTACTATTGATATCTAGCTATAACTACTGAATCTGTGCTATGTCTCTTGTGAAGAACCCTACAGTCATATCTCAGGCTATGTGAACATAGCTCTGGTGTTCCAAATGCTTACTTGCTAATAAAATAAAAATATTGATCACAAAAAAACACCCCAAAAATTAGAAATTTAGTATTTTAAAATGTATCTTTTTTCTTCAGGCTTCCAGATGCAGGTAGACTTTTCTACACAGAAAGCACAAAGTCAATGAAAAAGGATGCCATGGTTCCAGTGCTCAAAGCATTCACTCAGGTGTGAGATCAAATTTATTTCAGTTAAGGCACAGTAAGTCTCATTCTTAGTTACATTTCTGATTGGCCTTACAGTAATAGCAAACCTTTTTAAAATATTCATTTTGCTCTTTTTTTAGCATGCAGTGACCCACCACAAAGTGGGGTACATGCCCCCTATAGAGGACATTGGCCCCGAGCCACTCTTTGTGCAATTTATCTTCTCTGTAAGTGACCAACAGGGCGGCGCTCTCTCCGGGCTTGTGTTTAATATTACAATCATGCCTGTGGATAATCAGGCTCCAGAGGTAACAAAACTGTTGTAAATCCCCACTTTACACCTGATTTACTTCACAAATATTAATGTATAATATTTTTCTGAATGTCATATCTTTTTTAATGCCTGTCTAAAACTCCATTTGCCCATTGTGTGAACATTTCATGCTGAATGGTTCATTATATATGTTTATTTGATTGAGGACTGATGGTCTGTGTAGTTAACACAATCCTTCATGTGCATATTTAGCATCTTTATCCTCACCTCTGTAGATATTCACTAACCTACTAAGAGTGGAAGAGGGTGGTGGTGGTTTCCTGATGGAGGAACACCTGTTGGTGCGGGATGTAGACAGCCCAGAGGAGAGCCTCAGGGTGCAAGTGCGGACACAACCCCACCACGGGACACTGAAACTGCAGGGTGTGGTTTTGTCAGTTGGGGACAGCTTCCACCTACAGGACCTAAAAGCCCTGAGAGTCAGGTATGTGTAAAGCAAGATGAGAAATTGGCTATGGACAGTACACTCAGTTTTCGCATCCCCAGACCCTTTACACTGGTGATTTCCCAAATCAAAGACTAAGGCTAAGATATCAATAATAATAATATTACTATGATCTAATAAAGTGACAGTGAGACCCTTTCTGTGGCAGATATATCCATGATGACTCTGAGACTTTGAAGGACAGTGTAGGACTCACAATCACTGATGGAATCAACTCTGCTCAGGGTGACCTCTTAGTGCAGGTGAGTGACAGTTCAGTGTATTAATGAGATCTTAATAAATTACAGACCTTCAATCCTAATTATTTTCATTTCTTAAGAAATGTATTTAAACCGACTGATTTGCTCAGGTAAAATTAAAACAGAGGCATCATTTTAATCAGAAAAGGGCCAAAACCAGCACTGTTTGTTAATGTTGGATTATTCCCATGTGTAGATTCTCCCTGTGAATGATGAACCCCCCCAGCTGGGCTCAGGTCTGAGGGCTGGGCTGTCCTGTGAGGAAGGCAGTCGTGTGCAGATTACTACTGAGTATTTGTTTGCCACAGACGCGGACAGTGACGATGCTCGACTCACTTACATGCTGGGTCGCACACCCACCCGCGGTGTACTGCAGCGGGATGGAGTTACTGTGGACAAGTTCTCACAGCTAGATGTTCTCAATGGCCTCATCTTCTACCTACACACAGGTGAGAGGGAGACCAGGCGGCAGTGGTCACTGTCATATGTAAATATAGGTAACTGCACCTAAAGCAGAAACTTACCACATATACTTTAAATAAAGCAGAATAAGTGTATTTTGGGTATTGTACAAACATTTTTTGCATTTTAAAGCGATAGTTGAAAAAGTCAAGTTTACAGCCAGTTAAATGCAGTTAGTGGAGACATGGCATGACTTTTGCACTGGAGCTTTAAGGCTGATTTTGCAAGTAATACATGCCTGAATCTTCAGCCTTAAAGTGCAGAGACATTAAGAAAACCCAAACATACTTTCTAATGTGTTTTCTGACCCTGAATGACATACCCTTATCTGTAAAAGTGGAATAAAAGACCAGGCTTAAAGATGGTCGTTTTAATGTTCTTCGCTGCGTGTATATTTTTATCTAAAGTGATTTGTGTACACGTTTTCCTAATTGGCTGTTTTTCTGTCTGTAGGCGGTGAGATTGGCCCAGACCCTGTTTCAGACACGGTCACTCTCATAGTGTCGGATGGGGAAGGTGGAACAACAGACGGCTGCTGCCAGGAAGATGCTGTCCCACCACCCGTCCCCCTGCATGGGACACTTCCTGTCTATGACCTCAACATCACTGTACTTCCTACTAACAACCAACCACCATCTATAACTATAGGTAACCATCTACCAGAACCATCATCTCTTCATGCGGTATTGTAGGTAGTGTTTATTTGATGGCTATTGGGCTATATAGATTTAATAAGGTGTTCAGTAATCTGTACTATATATACTCCGATGTTTTGTTAAATTTCATTCATATTATTGGCAGGCCTGTTAATTTATCTGTTAGAAGTCAAACAGTTACTGCCAGTGATATCAAAAGCATAATTGTGTATAATTGTGAGTTTACCTTGATGTTAATTAAACTTCATTAGTAGTTTATTAAACCAATTCTAGAAATTATGATAAAAGGTGTGTACGTAGACAGTCTTACAAAGTGTAAAGAGCAAACATCCTTTATAGTATGTAAAAAAACACATACAAATATTTAATAGGAAGCCAGTTAATACAAGAGGTAAATTACTCGTTAATGAATAAAGATCATTGAAAATGGGGCAAAGACAACATGTCAAATGATGTTTTTAAGTATATGCCCATTTTTATTTAATGCCAGCAAAACATTTTTAAAAAAGCTGGGACAAGTTCATGTTTTCCACTGTGCACTTCTTCTTTTAACAACACTCAGTGAGCATTTGGGAACCGAGGAGACCAACAGCTGTAGTTCGGAAAGTGAAATGTTTTACTTTTATGCTTGATGTAGAATTTCAGCTGCTCATCAATTTCATAATGTATCAAATGTTTTCAATGGGTGACAGGTCTGGACTGCAGGCAAGACTCTTATATCACAGAGTCATGCAGTTGCAGATTTTGCCAGTGTTCCAGAGCCCATGCAGTGATTTCCACACAGAATCGAGCTTGTTTTAGTGCCATTCATTCTGAGGGGCCAAAGACTGCCAGGCATCCACATTGGCTTTTAGGTCGTGTTCATTGCGTACAGAGATTATCTTTGCTATTTCATGATGAGAAACACTATTTGCCCACACAGTTTTTTACAGAGTGGTGACAACCTCCCCATCTTTGCTTTTGAAAGGCTCAGCCTCTCTGTGATGCTTTTCTTATACCAGATCATGTTTCTGACGGTTGTCAGTTAACCTAATGAGTAGTAAGATTTGGCAGCCTTTTCCAGTCGTTTTTTGTGTTGCTGGCATTAAATTCAAACTTGGCATATTATTATTATTATTAAATATATTGTTATTATTTAAAAAAGTAATGATGTTTCTGAGTTTCCACATTTGATATCTTTATACTACAGTATTTTATTTGTGCTAGTAATTAACCAACAAAATGAACCAAAAATTCATTGACATTGACATTCTCAGTGCTCAGTTTTGTTGATTCGATATGTTCAGCTGGGAACATAATTTTATCACTCTCACACTGAGCTGGGAGACTGTCAGGAAGGTGAGCATACAGCCATACACACAAGTCCCACAACCTTGACATTGCATTTATTCATTCACAAGGAGTCATGCCAAGGCAAGCGTTTACTATAAATCCCCTAAACTAACAAGTAGCTCTGCAGTTATACAGGGGGAACAGTGACCAGTGGGAGGCAAGAAGAGGAAGGAGGAAAGTGACTGGGTGATGCCTATATGAAATCCTAATGTGCTTGCCGTTGGTGTGTTCAGGGGTAATGTACAGCTGACTGGAATTATGATTATGAAAATGCTACAGCAGACAGCACATGAACAAGCTTCCCTAGGAGGAAGTGGACAATAAGGCAGAGAAGAACACAATAGAGCTTCCCTCATTTAAATAGACAACACAGCCTAAGCTGACCCCTCCGCTTCTCCACCTGCCAAGATTTACCTCTCACATGCAATCCCAGAGACAGTCTACTAATTCTCCAAATCCTCGGCTAGAAAACGTGGAAGGATTCTCCAGGATTGCAACCACACACCAGACCCTGACAGTTTTATTACCAAATGGAGTTGTTTAATTAATTTACACTGAATACAGAAAGAGAGTGTTAAGCAAGTGGAATGAGTGGGAATCTGGCTTTCCCTCTTCCCCCACTCTGGGATGACGGTTTTATCACCTTTATCCCAGACTGTTGGTCATTAATTTCTCCCCTTGTTGCAGAGCCTGATCCAAAACAGCCCACTTCTTGCCCATTCCCCATTCATTATTTATCAGTTCAGTAAATGGGAGCAGATGCCAGTGAGCATGGGCATGATGGCTTTATCAGCACCCAGGTGGCAGCAGGCTGGCCAAGAGCCGAAAGAGAGTGGAACACAAGGGGGGGTGGCGTTGCGGGACAGTGAAAGAAAAGGGGAGAGAGAGATAGAGAGACTATGATTACACAAAGAAAAAAAAGAGAGGTAGAATCCAAGAAGTGAAAGAACAGTCTGAGAGAAAGACTGTATATGGCATATATGACTGTTGATATATAAACATTGATTATTGAAATGGAAGATTAACATGGTGTGGCTTAAAATACCTTGTAATACATCCATCACATGTAAATGTTTGTAATTACTCGCCAAATTAATCTGTTTTTTATTTTATTCAGTCATAATTTATACAATATATCACAAAGTTATTAACACTGACATGTTGTACAGTGGTGTGTAAAAACACAATGACTTAAGTAATTACGTCTATGTTTTCTCTTTCCCTGTAAGGAAACATGTTGGTGGTGGATGAGCGCTCTAGTATATGTCTGTGTGGAGGTGTGCTGGCAGCAAACGACCCTGACACAAGGCCAGAGCAGTTAATCTTTCAGCTGGAGAGCCCACCTCAGTACGGCTTTCTGGAGAACACCCTGCCCTCACCTGGTTTTGAGAAGAGCAACGCTGGATTCCAAGTGGGTCAGTCAGTGTTTCTCATGGGCCCTGACACTAAGCGAAAACTAATGACAGAAACAGCTTTTCTTACAGACTTCCACTAAGTAAAATTGTCTGAATGAAGTTTCTTTCAGCCAGCTCCATCTGACCTCGGGGTTCATCAACTATGTCCAGTCGGTCCACCAGGGTGTGGAGCCCACAGCAGACCACTTCACCATTAGTGTCAGTGATGGAGTCCATAAGTCAGAGCCTGTACCCTTCTATGTCATTATCAACCCCACCAATGATGAGACCCCATCTCTGCTGCTCCACAACTTCACAGTCAGTCACTCTTACACTATACTCTTATACAAAAAAATTTAATCAGTGTTTTCATTATAAGACCAGTTTGGTTGTGAATAAATGTATACAATAACTTGAATGTGCCAAAATCTTTATGTATTTATTATGAATTCGTAACAATTATGACATTTCCAGTTGATCCATGATGATGAACAAAATTATGAATGAATCTAAAATGACTGAGACAGCTGTATAACATCAGGAGTGCAGGTATAATTATTATCCAAATGCCTCATGTTTTAAATATGGTGCTCAAATGCTGAAAAGGTTAGTTTGCAACTTGTAATGATATAAGGTGACACAAAGATGGTATATGTTTAAACCTGGGTTGTTTAACCTCCTGAGACCCGGACTTGCTTGGTGTGCAGTTTTAATTTCTCCTAGCTGTCTGGGACTAGTAGGACCTAACAAGTCTAAAAACTAAACGTTGTGTTTGTACAGGAAGTTGTATTGGCAAAAAAACAATGTCCTCATATGAGGCGAATTGGTCAACGTTTAAAAAAGTATCATGGTGCAGAGAAGCAGAAATGAGTAATGTTCTCATATGAGAACGCAGGGGTCTCAGGAGGTTAAATATTCACTGGATAAAACACGCAAAAATATTAAATATAATAAGTGATTCCAAAGTTTATGAAATAGATTCCTGCAAAAAAACAAGACTTTGAGTGATTTACTTTTATGTGTCTCCCAACAAAGATAATGGAGGGAGGAATGAAAGACCTGAACCCTGCCATTCTAGATGCTGTGGACCTGGACACTCCTTCAGACATTCTCTCCATCACTGTTCTGGTGCCCCCTGCACATGGGACTCTGCTGAATGGGATCTATGGGCTGGAGATGAGTCGATATAAAGAAATGGGCCATGAGCTCCTTCAGAGGAGTCAACCAGTGCACTCCTTCACCAAGCAAGCGCTCAAACAAGGTCAGCTTCTCTTCAGCAGAACCCTGAACTTTAACAGTCCCAAAAAGTGCACTACAGAGTGATGCCATAGAAAAATAACTTTCATAAAGATCATTTGGTTTTGTTAGATAAGCTAATGTGTTTCTTCTACTGAATAACCCCACAGAATGCTTTCTTGCACCTTTACTTTTAAGGGTGTTTGTGGGATATTTTGGACCTCTGTATTGCTAGGGATATGGAGAGGGGGGTTGGCAAGCGTAGTGTCCCACCATGAGGCTGGCCACGCCTGTGCCTTCCAGAGGGCACAGGTTTGTTATCTCTGGGGCCCAGGCTTGCTGAACAGATGTTGCAGGAGACAGAGGTCATAGAGCGCCCGTGGTGCTTCTGCCTCATCTGCAAAGTCCTTTCCTGCGCAATTACCTCACAGCCACTGTGCACCCGGTGATTTGCCCAGCTGCCCTCCCTGTAAGAAAGTGATGTAAAGCCACAGAAACGTAGGTGACCTGGGAATTAGCAAATAACATACTGGCAATCAAATAGAAATTGCCCAAACACTGTTTTGTAATGGTACACAACAGTACATGAGATCACACACGACTTTTGACATATCCCATTAACGTTTGTAGTTTTCTTCCTTCCTTTTCTCAACCTAAAGTGAAAGGAACGGATAGAGCCCTTTAAACAAATCAAAAGCAGTTATTTAACATTAGTTCAGCATGAGTGTACACTGAGCGGTTCTTTATAGCTGACATCTAAAACATGTTGCTATGTTTTGTTGGCAGTACAAAGTAAATCAGTGAATCAGCATTCAGATTAATAGGATGATTTGTCTTTTGACAAAAGACAAATCAATGTGTGTATGTACGTGTAGGTCACATATACTTCTTCTTCTTTTTTTTTTTTGGTAAAGTGATAATCATGAATGTGGAGTAAAACTTTACCGTGCAGCTCTTACTTGGTAAGCCAAGCTGTTGGAAAAGGAGAACAGAGAGAGCCAACTTTCAGCTTATGCAATCAAAGTTGCATTCGTTACCTGTTTATGATTGGGAAAGAATGGTAGATCTAAGGTGTCCACCCACACCTTCTAATTTTTAGGCTTCTTATTCTCTTTTTGTTATAATACATCTATATGTACATATATATACATATATATATATATATATATATATATATATATATATATATATATATATATATATATATATATATATTGTATCATGGAAATACAACCCTGGAATGCGTTGATGTAGGTACATTGCAAGCTGGTGGATCTTTGACTGACTGACTACATTAGGGTTAAATGGGAAGTGTAATTCATTAATTCTTTAATTAAATGAATAGTTAGAGCATCCTCTTAAAAACGGCCGTGTTAAGACACTGTTTAATGTGCAGTATGCTACTGCTCTGTTTCCTTATTTGAGCTTTCTGTAACTTCTTACCTCTTCCATGGTCCACAGGAATGAAGATCATATATATGCACGATGACACAGAAACCCTTGAGGACAGTTTCACCATGCAGCTGACAGATGGCCGGCACACTGTCCAGGGGACGGCGTGGGTTCGCATCCTACCAGTCAATGATGAAAAGCCACGGATGCTAAAGTAAGGATGCCCTGGGACAAATTTTGAGCTAGAAAGGCGGATGGAAGGAGGGGAGGTGTTTTTAGTAGAGCAGTGTGGACAGGCACAGAAGGAAGACAGTGAATTTTAGGCACACGTGGCTGGGGAATCATCTTCCTGACTGATTGGCTGGGAGTGAAGTTACATCCTTCAGTAAACCACGACGCTTCATCCCATCTTTTTCCCCTAAGATCATGAGGGTTGTTTTATGTTTATTTGACTCACTGAGTTGGCACAGGGTTCACATACAAACTCCACAGCAGCAGAAATAATGTGGCTTTTTGGCAGTCGCCTGCTTCCTTGTTGCTCATGTTCTCTCGGATTGCAATGACAGGCCGGTCTCGCTTGCCTTTGTTCCCTCCAAAGGCAGCAGTCCCCCGCATTTGCGTATTTATTTATTTAGGATTCATTTGAGCGTACAGGCTTGGCATTAGTGCCCACTGTGCCCTCAATGTCTCTGGCTCTGTTCTGTATGTACAGGAATGCAGGTGTGGAGGTGGAGGCTCTGGAGCGGAGGGTTATCTCCAGCGTTGTGCTGGAGGCAGAAGACATTGACACCTCCACTGACCAGCTCTGTTTTGTTCTCAATGCAAGCCCAAGGTTTGGTCTTCTGCAACTCAAGGTTAGCTTAACCCTGTCAAAGATTAAATGGTAAATGTTACCATTCAGCAGTTTTATACTGTCGAAAAGTTCAGAATGAATGTGTGCAATATTACGGGGGATCTTTTTACATAAATACAGGGAGTACAGTGTACAAAACTCCATTCATTAGTATATAATTAACTGTAATTAAAGATTAATGTGTTTTTGGTTAAATTAGAATAAGCCCTTTGTGTCTACATATCTTCATATCTTTCCATTTTGTGTGTAGAATTGCTATGTTGCTACAATAGCCCATAAGGAACTATGCACATACTGGCTGCAGAGAGTACCTTTTCTTGTTTTTATGTTGAACCGACAGCTTGAATTTACAATCATCATCAGGAGATTCGGATTGCAGTGCTGTTCAGAAGGAAGATAAAGGTTACCGGGTACAATAAATAATGAACAACGTAGACTGATATTGGCAATATTTACTGAGCTACACATACAGAAGCAGTGTCTCTAATTATGCAGTCGGGCTGCTATGTTTGCTAACACAACATGCCAGACAGCTCAGCATGGAGTTGTAGAGGTTCCTGAAAGTGTCCTGCGATAATCCATCCCATGCAGCTTGAACACAGAGTCACTGCATATCCCTGCACATTTGCGGTAGGGGTGGAGGTGGAGTGACAGCAAGCAATCTGGACATGTGACCATATATAGTCAGGTGCAATGATAATAATGTAACAGATATGACACTTAAATCATTGTCAAACTTGAATCATTGTCCCCCAATATCAAATCTACCCACCAAGTTTTATTTCTGTCTGTTGATTCTGGATGGATGCATAGTACAAAGTTACCATGTTATTTCTCATGTAGTTACCATGTTATTTCTCATGTAGTAACTTCTCACAACTCTCAGAATATCAAATAAAATACATCAATATCTTTTGTTGTTTAGTTTATCAATACATTTAAATCAATATTTTATCATTTATTATATTTGAAATGTAGTAGAATGACTAATATGATCTAACTTTTAAACAGCAGCGCATGTTCACACATATATATTTATATCATCTTAAACATGTTTGTCATGTGTGCTTGTGTGCAGACAAAAGTTGGATGGACTGATCTGAATGCAGGTCAGAACTTTACCCAGGAGGACGTGGAGATGAACCGCCTGTGGTACAAGCACACCAACTTCAGTGGGTTCAAAGGCCATGACCGTTTCCACTTTTTCCTCACCGATGGAGACAACCAGACACCTCCACAGAGTTTCTTCATCTCTGTCCACATGGTTCCAAAGGGTATGAAAGATTATTTCTGCCTGAATGTTCATTAAAATGTTCAGACAACCCCTTAAAGTCTCTCATAACTGTAAGCATTATGTATTAGTTCCATAGTAGCTTTAGCGATGCTGCACTGGTCCCAAATTAGACTTAGTTATGTAGCAAAATTACAAATGACCCATACATGACCAATAAAAACACGAATACAAGCCATTAAGTGAGACACAGTTCAGTTTTACTGGCTGTCCTCTTGCTGCTACACTGTAGTGTTTACTGTAGTTACCTAATGACTGTGTCTGCTGGGACATACTTTCTATCTCTCTTGTTGATTTCCTGTCAGTCAAAGAATTCAAAAAACAACTTTGTCGACAGGTTTAATCAGTGTGTATTTATAATTTAAAGCTTGGCCTTCCCTGTGGCTACGATAGGTTTTCTGGTTGAATGAACAGGGGAGTGTGGCAGGTCATGGTGCTGGTGGGTCCAGGTGGAGCTGAGGTGAGAAGAGCCACCTTCATACGCCCAGTGAGCGTAAATTATTGACAGACCAAGGAGCCAACAGCTGCACCCCTTCCCAGCTCCCAGACCTGTTCTCTCAGCCACCGTGCCATCACACACAACACCCATAAACCCACTTTCACAGCAACTTTGGATTTAGCTGGATGTTGATGAAAGTATAATATCGATTGCTGATTTTGCTAAAAAAATTTGATTATGCTTATCTAAACATCTTAATTCACAAATTTTAATGCTCATTTTACTTAACATGTTTGAAGTGACAAGCTGGCTCTAAAGGTTTTCTCTTTTAGATTTTTGCACTAGAGCCGCAAGGCTAATTTTGTAAAGTGGAACTTTAAACTTCACCAATTACCATCATGCAAACTGCATGATTCATTTCAAACACACTTTTCTTGGCCACCATGTGAGGTTACCTCAAAGGGATTTGCTTGATATCTAATAAAACAGTAGTAGAAGCTTCTTGAAACCTGACTTTTGTATATCTTCATATAATTATTTTTAGTCTTATAAAAAATGTAATATTCTCTCTATTATTTCTCCATATTGTTTCACTTTTCATCACTAAAGAATCCTTTGCTTTGGCTTTCTTCAATAACCTGTTCACAGGTGACATAGTTCTAATTACTAAGCCTGTGACCCTAATGGAAGGAGAGAGGGTGGTGTTGACCACAAACGTCCTGATGGCAACGGACAGCGGAAGCCGGTCAGACGAGCTCATCTACACTGTGACCATTTCACCTATACACGGACACCTCCACATGGTCCAGCAACCTGGGGTCCCTGTGTTCACCTTCACACAGATGGACGTGGCAGCACATCGGGTGTGCTACACTCACGACAACAGTCGCTTCGCTGACCATGACTCATTCAGGTCAGTTTGCATGGTTTGAAGTGAAGACTCCTTTTAATGTCTTCTGAAGCTAAAAACCCCGGAATATTAATGAGCAAATGAGACCTGAAACGTGTGCTGTTATTTTTAGATCTTTTATCAGGCCACCTCATAAACTAAAGACTCATCCAGCTATTGGAAACACTACAGGGATATATGTATGCGAGTGTGTTCTCTGTAGACCATGTGTACCTATTATCCCTTTATTTACTATTAGCTAGCATGTTTAGCAGATGTCAAATTTCTTGCAGACATTTTAAAGAGCCTTATGCTCCAGAACATGCATTGTGCATTAAAGGCAGGTCAGTAGGCAATGTCAAATTAAAAACAAGAACAAAAGAGGGGGAGCTTTCTGTCAGCCCTATCGGAGCAACGACAGAAAAAAAGAAAACAGGGAACATTTCACCATGTTTATGTACTTTTCCAGCCAATTTGGCAGAAGGCAGACTTCAGAGAAGGCAGCGTATGGCTGACCTGTCCTGCCTCTTTCATGTGTTTGCGCCTTGGTTTGTCACCCAAAACCTTGGCTGAGTTTCACCTCAGGGTCAGCTGGGAGCAAACAGGCCTGGCTCAGCCAAGTCTGATGAGGGTGCCACTTAAGAGAGGGCAAGCAGCAGCCCCACTCTCAGCCAGCATGCGTGGTCAGCACAACACTGTAGAGCCCATTATGGGCACAGGGACACCATAATGGAGTCTTTTAATGTTAACGCTCCAGGACTCAATGTGTACCTTAGAACTCGCTTCCAAACATTCCTTTAATAGCACATTTATTTGATACTTGCATTTTATTCTGACAATTTAACAAGAATTTTATTTATATATGTATTTGTTTGTTTGTTTGTTTGTTATTTTACATGTATCATAGTTATATGTGGATTTTTTTTGCTTCTTCTCTAATGACTTTTTTATTAGTTTTTCTTTGTAGATTTACTTTGAGCTGTACTTGTATGCATGAATAACATATATAACAGTTATTATCAGTAGTAAAAAATAATGTATACAGTCAGTGAGTACGAGTGGCCATTTGCCTGCTTTAACTGGATATTAGATAACAGCATCTTGGACCCTAAAGCACCAGAGAATCTTCATTCTGAAATTCTGTCAGAACTTACCTTACTGAGCTGCTTGAGTAGTACAAGGTACTAGAGTGGCTGGAAGAGACAAGGGTGTTGTGGGTTTTTTATTTTGCTTTGTTTTTTTCCGTTGTGAACAGCTTGTATTTGTGCTTGTGGCAGGCAGCTTGTGACAGCAGACCTTGTGACTGGGAAACACCTGAGCGAACACCTGTGTGTCAAAACCGAGGAGTCGACAGCGGCGCTGGCCGAGGCCAGGAGGGAGGGAGGGAGAAGCGAAAGAGAGAGAGGCAGAAGGTGTTTTTTGGGGAGCCCTGAACCTCCTTCTGCTTGCCTTTGACAGGCGGATGATGAATGGGCATTATTAGGAGAGTAATAATTCTGCCTGGCATTGCCTCTGTGGCAGCCGTGCAGAGTAGGACTCCGGGCACAATTACCGAGCAAAATGTGGGACAATGGTGACGCCAGATGTTTGGCCGGATTGGCTGTTAGAGAGAGCGAGTAGAGAGGCCAGAACGAGGTGACAGGCGCGCTGTTTACTATGGTTGGCGATTATAGGCTGCAGGGCGGTCTGTGTTGTGAGGTGCACGGATTTGGCATTGGGTTCAATGAGGATTCTCTTCTCTTGTGCTCCTCTCGTTCACCCCATCACTTCACCTTCTGCTCCAGTGCAGTGCCATTGCCACATGTTGGATGAGGGGGAAGACTCAGCGTACGCTCTAGCTCTTACAAAAAACATAAACAGACACAAACATATAGACACAACACTGGATGTTAAATCTACACTTTGACTAAATCCTGAGTTTTCTTATAACATTTTACACATTATGGAACTTAAAACACTAGTGGATCCATACTTGCCTTTCTCATTCTAATAACTGATATAGACTTCCTGGTGATTACTGACTAATTCAATATAGCTACTGGACAATAAGCCTAAAGAATAATAAGCCTGAATTTAAAGATGTCATCTTTTTTACAGAATTCCTTTTAGGATTTTACTTAATCCACACAATGCAAAGAGCAGCTGCCAGTTTCATATGGCTTTAAAATTACTGCTGGTAAAATTACAAAATGGTTTTATGAGGTTGTCATATGACAGAGACAATATGTTGTTGATCATTTGTCTAATATGAGATTTGTTCACCCTTCCAGCTTTGACATCAGCAACGGTGTGACATCCAGAAGCGGTTCCATTAGTTTCACTGTTGAACACAGCGACCGTATTCCACCCACGCTGAGCATCAACACAGGCCTCCAGCTGAGCGAAGGCTCCACCCGGATGATCTCTTCTGAACACCTTCAACTAACTGATCCTGATACAACCTTTGAGAATCTCACATATAACCTCATCCAACCTCCACAGTATGGCAAACTGCTGCTAAAGGGCTTTTCCCTGTCCCACCCTCACTTCACACAAGTAGACATTAACAACATGCAGCTAAGTTACCAGCACCTAAATAGCTTTGCCAAAATCGACAGATTCACCTTTCAGCCATCTGATGGAACCAACAAAGGATACCTGGAATACGGACAGCTAAAGGAGCAACCTGCAGTTTTTACTATACAGGTAAGGATGGGATGTGCATGCATATAAAATTAGTCATCAATCAGAAGAATAGTTGCACAATAGTTGCACTCAGAGGGATCAGCTGACAGGAATGAAACTTGGTGTGTAGGCTGAGCGACATGCAAATGATTCAAGTTTCATTCATTCATTGCGGAAATTCATCAAGCTGTGATGCCCTTCATTAGTAATCCTGTTATTACCTGCACCATTGGCAGACGGGTGCATGACTCAGAGCTACGTTACGAAGACTGCCCTTAGACCACGCCAACGGGATCTTCAGGGACGAGTCCCATTCAAATCCATGTGTGGAGGCACCGTGGCATCAAGATGAAGAGTTTGTTGTCACATCTCACATGTCTAAGGGTGACAAGGCCTGGTGTCACTGCGCCTCCAACTATAAAACAAGCCCTGTACGTTTGGGCTACTGTGAAGTATGAGGCTACTGCCTAAGTATGAGTCTGAATGTTTCAACAGAATATCCACTACTTAAGATATTTTACTAAGATACCCATGTCTATTCATGCACCCAGTGCAGGGTTAACCAGGTTGTCCCAGTTCCATTGCATGTCAAACTTCTGCTGGCCAGATGCTACAATACCAACTGTAACCATGTGCCGTGGCTCTGCCTGACTCTCAAAGTCTGGAAGCTTCTCCTGTGGCCCCATTTTATGCTAACATGAGCGTAAAGCCACAGAAGAGAAACATCCCTTGTGCAGGGAGCTGCTGTGTATTTGAAACTGTCATAAATAATAACTAAAACCATCCTCACTAAACTTTACACCACAGAAGGTGAGCTAACTATTGTAAAGCAAGTGCCTGTTGGTAGTAAGCTGTAGTGGTTTCAGCCCTGTGTTTTTGTAGCGCTGGCAGCACAAACTTTATTCCTCAATGTGTCGTCCTCATTTCAAACATCGAGTATACTGGATATTGTTCCCCAGATGTTTTAGCTCATTACCCGCAGGTATGTCACCACACTCACTCTCACATGTTTCTACAGAACTTGTTTTTGTATGTACCTCCTTTCAAAATGTCTCTCTTGTGAAAGATAGACAAGAAAAAAAGTTTATTTCTACAGACACAAATTTAGAGTTTTTAGGGTTATGGTCCAGTAATCTGGATGTTTGGATACACCACATTTATCCTTTTCTTAGTATAAGAGTTCTGCCTTACAAAACACAACCATTCAGGGTTTGTGTTTATTTTGTTAAAAGTAGAATTTAATGTATATTGTGTAGTGACAGCAGATGATGAATTTGGGCATAACATTAGTTTTAAGTGATTTTAATATTATGAAATATTAAATATTTTTTAAAATGCACATATTTGGATATTAGGATAACAAAATCTTAACATTTCCTGTGAGTGCCTACTGAATTATACAAAGTATGTAGTATGGACATTATGCACTTTGTATAGTATTACATGTAAATCTATGTAATATGTAATTTATCTCATGTACAGTACCTGTCAAAGGGTTACACATGGCTACTCATAAAGGGTGTCATTAATTTTAGCTTAATGCTATACTTTAAAGTAGAAGTGAAGATATTAAATTGTGAAATAGGAATTATGAAGTCACCTTTCTTAAAATTAAATGAAGTTGATATACCAAAAAATATATATATTTTTTTTTATGATTTTGGATGATTTCTGTTGGTCTGTCCATCATGAATATTTACAAAATTGTAAGCTTTTTAAATAGTGCAAAAAATGTTTACATACTTTTAAATATATTTAACACAGCAAAATATATATTAGAGGTAACAATATCGCAAAAATATAATAATGTGATACATCAATGTATTGTTCCAGATATCTCATCGGTTGTAACTGTTAAACTTGTGTGTCTATACTTTTGGTACTGGTACATCTTTTCAGATGGTAAGTATGAAGTATGAAGAAATGTTAATATATGAATATACCGGACACAATTTTAAACATATTACGTGATTTAGTATAAAATGGAGAATATAATAAAACTAATAATAAAACTAATAATAATAATATAAAAACATATGTTTATATTTTAAGTATCCAGTCTCAGGACTGGGGAAGCTATAACACAACTGGCCACCAGTAGTACCTCGAGGAAATTCAGATCCAGTGTGAAAAGGGGGACATGACATCTTGTTAGATTTTATTTGCAGCAAGTTGTTTTTAAATAACTTAAAAGAGTTAAAGGACTGGCTTAAAAAATCAAGAACTTGTGATGAAGTTGCTATTGCATCAACATACATCATGTTGGCTCCCTCTTTTGGTTGATTCTAGCAACTGCAATTTACTGTGAAAAGAAATGCATTTATCAACTGTGTTCACAGATAGAGGCTATAGACAAGACCCCCCCTCAGCTTGTGAACAAGGGGATCCCCAGCAAAGTAGAGACCCTGCAAGATAATCAACATGGGATCTATATCACCACCAAAGAGCTACAGGCCTCAGATCCAGACAGCCCTGACCAGGAACTGGAGTATATCATCACAAGACCTCCACATTTTGGATATCTCGAGAACGCCATTACAGGCAGGTTTACTCCATCACTGCTCTTACAGTAATAATTTACAGTAATAAAGAGTTACTGATTCAAGCGACAACATCTTCCCCTGGATAAAATGTGATGAATCAACACTGCCTCTCGGTTTACTTATGTGATATTTAAATGAAGTAAGTTAAGTGCATTACTTCCTTCACCACTGCTGACCTTAGTATTATGAATGGTGGTATTTTTAGGGGGCTATATTAAAGGTCGATTCACCCAGAAGGATGTGGACCAGCGAGCCGTGCGGTATGTCATTCCCTCAGACATGGAGGTGACTGCAGACAGCTTTGAGTTTCAGGTCAAGGATCCAGCAGGAAACACCATGCTGCCAGAAGTGTATGTCAACTTTATTTTTGCATCATTCGTTATGCATCCTTTATCATGAATCATATGTTGTTAATAAGGCAGACCACTGTAAGCCTGCAAAGGACACGAGTCCTTTGATAATCACTATTAGAAAATATGGTTGTTGTGTACAGACAGAGTCACTTCAATGATATATATTCAAAACATTCAGTCCAGGAACAAAATTGAGAGCTGTGTTATAAATTGGTTTTATTTAGTTTTCATAATTTCATTTTCCTTCTTAAAGTAGCAATATGTAAGATGACACTATCAGTTAGTAAGATGTTTTGCTTAAAACATTCCAAAGTTAGCTAACATCATCAACAGAAATATGATGATACATTAAAGATGTATTTATCATGGAGAGATTTCTGCTTATGTTAACATCCTCACCAGCTAGCCCCAACCTGCCCTGTCTTGTAATACCACTTTGCACCTTGATAAGCGATAGTGATGCACTGTAGCATCAAGTCTGCATTCAGTCTGCGGCATGACTGGATGAAGAAGAAGCACATGCGCAATAAAGAACATTCAGAAGCAAAATAAAAAAAGAGTGATACAAATTAACTGAGTTACCATTGGCATTGCTTTCCACCGCTGGAGATGCTCTTGGCGAGTAAAGAGATGAACAGGTTAAGAAAATAGTGAGGAGAATGAAGAGGCGGAACGAGGAACTGTGTGGAATGTAAACTCAACAGATTGTGTTATCTTATTAACATTTAAATCCCTTATTAGTCCCACAGTGGGGAAATTTAGTCTCCGCATTTAACCCATCTGTGAAGTGAAACACCACAAACACACTCACTAGTGAACACACTAGGGGGCAGTGAGCACACTTACCCGGAGCGGTGGGCAGCCCGATCCACGGCGCCCGGGGAGCAGTTAGGGGTTAGATGCCTTGCTCAAGGGCACCTCAGTCGTAACTCTAGGCTCAGGGAATCGAACCGGTGACCCTCCGGTCACAAGGCTGGTTCCCTAACCTCCAGCCCACAACTGCCCCCTTATATATTGCTCCTTTAAGTTAAGAATGCAAATAAACTTGGCACATTAAATGAAAGTAAATAGAGAGTTGCACACTAATAAAATCTATCAATAGAAATCTTGGCTATGTTTGTATGCTGTATTCATGTTCTACCTTTGAGGGTATATTTGCATTTGTTGTCCCTAAGCAGACTAAAATGGATCTTTGCAGCATCTTTTGTCTGACAGTCGTATCTCCCCTTCACTCTGTTTCATTGTACAGTTGGTTGTTTGTTCTGGATATGGATGTTCTAACATAGCAATGTTCGTTTTGGTGTGGTCAGTGTCCTCTGGCCTTTAAAATGATCTGCATGATATAGTTCAGCATATTTCACGCACAAGGTTTGTGTTACAGTTTTGTCATTGACATACTTTAAAACCACTGTAATGTACAAGGGTCGTTTTGAAGCACAAAGGCAACTCACTGCAAAACATACTTCAGATGTAGCAGCTTGTTTGGCAGAAGGCTTATGTGGTGTGATGGGGCCTCTGTGATAGTCATATTGAATCTATGCAGCACTGTTAAACACAACAACATAGTGACAGTTTTTCGAAGTGTATCACTTGGACAGACTTGTTTAGTTCGTTAATTTGTCACATGCTGTGTTCTTTATGGAGATGCGTTTCAAATAGATTGGTTATTCACCATAGCTTCAGCCAAGTCCTAGTGTGAATGAGCTCTCTCTCTCGTGCCAAAGCAGAATGGAACTGAGGTGGTCTCGCGTGGAGCTGACAGCTTCCTGTTACCGTGTTTGTGAGAACGCAGGAACTCTAGCTGTGCAGGTGATGCGCAGTGGGAACAGTGTGGACCCCGCCTACATTGGCATTCAGGTAAAGTTCATCAGCAGTAAACTTATAGACACCGGCTCAAAGAAAGAAGTCATGGAGTTCAATGTTATATACTCTCCTCTTTTTTTTGCAGGTGGTAGAAGGAACGGCTAAAGTGGGAAAAGACTTCACTCACAGCTCTGCTAGTCTGATACAGTTTGATCCAGGTTCGATTTTATACACTACATATTAGAATGACAGTGGTGTTGCATCTGATGGATGAATGTACTTGTCATGATTCTTGAAAAATCGCTGTAAAGTGACAGTAAACCTTTTTCCTGTGTGTGTTTCGGAACGGCTGCAAAAGTAGTGTAGCTCAGAGCTACTAATTTCACAAGGTCTATACATGTTATTTATAGACTGTGATTTATCCTAAATTTACAATACCTCTCTGCACAAAAATGGTGTCATTCTTTTTTAACCTGCACTTGTTGCTATATTGTTGCTATATATAATCATTCAATATTAGCTTTTTCAGTGAATTTACACTCTTGTTTCTGGAGGAGGAAAGACGCAGGGGGGTTATTTATTATTCACATTCACATTATTGTTGTCTGTTGTTTGTCTCCTCTCCTCCTTGACTATCACATCTATCACAGGGGTAAATGTAAAATTTTGGAACATTTACCTTAAAGAAGATGGCCTGGAAGAGAATCATGAGAAACTGAAAGTGGTGCTGAAAGCCCAAAAGAATGTTGTTTTGGGACCAAGAAGCAAAGCCACAGTGGAGATTGTGGATCCCCGAAATGGTACAGTTCACAGCTCTGCCCAAACCCGTACATGATCCGGCATAGTACAGCTTCACATTCGGAAATGATGTATGTGCTTATAAAGTTTATCTATGAAGACATCAATTAAGACAATTACAAGACATACAAGATTAGCAACAAAACAACAGAATCTACTAAATGCAAAGATTATAAATTCTAATTGTACATTAATATAACTACAATTTATTTAAGCTTAATGTTTATCATCTTATTTATCATAGCCACACTATTTGTGTGGTGTTCTCTTTTATCTTTGACCTGTACAAACATTATGGCACATGTTACATTGCTTTATTTTTTTTTCCAGTATGTTAAACTATAATAAATATCAAATACAGATAAAACATATTACAAAAAATCTTATATTTAAATGTGTTTTCTATAATGTGTTAATTTATCTATAATCAGTGATATATAATTCCAAATCCATATATTGTTGTACTTAGTTTACACAAGTATTTTCCCTCCAGGTAGGTGTGACCCAGATGATCTTATTGTTGAGGATGATGAGAAAGACCCAACTGTCTTCCATCCTCCACATATCCACAAGCCGCCACCCCCACCACCACCAGCACAAGAAGAAGATTATACCCCAGATCCAAATACTGGGATCATATGGGAGAACCATCCACCACGAGGGGATGTACCACATCGCACGCAGTTCATTCGCTTCAGCAGAATGGAGCCTCAGGACCAAGCCCCCTTTAGCCAAGGCAGGAGACAGACTAGAGTGCTGGGCAATAACAGACACACAGTGAACAAGGATGCCTCGCATACATCATGGGTAGTAATCGGTGCTCTGTGCTGTTTTAATTAACCTTTTAGGACGATGTCTAACATTAAAGGAGCAATATGTAAGGTGGCATAATCTGGTTATACACACTCTTTACCACCCTCCTCACTCCTCTCACTGTTTACTTACTAGTCGTAATGTTGTGAGTTTAGTTTTGTTGCTGAGATTGGGTAGTGCTACTTCTTCCTCTGCTCATGTAGAGACTTTTTTGACCAGATGTTACAGTGACGCATGTTACAGTGTCACCTCATCAGGTACCAAGTAATACTGCAAGACAAGACAGCCTGGAACTAGCTGGTTAGCATGCTAACTTTCACTGACAACTCTACTACACAATATATACGTGTATTTAACATGCCATGTTATGTCTTTACATTCAGTTGATATTTCTAGTTAATTTTTGGAATGTTTAGACTGAAATTCTTACATATTGCTCCATTAAAACTTAATGAAGTTTTTTCTGACATAAATACATACTTAATCAATATGTTATCAGAGAGGTAATTGTGAATTTATCCCATTTTATTAGCTCCATAGCTTGATTCCTCTGAAGCCAGTGGAGGTGCCCCGTGTCCATCCAGAAGTGGAGATCACTCCAATCTGGAGCTGGAGTGGATATTCTGATGACATCACATCTGTGGAAATTCCTCAAAGAGATGAAATTCCTAGTGGCTTCAGTTCTGCTGTACACCAGCACAGGGTCAGGGATCTGATTATTGACTTTGTAGACCTATTAAAATAAAAAGACAGAAAAGTCAATTTAACTGATGATAAGTTGTTATCATCATTAAGACATGCATCTACTGTGTATAAGTCCAGCCCCTAAAAGGCAAGCCCCCCAAAAAATTGTAAAACAATATATAACATTATGATAAACAAGAACTGATACAACCAAAATGAATAAGATCTTCATGTTTTTAGATCAAGTTATTGATTTCTTGTTAACAGGTTAAATGAACAGAACTCTGACTGTCTGGATGAATCTAAGCACTGTCTACGCACTGTATAACAGATTTCTCTTCCATTTTTTCACATTTCTCATTTTTAGTCTGCAAAGTCTGTTAGTGTTGGCTGCCTCAGTGGATGGACTCATTACAAAAGGAGCTGCTACATCCTGAGTACTGGTGTAGCCACCTGGAGCAGCGCTCAGCATGCATGCTCAGTGTATGTTAATCATAACATCACAGCAAATGCATTTGGCTGCCACTCATGATCTAGGATTATAAATATAACCATAACTTTTTTTTATTGCTTGTACAAATTCAGGCTTGACGGCCATTTGACAAGCATCCGTTCAAAGGCTGATATGAAATGGCTCTGGAAGTTTTCTGGAAAACAACCCTTCTGGATTGGTGAGGACAGACTACTTTGTGTTGGATACTGATATACACTGGTTGTGCATAAGATTGGGCGATACAGCCAATAGCAACACAATACTTGACGTGTCATTATATGTATTTTTTTCTGAGATTTGTAAGCAAGTTGGATTCACCAGCAAAACAGCAGAGCTACATTTTGAAAAGACTCGAAAAACTTTCAATTGTTATTTGAATTGATCTTTTTTTTTTCCAAATGTAACTGTTTAAGAAGTTACTATGTGATTACCGTACACTGGCTGTATTTTGCAGGCTATCTATAATTGCTCTAAGATGGTATTTTTATTATGCATGCACAAGAACATTGTAATGTAATTTGCCATTATAATTAAAGCATATTATGGTAGTTTGTGTGTATAATCTTATTTTTGCTGTTTGTGCAGGGCTGTCTGGTACTCCAGGGCAGTGGTCCTGGGAAGATGGAGCACCCCTAACGTTCATCAAACTAAAGAAAGTTAAGGCTACTGACCCTGCTAACTCTTCTCACAGATGTGTTGTGGCCCAAGACCAAAAGAAATGGACTCCAAAAACCTGCACAGCAGAATCAGAACACAAGTATATTTGTTCAACACCTGCGCAGGTTAACAAATAAATAGACAATATAAATATAGTTACACCATCTTGCACCACTTCTTTTAAAACTGTAAACACCCAATAAACACTTGATTGAAGTTAATCTGTTTACTTGTATTGCTGTAGTAACCAGCCTCCCAGAAAATAAAAGAGTAAGTCAGCCAAGATGATATGATGATAGCTGATGATGTGACTAAGATGCAAGGAAAATATGAAACTGTCCTGTGCAGGTGGCCTCCAGGAAGTTGGGTGGCTTCCCACCACCTACTGTGTTCCAAATAGCTACCTATATTTGTGAAATAGGTAAAATATGCAGGGTTTGAGTCTTTTTTTTTTCTCAACAGTAAACTTTCTTTTGAATTACATATCTTGGGATGCGTTCTTATTATTTTTAACACTGTCAAAATATATCACACACACACACACCAGTAAGAGCAGAGTGTGAAGGTTCAGTTAGCAGGTAAGAGCACAGTTTTGCTCAAAATACAACATTATGGGTGACATACCAGAGGTCAAAAGAGGACAAATTGTTGGTGCACGTCTTGCTGGCGCATCTGTGACCAAAACAGCAAGTCTTTGTGATGTATCAAGAGCCACGGTATCCAGGGTAATGTCAGCATACCACCAAGAAGGACGAACCTCCACCAGCATCACGTAGGGACCTAGCCACTATCCTGCAAGAAGAATGGCTTAAAATCCCTCTGACCACTGTGCAGGACTTGTATATGTCATTCCCAAGACGAACTGACGCTGTATTGGCCGCAAAAGGAGGCCCTACATACCATACTAATAAATGATTGTGGTCTAAAACCAGGTGTTTCAGTTTCATTGTCCAACCCCTGTATATATATATATATATATATATATATATATATATATATATATATATATATATATATATATATATATATATATATATATATATATATATATATATATATATATATATATATATATACCAGCATGCAAAACACAGCGACTACGGGTGAACACTAAACTTGGCATATGTTGTTTCTCTAGCAAGAATGGCCATTTCGTATACAGAAATAAAGTCAACCACTGAGGCATCTCTTTATGGTGGATAAGGCTGGAAAATAAATGAGATATAAGTCGTAATCCTTACCAATATTTTGCTACACTACATGGAGCCAAGTGAGCGAGGGAGCTAGAGGACCATGTGGAGAGGAACCTGTAATATCTTGCCGCTGTAGTCACCCGGAGCGCCACTGATGAGCGACGGGGAGAAGATGGCAGCGGCCGTGGTGCAGATGGCTTGTTCTTACCGTGGCATGTTAGCCGTGAGAAACACAGGCATCCGAGCGCTCATTCCCGGCCTGGTGTCCTCTCAGTTCAGAGCCTTTTCAGTTACAAAAGAGCCAGAGTTGGAGGAGAATCCGTATTACAGTAAATATGAAGAGAAGATTAAGAAGCTTCGGAGGTAGGCTAGGCTAACATTAGCATGTGTTTACAGTCAGTAAATGTAATTAGTTACTGACATTTTTAACGTTGTAGGAAAAAAAGTGTAGTAAGAAACGTGTCTGGTGTTTAATGCTGGTGTATAACTGTTTAAATATTGAATGTATGCGGTGGGGTATATTTAGTAGCTAACAGTAGTTTTGATCGACCTTGCTGGGTTAAGTGCACCCACTGTATATAAGACATGCAGCTACACTGTTTGGGATCACTATTTTAACTAATACACAGTAGTGTTACACAGTTGTGTTGGAGATAAGATTCACAAAACAATTACAGTGTAGACATTACAGTTTCGTACAGTCTGAGAAGCTTAGTTTAAAAGCTCTATAATACCTGCGACAGCTGTATGACACTGAGGATGAACCTCTGATAAAGTGATTATCCAGAATTCCTCACAGTCAAAAAGTGGTGATTGCATATTGCAGATTCAAAGGAGTGTTATAATTAGAAATTACTAGGAATAGCTTATTATGGTGTGTTTCTTAGTAACATTTGCTGTTTTAATCATGTTATAACACTATAACAAAAACTACATGTTATTTATGTTTATTTATTTATAGAATACGTTTTTTTTTTTTTTTAAGTGATTCCAAACTTTTGATAAATGGTATGTATACAGTACTGGATAAAAGTTGGATTCACCTTTTCATTCAGTGTTGTTCCTTTACTTATACTATTTTAATTACATTTTAAATTATTATTAAAGTCATCATAATATGTTTTATACTTTAGATTATTCAAAGTAGACATCTTTTGCTTTAATAACAGCTTGGCAATTTCTCATTCAACTTCATGATGTCGTCTTAAAGGCGTTCCCAGAGGTGTCAGACAGCACTCTGTTTCATGGTCAAGTAGCCCTTACATAGCTTTGAGGTGTGTTTGGGGTCATTGTCTTGTCCATTGATGGTCCCCCTAACTGCAAACCACATGGAATGGCATGTTGTTGTAGAATGCTGTGCTAGCCTTGCTGGTTAAGTGCACCATGAGTTTTGAATAAATCACCAGCAGTGTCAACAGCAAAGCACCCTCACGCCATCTCCTACTCCATTCTTCACAGGGGGAACTACGCTTGTAGAACATTTTGTACAACTCACAAAGACATTGTGGGTGGCACCAAAAGTCTCAGTTTTCAGCTTATGAGACCAAAGTACAGATTTCCACTGGTCTTGTTTTCCATCTTGTTCTTCTTCAGTAATGGCTTCAACCATAAAGGCCTGATTCATGCAGCTTCCCCATAAGTATTGATTTTGAAATGTCTGCTACTTTTGAACACTGTTGCTGTTAATTTGCGGTTTCTGAGGCTGGTAACTCTAATGGTTGGTGTCCCTTGCAGCAGAGGTAACTCTTGGTCTTCTTTTCCTGGGCTGCTCCTCATGAGATTTCAGTAAAGAGTTGGATGGTTTTTGTAACCACACTTTAGGATAGATTCAAAGTATGGTTTAGAAAGTAGTCGAATAGTCGAACAAACCCTACCTCTGCACAACACAACTGATGGTCTCAAGCACATTATTAACGCAAGCATTTTCACGAATGAGCTAATGACAAGGCACACCTGTTTATTGAAAACTATTTCTGATGACATCGTAAGTCTGACCGAGAAAAAGCCAAGAGCGTGCAAAGCTGTTATCAAAGCAAAAGGTTTGAAGAATTTTAAGATTAAAACAAATCAATTACATTTAAAGATTAAAATAATGTTGTTTATTACATAATTCCATATGTGTTCCTAAATAGTTTTAATGTCTACAGTTTTAATCTACAATGTGAAAAATAATAAAAATAAAGAACAATGTTTGAGAGGTATTATATAATACTTTTGTATATTTTTGAGAGAAGGACTTAATTTGGAGATTCAGCATTTTATTTTAAAATAAAAGGATCCAAAATAAGCAAAATAGTCACAGTTCATTCATGTGCAGACACAGGCTGGCTTGATTAAGAATTTCCACTCCAGAGACAACACTTTTAATGATAATCAAGTCTGTTTGCAGCCTACATGTGTGTAACACTATATATATATACACACACATTTTTTTTTTTTTATCTGAAGTGCAAAACCTCAAGAATACAAAGCTCGCCTAGAAAAGAGCAGTGAAGTAAAGAAGGAACCTCTTGGGCAATCAAGACAGGCTGAGTTTGTCAAACTCATGGATCAAGAGGTAACAGTTCCTGCATAAAAGCATTATTGTGTTGGAAAGATGTTTAAACATGTAGCAGTGTTTCTGGTACAGAGCTGGATGTTGTTTTGAAAATCATTTGATGATGCTAATACATTATATACACCTCACAGATAAGAAACATTGTTTTGATACAGTATATACACATTCTGTGTGCAGTGTCAGAAACACCTCCTTGGACCTACACTCCTTGTCTATTTAATCACTGTGCATATAGGTGCACATAACCCATCTGCTTCCTTACATACTTCGTTAGCCTTCCTTATGCTGTTCTTCAATGGTCAGAACCACCACAGAGCAGGCGTTATTTGGGTGGGTGTGATAGTGTGTGTTATGTGCTGCAGCACATGAGCTATCGTCTTTGACTTTATATTTACAAGGTGGACCAGCAAGGTAGGAATGTCAGGCAGACAGTGAGTGGATACAGTGTCCAGCAGCACTGCTGTGGCATCCACTTACACCAGCAGAACATATTTAATACATTGGCACCGCTACATTAGTGTCACTGCAATACTGAGAATGCTCCACCACCTAAATGATGCCTGCTCTGGTGTGGTTCTGACAAAGAAAGAATGGGGTAAAGGTGGAATAATAAAGCCAGAAAATTATCAGATGTACTTTCAGGCTGTAATTACAGAACAACGAAATACACCTGTATGGTAGGTGGAGCTGGTTGAATGGATAATGAGTGTCGAAACCAGGTAGATAATTAGAGGATGATGATAAAATGCTCAGTACGTGTATATTGGTACTGTTCCTTAAAGTGGATTTTTTTTTTTCTAGATGGATAAACGAGGCAAAGCAGAACCTGGAAGTTTTACCAAGAACAAGGTAGCAAAGGAACCCTTTAGTGTTCTTTTACTGGTGTTGATCACATGGTCCCTAAAAACCTTTGCTTTTTTGTCAGACTCTAGAATCAATCCTCAATCTTGACATGATTCAAGACAAGTCTGGTGCTGAAATTGGAGAGGTGACAGTTTTACGTCTTTCAAACAAATGTTGTGTGTTTAGCTAATACAGTTAAGCCTATATGCTAATTGAAACTAGGCAATGGTGTGTTTTTGTTTGCAGTGCTTAATCAATCATTCTTCTTTGTGTAGCTTTGGATGCACTACTTCTCAACAAAAGACACAATCAGTGCTGTCATTCCGGTACATACTTTCTCGTTACACTTTGCAAAGCTACTCAGAAGGCTAAGTTTGAACAGTAATATGAAATATTAATACAAAATATGTTGGACAGATTTAAACAAAATTCATTAGTAATTGTTAGAATTGTTATTTATTAGGATACACATTATTTTACCTAGAATTTTGTACATAGTAAAAAAAATCATTGATATGTTTCAGGGGTCAACATTTGAAATCATGATCAGTCGTGCCAAGTCGTGCCCAACGGTAAGACACACTACAATGATAAATGGCTCATAAGGCTAATGACGTTATACATTTTATGATGGTATTATTGGTTATGATATTATGATTCCACATTCGCTTGGGCATGCTGAAGTAATCAAAAGTCAGAAGATAGTTTAGAGACAGGGATCCTCTACGTTTATGGTAAAACAGTAATTTAGTGTTTGAGTCTTTTAAGTATGAGTCCTGCTTAATGTGACCAGGAACAGGGCTTGATTCAGGTTGTGTTTATAGGCCTATGTGATGTTTTGCTTTGGTTTAAACCGTTGTTCACTGGTATGGAAAGACATTTCCTCAAACTGAAATCTCAAACAGATTTTTTTATTTTTATTTTAGAAGCCATGTAGTTTAAAAATATTGTGGAATCTCAGAGAACTGTCACTTACCTTGATTTATTTCGAGTATTTAAACAATATTTAAACATCGTATCACCACATGGTGGCAGCATTGCTTTAAGAACCATGTGGAATCTCTGTTCTGTTCAATAAATGCATGTAGGAGTCTAGTTTTCATTGCGGGTAAATGTTCATACCATTTGATTTATTACATTTAATGCTCAGACCTTTAGATAATTATGAACATGAATAAATCTAAAAATAAATTTGCATAATATAAAGGACAAAACACCATTTTTCGAGGGGGATTTGGAGGAAACAAAATCCCCTCCAAAAATGGTGTTTTCCCCTTATATATTAATCTAAATTTATAGCATTTAAAATGTTTAAAGCAGACTAGCAGACTATTTACAGTAATTGATTCTGGTTTATAGGTGCGTCCTAATGCAGGGTAATTTGCTGAGCGCTGCTGAAGTTGCGCCTGTATGCTTTCTGGGCACCATTGATTTGTACTGTTTTTCATCTATTGTCATTTGGAGTGTTCCAAGTAAACACTGCTGTTCCTCCAACAGTTTTTGTATGCTCTGCCGAGGAATGAAGGCTACGAATTCTTTCTGGGTCAGTGGGCTGGTCAGGAGCTACACTTCACTTCTCTTATCAACGTTCAGGTATACATCATCTCTATTAATAGACTAAATTAGCTCACTGCTGTGTTGCCTCCTGCTTCAGTTTATAGATTCCTTGTTTTACTTTCAGACCTTGGGCCAGAATGCTCCAAGCCAGCTGGTTCTGTACCACTATTCAGACCTGCAGAAGGACAAGGACGTCGTGCTCATGACTGCTGAAATGGATGAAAAATTTATTGTGAGTGGGACCTAGAAGAAATATAACTTGAGATGCTTTAGGAAAAGCTGTTCTCCTGTTTCTGATGTCTGTAAGATAGATCTGCATAAAAAGCATTTGTTTTTTAATTTGATTGTTTTATTTCTTTCCAGGCTGTTCATGAGGCGCAGTGCTTGGCCAATCAGGTGCAACTCTTCTATGCTGCACAGAGGCACGAGACTTTTCAATTGGTGGAGACTTTCAACCACAGACCAGCAGAGTTCAAGCACATGTCTGTAATAGCAGAACTAGAACAGAGCGGCATCGGACAAAAAGATGCTACTAACTAACGGCCAGTCTAATTGAGACTTCGTTCTGGTGCAATGGAGAGAAAGCAGACCTAGAAGGAATTCCTGGCCCCAAGCTATTTAATTGGAATTATCATTTCCTTCAGTCCCGTTATCTGAGACCTGATGAAGATTATGTATTTGACTGGGCTGTATCTAACTTGCACCGTCTCATTGTCTGCCAGGTCTGCAGGTTCATGTTTGGTATGATGCCTTTAATATTTCCTCTCCTATTGATATTGTTTGCTGAGAAATTAGTTTGTCCATAAGAATGACACTTAATTACCATGTTGATCACATATGTGAGACTGGTGTGCATTTATGTAAGAGAGTGTTTAAATGATCTGGCCTACTTTTATTTCTGCATGTAATGTGAAAATTGAGTTGGCCTCTGCATACACCACAGCAGTCAAAGCATTTGTGTATGTTTCAACCTGTTGTGAAAAACTGGGCCAGAAAAAAGGTCTAGAGGGACTGCAGTCCCATTTTGATTGAAGCTGCTTATTGGTTGTTTGGGAGATGGAAGGTGAAACTCTCACATGAAGCACTTCATTACTTGATTGAAGAGCTGCTGGTAACAATGTCCATTGTGTTTGTAAGAGGAAAAAGGTGCATTATGGCAATATATATATATATTTATATAAATATATATAATATATAATATATATTATATATTGCTTTAGTAGGGTGTTGCACCCTGTCTGTGGCTGGTTGGAACACCTCCTTTGCCTTGGTCTGAGAATGTGGAGAATAAAATGAAAGGAACATAACATTTAACAGACAATTACACAAAACCCTCCAATTCGTACAATATCAAACGTAACCAACTGAACTGATGAGTAGTTGTGTGAAAAAAATACCCCTAAATGGCTGAAGGCAAGTGTTCTGGTGAGCACAGATGATGTGACGAAGACAAGCGAGGCCGGGGTATACACTAAATACTGTTTTTTGAGGGGGTTTTTTAAGTTGTAATTTTGTATTTAGGCTTTTGTGGTCTTGAACAACAACCACTTGTTTGGACATGAAATAAAGGAAAGAGTGATCATTCTTGTATGTCATGTCACACTGTATAGTATGAAAGCCAAGCAGTTTAAAAGAGCATGAGGGCCAAATGCCATCACGGAAGGCCTCACCACTCCACAGCTTAGGTGTTTCCCTACTCAACTATACCTGACTCTGATAAGCTGATGGGCTGCATTATGTCTAGGCACACTTCAAGCTGTCCAGTGTTATGACCTTTCAGGACTGTGACTCTCCAACACTGGGGTTTACTGCTATAGCTCCACAATGCACCAAGATGTGCTGTTCAACAATGAGGGCTATTTATGACCTGATGAGGATTTATTTAATGAGTCATAGAGACTGTGTCATAATAAACATCTTGAAATGTAATTTTTTTGCTGAGTCTTCTTGTCTTCTGCGTCGATGGTTCATGATGATGCATTAATTGGAGCTCAGTTTTAAATTAGAATGTTAATTCCTTATAGGAGTGAACCCAAGTCAGCATGACAGAACGGCATGCCCCACCCCAGCCGTCTGCCTGCATCCACTTCATCCCTCGCCATTCACAGTTTTCCCCATAGTTAGGGTCCTGAACGTGTGTATGAGCATAAATGCCGGTGTAGTGAGGCTGAAGACGGCAGCCTAGCTTTCACAGCTGTGTCCTCAGCCTGTGCTCATACAGCTCACCTAGTATAAGAGGAGACGACAGTGGAAGAAGCTCAAGCTAGTCGAGGTAGGTGAGCAGCTCTGTAATAATGGCGATGAGCGGTGGGTTACGTGTGGAGTGCGGGGATTTATGTTAGTACAGCAGTGTGTTCCGTCTACTGCCGTCGGGAAGCAGATGTGGTTAAACGTAGGACATGTATTGAGCTCTCTGTCGGTGCACCTGGCAGCTTACACCTATGTCGCCATATTTTTTCCATGTTCACCTCAGATACCAACCTGTTCTGAATCTGCTCAGCTTGTTCAGACAATGCGCTGAGGTAAACAGAGGCTTCTATATGGCGCGTATCAATAGGCTAGCAGCCCATTTCAAAGAGAAACTCATGATTTATACTCACTTTCTACCCTAAATAGAGGCTTTACTGTGATTTAAGAACATGCATGTTTCAGCCAAAGGACTGCAGTAGATCTGTGTGAATCCTACAGTCATCGCTATATAGTATGTAGTGTACTTACTACTTCACAGTAGTCTACTATAAGGTATTGAACATGGCTGTAAGACAATGCTACAGGAATGTGCTAAGAGGTGAAAATACAGCACTATAGAAATCAGCTTATTATTACAATACTATTTCCTGGCTAACACAATGCTTCCTAATGGGAATTAGCTCGGTCACCATTAAGAAAAATCCCACTAATCTATTTCCTGAAGAACACCTTCAGGAGAACCATCACAGCGTGTGAAGTCTGTCACAGGTCATCTGTTAAACCATTCTTTACACAGTGATATTACCCCAGAATGCCTTCTTCCAGAACTACCAGGAACCAGCTTGGTTTCTGTGATTCAGCAGGGTTGTAAGTGCAGTGAGGCTTATTTCCATCATCCCAAGATAAAAGATGTTCTTGCTCTGTTTCCAGATGGCTAAAGCTGACCACCGTTTTGGCCAGAGAGATGGCTCAGACCAGAACTTTGACTACATGTTCAAGCTGCTCATCATTGGCAACAGCAGTGTTGGCAAAACCAGCTTTTTGTTCAGATATGCAGACGATTCCTTCAGCAACTCCTTCGTCAGCACTGTAGGCATTGACTTCAAAGTGAAGACTGTCTACCGGAATGACAAGAGGGTCAAACTCCAAATTTGGGTGAGTCCCTCGCAAGATAATGTCATTAGCCGCCCTCTTAGTAGTGGTGTTAACTAGTGTTCAAGCTTGTTCTTCAGTGAATTGAATTAAGAGGTGGCTTCTCCTGCACACACAAAAAAACAATGGCGTGAGAATTCACAGTTCCAGACAGATGGTACAGTACATGATGGGTTGTCAGCTTGGGTATAGAGCTCTTACACTGAGAGAGCTATTCAGAGCACAAATCAATATAGACGTTTCTGGGTTCTTCACCTTACCCTGCTTAAAGTGATACCTTCCCATGGCCAAGACACACATGACAAGACACTCGCTTTCTGTCCGCATCCTTCTACTAGACTGTGAATGAAAGCCAGATTATTATTTTTTTCCCAGGAGAAAACAGGAAAGCAAACTGCCCCCCCCCACCCCCCCCCCCCTTCCGTTTTTCACTTGCATCATCAGTACTGGTTGTCATGGCAGCACTACAGCAGCACACTGCTCCCTGGCAGAGCCCAAGCTCAGTGCCAATTAAAGCAGCTCCTCAGGGTGAGGAGGGGGTTTTGAGGGTGGGGGGGTGTAGAGAGGCCAGAGAGTAAACACAAGCCAAAGGCTGAAGAGAGAGAAACAGACACTAGAGTAAATTGCAATTTGCGATAAGCAGCGGGCCTTAATCAGCGTGCATTGAGCTGCGATTAAATGGGAACTGGAGGTGGCAAAAAATAGCCTCTCAAAAACAGCTGCATAGGCACTGCTGGCAGAAAGGAATGAAATGAAAGATGTTGCAGCATTTTGGATGCTACAAAAGGCTTCAAATAGCTTCTCAGACATCCCACTGAACTCCAGTTACCTGGTTTATTGCATGCCACAACACGCTCAGTGGTTCAATTTGGATCTATATGCACTATATTTAATACTGCCATATGCTCTATAATTTAATAGTAGAGTAATAGTTGAGCTGTTCTGTAGAAACTTGCTGAGTCGGAATTGTTCAAACTTCAGTTATATACCTTTATAAAGAAATCAGAATCTGTAGGTTTCTCTACAATTAACCACTTTACACCAAATTGCTCTTGAATAATTAATTTACATCTGAAGGACTCACTTATTCATAATTGGTGTAATTCTCCTTTTAAGTCTCTAATGTTTTCAATGTGTGAACATTATCGTAGATGAAGACCAATGAGATAAGTTTAAACAAATGTTGTTAATCAATACGTAAATGCCCAGTAGTTCCGTACCCTGTCCTTATGGTCCTCAGGATGGTCAACATTTCTCCCTCATTCCTTACATATTGAATTAGACCGAAAAAGTGAACTCTCTGGAATTATTCAGTCCAGAGTTATTCGACTGGTTTGCCTCTTAAATCTTAAAAGTAGTGCCAAAAGGAGTGTTCTGGCACAATACCAAAAGAGAACTAGTTTTGGTTTCCTAACTAACCTTTTAATAAATGGCTTAGGATCCAGTGAAAACTATGGACCTCATTTACCAAAGTCTTGCAGTGTTGTTTTGTTTTCTGAAATTTGTTCTAAAGAATGTTTTTTGAGTAATGAATATTAAACCTTAAACAGTGTTTGCGTATTTTAAAAACATGAAGGAAATTACTTTTTTCATGATATGAGCCCTTTATAAACGTGTGGCCCTATGAGTCTAAGGAAATAAAGAATGTGAAGGTTCTGTACCAGTTAAACTGTATAGCCAAACCAGGAACCATTTAGCAACCTTATTTTATAATACTGTGCAAAAGAAACCACACTTCATTTATTTGATTTCCAGTCAAACAGACATTATGTAAAAATTATTTGTTTTCAAACCAAATATACAGTACTGAGCTGAGTTTCCAATTATATTTAAAACCCTTAGAAGGGGTATTATCAATACAATTTCATTTTACAGTGATATAAGATTCAAAACCAATAGCATTAAATACGGTTTATATATTATTATGTGTTTGTTTAACCATTTGCAAATCCCTCCTTAAAGAATCCAGTGTTTTTGTAATACTTGTCTATGTCTGGTTTCAGTAATCAGTATTGCATTATTAAGATATGTTAGTGATCTCTGTTTAAAAAAAAAACAGTTTGATGACCGGAGACATCTAGGAGAAACTTCATTCCTTAAGCTAGCCTAAAAGATATCTACTTTTCCCAAAGTGCAACATTTTTGCCCTCCTTTTACTGTTTTGGTGTTTATTTGCATCTATTCTTACGCTGTGTGGTGTTTTTACAAGTCTCCGGTTTGAACTACACACCTGGGTACTTTTTGTATTCTTTTTGCTTTGCACAGCACTGCATAACTAACAGAAAATTACACAGAAGCTTCAACAATTTACGATGACAATATATTATCCTTTTAGCGTTTAGTGTGTCCACTCTTTACCTTTATTACAGCTTCCATTTCTTTTTAGGGGGATTTTCTGTCAGTTTTCAGAAATCAGCCAGAAACCATAAGAAATGTTTTTCTACGCCCCCAAATATCAGTCTTGGATGTTCTGCTTCAAAGTCATTTTCTGCTTCCCATGATCTACAATGGTAATGCAACGATGTAGAGGTCTGAACTCTGGGTGGTTGTTCTGCAAACAACAGCAGATTGTTTTTGTTTGATTTGCTGCTTTTTTTCTGTTTACTGCACATCCTGTCAGACTCATAATGGTGAGTTGTCTTCTCACAGTAGAGGAATAGACAGAAACACTTGTGGATTGTTTTGGATTTGAAGTAAGAGTGGAACCTGATTTTCTCCTCTCTAAAAGATGAAGCTTTAATTGCTGCTTGTCTGATGGTGACCGTTTGTCAGTTTTAAATGCATTCTTTGAGCAAGTATTTATAAGGCATTTAATCTGAAATGTTCTTAGGTGAGATATGATATCGGGAATGAGGATATACTGCTTAAGGCACACTACTGCTCCACCTTCTTCAACTGCTACATGATGTAACTGGGTGTCATGACTGATAAATGAGTCTCTCTTCTGTTTGACCGGCTCACTTAAAGACCTCAAAGTCAGATCACTGATTACCGTTAATGCTCATTGATAACCAATGCTTGTGTTGGCCTTTACACAGCTGACCTTCTTCAATAATGACCTTGCACATTAGAAGCAGTTGTTGAGGGATCAAGATGGCCTTGCCTCATCCCAATAAAACCTCAGAATGTGCATGTAAGTTTAAGGTTTTTTTTTGCTGTTTTCATCATCCATAGGACACAGCAGGTCAGGAGCGCTACAGGACCATCACTACAGCCTACTACAGAGGAGCAATGGGCTTCATTTTAATGTATGACATCACCAATGAGGAGTCTTTTAATGCAGTGCAGGACTGGTAAGTCAGAATGACAGCTTCAGATCTGTCCAAAAATGTAACATTTGGTATTTTTGCTTTCCTGACCTGAGCTGTTTTGTTAGGACATGTCAAGGTCATTGTCTGTTATGTTGAGGAATCTTCTGTTTGGTTTTAAAACAACTAGGATTGAACAATTTACTATACTTCTTTATATAAAATAATAATTATAATATAGTATAATTATTATAATATACATTATAATGTATTATAATTATTATATAATATATAATGTAATAAGAATTATATTTTAATAATATTATAATATATTATTTCATTTTCAGTGAAATCTGGCATCAAGGTGTAAAACAAACGAATATTTGAATATATAATATAATAGATATAACATTTGCATTACATATACATATTGCATTGTGTGTATATATATATATATATATATATGTGTATGTATTTAATGTTAGCTTTGTTTTCCTTTTTAAATAAAAGAAAAATGGTGAAAACAATGCATTATATATTTTTGCTGTCAGAAAAGAAACATAATTATGTAAAATGGAAGTTATGGTATGTTGTAGAAGTCATGCCATTTTGGACAGTTTCTGTTGGTACGTTAATCATGACATTTGAAGACAAAATAACTTTTTTAGAACTGTTTAAAGCAACAATATGTAGGGAACCTCCATTATCCCAAATGTGTAGTTGCACAGAACATAAAGAGGAAAATGTTGTAGTGCTGGTTGTGCTTTGGACTCCAGCACACTGAAAGAGTATTTATAGAGAACTTGTGTCCAAAGATGTGAGTAAATAATTTACTATTATCATTTTCTTTTTGGAGCTTTTATGTGTGATGTTAATATTTTGAATATGTTAATATGAAAGTAAGACGAATTACGTGGTAAGAGCAACCTCTGACTGATTATTTCAGGCTTTACAGGGTGATTCACTGTGGCGCATGCTTACCATATTTTAGCGTGTTCTTTTTTCCTCTATACTTTATACTTTTATTTCTGTTTTGACAACAAATATTGCATAGTGCTGCTTTAATAGAGAATAAACTGTCAATCAACCTCCTACTCTCTCATACCAGTGCCACGTATTGCTTAATCCCAGTTTCATAAAGTTAAACCACTTTATATTTATACAAAGAAACTACACTGTTACATTTCCAGCTTCCCAGAACAACACACAAAATATATCAGTTTGTGACAGTCTGCATACATTCATTGAAATTCTGCTGTACATAACCAGAAAATGTTATCTGTTGCAGGGCAACGCAGATTAAGACCTATTCGTGGGACAACGCTCAGGTCATTTTAGTGGGAAATAAATGTGACATGGATGATGAAAGAGTCATACCTTCAGAGAAAGGCAAGCACTTGGCCGATCAATTAGGTAAGCTCAAAAGTAGCTGGAAACTTTAAAAGTGAATTTCCCTTGTTTTTCCAAATTTCTGCATAATTCTATTTTTGAGATTTAAACAAAGTGATTCAGAGTGATCGGAGGAGACAGTGAATTGGAGAGGGACTTACCAAGGCAGATTTCCCTACAGCAGTGGTGACAAAAACCAAGCATCAAAATATCTAATATGCAGATACAGACACATTATTTACTTTCCAAAACCACCAGTAACCCTAGTGTGGTTAACCTGTAAGAAAACGATCCTCTGTGTCATTTAAAGAATTACTTTTAAAATGTCTTAAATACATTTTAGGCAAGTTTTCAGAATCATCCTAAAAGAATCCTCATGTTCCAAATTTTATTCTGGTTTATGATAAGAACTTTCTGTGATGTTCCATTTAGATAGAATCAAACTTCTCCTTTGTGAATGCGCTTGTTTCCATCTTAATGATTGGATAATTAGGCAAATTATTAGGCAAAAAATCAGTGAAATTTTACCTCTTAAGCTCCTACACTACATGATCCTGTTTGTTTGAACAGACTCACTCTCATAAATACATAAGTTCATAGCAGTTGCTGAATCATTTAGAATAGTCACTGCCTAATATGTCTTACGAACTGAATAATTTTCTGAATAATACGGCTGCAGTTGTAGGGATTCATTTCCTTTGACACTGAATATAATCAGGTAATACATTTTTTTATGTTCTTCTTTAGGCTTCGAGTACTATGAGGCGAGTGCCAAAGAAAACATCAACGTCAGGCAAGTGTTTGAGCGTCTGGTGGATATCATATGCGTGAAGATGTCCGAACGAGTGGACACAGACCCGTCCATAGTGCCCGGAGCCAAGACCACTCGGCTCACTGACAAACCCACGCAACTACCTCAGAATTGCTGCTGATTTAGTCAGTTTACCCTGCTGTCATGCTGACTTAGCACCTATCACATTCTCTTTGTTTGCTTTCCATTTCCATGGACTTTTTTCATCCGCATTAGTAGATTTCTGCTACTTCCATGGAGCACATGTCAACTTTGGGTATGTTTTAAGTCATAGCAGGGACTACAACAAAGCACAAAACTGAATTTTAGGCACATGTTCACTGCCAGAAATAGATACTAAATGTCTCATGTGACTAAATCAGATATCGACAAGTGTATTACTAAGCATTATAGCATAATTGGTGCTTTGAAAAAAATCTGTGAAGCTTCTCTTAACGTGTATACAATCTCTTTGCTCCTTTTCTTTGATGGTTGCTTGGTAAATAACAAAAAAGGCACAAGCGTAACCTATACTCAGACAACTGCAGAACGGCCATAACAACGGTATATTATGCACAATAATGGTCAGTTCTGTTTTCAGGGTGGTTTTAATGTTCTGGTTTTTAACTTGGGCAGAACCACTGGCTGTTGGATTCCTTCTAATATATCTACAATGGGCACAAAAGGTGTGTTTTTGGACGTATGGAGCACTTTGCAAATGAACACTATTCAATATATTGTGATGTAAAGATAGTGTAGTACATGGCGTTAGTCAAGAAGAATCGCGAATATTTAACAAAAACAAAAATCCAATCAACTGCATAAAAAGTGAGTATTCTGTTGTGGAATATATACATATATGTAAACGTTCTGTGTGTATAATGATTCGTTCATCCAGCTGTCAGTTGTCATTCAGGTTGCTACTCCACATATTTACGCTTCAATCAACTCAACAGATGAAAAATGGAAACCTATCTTTAGAGATCCCAGTATATGTATATTGTAAAACTTGTTGTGCCACAAATTTATATTCCAGAAACGTAGCAAATCCTCGTGGACTTCTACCTGTATCACATACAATGAGTTTTTAATCTAGTGACGTTGGATATTTATGACTGATGTTTTATGTAACTACTCTGGAATTTATTTCAAACAAGATATTTATAATTCAGATGTTATAAGATGCTATATCAGAATAGTCTTTGCTGAGTAGATATTTATTTTTTATGCTGCCACAATCTATGCTGGGAACATATAGATGTACTGTAACTTTGCTGTCAGTGACTTTTGACTGGTAGAAAATTTGCACAGGGGCGTAAAGTGATTGTACAGATCATTGTAAAAGTTAGTTTTAGAAGCAATTTGTAACAATAAATCATACCATAGTATGTGCATATTGTGTAAACATAAGATGTTCTTGTTGATAACGAGTGTAATTAAAGCAACACTCTGGACAAACTCAACAATATAGCCATTACTATGTCTGTTGTGAATATGTCTGCGTGCCTACGGCAGTAAAGCAAAAATCGCTGAATCTGTTTATTAGAAGGAATAACTTCAGCGCACCCAGCTAACGTCTTTCAAAAACAAAAACTGAAAGGCAACACATTGATAAACTCTCACAGAACTTGCATTCCTTCCAGTAGTTGTCTGGCTAGCTTACATTATTAACATTACTTTGATTATGTATTTTTTGTTTCAGTTGTATGCACTGGGTCAACTGCTGTTTGAACAGACGTGACAGTTGATTGTCAAGTAGTTTTTAAATATGCCACAGCATATTGTAAAGCCTTTTAATAGTTTCCCGGGCTTTGTTACAACTACTTGTGCTGGCCTGTGGGGTAATGGTGCAGTGTTAGTGAGTTAGGATGTTTTTGTAATACAGTCAAAGACACTTGAAGTGGTTTGTTTCCCTAGACATTAACTTACCTCACAGAACATGACTACATTACATCACTATAAAACTGGTGCTTGATTAAATAATTAACAATGTGTGGATGTAAAATCCCTTCATGATGCTAAGGTAACTGTTGGGCAGCATGTCTAAAAGCCCATCAGGACAGGAGATGTATGTAGCTAATCTAGCTAGTTAGGTCATTTAGATAATCCATGTTCTATCAAAATACCTTAAGTTTTAAATGTTGATACCTTAGCAACTACCTGGAATGCCATGGCAACTGCCTAGCAACACCAAAGCAACAACTTGGGATATTATAGCAATTGCAAACAACACCTGAGCAATCACCTGGCATACCATAGCAACTGCATGGCAACACCATAGCAACGATGGTATACATTAGAAACTGCCTGGGATACCATATGCCTAATGCCATGGCAACCACCTAGTAACACCATAGTAACCACCAAAGCAACCACCTGGGATACCGTATGTCGAATGCCATGGCAACTGCCTAGTAACAGCATAGTAACCACTAAAGCAACTGCCTAGCAAAACCATAGCATGGTTACCATAGAAACTGCCTAGCAACATCATACCCATCACCTGGAATGCCATGGCAACTGCTCAACAACACCAAAGCAACCGCTAAAGAAACCAACTGGGAGACCATAGCAACTGAATAACAGCACCAAAGCAACAACTTAGGATATTATAGCAATCGTCTAACAACATCTTAGCAACTACATGGGATACCATATCAACTGCATACCAACACCATAGCAACAACCTAAGTTGCCAAATGCCATGGCAACTGCCTAGCAACACAATAGAAGCCACCATAGCAACTACCTGGGATACCATAGCAACTGCCTAGCAAAACCATAACAACCATCTAGGATGCCATAGAAACTGCTTCGCAATATCATAGCAACCACCTGGGATACCGTAGCAACAGCCTAGTAGCACCTTAGCAACCACTACAGAAGCAACCTGAGATACCTTAAAAACTTGCATACGCTCCTTTGCAAACACCTAGGAATAAGCTTAAACTGCACAATCACGCTGAATTTCTTCAGCGCTATTTTATCATCTTCAACATTACATATAAAACTGAGAACGTGTGGCTTCACTGGTTGGAGAGCGCACGTGGCTTCGCTGGTTGGAATGTGTGCTTCACAAAATTAAAATATCAGTTTTTGCAAACATCGCGACGGGTTTCGGTGGAACTTCCTATACAGCTTTCCTCGCGTCGCATTAATCATGATTTGTTTCCTGACCTGGGACAGGTGGACCGGCTTTTAGCTCATTCGTGTGCAGCAAATCAGTGATTTCATAATATATAACTGATTGTCAGACATGTATTTCAGCAGTATAGTCAGAATATGCTAATATGTTGATACTTTTTTCTATAAAACATGAACATCGTCTTTAAATCGCGATGCTTGTCAAAGCTCTTAGCAAGAATAATGCTCATGTTCGCTCCTCCAATCAGAGGCTCGCTTGCTTTTAGGTGCGCTTTTCTCCGCGAATCGTATCGTCCCATACTAGGTCTCAGCTACAGCAGCGTGCCTGCAAGCCCGTCAGAACAGGAGAGGTATGTAGCTAAGCTAGCTAGTTAGCTAACTTAGATAATTTAGATAATCCGTGTTCTGTCAATATACCTTGATTTTTGACGTAAGGCAGTCATAGATATGTTAAAAATGCTTGTGTTCCCACGTCGGTTCGTGATTATTTGTATTGCCACCTCGTGATGTAGCGGCAGTATATGGGAGGACGGCTGATCACTTTGATTGTATAACGAAAATGTTGATTTTAGCATGAACTAAAAAAACTAACTAGACTTTCACAGAACCTGAATGTTCCTCTATCATTAACGAGTACTTCGCTAGTTAAATAATGGCGCAGAGACTTCAGACTATTTAGAAAGAGATTGAATAATGGATTGAATAACGTTGTATGTAAAGTTGCCGCATCATTAGCTGTGTTGGCTAGTTAGCTACCAACTCTATACGAATAAAGCCTATTCAGCTGATTTCCATTGTACAGAATCAATGCAAAGACACTTGACCGTCATAAATTATACTAAGATGTAATTCAGAGGTTTACTAGCTATGTGGTAGGCTGAAGCGAGTGTCTGTGCTGACCAGCCACATAACGTGTCCCTTTTAACGTCACTGGCTAGTTAGCTAGCTTTGTTTTCAGACATTTTAAAATGGTCAGTATTGTGTTTTCTGTTTGCCCGTGAAGGTTTCTAGTCATTTAGCTCCCTGAACTCTCCTATTGGCCTCGATTTAACGGGTATGACAGGTAATGCTGTGTGACACTCACTGCATTCTGTCAGCCTCAACGTTCAGTTGATGTTTGTTCTATGGGAAATGTCTCGATGAGCTTTTCCTGAAAGACTTAACCTTCCTGACATAATACAAGAATTTCTAATTCATAAAAAATAAACATTACTTAATGATTTAGATAAAACGAAACACACATGGGCACAATGTAGAGCTCTAAATGCGAGGTGAAAGTATGTTTATGTGTATATTTCATAGGAATAGGGCTCAGTTATCAGTATCACTTTGATCTGGAGAAGGGTCCTAGGATGTTCTTAAACCGCAGAATCATTCACACCTTTGTGCTCCTGAGTGTGCTTAGGTTTTGCTCTTACCTGATATTTGGTGAATGAGGCCCACTGACCCTTATGTTTGGATAGAGGATGAAATCACATCACTGTGAATAGTTCTGGCTTTATAACTGTGTGTTTTATATCGAACCAGAGTAAAAGTTTTAAGAATTTGGTGCTCCCACAAGGAGAAATGTACAGCTGACATCTCCACATGGTGAATGATTGCTATTTCAGCATAACAACTTCCGCTACCTGAGATCAGATCTGTTCAGTCTTTATCTGAGATGTTTTAATGCCCTCTCAGAGGATCAGCAGTTTGACCAAAAGTACACTGAAAGACAGAAGTGACAGTGCTTTCGGTATTGTTCTTGGTCCCCTTTAAAGGTGGTCTTTAATTCTGTGATTTCAGTGTTGGCACCTGTAACCCTTCAGACATGCCTCAAAAAAATAAGTCTAAGTCTTCCAGTGGAACTGTTCAAGCAGTTGGACCTGACAGTGGTGAGCCTCCACCTGAAACTGAACCAAGAGCTTCACTGGCCTCTGGAGACCAGAGTGTAGGGGGAATAGAGAAGGAGTTTGAGGACTTGGAAATAATCAAATCACCAAGTGACCCAAAGAAATATAGGTAAGATGCTTCGCTTCAGGCTGTAATTAGCTTGATAAAGGTCTTTGAGATTACGTACCATATGCCACTGTCATCTTGATTTACCCAACTTCAATTAACTTACTTTCAGGTACATTGAGCTGAGCAATGGCTTAAGAGCACTGCTCATCTCAGACCTCAGCCAGGCTCACCGTGCAGGTAACCCTGACCAGCCAGAGACAGATGAGGAGGAGGATGATGATGACGATGACGATGATGATGATGATGATGATGAAGACGGAGATGAAGAGGATGATGATAGTTCTGATGAAGAAGAATATGAAACTGATGAAGATGAGCCTGAAACAGAGGAAGAAAGTAAAGATGGTAACAGCGAAGTGAGGAAGACTAAAAAGAAGGGGTGCTCGGAGAAACAGGTGATAATCCTGGAGAAGACTTTATTTCTGTGTGTTTATGTCCACCTCCCTATAAAAGTGCAAAAAAATAAAGTCAAATTAAGTGACAGTTCTTTTAAATTAACATTTTAAGACGTTTTAAAGTAAGTTATCCTGCCTAAAGAAGCACTTCTGTCATTGCAGCAATTTCATTTTGCATCCAAAAGGTTAGTGTACACTTTTGAGGTAATGACCACAGGCTCAGCCACAGCACTAAAAGAAAGACTTTGACGTTTCCACCTCTGTGCTTTAGGGAACCCTTAAATAAAACTGTTAATAAAACTCCAAATACTTTTTGGGGCCACTAAAAGTGCTTTTTGCTTACATCCACAGTTCCCTTGAGCCTCTAGAATTTTGTTAATCTAAGCTAGTGCGCTGCTGTTTCTGACTTTTTTTTACTTCTAAAGCAGCATTTCTGTGTGTTCCAGTCCACTTCCAGTTCAGGTGCAGATTCTGAAGGCCAAGCAAGCACGTTTGTATCATTTGAGCTTGTGAATTAATAGTTAAAGCAGTATTAATTACACCATTTGCTTTCTCTTTCTCAGTCAGCTGCTGCCCTTTGTATCTGTGTGGGAAGCTTCAGTGATCCTGAGGATCTGCCTGGTCTGGCCCACTTCCTTGAGCACAGTGAGTATATTTCTTAAGCAGAGCGTACATATTGTATAACCAAACCACTGCCATACCTTCAGACTCTTTTTTTATTTTATTTTATTTATTTATTTTTTTTTCCCCAAAGCAGGGTTCTCTTTTATTTTTACTTCCTGTCACATTCACAATTGTCATATGAAGCTTTCTGACAATGTACTGAAATAAGAAATTCTTAAAGGGATAGTCTGGAATGAGCTTTTCCACAGTAACAAGCACAGTGCCAGTTTTTGATATCACATGCAGAGCATTAAACTGGCTCTCTTGATGCTGATTTGGTCATTTTGGTACTTCCTTACAGAGAAGCCAGCTTTTCTACATCATGATACCTGTATATCAATCAATCAATATTTATTGTATAGTGCTTTTTACAACTAACATTGTCTCAAAGCAGCTTCACAGAAAATCTGTTTGTTATAAAGGAAAACAAACCACGGAGTCCATGTACAATGTATATCTATATGTCGTCTTGCCCTTTGTTTGCCTCACTATTACTAAAGTTGAATTTCACAAGTGGTTCAAATTTTACAAAATTAAATTGATACGGTGTACATAGTCATTTGGAGTGGTTTGATGTAAAACTCATATTTACTTTATAATACGTCCCCAACAGAAAGTTATTACATGAAAAGAATATGAAAATGTTGCCTAATGCCTAAAACATGGTGTTGTTGTAAAAGCATTAATGGCAAAGAGGTACATTCACCAGCATTAAAGTTCAAAGGCATTAATATATTTATGGTCCAGCTTTCACATCCCCTTGAACGACTTGAGTAAAGAAGCCATACTTACTCGCAGTAGCTACTGTGTGTTCTCCAAATGAGGACAACTCTAGTTAGGGCTGCTCAATATATTGTGTGTTGGTCAAATATATCACAATATTGGCTTTTGCATATAAATAATGTATCTGACCAGTCAGCTTTTTTGCCACTGGTCCAGGAATTATATAGGCCAAAGTAATGGTAGTGTTTGATGGTGGAGGTTTTTGGCAAGGATATTTACCAAACAAAAAAGTTGTTTATAACCTCCTGGATTATTTGTTAAAGCATTTTTGACAACATGGGGAGTCTTAACTTATAAAGGACTACAAGTCACTATTAAACCCATGTATGACTGCATCACCAGTTCAAGATGTCTGAAATTGCCACCATCCAAACTCTGCTGCTGGTGTTAGTATCAGAATGAGTGTATTGACAAAAAAAACAATCAAGTTAGGGGCATTTTGTCTTTGGACTGTTTTAGTATGAATACAGGTCAGCATGGATTTACAAATTATTGCTTTTGTTTTTATTTGCATTCCTTTCACTGTCCAAGCTCTTTTGCCCTTAAGAATATACATTAACTATTAAAAGCTTTTATTTTAGAGATGCAAGGTTTTAACCGACAGAACTTGTTTCTGTCTCTCTCTCTGTCTTTCTTTTGCTTTTTTTGTCTCAGTGGTGTTCATGGGCAGTGAGAAGTATCCAGCTGAAAACGGCTTTGATGCATTTCTGAAGAAACATGGGGGAAGTGACAATGCTTCAACAGACTGCGAGAGGACCATCTTCCAGTTTGATGTTCAGAGGAAGTATTTCAGAGAGGCCCTGGATAGGTGAGGTGTTCAAACATTTGTGCCACTCTTTTGGCATTTGCTGACTGGGGCTTTAAATAAGCTGAACTTGCTTATCTGTCCATAGGTGGGCCCAGTTCTTTATTTGTCCTCTGATGATAGAGGATGCCATTGACAGGGAGGTGGAAGCTGTAGACAGTGGTCAGTAAGTTACCAATAGCTAATAATTTTGTAATGATAATTGTTATATATGTATATATATTTCTGTGAATGTTTGTGCTGTGCAGAATACCAGCTGGCCAGACCATCAGACTCTCATCGCAAAGAAATGCTGTTTGGAAGCTTGGCAAAGCCCAACCATCCAATGAGTAAATTCTGCTGGGGTGAGATCATGTTTATTTGTCAATTTATGTGTATGTGGTCCCTAAACTAGGTGCTGTATTAAACATTGTTGATATCTCATTTATATTCTGTTACAGTTACATTTAGTTGTTTTGCAATAAAATAAATCACATAATAAGAGAGAAACATTTCTTATTTAACCAAGTGAATAAAATCGTTTAATTTATGTTAGGGAATGCCCAAACTCTGAAGAATGAGCCAAAGCAGAAGAACATAAACACTTACGAGCGTCTCCGGGAATTCTGGAGGAGATACTACTCTGCCCATTACATGACTCTTGCTGTTCAGTCCAGAGGTAACACAGAAATGGTCTTTGTTTTCTGTACTTTACTTGTACAGTAAAGTTTATGGGACTGTTTTTGTCTAATATGTGTTCATGCCTTGCATGCTTTGTTTTAAAGTTGACATAAATTAAACCGAACTGTGGTTGTCCTGGAATAACATTGTGGCTGATGACTATTCCATATGCAGAGACACTGGACACTTTAGAGGAGTGGGTGCGGGAGATATTTATCAGAGTCCCCAACAAGTGAGTTTCCTTTGTTTCAACACTTAGGCACTAAGTAGTAATCAGCTGGTGTCGTCTCGAGCTAACTGTGTGTGCTGTTTATTATTCTCAGTGGTCAGCCACGTCCTGATTTTTCCAGCCTTCAGGACCCCTTTGAAACGCCAGGATTCAACAAGCTTTACAGAGGTACTGCCAGTGGTCTTTTACACATGTAGTGTGTTTCACTGCATGCCATGCCAAAACTTTACACTCAATTTCAATCAATTTAGCAAAATCAGTCTCCGAAAGTACACACAGTCACTCTGAATATCATATTGTGACATGATTAATTCAAAGAAATTTATCAGCTCAGATTTTTTACAGCTCAGTTTTTACATAACAAATATAGCTATTTTATTTCATATCTACTATAGCCAGGAACCTATATCTGCCATTTGAACTTTTAATGTGTATATTTATGGTCGTTTATGAAGTTTAGGATGAATAAATTCCTTTCATTTTTCTGCCACTCTCTGCCACTGCTGCCTCTGTGTTCCACTAAAGTCCCTTATTGTGTCTTTAATATCTTCAATCTTAAAGGCCTAATTATCAGTCAGGTCACTGCCAGAGTTGCTGTTTTGTTCTGCTGTAGTCTCTGACTTTGTCTTTATTGCCTCCAGTTCCCAGTCAGTTTGATGCCAATGCTGCTGCTTTGTTCTTTCAAAGATGCTGATAATGTCTTTAAAGTCTGTAATGCCTTTAACCTCATCTGGTCATAAAGCTTGTGTGTTGCTTAGGCGCCAGAGCATTAATACAGGGATTCCTTTTTCAGTGGTTCCTGTGAGAAAAATCCATGCTCTCACCATCAGCTGGGCTTTACCTCCTCAGGGCAAGCATTACAGGTTAGTGGTTGTAATGCAATCCAGGAAATGTACTGCATTGTTTAGAAACAAGGTTCAAAAGATTTTCCATATACAGTACCTGTTTTGATTAGGATTTTGTTTATTTATCAGGGTTTTCAGTTAAATGTTTGTATTAAATCTGATGTGAAACATTTTAATAAATGTTTCAGTATTATAAAACGTATTTGTTGAGGACACGTCTAAAATAAATATACTACTACTAAATATACTATAATACTACTACTTAATTTAAAGGAAGCTGTCTGATGAGCAGAGCTGTAGCTGATTCTGTAATGATATAGACACCTTTAATACATTATTACAATATAAAACATTCTAATTAATAAAAAATGATATATAATTATATTATAATGTAAAAAATCAGATAGCAAAGTAAAACGTGTGTGTGTGTGTGTGTGTGTGTGTGTGTGTGTGTATGTATGTATGTATGTATATATATATATATATATATATATATATATATATATATATATATATATATATATATATATATATATAAAAATATAAATAACATCCTGTAATTATCTATCATTTAATAACTTCTGGATCTTTTAAAATATCTCTGCATGTACATCTGCATATGCTATACATCACTGCATAGGTCAGTGGACACCAATCCTGCTTCTAGAGACTTTAGCTTAGTACTTACTGGTCCCACCTGATCTATGTCATTGCTTATAGAAGTCCATGAACAGTTAAATGAGGTGGGGTAAACTGGGGTGGGGTTAGTGGTGAAACCCTTTTTGTTAAGGTGATGCTGTTCAGCAACAGTAACACCATCTATGTTGACTGATTCAAACAGTTGGAATCTGTAAAAAAAAATTTGAAAGTGGAAAAGCTGTGTAGCATTAAGAATGAACATATGCTAAAGTACTATTGTTTATTAAATAACTGTCACATGCCTTGCTCTCTTTTTTTTTTTTATTATGCCTGACCTATTCTACATGTTTAATTCATTTGAGATTCTTCCCCAAGACAAGACACCTGTAGTACAAGATCAGCATCTGTTCATGTTTTAAGGAAATCTGTGTTTGTGTGTGCTGATACAGAGTGAAGCCCTTGCACTACATATCCTGGCTGATTGGTCATGAGGGTGCTGGTAGTATACTGTCCCTGCTTAGAAAAAAGTGAGTTTATACACAGTACTTGCATTTACTCCAAGTGCAGTGGTGTGCAGTCAGAGACCACCCTTCATGCATGTAATGTCCTGCCAAAACAACCACTACGTACAAGTTATTAATTTTACATCATTAGGAAAACAAGCAGAAAACATGTTTTATCCACTGTTCAATATTTAAATTCTCAACAACTAAATATGACATCATTTTTCATCACTTTGCACATCTCAGAATCTTCTTGCTTTGTCTGTTTCCTGTTCTCAGTTACATCAATTCATCAACTGTCAGGTTCATAGCATCATGGCATTTTCTTGCATTGTGAAAATGGACAGAAACACCTGATTTTTACAATGATGAAAGCTGTAAACACTGTTGATCTGACAGGGACACCTGGGGTGGTCTTTCAGGCCTGGCATGGTTGTTAGAAGTCCGGTTTTTAATCATTTTTGAATTGCACTTTCCACTTAGTTTCTTTTGACTCCCACATCCTTATGCAAATGAATTTGTGCCTAAATCTGAATAACTTGTGCCTAAATGTCATATCGACTGGGAAGTAAATGAAGGGTGTTCTCTGACGTCTGCATAGCATTGTGTGTCTCAAAAGTGCGTAAACTGTAGAAGTGATTTGTGTCATGGGTGAATATAATTGTATAATTGGTTGGATCTATGTGTAGGTGTTGGGCCCTGGCTCTGTTTGGAGGGAACAGCGAGACAGGTTTTGACCAGAACACCACCTACTCCATCTTTAGTATCTCCATCACCCTGACAGATGAAGGGTATCAGAACTTCTTCCAGGTAAGAGCTATTTTTCGTGGTAAAAGGAGTTAAGTATCCCTCTTTTTTTCTAATGTTATGCTTTATGTTGAGAGGAGAATGAGAATGAGTTTTCTTTATGTAGGTGGCCCACTTGGTGTTCCAGTACCTGAAAATGCTTCAGAAACTCGGACCTCAGCAGAGGTGGGCCCTATTGTTCTTATAAGCATGACACAGTCAGCGAACTGGTTAAACTGTACAACATGACCTCTGCACTCTGCTATGTTTTAGGATTTATGAGGAAATCCAGAAGATCGAAGCCAATGAGTTTCACTATCAAGAGCAGGTAACATTGCTTCTTTCACTTTGAACACTGATGACGCAAAGATGAAAAATATGAGATGTTGTTGCAACCTGTCTGCCTTGATGTGTCTTCACGCAGACTGATCCGATTGAGTTTGTGGAGGATATTTGTGAGAACATGCAGCTTTTCCCTAAAGAGGACTTCTTGTGTGGAGACCAGCTCTTGTTTGAATACAAACCAGAGGTATCTGTAAAGACACATTTTTCCTTTAGTTCCTGGAATTCTGTGTACTTAATCTGCTTAAAAAAGGAATATTCAAGATTATTTGTAATAGCAGTATCATGAGTGGTTAAATATAACCTCAGTGTGATCTCAGGCTAAAACGTTGCTGTTTTCAGTGGTTAATATCAGGGGGCGGAACCACCTTTTCTTTAATTTTTGTATAAACGAGTGAGTGACTATCTGACTACCTTAACTATATTTTTTGAATGAAGCAGAATACAGAGAGGCCTGTCAGAACAGAGGTATATTTGCATTTACCAATCTTAAAAGCATAGTAACACACACCTGCCTGTTCAGCTTTAAGAGGCAAGCAGTAGAAATGGTCACATAAAAATAATTGAATGATGACTTTTTATTTATTTATTGTTGTACATGAAACCACACAGACATCATAAGTAGACCCCTAGGAAGAATAAATATACAAATAAATAATAAGAAACTAAAAAGAAAATGTTGGGTATGACCACTTATTTGTAGACTCTTGCCCTGCATCCCTAAATTGCTGTCTCTGTCTGTAGGTGATTTCCCACGCCTTAGCGCTGCTGACTCCTGAGAGAGCAAATCTGCTGCTGCTTTCCCCAGAACATGAGGGCCGCTGCTCACTCAAGGAGAAATGGTTTGGCACTCAATACAGCGTGGAAGGTGGGAGCCATTCTGCTGCTGTACAAAACATTAATAGAGTCTGTCAGCTGTTGGTTGCTTAAATGTTGGCTGAACTAGTGAATTTCCATTGAAGCCTTAAATCACCAAGATGTGTCTGTGTGTGTGTGTGTGGTTTTTTTTGTTTTTTTTGTTATTGGTTTTATTATAAAAATAATAATTCACTAATTTTTTGTTTTGTTTTGTTTAATATCTTATTAGTTAGAAATCACTGTACGCATGTACTTAGTAGGACCACTGGTTGCTTGTAGCAATGTAACAAAAGCAGTGTACTGTGGAAATAGCCCTTACACTGATCTTTGCCATTACAGATATTCCTCAGGAATGGAGTGGTCTGTGGACTGGAGATTTCCCTCTGAACCCTGACCTTCATCTCCCAGCAGAGAACAAGTTCATAGGTTTGCTCTTCTGCCTATGTTGTTTCACTTGTTATTGACGCTTATATTCAAGGGGCTCAAATTCCCTCTATATGTTTGGATCTCCCTACAGCCACGGATTTCACCCTAAAAACATCAGACTGCCCTGACACTGACTTCCCTGTCAAAGTTATGGATGACAGCAGAGGGCGACTGTGGTTCAAAAAGGACAACAAGTTTAAAATACCAAAAGGTACGTGTATGTATGTGTGTTTGAAACTAGGTAAGAAAAAGGCAGAACAGATCTTTGGATATCTGAGGGGAAGTGACATTCTGCTTGGCAACTCTCAACCAGTCCAAACATTATTTTGCATTTATTTTAAAGACACACGGTCTGGAGACACAAGGTTTTGTCCATACTATATTTGTTTTTTTCTTTATTCCTCCCTGTAGCATACATCCGTTTAAACTTGCTGACACCCCTTATACAGGAATCTCCTGAAAAGTAAGTGCCGTTTTATTTTCTATTTATTCATTATGTACCCCACAAACTGCACTGTTAAATAGTAATTAATCATTTTTGTTCTGTTACTGTGTTGCCTTCTAAAGCCTGGTACTGTTTGACATCTTTGTAAACATCCTGGCCCACAACCTGGCTGAGCCGGCTTATGATGCAGATGTTGCCCAGTTGGAATATAAGTTGGTCCCTGGTGATCATGGCCTGGTCATACGACTTAAGGGCTTCAACCATAAACTGCCCGTGAGTAGCAAAAGCATGTTGAGACTCGTATTTATGACTCAGAGGTAATGCTAAACCAGCATTAAACTTCTTATTTTACGAATGGATGGTTTTGTTTAGTGGACTAATCCGTAGAGGTGTTTAGAGGTGTTTAGAATCTCCAGCAGCACTGTTGTGTCTATTCCACTTGTACCTGGACAGCACACACTAACACTCCACCACCACCATCAGTGACACAGTAGTGCTGAGTATGATCTAACCACCCAAATAATGCCTTCTCTGTTGTGATCCTATTGGGCTCCTGATTATTGAAGAACAAGGTAAAGGGGGACTATTTAAGTATGCAGGGCAACACATGAACTACAGTCTGTAATTGTAAAACTACAGAGTTTAGCTTTATAATAAATGAGTGGAGGGATATGACAAAGAATGGGGATACACAGAGTTGTGCCTAATGATGCAGTCGGTTAATTTATAGCCTACCCCTAGCTGTATTCATAATAACTGAGCAAACATATAATTTAATAAATTGATTAATAAATGGTCGATGATTTAATTAGAAACCCTCTTATTCTCTTTCCTGGCATTAGTTGAACATGCAAGTTCTCAGAACACACACTTGTTCAGCTTGTTGCTCATTCCAGAGATTTGTTTCTTTGCTTTGTCTCCTCAGTTGCTATTAAACCTGATTGTGGACTACCTGGCAGACTTCACTGCAGCTCCTAACGTATTCAGCATGTTTACTGAGCAGCTTAAGAAGACATACTTCAACATCCTTATCAAGCCAGAGAAACTGGGAAAGTATGTGTGCATGGGTGTCCGACATGACCTCTGATCTTCAGCCATGTTCTTACGTTTAGCTCACACCCCCTAGTTAACTTGCACGATCTCTGAGGTAAGGGCTAGGCACCCTAATTTAGGTGATGCTGATGGGCTGTTTTCTCTTTTTGCACAGAGATGTTCGTCTGCAGATTCTGGAACATTGTCGCTGGTCAGTCATTCAGAAGTACCATGCCATCATGAAGAACCTCACCATAAATGAACTCATGCAATTTGTGACCAAATTCAAGACTGAGATGTATGTAGAAGGGCTCGTCCAGGGAAACTTCACAAGTGCTGTGAGTCTTGTCTAACATTTTAATATTTAAGATTGGTTTCTACCATATATTGTGAGGCTCTTACACCCAAGGACTACATATATTGTATAAATATTCATAAAGATTGTTTGTGAGTAAGAATCATTCTAATTGCTGTGGTATCTCTATTTGTGAAGGAATCCAAAGAGTTCCTGCAGTATTTTGTCAAGTAAGTCCTGTAATTTTCTTACTTTCTCAGTCCTGTTTATGCATACCCTGCCTGTTTTCTCCAGCTGTCATACAACTCATTTAGGTTTTACAAGCTGGCTGCGATTTCTATATGTTGGTTGAGTCTGAACCTGCTTACTGATTTGTTTCTTATACATATAGGAGACTCCAGTTTCAACCTCTCCAAGCTGAGCCTCCTGTTCTCTTCCGAGTTGTGGAACTCCCACAGAAGCATCACCTGTGTAAGGTCCAGTCTCTCCACAAAAATGACGCCAACTCTGAAGTCACTGTGTATTATCAGGTATTTCTTAGTCATGCAACTTGTCAAAACAAGTACACCACAACTTCTGAGAGCAGTCAGAGTAATAAGAGTTAATGCTAAACGTAGTAATGTCTAAACTTCACCCTTTTAGCATGTTGTTCTCTAGCTATAAGCATATAAAACAGAAAAAGCATAATATGATAGTTGGGAAACCGTGTCGTTTTCTTTACTTGTGAAATTTTTGTGGTACATGTATGAACTAGCTTGCATACTCTAATGTTAGGTCTTTGAGTGCAGCTGCACAAAAATCATTTCACAACCACAGCAGTTCTCTACGTTTGTTACAGATTGCTGTGCAATACCAGTGACAATAACAGTGCAAAAATTGCATTTTCATTTGTTTGTCTGTAACAGTTTTGCTCCAACAGATTCTTGGGGCTCCCAATGTTTTTGCCATATCCCTTTGTGTTTGGGAGTTTGGGTCCCTATATACATTTTACTCATACATATCCCCTCATGCTGATGTCCAATATTTTACATGTATGTTATCGTTTGATTTTACTGGATGTACATACACTGGCTCTGACACTCCACATTGATGCACACTAGATTGTACTCGCATCATTGTGTGCTGGCATTAATGGAAATGTATACAGAGAGAGGTAACTAGGGCTGTGATGATAACCGCACTACTGCAATGTTGAGGTCATGTGATGCTTACCATGCGATTGATCTTATTGTAATTAATATATAATTTTTTTTGCTGGTAAAAGTTTATTTAGTGTTAGAAAGCTGGCTTACGATCCATCATATGCTGTGGCTTTCTGTGGTCTCATTGTTGCTCAGAAGTAGTAATGATAAAAAGCTGGTGACTCTGTGTGTCAACTTTAGAAATTCATCAATTCTTAGTGTCACTGCGTCATCTTTAGGATGAAATAGCCTGTTTGTGATGGTAATAAACTGATGCAAGGGGTAATAAATGATGCTTAACGCTGTATTTCAATCCGTTTGTAGGCATAGAGTGTAAAAATGAACTTGAACATAGTTTTTTATCAGCTTTGCCTGCTAGTATTCTGTAGAAACATGCAGCTTTGTGACACTACGCCTCTCCACTTCGCGGATAAATACTCGCAGGACACGCAAGATGTCTACATCACTTATGTATCTGATTCAGTATGGCTGTGTCAAAAAAGTAAGGTCTGGGGTAACATGGCTCAAGAAGTTTGAGCTGCCATCAGAATTCAACTTCCTTCAAAATAGAACGACTCATTACCTAGAGCAATAAATTCTATCGTCTTTGCTATAATAGTTGCACCTTTTGGGCTGTTATTGTCAGCTTTTTGTTTATATCTGAAGGAGATGATGAATTGGCTGAGTTGCTGCAGGTTTTGCATGTGTGAACAGTATTATGGACGACAGAGGGAGCTCAGCCAGCGTTAACAGCGCTCTTCATCTTGGCATGCAACAAATGTGTTATCAAATATCAGCCAAATATAAAAAAAAAATATGTTGCAGATACCAATATTATTCCGGTATCCTTTTTTAGGCCTACAGGAGTATTTATTTTTTTTTGTAGGCTAAGTCTGATGAGTGTATCTGATTCTACCAGTGAAATATTCTTGATGCAAGCGGAGAGTGATTTGAACTGAGCGCTTTCGTTCAGGCTTAATGGAGTTGCTGTTTTTCTTCTGTTCTTTCAGTCTGGACTCAAGAACCTTAGAGAGCACACACTGATGGAGCTACTAGTGGTGAGAGGTTATAATCACAGTTCGTTTATATGTCTGCATGAGCACTGGAGATGTTTATATTATTAATGTGTGCATGCTGTTGTTGTTATTTTTGTTGTCCAGATGCACATGGAAGAACCTTGCTTTGATTTCCTAAGGACCAAGGAAACTCTAGGGTCAGCTGAGATTTATTTATCACAATGACTTCTCTAATAGTCTGGACGCCCTTGAGTGGTTCCTGCTGATGAAAGTAAATGGATGTTCTTTCTATCCCATCCTACAGGTATCAAGTGTACCCCACCTGCAGAAACACCTCCGGTGTCCTTGGCTTCTCAGTTACTGTAGAGACACAGGCAACCAAGTTCAGGTAAGTTCTTAGCTACCCTTTATAGAGAGGTTTTGGTGGCACTCGTGCTACTTTAAACATCATGCACAGTTATTCTATTCTAGGAGTCATAGAAATAGAAGGTGTCCGTGCGTGATCAACATTAACATGATCAAACCATTTCATGATGAAAGTTGACCGTTGGGATGCAGTATCAGCCCATTTAATAAAGGCAGCTCACAAAGCCTGGTTACTGACAAATATGTTGTTCTCAAAAAGGCTGGAATGAATCATTCCTCCTGCAAACAACTTATTAGAATATATATTGTAGAGCTGCATGAAACTGGAAATGGCTCCAAATGTGTTCTTGAAGACCTAGGTATGCACCAATTTATCTATCAGTGGAGACAAATGATCTACCAGTGGAGTAAATTTAGCACTGTTGTTACACTCCATCTAAATGGGCATTCAAAGGTATATAAAACATGTTACATGAGAATGTAACGTCATCAGTCCATGGCCATACTAAAGAGACGTTGAATAAAGTAAATCAAACGAGGAGCGGTTGAAAAACATGATTTCCTTTAAGCAAGCATCCCAGAAATACTGATGATCGGCAATATGTTTGCAGAGAGGAATGGTCCAGAATTGCTACTCAACATTGTGCAAGTCTTATTTGGCACTATAGGAAACAGTGGTGGGGGTGATTGCTGCTAAAGGGGATCTATAGGTTGTTAACATCAAAAGTTTGCTTATTATTTCCAGCCTACACTGAAATTGTTACACCATGTGTTCACTAAAAGACCCGAAAAGTATGTATGAGAATCAGACCATCGGTGTAATCGGTGCAGAAATCTAGGTATATCCAAATGGTCCATTCCTTTTCTTTCTTTCTTTTTTGTATTTGGTAACATGCATTTCAATAGCTCCATACTGTTAACAAAAAACACAGATGTTAATCATTGTTATTTAAATGAAACTTAATTTCTCATTTTTGACACAGAAACATTTGTTACAATAGTAGTCAGGAGTGTTTTCTGTATGCTACGTCAGATGAGTGTATCTGATTCTACCAGAAAAATATTCTTGATGCAAGCAGAGAGTGATTTGAAGAATTTATCCTGTTGACCTTTGTCTTTTCGATTTCTGACCAAACGCAGTCATGCACATCTTCAAAATTATATACATAATGGCTAGACACTTGCATTTATATATGACAGTTTTCATCAGCCATCGGTTTTATATCAATGGCTATGTCATTTTACTGTGGCTCATTACCATTTAGTATCATTTCGTTCATGTGGTATTCACAGCACCGGCTTTGTGGAGAATAAGATTGAAGAGTTCCTGGCCAACTTTGGTGAGAAGCTGACGAATCTGACGGATGAAGCTTTTCAGACGCAAGTGACTGCGCTGATCAAGTTAAAAGAGTGTGAGGACACACACCTTGGCGAGGAGGTGGACAGGAACTGGTTTGAAGTTGTCACCCAGCAGTATGTGTTTGACCGACTCAGTAAAGAGGTGAGAGAACACATTTTAGGGCTTGCTTATATTTACTTTAGAATTTGTAAAAATGATTGCTGTAGCACTTTGCCTCAGCTTCCGCTTTGCCCCGTCTTTGCCCCGTCTTTGCCCCAATCGAGTTTTCCGAACCTAATTCTTTTGTTTTAAAATACTAGGGATGCACTGATATGGTAGTTGTAGATCAATGCTGCTGATATTTTTACTGAATTCTGTACAACAGTATACTGAGTTCACTGTGTTTAACTGTTGTTCTGGTTGGTAGATTGAAGCTCTGAAGCAGATGACCAAAGCAGAGCTGGTGTCTTGGTTCCTGGAGCACAGAGGTCCAGAGAGCAGGAAGCTCAGTGTACATGTATGTACAGTAGTACCACACATCTGCACAACATAAATTATGAAAAATCAAAACTTGTACAACTCGTCCCTTACTTCAAATGCAGTTGATATCCAAGACATGTTTCTTGTCCAAAGTTTGCGTATTTAGTTTCTGTTGGAAATACGAGGCTAATGCAGACAACAAGAAGTGGAAGTTTACACCCAACATGTTAGCACTGAAGAAAAAGAAAAACATTGAGATCTAATCATTGTGAATGGTCTGTGCTGAAATAACTTCACTTTTAAATCACTTTCAAAGTTATCTGTTCATAAATGTTATGCCTGTATTTAGCAGTATTAATCATTTTTGATGTCTATGTAGAAGGTTGGAGCATTCAAAGCCAGATCCTTATTTAAAATCCTATGATCTGACCCTAGGATAAAACAAGCTGTTTGACTTTTTTTGGTGAACTTACGATTTAATGAGCTCTGAGGAAAATTTATGATTTATAACACAGAAGCAACATGCTAAAATTGACACAGGCAGGTAAATAAAATGAACCTCCTTGTAAATAATGCTTTATGTTAGAGCTTGCTTGTAGCTAATGTTACCTATTCTAGTTTCCTACTTTTAGTCTCTCTATGAAACTTCCAATTTATGATGACCTGGGTTCAACCATCAGAGAGTGGATAAAACTTTACACCACGGCTTCACTAACACTAAGAGAAATCTGATCAATATAGTCCATAGTTTGGGAAACTGGAGTTGAATGTGCAGGGCAAACCAGCCACTTTAAACTAAAGCTGAATATCAACCATGCCGGTTGACAGTTTGGTTCCATGGGAAGGGTATGAAATGTGGCAGCATTCCCTTCACAGCTTGGAATGTTTGATTTCTCCAGATAATCTGCCATTTTTGCTGATGTTTCTAGATATTGATTCTGTTATTTACATTAGCCACCTGTGCAAAGCAAAAGTAGAAAGGCTTAGACAACATCCCTTGTGTAAAAGTGCAAGTTTCGAATGCCTACATTCCTGACTTCATGTACTAACACCAGTGTTAATGGTGCTGCCTCATTGTGCCTTTGACTCCTACCAGGTGGTTGGCTTTGGGAAAGAGGAAAACAACCAGACCTGTCCTGATCCAGCAGAAAAGGCTGAGGATAGCACAGCTACATCTTCCTCTTATGGAGAAGTGTCAAAACTCACCTTCCTGCCGCCCTCAGCACCCCTCACTGGAGTCACCATGATCACCGACATCCGTGGTTTCACATCTACTCTAAAACTTCACCCTTTCCACAAGATCCTCAGCTAGAGTAGGACTTGACGTGGCAGAGACGCACAGTTGTAAAAGAACTCAGGAACACCTGCTCGAAGGGCTACCTCATGTTTAAGGAACTGTGCGTGTTAAAGAACTCTCTTTTGTCTTTAGTTCTGTAAAGGATAAAGACAATACAAAATAATGATATACTGTGATAGTTAAAATATCTACATATCACTAAAGAAAGGTGGTAAAACTATTGACTGAGCTAATCTATAGGAGAAGAGGAAACACAGATGTAGAGCTTTGGTTGGAGATAATGTATCACATCAGAAATGAATAATCAGGTTATAAACAGTTATGGCAGTACTAACTGAAATTACGGCTGCCTATATGAATGATGCGTTGCTTATGCTGTATCTTTTAATTTTGGTGTTTTTGGAGAGAAATCAGAATACAGTGTTCAGATCATCACTGTACATCATTTAATGGCTGTGTTTGAAATGGTCTACTACAAACTGCTTGTGTGATGATTCTGCCCAAAAGCAGTTAGTAGCTTGTGGTGACCAACATGAGTGTTTTGAAATTAAATAACTAAAAGAGGTTTGTTTCGAAACCACACAGGTTTACTATACAAACCAACCCTTAGCTAATATTTTAAAGTCGATTTGTGGCTTTGAAGACGGATGGAAAACACCGTCCTGAACATGGTATTGAGTGTGTTTGAAAAGTGAGTGAAGAGCAAAGAAAATGGGGCAGGTCCTGAGGTGCTTCAGGCTAGTCGCACCTCTGTCCTGTAGTAAGTTATAGAACACTGCTTTTATTGTATACTGAAGACTGCAGTATTCTACTGCTGAAAAGTAATATGCAGTATATAATATATACTAGTGCAGTAAACAATATGCTATTTCGAACACATCCTGTGATCTAGCACATTACTCACACAGGTCAGCAGTGGAAGGCTTACCTTTAACTGCATTGGTGGCATCTAGCATGTTTTAATCATCTGTTTATTAATGAAATGTACATATTTAATAAATGTGTGACTGGGACTAGGCTTGTTATTTTTATGCGGATAAGCTATGGGCATTGCATTATGTGCTTAAACATTTTAAAGGGAGGAATGAAGATGTTTTAAAAGTACTAAGACATTTTCCAGAAATAGTTTCACGAAGAGTTTTCATTGGACACGGTTAATAGCAGCTGGGGCATCAGGTGACACCCTGAATTATTGAACTTTCATCAAAAATTTAAAAGCTGAGTTTCCATTAAAAATGTAAAGGTCTGGGAGATCAGGTAAAAATAATACCCATACATACGTTACTAGCAAAAAGTTAGGGATATTTTCAACTGAAATTTATGGAAAATATAAAAAGTTAATGTGACAGTGATATTATATCATTAAGAAGGGCATTTGCAATGGGGATTTCCTCATCTCAGACAATTTATAAAACCAAAAGCCAACAACAGCGGTGGGTATAGCCCAACAAAAATGTCAATGTCTCGATACAGTGAGGAAAATAAATATTTGAATACCCTGTGACTTTGCAAGTTCTCCCACTTAGAAATCATAGAGGGGTCTGAAATTTTCATCTTAGGTGCATGTCCACTGTGAGAGACAGAATCTAAAAGAAAAATTGAAGAAAGAAAAAAAATAATTATTTGTGTGTTACTGCTGCAAATAAGTATTTGAATACCTGCCAATCAGCAAAAATTCTGGCCCTTAAAGACCTGTTAGTCCGCCTCTAAAAACTCCATCTCCACTCATTATTCTAAATTGGAAGCACCTGTCTGAGGTCGTTAGCTGCATAAAGACATCTGTCCACCACACACATTCAGTAAGACTCCAACTACTAACAAGACCAAAGAGCTGTCCAAAGACACCAGAGACAAAATTGTTGACCTCCACGAGGCTGGAAAAGGCTACGGGGCAATTGCCAAGCAGCTTGGTGAAAAAAAAAAAAAACGGGTCCAAGCCCCCCTTGAGCAAGCCAGAGGCAACAGTGGTGAGGAAAAACTCCCTTGGGTAAGGAAGAAACCTTGAGAGGGACCAGGCTCAAGGGCGGAACCCAACCTCCTCAGGTCAACCCGGATGAGACGAGAGAGACAGACAGAATAACATAGAAGAACATCTAATAGATCCAGTCTGATTAGATCCAGTCTGATTAGTCCAGGAGGCAGTAACTGCAAGTTGGAGCCGACCATAATAAGCATGGCCAGACGCTGGTCAGTGTAAGGTTGTGGTCATGCCGGGTGATGAAACAGGACAGAAGACACACAGTGGCGCTGATGCTCAGGTGCCTCTAGCCACTCTGGGGGTTCTGATGTGATCACGTCAGTCCAGTGCTTAACAAAGAAGAGGAAAGAAAGAGAGAAAGAAGGATAGAGATAGAGAGAAGGAGATGGAGACAGACACTGATTAGGAGGATTAAGGATTAAGAGGTAGATATTGTAACTTGTTGAATTGAGTGTGTGTAGTCCTGAGAGTCCTGTAGAGGATTCCTCTGCGCTGGTAGCCCCTTAGTGTGATCCATCAGGAATGATCTACTCATAGAGGAGACAGATAAGAGGGAGAAGTTGGGGTATTGGTCCATTTATGGCATATCAAGGTTCTGGAGTGGCCTAGCCAGTCTCTAGACCTAAACCCTATAGAAAATCTTTGGAGGGAGCTCAAACTCTGTGTTTCTCAGCGACAGCCCAGAAACCTGGCTGATCTGGAGAAGATCTGTGTGGAGGAATGGGCCAAAATCCCTGCTGCAGTGTGTGCAAACCTGGTGAAAAACTATGTGAAATGTTTGACCACTGTAATTGCAAACAAAGGCTACTATACCAAATATTAACATTTGATTTTCACAGGTGTTCAAATTCTTACTTGCAGCAGTAACACACAAATTATTAAAAAATCATACATAGTGATTTCCAAGTTTTTTTTTAAGATTATGTCTCACAGTGGACATGCACCTAAGATGAAAATTTCAGACCCCTCCATGATTTCTTAGTGGGAGAACTTGCAAAGTCGCAGGGTGTTCAAATACTTGTCCTGGCTGTAAATTGTCATGTGCCCTTGAGTCTCATGCTGTTCACAAATCGACTTTATCTGCTGAGGCATGGTATCCCATACTTTCTTAAGGGTGGCCCTCAGGTAATTGAGGTTCTGGGGTACAGAGTTACGAGCCTCTATACAGCGACTCAGCTGATCCCAGGTTTTTTAAGAGTTCCAGGTCTGGAGAAAGTTCAGGGCACTCCATTTAAGGTACCCCAGGCTCCAGCAGCTGTTCCCTAATGCTGCGGTCTTGATGAGCTAGAGCATTGTCGTCCAAGGAGATGAAATTAGGCCTGTGTTGTCCATGCCGAAGCACAGTGTGAATGGTACAGTGACAAGCTGAGATTGTGTTCATTCATTCAGTATTGGTTTGATACAGGACGCAACATTTAATTGCCAAATAAAGAACGATTCCGTAATTTACGGGACAGTTGGCAACCCTATTGGTGAACTAATTTCGACTAGCTTTGTCTGGGGCACTTTTAAAAACTAGTGATGCATCAGTGAGGCATTTGCTTCTTATTTGATAACTTCTAATTCGACTTTTCCAGTCCTCCCTACATGATGCAGCAGAATGTGACAGGGAGCAAATCTGACCTTTTCCCCCACAATCATGAAGAAAACCACGAGTCTGTCCTGCTTTATAGTTTCTATAGTCTCACTACTACAATTCAAACCGTCATGCTTTACACTCTCCCATCAGAATGTCCCTCCAACCTAATACGGCTTCGACAGAATCGACACCAATTCTCAGGAGCTATGGAATCAAAGAATCGACTCCTTTAGAATCGACTGTCCATGACTACTAAAACTTGTAACTCGTTTCTCAAACACACTGACTGACATATTAATATTTTACTGTTGCATATTGATTTAAAAAGGGTTATATCTCTCATCAGCAACCTAAATAGATGTTTTGTTGTGCTAGCTAACTGTAGTTTCTCCTCAGCCTTTCTCTCACGCTGCCTTTAGGAAGTTGCATGGAAACGCGGCGCGTGCATAGCAACAGACTTTCTTGCTGTCCAGCAGAAGGGCTCCCTCTCTGTCTCTCTCCCTCTCTCTCTCTCTCTGTCTTTCTATAGTCTGAACGGAAGAGGGGATGGTGGAAACGCGGCGGTTTATATAGTTTAATGTGTTTTACGGGTGTGTTTTGTAATGGAATGTCTTCTTCTGCGTTAATCCGCTGAAGATGGCCGCGTCTCTGAAGTGCAGTCCGTCACCTCCTGTTTTACCGAAGCCGGAGAGCCGCAGGAAGAGACTTCACACCTCTCTCGTATCTCCTGTGGAAGAAGGTGAAGGTAAGTAAGTATAGCTAACTCTCTCATACAGGACGATGGCGGCTAACTTGACCAACAAGTTCATTAAAGTCAAAGAACATTTTAAAGATCAGCGTATAAATTTAAAATTTAAAGTGTATAAATTCCTATAAGTTATGATGTTTTTTTAGGGGGAACGTTCAGAGGATGCTTTAAGGAAGCTGTCAGGTCCACACATGATGACAAAAGAGGAACAGTCTCAGAGCAACATTTAGAAAATGAGACAAGACCATGTTTTTAGAGAACGTACTCCTACCTATAGGAGTATATTTAAAAAGGCTACGTTTACCAGTTTATCATCCTCAGCATAACATATGAAGTCTAATACGACAGGTAATCTGACCGTGGGTTAATATATAAATGATACAAAGTAGAGAGCCAAGGACTGGCCCTGGGGACGCATGGTGTAAAAGCAATAATAGCAGAATTATCCTTATCAAGAGCAACAAAGTGAAATCCATTGGTAAAACAGTGGAAAAAAAACTTGTTTCTGGAGGGCAGTTACTTTTACTTCTACTGTCATTTAAATAACATTAGTTTAAAAAAAAAAAAAAAGCTGTTATGAATTTTGTCAAACACGTAGGTGTTGCTGAACTCCCAAAAGAAAAGGAGACATCACCGCAAAGCGACCAAACCCCGGTGCAGATTCTGCCTTTGCAAAATGATTTAATACCAGACGAACTACTTGCCACCCTCACATCAACTGTCCAAGGCAGACTGGGACCACCCAGACTGACCAAAACTCCAAAACACCTAAAGGTTTGTACAGAAATCAGAAGAAGCTACTGTCGCCATCTTTAATTGCAATTGTCTAATAATGTACAGGTTTTGTTACAGACTTGTGGAGTACGGGCACCTGATCCAGTGTGGCACCATTCGTTTGGTCGCAAGAAGTACCAGTTCTTTCTGGACCAACCTACATCAGTTACTGGAGCTGGCAGGTTAGAAATATTCAAGTGTTTTTGTTATGCAGAATAACTGCCAGCTGGACCTACTGGCTGACTATGAAAGGTAGAGTTGTGTATTGTCAAGAACCTGGATATACTATAAGTATCAGGATACAGGGGTTTCAGTTCAGTATATTGTAATATATTATAATATTGTAAACAGGAAGGTATATTGCAATTGCAATATCAGGAGCAATGTCAACAAAAAAAACACATCTAAATGCTTATGTTTGCTAATGAACAAAAAATCATTTCTGTGATTCAAAGTATTTATACAGTATCACAAATTAAAATGTCACCGTATTTAATTATTTTCTGTGTTTTTTACACCCATAATATAAGAAGGTATTGTCAGTTTTATAAACAAAGCCTCGCTATTTGTCTATATCTGTATGTGAATAGGGATATATCCTTTCTTTGTGATGCTTTGGCAACTCAGAAGCAGCGAATGCCCCTCCTACCCATGACTGATAGTTGCACCACCCATACACCTAAAATTCAGCAGGCAAGTACAAAAGAACGCTTAATCTGACCATAAAATATCTATATGTGATTAAGTTCATCTTCTGATTTTAAACACAGGATGCACACTCAATGGAGACTTTAATCCCAGCTGAATACCACATAGTGAAACATAAAGGGCTTAAAGGATTGCAGTGTTATGATGAGTAAGTACTGCAGCTCTGGTTTGGAATGTAAAGAGATGTACATAGTAATTTAGAGTTTGTTGTAAATTGTAGAGACACTAGCTGACTATTAAACCCCTCAGATGTTTGGTTCCTGTTATAACCACGGTGAACATTTCTGACTTGATAAGTTTGCTATCCAAAATTTTCCTTTTGTATTTTAGTAAATTCACAGTTCTTTTAGAGGACGATGAAAAGAAGATTAAAGTCTTTCCATCAATGTGAGTATTGATGTAATGGAAATTCTGCTGTGTGTTTGTGCTGTAATGTTTACTTACACTGATCATGACTATGCAATGTACTGAGTGTGATCATGCAGCTAAAGTTTGTTAAAACACCTTCATACTCTGATGGTCATTAGGAAGCCCAGTGGGCGCCTGGAGGCAGTGCAGCTGATGAGAGTGATGGATGATATGCTGGAGAAAGCAGGTGTCAATCAAGAATTTAAGGAGCTTACAGACCTCTCACAAGTATGCTTTTCTAAACTGACTTCATATCAGTTCAGTGATTGAATCTAGAATTTATAGTGTTTTTTTTTTTAGACTCAAGAACAAGAACAGTAGCAAAAACAGCCATTTTCATGTTAAGGGTAAAGGGAGGCTGGAAAAAATGTCATGTGATAATGAAATATAACTGGTTTTGGTACTGATCCTTAGACCAGTAATATGGAATAAGTTCTGCTCATGCTTGAACAATCTGTTAATATCCAAATTGTCTTTGGAATGAAATATCAGTCGATCCCTAATAAGTACATCTTTTCTGTGTTTCAGATGCAAGGTCTGCTGGAGCTGGTCCGGGTCGAGCAGAAAATCTACAACATTGTGTTTCATGAGCTGATCCGGCAGGTGAGCGTGGAGTGCACAGAAAGAGGTCAGCTGCTAGCCAAACTCAGGTGAGTGTGTTAGATATGATTATTTAAAATTTAGATGAGATTTAAACCTATGTAGTAAAAATATTAATTACGAATTCCCCCTTTTTTATATAATGCTGATGCCACTTCTATCTCACTTTATTTTTATAGTACACTTTAGGCCTCTATAGGGATATAGTTGTTCAAAGTGTTTGGTACAAACAGGTTTAGGTTTTGTGGTTGGTACAGTGTAGTGGGATCTCTGCCTTTCATTTTGTACACTGGGGTTTGATTCCCCACCTGGGCAAGCACCCTACACAATACCAATAAAAGTCCTTGGGCAAGTCTCCTAACTCCTGAAAGTCCTTTAAGTTTATTGTGGCGAACCATGCCACAGGCTCTCAGAAGAAACAGTTTAGTGTGTGTGTGTGAAGGAGGAAGGGGCAGCTAGACGTGGGTCTCCCGCTCTCATCATGCACCACTGGTTTCCCACTGGGATTAAGTTGCAGTTATCACTGTATTTACTGTTTAATGTTGTTGAATTACTACTGCTAGTAACTGTTTATGAAATGTTGATGCATTTATGTCAAGTTTGGTAGTTTACACAGACTTCTTACAGTTCACCATGAAGCAGATTACCAGTGCTGATAGTCATCTATCAGTTATCTTCTAGTTTGTAGCTGTAGTTGGTTTTATTCAACAAGTGCTTGTAAGTACTGTAGGAGTGCAATAAGCAAATAAAGAGCTTTTTCTGGACTGAACATCCTGCCTTCTGTCAAGCCTTCCTTATGCATGCATGCCACAATATAAGATGTTAATTTTTTATATTTGTTCTCTATAAATAAAAGCTACTGTACTTTGCCTGTAGGCAGCGATATGTTGCTCTGCTAGATCGTATCCCTCGGCAACTTAAGGGTCTGCATACAGAGACCCTGGCTCAGAGAGCACTGGACAGACGGCTGATGGAGGAGATCATCTGCTTCAAACGCTCAATCGCACAGCTAAATGAGTAAAGCCCTTTTTATTATTACATCATCTGCACAATTCTACATTTGTAACACCTCTCATATACCACCCCGCCCTTTGGCCGCCTGTATACATTCTGTTGCTGGTCTATTGATGTGCTGCAGAGAGCTGACTAAGATGAGGGAACACGATGAGCATGTGTCTAAACAGGCTGAGAGGGCCCAGGAGGATTTGACCAAAGCACTGGAGCAATCGCAGCGCAACGCTGAGTAAGTAATTATAAATTCTTTAATAAAATACACATTTCCCATATGCAGTTCTCCGCACTCCTACTGTTACTTAAAAATACCTGCAAATAATGAGAGTAGCGTGGTATGTTACATTATACATCACATTTCTGTTGCAGCTTGGTTGGGGAGTACCATGATCTGTATGAGATGCAGAGGAGAAGACTGGAGGGACAGGTGGCCACACTGACTGAGGAGAGAGACTTATGGAGCAAAGTCACTTACAGCCTCGCTCTTAAGGTCACAAAATACATTGGTTCTTTCTATGTTGTTTTGTCATATATTTTCATTGAAGGGCACATATCAGTTTTTTTTAAATAAAAATGTCTAAAGTAATATGTAAACATTGTTAAAGTTTCAACATATACCATTCCGTGTCCATACATTCATCTTACAGCAGTTTAACTCACACTCATTTATACTGAAGTTCTAAAGTTCTTATGTTTCAGTTTTCCAGAATGAGGCAGAACAGAACAGAGCTTATTTATTGTAGATTAGACTTAAAGGCACAATAACAAAAACAGCCAGTTTAGTTATAAGATATAAAGCAAGGTTGGAAAATGGCCATGTAAAATGAATTGTGGCCATGTTTGGTACATAAACCACACAAATTTGCACAATGTTTATGTAGAGGGGAAAACATAAAATACAAAAAAAGCCAAAATTTTTTACAGAAAAATGCTTATTAAAATGAACAGACAAAAAGAAACACAAAATATGTAGTAATAAGGATATATAATTTTTCATGAGGTCTAGGAAATTGTCTCATGTAGCAGTGCAAACCTTCATATTTTGCTGCATTCAGCCATTTTAACTGAGACTATGCTGGCCCATTTATCCAATACATCTCTCCAAAAGTTCTTTACTGTGAGATATTTCTATGTACTATACTTTACTGTACTATGCTATAGTCATGGGCACAACATGAATGTTACATTGACAATCACTACATTTCCATTATGTTTATGGGATTTTGCAGATACTCTTCTTAAGAACAACTTAAAAAAGCTTACATACTTTATGTAGTTGTGTTTAAATGATTGATTATTTTTTTTGTACCGTCCAGTCACAGGCTTTATGGTACCGTATTGGTCTACATAGTTTGCACGTTTGCATGTTAGGACCTAGGTCTAAATTACAGCTCACTTCCAGGTTATTAAGTTAAAGAATCTGCAGCTGATCAGCAGGCTTCATGTTAGTGAGCAGACATGGAGCAAAACGGCAGAGCGCTTCACCACCTTTCTTACCACTAAGGTACAAACACTATACGGTTCTTTACACTGAACCTTTTCCAAAGCCTTTCTTTCTCTGTTAGGAATCACAGAGAAACCAAGAAACATGTCACTATGTCCCTCTGCTTATTAGGACTTTGAGGAACTAAAGCATGTCATGAAGCTGACCGAGCAGTGGAAAGAGCATTTAACTGGCTTCATGGAAAAACTGAAAGAGACTGAGCAAAACCAGTGCGAAAACATCAGGTCCATTCAGAACGCCATTGTCACGTGGCATGAGTTCTGTGAGCCTAACACCAGGTAAAGTAGATAGGAGTGTTTTTGTTTGGTTTAATTGTGATACAATTAATTTCATTTCTATTTTCTGTAGGGGCCCAGATGTGAAAGTTGAAAAGACTTCAGAGGAGGAGTTGTTTAAGAACTTAAAGCAATGGTCAACGGTTAGAAAAATGCCATTTCAGTTAAATTATTCTTAAAGGCATATTGTTTTCCAAATGTGTCCTTCAGATAATTACTGTCATCACCAATGTAGGTGTTAACCATTCAGTGTGAACGGTATGGAGGAGAAGAACTTCTCTCCAGTCAGGAGACTCTTAGCACACTAACTCAGCTGCAGGGTGAGTGGATGGAGGTGTGTCTCCAGCTGTTCAGGAGACATCCAGCCCCAGATGGAGGGCCACCTCAGGGTCAGGCAGCCATGAGGGAGTTGAGTGGAGCTGTCACTGAGCTCCACAAGCAACTTGGTACCCGTATCAATGGAGAGAGCGGTAAGAAGTTGGCATCACCACCAAAAGGTTCTAAAATATCTAATCCAGGAATGGGCAATCTTCTCCCTCACTGAGGATAATATATTCAGAAAATCCTGTTTTCCCTAATCCTTAACATTGAATTGAATTGTACTGTACTTTGTTAAAGGTGTAATATTTTTGTCATTTGATAGAAAATTGCTATACCCATTGCATTGCATTACACCTGATTTAAGAAACCCAAACTCATTCCACACTGGCATGTGGCCTTTTGCCACTATCACTGATCATGACTGATGATTGATCATTTGATTCCAATAGTTATTGATATCATTTTATTGCACAGATCTATCCTTCTGCCACCAGAAGTGGAACCTGCCCTGTCTATAATCTATTTCTGTATATAGAGCCATAAATTGAATGAATCAAAAACATAAGGAATGCACATTCAGTGTTTCACACATTATGCTCCTTTAAATTCAAGGCTTATTATGATCATTGTGAGAACACATGGATTCAGTCTGTGTTTTTTAGGAATGATATACTCAGAAAAGCATTCATAGTGTCATATTGCTCACTTCTACCACAGGTATTCATAAACAGTTGATATCTCTGGGTGGGGAAATGGATTTGTGGGCCAACAAACTGAACTCCCTTATTAGTCGAGCTGAAGTTTTGCCTCACTCTGATTGGCTAAAGCTGGAGAAATCCTTGGCATCTTGGGTGAAATTATCTGAAGAGGTCCTGCTGAACATAGACAACACCCAGCCTGAAAGTGAGAAGATAAAACAGAAGCCGCACATCAGGTAAGAATTTTATTCTTATAAAGATTTATTTTGAGCAAACTACCTAACTTATTTATGTCTAAACCTTTTACCTCTGTGGTAGGATTGAAGTCCATGATGTCTTCAACGCACTAAGGGGTTTCCTCTCCTCTCAAAATAACTTCTTCGACTATGAAAACCTGACACTGTGTGAGGAGGTATTGGACTTGTTTCCTTTCATGTCTGAGAGTGGTAAGTATGAACTGGTTTTCTGGTCAGGCTCAGGCTGACATTGTCTGTGACAAACAGGTCACTTCCATGCACAGTCTGCTGACCCGCTGGATGGTAGACCTGCTTCTGCTGATGGTGCCTGATCATCATGATGACCTGGAGCCACCACTTGCAGCAAACCCAGAATTAAAGGACACGTCTCTTCAGAAACTGGAGGAAGATGCCAAGACCCTGTCTGAGAAACTGCACTACTTCTCCAAATACATCACAGGGTATGGCCAGGAGCTTACCTTATGGATTTGAAGCAGCACTAATATTTCCACATTCCATAATTAGTCTATTTCATGTAAACTACATTGACAAGACAAGAAAAGACAAGAAAATGTACAGCATCAAGAAGATGATTAAGGAGAAGAGGTTATTTTCCAGCACTGTTTTAAGAAAATACTTGTCAACAGTACTATGTCAAATCTGTGCAATATGTCAAATCAATATTCAAAACACAATAACCCCCATGACTTCACCAAGCTAGTATGTTTTGTACTTCATCTGAGTGTCAGCCTGAATCTTTCTCTTCAGGAGAGACAATTTGTGTTTAAATAAAAAGTCAAATGTATCACCGCTTTGACCTTTTACCACAGTTGCTTTTCTTAATGGGTAACAAATAATAGTACTATGCAGGCAGTCCGGCACAGGTCCGTGTAAGAAGCAGCTTTGAATGAGCTTTTTTCTTTTAAGTTAGCTTTGTTTGATTATCACCCACAGGTCTTGTCAGGCTATTGTAGAAGAGCAGATTCAGAAGAACCTGGCTCAGGATGAAAAAGAGAATGAACTGTACCAGCTCTCCAAGCTTCAGGTAATAGCTTCTCCTGTGCAGGCCCATTGTCTCATGTCTGCTGGCAAACATTCAGAAAGGTCATGAAGTGTTGCCCTCTGTGTGTACCATGCTCAGAGGGAGTCAGCAGAGTGGGTGGAGGTGTGTCAGATCCTGCTGTCTGATATGATTGGACGCCCTGTGGAGCTGCAGCAGGCGGGAAAAGCTGTGCCACGCTCTGTCACTGACATCCCATTAACAATGGCCAGTGTTGACTCTCTGGTGAGAAGGATTACCTCTTGTCTTTTGCCCTGCCTAATTGTATGGCTCTTTATGAGCGTGTTCCTCTTTAAGAGCATGCTCCTTAATTATGTTTCGCATCCACCCTCAGAAGATACATAAGTCTAGTACAGTCAGCTTGTATTTTGAATGTACATTCTTTTCAGTAAACAGTCTTATTGCTTTTGCAGGCTTGGATAAAGTAGTCTAAACCCAGACTCATATTAAAGTATTGTTATGGTAAATACGTAAGGACTTGGAAGTGAAAACAGCCTAGCCCAAGTTCCCTGTTTAACTGCAGGTACATACAAAATTTACTAACACAGAAACTAAAGTTTGTTCAAATCTATGTTTCCATTTTTGGATTATTATGGTCTAAAATAAAATACTAATGCTCTGAAGTAAAATATATGTGTAAAAGTAAAGTCCAAAAGCTGGTGCAACACAACACAATAAATTACACGCAGCAAAATTAAATAAAAAAGGGAAGGATTGAAATAGAGGATAACAGAGAGACTAACTGTGGTACATAAATGACATGTTGATAATTGCTGTACTGAAAATAAGACTCTTTAATTAAATAAATGAGTGGTGGATTTGGCATAGTGTTTCCCTTATATTCTTTACAAATGTATTTGCGTATCAGGTAGATGTAGTATACTTTAAGAATTCTGTGGTGAGTTTGATGTAGTTAGTAAATCCTTCTCCTGTTAAAAACAGCTTGTTTTAATTCCGTTGGTTTTTGATGCTGCAAAATCCAAAGTTTTTAGTAGAAGCTTAACACCACCCATTCACACTGAAACTGTAAATAATGTTATTGTACATAAAGTCACAAAAACAAAAACAGCAAGAGAGGATTTAAAAAATGGTTTACGATAAAAATGTAATTAATGAACCTCAGAATAAAATACAAGAAAATGCATGTTATGGCTCTTTAAGTATGCATAATTTAATACATGTAACTGGAGAGATGTGTAAAACCTGTCTGTGTTGTCAGGTGGATACACATACCGAAACAGAACTCTCCACAGAGGGTGAAAAGGCTGAGGAAGAGAAGCAGGAAGCCGTGAAAGCAGGCAGTAGGCCTCATCCATCTAAAAAACCTGATGAGCAGGTCAGTGACATGTTTACAGTTATTCTAAAATAATATTAGTCTCCAGCCAGTGGCCTATTGCCTTCACAGAGCCCACGGAAATGTTACTCCCAGCTACCCATTGCCATTACTGTCACATGAATGCACAACGTATGAAATCTATGAGGGACCTCATATTGATCCATAGCTCATAAAATACATAGTCGTGCTCCCGCAGTCCAAGAGGCTGGTTTTGCTGATGGGAGTGAATGTATTTCATCTATAGGGAGAGGAGGAGGACACAGAGGAGGTCACAGATGAAGGCTTGGTTCTGAAGCTTGTAGGTCATGATGGCCACATCATAGAGAAGACATGGGGGGAAGAGACGGTGGAACTTACTGGGGTGCGTGTCCATTTACAATTATGTACCCCTAAATTACATCGTAGTGACTCTGTGGTGAAAGCTAATCAACAGAGCATCAATATTAATACCTTGTAGCTTTCTCTCTCCAGACCAATGATCTCGTAGGGTGGCCACACACTGAAAATGCACAGCAAGCCTTCAGTGCGTTAGCTACTGTGGGAGTTCTTCAGCAGGAGTTACTGTACGTATTATGTCAACTCTTAAATGTGTGTTGAGACACAGATTTAGTCCTCAACTGAGTATACAACCTGTGTTGAGACGCCACTAAAGAGATGGACTTAAACGGCTAATATCACAGAACTTTTTCCTTCTGTTTTTTTGTAATTATGTAAACTTGTTTCATTTTTAATTTATTGTGGTTGTGATGTTTGATTATTCATAAGCAATCCAACCCAGACCTAACAATTTATTTCATACATCTGAATGAAACACAGTGCAGAGCATCTGATCAGCCATGATCAGACGGTGCATTTGTGTTCCGCTCTTCCTAATGTGTGTCTGCCTAAAGGGACTGCGAGGCCTTAGGGTGTTCTATTTCTCATTTATGTGTGTTCATAAGGGTGTCCATGAGTGCCCTGCCCATATGAAAAATAAATATATGTATATTACCAAATACATTTAAAAATGCATTTTAAATATGCATGTTTTTGTTATTGTAACTTGTTTTTGAGCAGCTTTATGCTTGCATCCTGAATTTCGGCATTGCGCATTGGCTTATTAATAAGCACATTACTGCTGATAACATGTACAAGACACATGTACACCATGTGTTACACAAATCTGTCACAATTGTATTTAAGCCTAGCATACTCCTGGTCTTTTGCCCTCTGTGTCTGGACATTGACATCACCAAAGTATGACCTTGGAAGCAGACCACAGGGTGCCATTTAGGGCACTGTAACAGAAACGGCCTGGTTAGAAAATGGATAAGTAATAATGCTTTAGGGATAGTTGAGTTGTACAAGTAAAATGCAAGAAAAAGTAGAAATTGGCCCATTAATCAGTGTCCAGGATACCATCCTCTACGTCAATTTCTATAATCTGCTATTTGTGTGCATGTGGTTTGGGATGTCAGAGCTGTGGAGGCTCGTGCTGTCAGCGCTGAGGAGAGAGCTCTAAAAGTAGAGGAAGCCCTCCAGGAGGCTCTGGAAAAGATCCAGATCTTGGAGAGGCAGATTCCACAGAGACCCAGTCCAGAGCCTAAGAGTAAGCAGAAAATCAAAATTCACATCATAAATGGCAAACAAATCATAATCACTTTGTATTTAAATCACAGTCTGAGCCACCCAGTTGTATATCTACTACTTTTTGTCGTTTTGTGTAGATTTACATACTAAAATGTCTTTTACATTCTCTGAAAAGGTTTTTGATGAGGGGTCCAAGATAAATAAGCCAAAAGTGCTTAAAATGGTAATAAACACATAATCAAAAGAATAATAGCAGCCAGAAATGTAGATCGATACAGGCATTATTTATCGAGCAGTCACATACAGAAGTGGTGTCTCTCAGTATTGGTGCCAGGCTGCCATGTTGGCTAACTTAACATGTATAAGCCTCAGCATGGAATTACAGAGGTTCCTAATAGTGTCCTGCAATAATCCATCCAATGCAGCTTGAACATTCTCACACAGTTCCAGCAGATTTTGTGGTAGGGGTGGAGGTGGAGTGACACCAGGCCTTCTGTACACAAAGCATTCATCTTGGTCATTGGTCACAGCTCTTACACACACAGGCTCCTTGGTCGTCTCCTTCAAGACAAAAGGGGGACACTTTGCAATTGCAGTTATTGGCAACGTTGACGGTGTTAAAGGGCAGTTGCTGTAACAGGATGACTCATTGAGGGCATCACTGCTCACTGAATGTCCACAATCGTGGCTGTTGGGTCAGTCAGGTACAGCAATAAGGCTCACTTACATGTCATGAGTGGTCGAGCACAAAAATTGAATCAGTCGCCATGTCTCACAATGTCAAATTTCATTCTCTTTAGTTGGTTTCTTCTGGGTGCAATTATTTGTTTGATGATGAGTGTATTAACATCTTCTGTTCTTATGTAAGGTTGCCATTTTGGAGATTCAGGAATTTGTTTCGACAGTAAGAATTTGGTTTATGTCATTTTATGTAGGAAAACAATGCACAATGTTTTTTTGTTTTTTTTTTTACTTCTAGTGAGCAAGAAATCTGTCACACCAGTTGCTAAGACAGCTGCCACTCCTGAACTCAAAGAGGTGAGCCAGAAGCCAACTCCTACCCCTAAACCCAGTAAAGGCAGCAAGAAGCGCTGAAGCAACAAATACCCTATTGTTGCTCCTTGGCGAAGGGGAGGTTGTGGATAGATGATATTAACAACAATAAAAACAACACAATCCAAAGTCTTTTGAATTATTTATAGTTAGATTAATGCACAAGCCTGTATATATTGAAGTGTTTTTGGGTGCACAATTTTTGTTGATAAAACAATACTACACATTAAAACTGATGCATAATAGCTGATACACTATGGAAAATTTCTCCTCATGCATTATTTACCGTATATAAACCAAGATTAATATAAGCATGTTGGATTTAAGCAGTAAAACACATCACAGACATCACAGATCATCACAGACATTATGTTACTTGTTGATGACCTTGAGTGTTCTATTGTTAAAAAGTAAGAAAGTTAAGTAAAAGTAAGTAAAGTTAAAAGTAAGTAATAGGAAGCAAGCAATTGGTTTCCAATATGTTTTAATACTGGCAGATTTGTCTGCCAAATAAGTTGTTTCAGCAACTTCAAGTAAATTACCATTGCTGTTACCACAGCAGTCACTAAGATGATACAGGTCAGTCGAAAGAATGTGTCTTTATCATACGCAGTAGTGCAGCACTTTTCAACAAATCAGACTGTGGCTGTATAAACAATGAAAAATATCTTTTTATGGTTTTTATGGTCATTGACCTATATTTTGTTGTTCATAATAGATCTTTTCTAAGGGAACACACCCATTACATCATAGGGGAATCTTTAGCTGTTTCTACAGGGTTGCCATCTGTAGGACAGTTTTGATTGGTGGAGTTGGTTGTATCTGGCATTTGAAGGGTTTGGCTGAGGAAATCAGATGGCAGGTTGAGCACCACAGCAGGTTGGTCAGAGCGCAGGGTATGGAGGAGCTGGAGAAGGCGGAGTTGGATGGCCAGAGGAGAGTCTGAGAGAGAGTCGACAGAGGCCTTTAGAGCCTCACACGCTGCCTTCTCACCTTCTGCTGCAATCACCTGAAGTAGTAAAATACAGTGGGTCAGTATGAACTGATTTCCTTAAGCACATTGACATTAGTTCATTACCATATCCTGCATAAGTAGATCTTTGGCTAGTTGGTCTAAATTTAGAAGACTAAGGAATTAATACTTTTTTCTGTATACTGCAATGCAGTATTCTAATGACATTTCATTATTTTTTTATTTTATCATATATTCTATTCTATTCTATCATATTTTTTACAGAATTATGGCCTGGTACTAGTTTAACGACTTCCTGTGGTTTTATAAACATCTTCATAGTTTGTGTTTTCATTTTTATTTAAGCAAATATTATATTTAGTTTTACTGCATCTTTGGATTTAAGAGCAAAATTAATTTTTCTGGAATATCTACACAAAAATAAAATATTCAAATATTCAAGAATAATTACACACAGAATGCTGGTTTCACAGCAAAGAAAAGAAATCTCACATAATTTTGCTAAGCTGTCCATTGCAGTGCCAAAATTGAGTCTGGGAAATTGCCCCACAGGGCAAGATAAATTTTTACTACACTGAATGTGGTTATGATAAAATGTACTTACTCTAATTTGAGCCTGTCTTTTGGCTTCAGCCTCAACAGCAAAGTTCTGTTGAAGCTCAGCCGGGAGACGCACATCCTCTCTGAAACCAAAACACATTGTACTCAGAAGTATAGAAAGTGCATTGATGTTATAAGTTCTTACGGTTATTCATAATTGCCTTGTGTTAAATGTGTTGAATCCTGTTATACAAGACTTACATCTCAGCTCTCTCCACATTAATTCCCCATCTGCAGGCAATGGAATCCAGCGCAACCTGTATTTATTTAAAGTTGTAGAACAGAAAAACAGCCTTTTTACTCCATAGACTTATTTTGACAATTAAAATACACAAAACTAGTTTGTTGAGAATAACAATAATAAATACATTTTTAAATATATTCAGTTCTGTGCAAAAATTTGCGAGCTCCTGGACAAATGACAGTTTATTAGTTGATTTTCTATGAGAAGTAATGTACAATTACTGTTTTTTATTTGCAGATAATTAATAATTTAACATACATACTTAAAATGTGCCTGTACCATTATGGCGCATTTATTTTTTATTTTCTTCAACTGAGTTAAACTCAGTTTAATAAATAGAAACTGTGCTCTGACATATGCTGAAAATGGGCATATTTAGGATGTCCTGACTTTATTTGACCTAGAAAATCAACAGAACATGTAATAAGTAAATAACTGTATGCCTGTAACTTACACAATGTGCATTTAATAATATTAAATTAAAATTATAATTTGATTGTTTGGAGTTATTGTGCTGGTGTAGCAAGCTAGTTTTATTTGAGGAAATTTATTTATAAGCCAGATCAGTCTGTATAGTGTATAATAATGAGAGAATCAAGGCATTGATAATCAAATTAACTTTTTAATTACATAATAACAAAACTAATATTCAACCAAAAAAAAATAACAGTACAGGGCTCAACATCATCTTTAAACACCCTGAATACTATGCATGTCTTTTTTGTTTACTTTTCAACTTAAAGCTATCATTTAAATAAATAAATATATCATCTGATTTTATCAAGAACATGATAACCAGTAATCACAACCAGGTCAATTAACTAAATAACAATTAACAGTGAACTTAAGTAATGCAAGATAAAGTTCTGAAGCCTAAGCAGGACATACATGGGTGTCTCTTTCCTTCATGTAGGTCAGTATTTTGTTAGTAGCTAGTCTCTTCTTTTGAATGACAGTAAGAAGCTGTCTGTATATGGAGTACATATCGTCGCTGTCCAAAGAAAAACATTTTTCTCCATTTTTGTTGATTTTTTACTTTTATGCCTTATTTGATCCCGTGAGCTGTTTACACTGTGTGAAATTTTCATGAAGAATAAACCAACAGAAATGGCCCAAAACCACTTGGAAAGATGTCTGGTTCCATTGACTTCCATTCAAATTAAATGAGGTTTTTGGCCTCTCCTGTAAAGTTGCCATTTTGGAGATACGTTTTTCTTTTTGGACAGCGATGATATGTTTGCTAAATTTATGTTGATTTGCAGACATTTCCTTACAACAAGAAACTTTACTCACAGACTCATTCAACTCTATATTCAATATTAAACAGATTCTATATTAGATGTGACATGTTCCTGCATTTGCATTATTCTTAAGCTCTCTCATCATCTACACCATTTATCTTTCTATCTTTCTGGGGAGATTTTCATAGGGAGGGCTGGAGTGGTCACCATTTAGACACACAGATAGACGTACACACACACACGTATACACACTCAGACCTAGGGACAATTTAGTATCTCCAACCCGCCTGACTGCATGTACTTGGACTGTGGGAGGAAACTCACGCATGCACAAAAAGAATGTGCAAACTCCACACATAAAGGACCCAACCCCAGGCCCTTCTTGCGGCAAGGCAACAGCGCTACCCACTGGACCACATTTGGATTAGTGTCTTAATGTATTCTAAAGTATTTTGTTCCAGTATGCTACTGTGCAGTTAGACCAAAAGCACTGATTTATAGGTAGTAATATAGCTGAAATTAGTTTTGTAATACATGTCACAGTGCTATACCTCTAAACACAGTTTATGGTTACACTCTTGTAAATAAACATACAGGTTGATATTGGGAAAGGTATTACTGATAATATAGATTGTACCTGAATGTCCTGGGACAAATTGCCTCTGTTCTGCAGTACATGAGTGAAAGTGTGATGGGCCAGGACCTCCCTAACTGACGTCTGCACCAAAGCCTGGAGCACAGCTGGGACTCCAGCCAAGGAAGAATAACACACGGACACGTTTTCAATGCGATAATAACACACTGCGCTCACCTCCGTACATACCAGGTCCTTAGTCACCACCTGCACACCACATGACAATGAATAGTGAATAGCACTACACTGGAGCAAGATAAAGCATTTTGTTACTTTGAGTACCAGTTTGATATGTGTTGCATAACTGATCAAATATGATGATAATAAAGTTCTATGATTTAATAGTCATTGGTGAAATTGACTATTTTTAGGACACATCTATTTTTTTTTTAAATTTATAAGACCCATAATCATAAATATAAGTTTGAGCAACAACCAAACACTCTATCAGTCACTAATAACTTATCAGAGAACAGGACTTATCCATTCATATTATAACTAGTCATATCCAAACCTAGCGAACTTCCTTTCATTAGTATTGCACACCATTATCAACATTATCAGTTGTTGGCACTTTCAGCTCCATAAACAGGTACTGTCTGTTTTTCCACCAGTTTATTTACTATACTGGTCAGGCTCCAGTTACTTCACTGTAGACAGTAATTACAGTCAGGATGTAGGAACTCCTGTTTACTCATGTCTACTGGGAGGGTCTTTATGGCCCGATGGCTTTGCAGTTCATTTAGAGACTTTACAGAAAGAACAATATGAGCACACAGAGCTGTAAGTTACCGTGTGTGAGGGAACCTGCAGCATTTTCAGCCGGATGTCCACTTTCTGACAAACGTCTAAGAATGGAAGATAAAAAAGCAGCCCTACAAAATGAAACACAAATCACCATAAAATAACAGCATCGCAGTAACACACGTAAATACCTAAAGAAAAGGGAAAATATCATTTCTTCCGTACTGCATGTATAGGCTGTAAACACTGGTAGATGATGTACCTGGTCCTCTAGGTTTCCTCTTCAGCAGATGTCCTAGCCTGAAGACCACTGCACGCTCATGCTCTCTCACGATCTTTTAACCAACACCAATGGAAATAAACAAGCAACTGCTCACAACTACTATGTCATTATCTTACATCGGTGTGAGAGATTTTGGTTTCAGACTTTGATTGTAAATCGAGACGTGCTTCATATACACATATATGTATTTATCATTACATTTTGACTAATCTGTTCTAATATGTAATACAGAATTCTACAATCAGCTACTCTTAATTAAAGTACTTTACTTAAAGGACCATTTCAGTTACAAAAAAATAAATAACACTTGCACAATAATCTACTTACAACAGAAGTGGTCGATCAGCCAAGTCATGTTTGGAGTGCCATTCCTCCTTCTGGCTGTTAGAACTGGAGCTTTAGGGCTAAAGCTGCTTTAAAACGCTAGAAGTCTACAGAAACCCGAACAGCCCAACGTGTTTCAGAAAAACATACATCACTAAAACTGAGCAGATCTTGACTAAACCACATTCACATGAACCTAATTAACATTACAGAGAAGAATCGGTTTGTGTTAGAACTCATTCAGATGGTGGAGCATATTTCACACAACGTGTTTTTACTGGTGCAAATCATGAACTGTTTCACCGTTTGAAGGTTGTCATGAATTGTTTCATTGTGCTTTTTATGAGGTAACCAACCAAAATGGAGGGTGAGTACGCTGCACCAGACAGCGAACATGGGACATAACAATAGGAAAGTTTTGTTTGCATTTGCCTTTTCAAAAAATCCTTGAAGATGATTAATTCACTGCACAGTGTGTACGCTCTTCTATATTGTGATCACATAAGACATGGATGGCAAGCAACCTTAACCACTGTAGTTTGAGGAGTAGTTCACATCTTTGATGGCTGTGATGTTTGCTGAGTATGAGATATTAAACCTGGTAAATTTCAGGACTTTTTTCCTGCTTAATAAAGAAGTGGAATAAGAGGTAGTCTCCTGAGTCTCTTATCTGTTTACTGTGTAGTGTGACGTGGTGTTAAACATCCTGCCCACATCACCACCCATAAAGATCAGCTCTGGGCCATGGTTTACAAAACCTAGTGACGGATCTCTATGCATTGCCACTAGATCTGCACTCCTACTCCAGTACAAAACCTGTAGTCTGAAAAGACTGTGCCCAGCATTCAGCAACATAGTGAGGTTTTAGTCATTTGTTCCTCACAGTCCTATTGTCCTAAACTACATGCTCAACCAACGAAAATCTGGGTGCGGTTTGAGAGAGGTTTTGGTGATATATTTTTAACAGGAAATATTTTGGCTATTTAAGTGACTTCTGACTTTTTTGTTTGCCAGTCTGCTTACCCTTGCAGCTCCAATTCTAAATTTAAACTCCAAAATGTCTTACCTGATTAACTACATCAGGACTGAGGGGAACATTGTGTGAATGTGGATTCTTACTAAACTATCCTTTATGGTCATATAAAGGTCTGTCTTACTCAAACACTCCAATACCCAAGAAGAAATACACAGCTACCAGAGTTTTTGTAACTCAATAATGCATGCCATGGATATTTCCCATTTTTCAATATCAGTAGGCACTTACCTTTAAACAGAACCAAATTGATATAGGAAAGAAGAAGATGACTATGGCAAGAGCTACGATTGTGAGAAGCAACTCGCAAACTCCAAGGTTCCTTGGCTTCAAGGCTGTAGGGGCAGCAGAATAATGACTTAGGACATAACCAACCCATCTGTATGACCAGTCTGTTATCAACTCTCTTTATGGTACCTTCTTCATGACATTCACTCTCCAAAAGACCCAGTAGCTCTTCACTCTCTCCTGTTGCTCTTTCTCTCACACTGTCTACATTGACCACGGTGCTTCTGGAAATGCCTGCCCTGTCCTTTCTGTCCTCGTTCAGATCCTCAGCTCCTGATTCCTCCCCTTTGGTCCTGTCTTTCTTTCTGTGTGGCTCTTCAAGCTTCACTGATTTTGCCACCTTATGCTTTCTCTCTCTGGTTGTTGGCGTGGTCTCTCCTCTGGGCTTCCCAGGTCTTGTAGGATGCTCTGGTTTTAGGGCTGTTTCTGGTCTTCTCTCCATCTCTTTAACAAGAAGCATCTACCAAGGACATTTAATATCTGACTCCTTTGGGTTCAGTAATAGGCTTCCACCGAGACTCAATTCAGACTCAATACATGCCACACACAGGGTGAAGTGTGACATTGGGTGGTCGAGAGGGGCTGGACAGTACAGTTAATTGGTGGGGGGCGGGGGGTGTGACAAAAAAAATATGTATTGCCATTTATCATAACGATCTATCACCTAAAGGCAGGGCTTCCCATAGTGTGATCTGCGGGTCAAACATAATTCTACTATATGACTGATTAGATTCTTATTTTTCCTCATAAAAGTGTATTTTAGAAACAAAACATACTGTATTTATTTCTTATTTCTATTGTTCTCTCTTTTTCTTCTTTTATTGTTTCTTTTTTGGGCACAATAAAAATATACAGAACAAGTCAGTAGACATACAACATGAAGGATTAAGATGAGTCATAGTAAAGATGTATACATTAAAAGAGAGATGATACATTAATTAAATCATTCATTAAGTAACTAAAAGGAAAAATAAACAACAAAAATGGAAACATGTCAAGCAAAAATACAAAGAACACAAATGAGTAAGTTGAAAAAGAAAAAAAGGGCCAAACTTTAGTCTAATGGTTCTTTACTAATTGTCTTGACCTGGTCAGAGTCTAGATTTAAACCACAGAATCTAAATTCTTAGCAGTGTTTTACAGTGTGAAGGCATCAGTGCTGAGTGTAACAGGATTCACTCTTCTTTCTGTAAAAGATTGTCCAGAAATTCGTCCACAAACTTGACTATTTACAGAAAGGAAAGAGAAAAGGTTTCTGTACAAAGTCACTTTTTCAGTTGTTAATGAAAAAATTGTTTTCAATATTTTGCAACTTAGACTTAAAATAGTTGGTGATATAGATATAGATTCAAGGATCCACTTCATAATGTTGAAAAATCACTTACAGGGTATTTTACTGACACTATTTTAAAATAGTTTAAAATATACAGTAGGCTATATGAATATGTTAACATGCAAAGTCAGTATCTGGACACTGTAAATCAATATAGTGAGGAAAGTATGTCATTATTTTGAGATACTAAAAAAATATTTTAAAAGCTTCTTTCTTTAACCGGTGTATATGGAAGGACTTTCCTGCCACTTGAAGAAACACAAGGACATACGGTATTTTTAATCATTTTACTTAGTATCTCATAATTATGACTTCATATTTCATAATGTATCGTGGGATAAATCATAAATGTTGGATGCCATAGTCATAAATCATAGTGCTGGAAGTAAGCTTCCATGGTTGGGTTAGTTTGGCCACATGCCCCACAAGGCATGGTGTATAGGCGCTTTGTTCTAGGACAGTCTCTTATCTCAGGGGAATGTGCGGGCTCAGCAGGTCTCTCTGTAAGGGCTGATGGAGGACTTCTCTGTTATTAGCTACTGAGAAAACATCCGCCCAGAATCTTGATTAAAATGCAGCAGCAATTGGCCTAGTTCCTGCAACAATTCTCAGTGTGCTTTCTGTTCACCAGCTGATTACTACAGACGGTGCTCTTCAGAGTGCTTTTCCCGACCGAGCTCTGATGATGCTTATTGGGTCTCTATCCATACTGACACAGCTGAGGTCCCTAACGCACCGCGCCAGATTTCCTAACCCAAGAAACTGTCTTCTCTCTAAATTCTCATTATAGGAGCTCGACAGAAAAACTTCAAAAGTACCAATACTAGAACCAGACGCTTAAGTGACGTTAAAAGGTGTTGAAAAGGTAATATGTATTAGAACCTCATTTCAACGTTTATGCTAATCCAGATGCTAACATGCTAGTAGCGCCCTGTCAAGATGGGAGCTGGCTAGTTGCAGCCACTGTTTAAGTACAATATAAGCGGTTGTTTTTTAAATAAATAAAACAGCTACTTAATTATTTTCTTTTTTCATTAAAGCAGTTTGAAGTGTTTATTTGGAGCGGAAACCTTTAAGTTCCGTGCTAATGCGTAAAACAGGCCAGAGCTGGAGGCTAGCAGGTGAGTTCTCGCCCCCTTCAGTCTCTGTTGAAACGTCGTTTTAGTTAAAACTAGAACCAAAAAAACGACTTGAATTTTATTTTTTAATATTTAAATTATTATTTGTGTATTAACCAACTCGCATAACCCCCCTCTGTCCGTTTCCCTGCCATTCCTCTTTAGCATGACCCAAGATCAGATCCTCGCTTCTCTGAAGAAAGATGTTCGCTCACTGCTCATTTCTGCCAAGCATGGCCTATCTCCTGAGCAGCTTAAGAAGGACTACTACAACATGCTGGGACACCCAATGCCTCTCAAGGTTCTGGGCTTTCGCAATGTTTTGGACATGGCCAAAGAAATGCCCGATGCTGTGCACTTGGACTTCGCTCTCGGTGGCAGCATCGTGTTGAAAGGTAACTACGCAAGAGATGATGCCAGGAGTAGGGCCTGGATTCGGTCCCAGGGAGAATCCAGGCATGCCAGTGACCCTTGAGTTTAGCCACAGAGAACATCATTTATTCAGCAGCGACAGCCTGTCTCTCATTGTAGGATAGTTCAGCTGTATTTTACTGTAGAAAAGGTGGAAAACTAAATACAATGGAAAATCTCAAACTAGAAATTGGTTTACAACCAAACATCACAATTCCCAAAACATTTGCCCGCCCGACTGAGGAGAATCGGGTATTGTACAGGTTAGGCTTGCCAGATGTCCTTGTTTATCTTGGTTTTGGAATCAAAGTTATTGTTAAAATCTTATATCAAAGCAAAGGTAAAACAAAGTCTCAGGCCTTGGACAACATATTTGTAATCTATTTTTGTTGTGAGGGAGCTTTTAAGTATTGAACAGTTCAGATGTCTATTTCCTGTTAGTGTCTACATCCTCGGAAAATCACAATGGAAATTTCACATCATGCCACTCTGGATGACTGAGCACATTTTAACAATGAAGTTTTGCAGATTTGTGAAGAAATGGTGGAATTCCTATTTTATGTACCCCAGAACAATATGTGAATATTTATACTGTGCCAAACATACTTGCATTTTACCAGATTAAAAAGTTCAGTCTCATCAATAAAGGCTTGTTAAGTCCCCTAAGTAGCACTTTGAACCCCCTTTATGTTTTGGATTTGTCTTTCTAGCAATTGGAGATGAGACCACAAAAGGCATTGAAGAGCTTGTCTCCAAACAGCGTGACCACAAACCTAAATCCTCCATGAAAAGCGGCTCAGTGGGTTTTTTCCCATCCCGTTACCCACAGCACCAGCACTCGTTTGTTCTCCCTCGCCGTGGCTACGCCCCCCCTGCTCTGCCTGCTCAGCTGCGCACCCAACTCCGGCAGGTGCTGTCTCGAGGCCCTGTTAGACTGTCTGAGTTGGAGAAACGGTACGCGGCCTACTTCGGAAGGCCTCTACAAGTCATGCAGTATGGCTTCTTCTCTATTGCCGAAATGCTGGCCGCTGCCTCTGACTTCATTGTGGTAAGGCAGACTCGGGCAGGCTCACAGCTGATCCTGAAGCCTGTTCTCACCCCTATCAAACAGCTGCCTGCTCAGGCTGCAGCTTTTTCAAAGAAGTCTGGAAGGACATCAGACTCCCCCAACAGACCAGGTGTGCTAATTAAATATTCCTTGTCTGTTCAGGTTATGACCGAAAATGTTTTGTGTTCTGCTGAGTTTCCACTCATAGGTTTTCAAATTTTTTGAAACTTTTTGAAGGCAGGTAAGTGAACTTACACTATGCTTAAATAATTATGCATGACTCCTTGTGCTGAATAGCCAGTGCATTTTATTTTCAATTTAGCACATTAATTGATTTTTATGTTATTCAGATAAGCATTGTGCCTACAGTATCACTGTAAAAACCACAAATGTACTCCAGTGTAAAAACAATACTCATTTTAATTTACAAAAGTAACTGGCTGTTTTAGATTTCAGTTCATTACAGTCAACTTTTGAGTAAACAGAACAATCTGTAATATTCTGTAATTTTTTAAGATATAGTAATGTTCAGTGTATATAAGAAATCACTAATTAGAAAACCTAAAAACCTTAAAAAGTCTTAAAATATTGTTAGTTTTAAGCAAGACGAAAAATTTAGCTGCTAATATATTTCAAAGCTACAAATTGTTCCTCTGTTAGCAGGACGTTTGAGAGGAGAAGAGAAGAAACATGATTGATGTGGAAAGTAAATGTGCAGAGGTCTTTTGTAATGGCATTTTTGCAGAAACCTCTGGTTTTACACATTGTTCACCTCCTGTTGGAGTGATTTCTTATTGCTGATTTTGGTTTGCTGCAGTATTTCTGTATCGCGGCACAATTTGTTAGTGTGGATCTTCATATATGATATAAAAAGATGCAACTATACATTTTATGTGTTACTTAAAGAAATTGTAGTGCACGATATCCCAGAACAATTGTGCAGTGAACTTGGATGAGCTCTCATCACAGCCCTAGCGAGCACCTCTGGCAACAACACCATGTGTACCATATTTGTTCACTGTGATCTTTGTTAATTATGCCAGTGTTTTGTTGTTTTTTTTTTCTGGATTTTTTCCTTCTTGCAAAAGTCCTGAGAGAGCAGGTAGTTCTCAGCAGTGGAAAGGCTGATGTTCCAGAGAACCTTAATAAGGCTGCAGCTGTCAAAGTGCAGGAAGCTATACCGGCCTCCCCGGTTTGTGAATCTGTGAAGGATCAGAAATCATTTGAGAAGTCTGTTGCTAAGGTTTGTCAGTTGGTTTTTTGGTTTCATGTTGTTTTCACCTAAAACAATTCATCATGATGTTGCTAGAGACAAGTTGAAAATCATTCTTCCTAGAATATTTTTTATTTTTTTTTGTATCCTAATAAATACACACATCATCGAAAAAACTTGCAGACAGAAGGAATCAACTGACAGGAATGAAACTCTGTGCGTACATTTGAAATCATGATACATGTCACTTATATATGTTTTTCAATGCTTGACCATGGAGTGAATGGCAGGGAATCCTGCCATTCTGAATCTTTAGTTACAAGTTTTGCTTTTGTGTTGGTGGAGACGACCAATAAATCCATGTGTGGGGGCACTGTGGTTAGTGCCATAATGAGTGGTCATCACATGTCCAGAAGGCCTGGTGTCACTCCACCTTCACCCAAACCACCCAAATCTGCAGGAACTTGAAGTGACAGTTCAAGCTGCATGGAATGGATTGTTGCAGGACACCATTAGAAACCTCTACAACTCCATTGTTGAGACATCTGGCATGTTGTGTTAGCAAGCATTATTTATTTTAATCATATTTTCATAACATATTGTTACTGGTTAGCTTTATCTTCCCACCACATAGCATTTAGCATTCAACACTTCCTTCTGGGTGCAACAATTTTTTTGATGACAAGTATACTTTAATATCCTTTTATTTCATGTGTTACAGCTTGAGGAGCAGTTCAGGCAGAGTATTCTTGAAAATGGGGATGCAGGCATAGTCAGCCAGGAGCTGAAAGATAAGCTCCGAAGGGTCAGTGGTGCAGTATGTAAATGGAAAATGCACTCTAGCTTGAGCTAATTCCTCTGTAATAACTGCCTTGTGCTATGCCTGTCTTATTAGGTTGTGGCAGGACACAGTCTGGGAATGTCCATTCATAACCTTCCTTTAGCGTACAAGGTACTATCTTATACAACCATTTAAATATAAAATTTCTGCTTGTCATACAACATGAACTTAATTTTCTTTAATGTTTTCCTGTTCAAGAAAATGTATGGTGAGGACCTGCCTGTGGCCCAGTGTGGCTTCCTGAGTGTGACTGAAATGGTTGGAGCCCTGAGTGACACGTTCTACCTCCAACCAGGGCCAGAGGAGGGAGCAAAGTACTTGGTCATCATGGAACCTAAACATGATGATGCACAACCAGGTCTGATGTCCACTAACAAACCTACATAAGCGACTTGGCCACAGTTTACTGTTCACACTATTTTGTTTGTGACAGCTGAATATAGCTTTGACATGCTAGGTTATGGTTGCAAATGTGCTACAGATTGAGTAATATTTGCATATCAGGGATTGATTTTCTTTATTGATTTTTGATTTTGCATGTGTAAGCGTTACACTCCAATTGAAATATCTTTATTTGAAATTGTATAATTTGTGAGTTTAACTGAATAGTAATTATTTGAATAAAAATTGTTGGAGCATGGTCGTCTTGAATTATGCACTTCAAGTTTTTAAAGTTCGGGTATCTGGGGAAAAAATATATAATAAATTACATGCACACTATTTTAATTACACACATCAATGTCTCCTGATGGCTTGTTACTGTAAATAAGCAGTGTTTGTTTGTTTGTTTGTTTGCCAGCCTTGCCACAAAGTGACAAATGTCTGTCATCATTGAATCTTTCCAAAGAGGGCTATTACTTCAGCTGCAGCAAGTCAGCCTGGGAGCTGGAGGGTGAGGGTGGCGAGACTACAGAATCTTCAGTATCTGATCCTGATTTCAGGATAATCAACAAAACCATCCATCAGGTTAGAGACAACAGTTTTCTGCAGATATTTTTTTTAAAAATCAGTCCTACTCTGTACTTTACCCTGTACTTTACCCTGGATTTTAAGGTATGTTTTCATCCAAGAAAAAATTACAATGTGTAAAATATTGAAAATAGTCTTTCTTCACATTGCTACAAGATGTACATTTTGGATTAGTGGTTCTCAGGCACCCTGACACAGTCCACGCTCCTCACAGCGAAATACCAGGGGTGGGGAATTTTGTGAACATGAAAAGGTGTTGCTTCTCTAAAAAGCAGGCCTGAGAACTTAATTTTTCGAAATTAAGTTACGATTTAAATTGTTACTTACTCATGCTTCTTGTTCTTTTCAGATGGTGGACATTTTTCCAGTTAAAATGGTGAGCTGTAGCTCAGGTGTTCCTCTGGATGCTTTGCAGTGCCAAAAACTGAAGCCTCCTACCCGCAGAAAAGACAGGGAGCTGGTACCTGTTTTGGTGGAGAGGATAGTGTCACCCAGCCACTTCTATGTCCGATTTAATGAAAACCAAGAGGCCAGGACTCTGGAGAATATGATGATTGAAATGAGGTTATTTTATTATTAATATTCATTAATAGATTTTTAAAAATTATGTTGCACAGTAGAGAATGTGTTATTAATGATATTGTTGTTGAGATTTACATTTATTGCATTTAAACTGTTGGTTTAATTAGTTTTTACATGTATTTATTGTCACATTGTTGCTAGGATCACAAGGTTGTCAGAGGATTTTAGGGGTTAATAGAACTATTATCCATGTTGTGGTTGCAGTGATCACAAATAACAATGCATGCAGCAATACAAATAATGTGCAAATAATGATGGGTTCTGACATTACCTACCTAGTCTTTTGCAGCTTCTGGTAATAGTAGCTCAGTAAGATATATTGCCATCTTAACAGGGAAAATCCTCAGTGGTCATAGTCCTTCTCTCTCAGCCAGAGACCACAAGTGTATAGAGTTTATTATAACACAGTAAAATGCAGATGACTTTGAAGTTACCTCAGTACAGCGGAGCTACTGGTTTTGGTACCTTTGTGAGACTGCATGTTGTTTTGTAGGAGCTGTTACACCTGTCCAGAGGTTACTAAGCGGTACTGGCTTCCGGATGCATTTGTTCGCCCTGGCCAAGTGTGCTGTGTGGCGCCCAAAGACATGTGGTTCTACCGTGTGGTCATTCACCAGGTTCTCAGTACCACTGAGGTAGAGGTGTACTATGTGGATTTTGGAGACCTCACTACCGTCAATAGAAACAACCTCCGGTTTCTCAAGTCAGTTCTTCATATGTTGCAATGACCCGTGACCTTTACTTACTGATTGTTTATTCAGCATTTATTTTAAATATGTTTCTAAATTTATTTTTAATGTTTTAAATCTAAAACACCTGATGGAACTTCTAACTTGGTACACTCAGTGACTTGTCAAACTTCTCTACAAGGAAATTGAATTTAAACCGTTAAATAGCAGTCTATGTCTTATATATGTAAGATGGCTTATAAAAGTGGTTCTTCATGTTAGTGACACTGTATATCCTTTTTGTTTCTGTACAGCTGTATATAATCCTTTTCAAGCATAGTTATTTTTTAAACATGACTCCAAATGTTCTTTTTCCTATTTTATTTTTCTACCCCTGCAGGTCCTGCTATGCAGAACTTCCAGCACAAGCTGTTCCATCTGTACTTGCTGGAGTCAAGCCAGTAAAGGTGGAGAAAAGTTACCTTCTTGACTTAACATTTATGTGTTCATCAATTTGGAGTGGTGCCCCAATGCCACCCCATGTTAGCCTTGATTTCATAATGGATACATCTGATTCTTCTTCTAACCTACAGTTATCTAAAAGCTGTGATGAGGCACAGTTTGCTGCTGTTATATTTTAATTTATTTAATTTATTTATTTATTTTTGCTTGTGTGTATATATGTAGGTTTCCATGTAAGTAAAACATTAAGGGATGATGTACTACTCATTTTCAGTTTTTTTGTTTTTTTTTTGTACCAAAAACAGTGACAGTTACATTACTTTTAAAACAAACATCACATGAGCAGCCATAACACTCATAATCTATTAAATAAATGTGGATTGGATTCCAAACCCTTTTTGTACATCTTCAGTCTTTAATACTTCAGTGTGTTTGTTACAGGCTATTTGGTCAAAGGATGCCATCAACACTTTTCAGAGGCTGTGCTGTGAGCGCACCCTAGTGGCTGCAGTTCACAGCTACCAGAAGGGCTTCCTACTTCTTTTCCTGTGCGACACCCACACTGAGGAGGACATCTACGTCCACAGTGCACTTCAGGCTGAGGGCCATGCTGTAGCCTGCTCTCCTGCTAGCACACCAGTCAGAGATACAGCTCTCTTCACCCATTCCCAACCAGCGTCTGTTAGTTGACCCTAATGGTTGTTTGTGTTCTGTTTTGTTTTTTTTAGGTGTTAGAGTATTTCAACCCTGTAACCCTTTACCTCGGAAGGGACCAGTTGGAGGACATAAAAGGACACTTCACTCATTACCTGGGCATCACAAATGAACAGAACCTAAATGCTCAGTCGCAGCAAGATCCTTCTACAGTATGCAATCAAATTTATCTGGATGTTTATTGTAACTATTCATGCTTACAGTATTTAGTGTCTCAGGAAAGGAGCAGTGGTGTCTGTACTGGGCAGCATGCCGGTTTGCCCTTAGCTTTCGGTAAATTACACTGGTCCTCAAGACCAGCGCTATGCGGCCAAGCTCTTTCTGCTGAGATGGTAAAGTGGGGAATTACAGGGAGCCGCTGTTGGACAGCAGTCATCAAGCTGGGTTTTTAGGGCCCATATATCACCTGTCGCCTGAATGCCCACTGCACTTTTTCAGAGTGTCTATGGGTTATATTGATCTGTTCTCCAAAAGGAATTATGAACTGTATTTGTTGATGTTTAATTAGCATACCAATATTAGATCAATAGGGTGCATTTAGGGTGCTGTTAGTCAGTTAATTTACATGGTGAATATGAACGTGTTCCTCTCAGGTTTTGACAGCTGGTGTAGTGAAACAGCAGCCTGGCAAAGACACAGAGGATTTTTTGGATCTTCCTGAGCTCGAGTTCATTAATGTGGTTCAGGTGGGGCTTTAACCATTATTACTTCCATATGTGCTGTGTTATCAACTTCATATAATGTTTCTTTCAATCCAGGGTGAAAAGGCAAACCCATTTGAGGCATTGCTAGCTAAAGACACAGTTTGTCTAAATAACTGGGACCCAGGATGGCCTGCCAAAACTACTGCAGATGAGTCCAAACCTGTTTTGAACTGCCAAGTGGACACTGCAAATGTAAGAACATCTGCTTTCTCCAAATTAGTGACTGAATCCTGTAGTGTACTGTATAGTCAGATTGGGCTATTTCATTCATTTGAGGCATAACTCTTAGTGTTCTTTATTTATCATTCACATTCTCTTATAGCTTCTCAAAACAGCCTCAGTTTAGTGCTGGATGCCTTCCGCTCCCCAGAGTGAAAGCTGTGCTGAGTATAATTCACCTCCTGATGCTGAATGTTTATTGTCACTTATTATAATCCATGTTCCTAGGAGGCCCCAGTCAAAATTAATTTGTTAATTAAATGAAAATGCTAATGCTCTTCTCTACAAAAGCCTGTTTTCTGAATCATGGGGGGAAAAAACAAGTTTAATAGTTAAGGATACATGTAAGTCAGATAGTAAAAGGTAATCGGGCGTACTTGAATAGCACATGGGCAATAAAATAGTACCATGGAAGTTTCCAAGTTCAGGTAACATAACCACATGTATCCTGATTATTCGGCAAACTTTCTTGTCTTGTTGTATAGGCTGTGTCATCTGCTCCATCTGTCAGACTGACCTCAGAAGCCCAGCTGTCTTGTGGGGACACTAAACATCCCCAGCCAACTGCTTCCACCCTGCAGACTCTCAGCCTCCACACTCCAGGCCTGATCCGCAGCTGCAAAAGAAACATGGGTAGAACATGACATGCCCAATCAGTGTTTCAGTTTGTATCCTACTGTTTTCATTATAGAGGCAGGCAAATTGCAGACGGAGTTATATACAGTTGCAAGAAAAAGTCTATGAACACCTTGGAATTAACAGGATTTTTGCATTGATCAGTGCGAAGTTACAATTACAGACACATGGAAATGTAGATTTCACATGTGCTTTGCCAATTAAATAAAGGAAGCACACAAGGCCTCTTTTACTGACAAATCTGTTTTACTCAAGAGAGGTTAGAGTTTGCATGCCTACAAAGATGATTAAAAGATGTGTTGTACACATGCATGAATCTACAAAAACATTCCCAAAGACTTGGGTGTACACACGTTGTCTACAAAAAGAGAGAATTTGGGATCATTGTTACTCTCCCTAGAAGTGGGTGCCATGTTAAGATCACTTCACCAGCACAATGGGCAATCCTGTAAGAGGTGAGAAAGAATACAAAAATGCAGCAAAAGATCTACAGCAGACTCTACAAACTGCAGAAACGTGTGTCCGCTATTAGAAATACACTGAAGAGAAACATGTGTTCATGTAAGGGCACTATGAGGGAAGCTGCAGCTGTCCAAATGGAAACAATGCAGCCTGTCTCAAGTTTGCCCAAGAGCACCTGCATGTTCCACAGTGCTCGGTGGTAATCTGCACCTGCATGTTCCACAATGCTATGTGGTGCTCTGTGTCTGTGCTGCTGTTTGTTGTCTAATTGGAAATTAGGTTTTGTTTATTTGTATACTCTTTCAACCAGCTATATCACAGTAGACAGTTTTAAACACAATTGTGACATTTTGTCTTGTAATCTGATGACATTTGAAAGTTTTGCTCAGTGGACCCTGGCTCACAGGACATATTGGGGAAAGTCAGTAGTGTTTTATGAAACATGAGCTCACCTAATCTAATCACCAAATCTAAGCACTAGATCCAAAAGTTGGTACAGGTTAGTTCAGTACACCATTTTTGCATAAATGTTCAGTTGGGATGACAAATTATGGTCTCCTGTGTATTAGTTAACATTAATATAGAACACCCATATCCATTCTCTATACATGGTTGGCTACTCATCTTTTTTAGTAAATTGTCTTTAATCTGTCTTTTTTTTTGGTCTTGTCTAGACATGTCTGCTGAAATACTCCCCTCACCACCCTCCAGCCTCTTCTACCCTGCATTTAACACTGGAAAAAGTCTGGATCCTGGTGCCTTCTTCCTTTGCCATGCCAGCCCTCTAGCCCTGGGCCCAGCTGCTCGCATGGCAGCTGGATCCAGCAGTCTCCAATGGTACCCGAACAAACGGGCATGAACAAAATTCCTACTTACTAAACTCACATCTACGCATATGGTCTAACCCAACACTGGCAACTACTGTAAAGAATGCAGATGTAGTGTTAAAAGCTACATTTCATTGTTTAGTTTTGTTCATATAGTTTGTTCATTTGTAGTTTAAACATTCAAAAGGCCCCCCACAAGCATGATGTAGTGAGTAAATTATGAAACGGTATCCGGAGAGAAACAAAATATTGTATGGGGCTAATAAATAATTTTTAACTAATAATGGCCCTCAAAATGATTTTCTTTGTCTTTTTTAAGTTATTATTGATGTTTTATCAGGTAAATATTCTCACTAGAAGGTCGTCTGTGTTCTATCATAAGCCTAAATATTCATACTCACTTTTCTGTATGTCAGTTTCTGTCTTTAATAAAGTTGCCTGTTCATTGTTTTGCAGCTTTATCCATTTGATCATTCTTGGAAAATATTATTAAAGGAAATTTATGTAACAAGGTTTGGATTTGTTTTTGTGGGTACAACATTAAACTTTATGGTAGAAATTTGATTTGTCAATTTCATATATTCTTAAGTTTTGTGGGGTTTTGTATATTTTTATTTATTTCTTTTCTAACTGAACTGTAAGAAGTGAGAGGAATAACTACCTATTGTTCGGTGACTGAGAGGTTAACCCCTGGCATTGCCACAGGGTAGATAGATAGGACATAATGCCATGACATAAAGAGAATTTTGATTGTCTCTCAAAATGTGAAAGGTGTGAAAAATACACAGGGCTGCACTTAAGACCTAGTTATTTTCAAAGGTCTTGACATTTCATCTCCTGTGGTACAGGACTTTATGATGATTTCTGTCGTCTTTGACTGACTGATCAGTCCGGACTCTTAAACAAGTTGAAGTTAAGAAAGATACACAAATGAGAGTACTTGTGCACAATTAATGGAGGCCGTAGTTATGTTACCAACCATCAGCCTTAATTGGTTCATGTCTTATTTAGAAGGCCAGAGTTACTTTGTCGCTATTGGCAACTATGAATCTGAAAGGACAGCTATGACATGCGGAACGCCTCGGGGATCAGGTCTCAATGTTCAGTCTGAATGATGCCTGTGGGCCAGATTCAATAGAAAGATTTCCATAGTCACGCAGACGACACACACACACACATCTGGCTTGCTCACCAGATGATTACAGTGCAATAGACTCACTGTGTCAATGATGGGAGCACATAAATAATTAAGCCACAAATTCCTACAATTAAATAAGGACAAAGCAGCGACCATTGTGTTTGCAAAAAGAGAGGAGTATTGGTATTGGTGAACACCTCAGTTCTCTGGCTCTGAGACATAAGAAACAAAGGCAGAGATGTTGGTGTTTGAGGAGACATAGATCTTCACTTGTCAGATCAAAGCCATTACTAAAACAGCCTTATGTTATTTTAAAAATGTAGCCAGAATCAAGAGTCTAGTGTCCTAACAATATCTAGAGCAGATCATATATGCTTTTATCTCCAGTACGGTGGGCTATAGTAATGGTCTCTTAACTGGACATCCCTGAAAGACAACTAAACAACTGCAGCTCACTTAGAACGTTTTAACCAGAACACTGCACATCACTTTTAAAACCTCTACACTGGCTTTCGGTTAGTTACTGAATAGAGCTTATGCCCTATTCTCCTGCACTTTACCCATAATATGGTAATATAGTTCATACATATATTCTCCTTTAAATACTAACTTTATAGTTATTAAGTATGTTGTTTGCTAAAATTCTGGTTGTTATACTTAATTTTTATTTTGCTTGTGTACTCATATGTCCTTTGTTTTCATGTCATGTTCTTCATAATATTAATCTTTGATTCATAAGATTCTTTTAGGTTCTAAAATTTCCATAGCACTGGATATCACAACTGATTGATTAGCAGCTCTGGTCTTACTTCAAAGAAAGATATTGTTCAGTTATGCCTGCACTGCAGTGGGAAAAAGCACCAACTCACGGTGCTGGAAGTGACGGGTAAAATCACAATCACAGTTCTTTGTAATCTTTGTCTTTTTTTTGCAGCTTTCTTTTAATTGTAGTTGTTCTTGCAAATCCCTGGTGCTAGAAGCTGCTAAGTGCTAGATCTCAGGAATGTTGCAATGCTTTTATTTTTCCTAATGTAAAGCATGAATTACCACTGTGTATGAAAGTTGCACAGTAAAAAAGAGAGGAGAGCTCATTTGCATATTTAGGCATTTTGTATTACCAGTATTCCTAACATCACAAACTATATTGTGCAGCCCTAATCAGGACTACTACTACTTCTTACAATGTGTTTTCCTTCAGGCAAGTCAGACAGACTGTGAGAAGACACAGTGTAGATGTGTAGTGGGACTTGCTGAGTGCTGTGTAGATTTGGTTTTGCAGCTCCAGGCTGAGAAAGCCAGCTGGCAGTGACTCAGTGTGACCTGGCTCTGGCCTCATTGGCCTCGCTGCCCTGCAGCTCTAAGTGCCGATTTCTGTCAGCACAGAGCATGTTCATCATATAGCAGCCTTTCTGGCTTTGCAAACACACTACCCTCCCCTGCAGAAAGGCTCGTCATCCTCCTCGCTTCAACAGCTATGCTGTTTCTGAGCTACTCTACTCATCCTATGTCATAACTAATGTGTCTCAACAGATGTGTAGTTTATTCAGCAAAGACGGAAATTGGGCCACTGATGTGCAAAATGCTCACCTAGCATGCTGCATCTATACAGGCTTTCGAAGTGGTCATCCTGAGCCTCAGGGCCTGTGCTGATTAACCATGTTTTGGCTAATGTAGTGCCTTGGTGGCCATAATGCATCCCTCGTCTGAACTCCTCCTACCCTAGTCTCTGTTATGGTCACCTTGACACAGCGTTCACTGTGCAGGGACCATTGCTCTGCTGAGCACCATGGGAATATTAAATTACCCAAACAGCATGTCATTAATCCGGCTGCATCCATAACGCCATATTTAGGGCAGCCAAATAGCTTGGATGAAGCCTGTGGTCGGCAACCTTAGCCTTAGATTCCCGCAGCCTCACTATACTAAATCTCCTTCATTTAGCCAATTACTGCGTTAATGGGAGCCTAATGAGCATGCTTCCACCAGGCCCCCAGGCGGCATGGCCTTTTAGGGACGCCTCAGCTGCAGGATGATACGTAATCCCAAGTTGAGTGAAGACCAGTCCTAGGAACTCAGCTTTGAAGGCTTAATGGATTTCAGATGCAATTCTTTATAACTAACATCCGATGCTGGGATGAGAGTAACACCAAATTATTGATATTTTAGATCAATAGTGAATTACCAGCATTTGTGGTATTAGGCTATTGAAAAAGATGTAAGCCGCAGCACTCATCCAGTAACCTTGGGAAGGGGATTGGAAGTAGGCTGTAAATGAACGAGAGCCTTAAAGGGGAGTTCCACTGATTATTGAGAAGTCATTCTGTTTTAGATATTTTTTTAACACCATCCTGGGTTTCCTTACTGAGAGCCATTTTATCTAATACATTTCTGTGTAGAAAATATTATAGGGGCTCTTTAGATGTCTTCAGAATGGGGTATTTCACATTAAACCGCTCTGACTTTATTCACATTATGAGAAATACATTTTTCAGAAACTAAAAAAAAATTTTCCCCCTTAAAAAGTTGCGTAGCTGAAGCACTTAAGTGGAGGAGATGCCACAGTCCATTCAGGCAGGGACGCCCACCATTTTAAAGGATCCTTGAAGATCATTGGTGCCATATCTACCCATACTTGACATACTTATCATCTTGTACCACACTCATTTATGTGGTTTTATGTACTACATATAGTCATAATTAATTTAACTTAAAGTCTTTTTCCAATTTCTCTCGTCTTCCCATGCCACATGCTGTATTCGTTACTAAGTCATTTAAGGTATAGGACAGTTGAAGAATGATTGTTGATATTTGAACTCGACAGCAAAACAAATACATCACTCATTTCAGTGCTTCTTCAGAAGCTCCGCCTCCCTAATTTCATGGAAGTGCATTCCTAACAAGAGGGACACTTAGCTAGCAAGCTTGTTTTGTAGATGTGTTTTGTTTTTTTCTTCATGCCCATTAAACCTTTGACCAAGTAATTAATCCACTGCATGGACAAACACAGCATCCAGCAGAAACACAGCAGCCTCATCACCAGTTCTTGTTTCGGTTTCTCCTCCATCCTAAATGATACAGCAGTTCCATGCTGGCACCTCAGTCCACCTGTCCTGGTGCAGCAGTTATATTCAGGTGCCCTAATAAGAACTTCTTTTTCAGTCTTCATTTCTCAGATTTTCTCCTCTTTAGCTGTTTCTCTACCATCTTTCTCTTTATGCATGGAGTTCAGCACATCACAGATTTTGCAGTGACCTTACAACCACAGCATATTCCCAATGGAATTTTTTTTGGAGTTCCGTGTCCAGTGTAGTTTTTAAAAAAAAGATTTTTTACCAAACTTTGTTTTCCATAACATGGCACCTTTAAGATAACATCTTAAAAGTGGTCCCAGGTCAAAATAAATGGACTGACCCTTAATTAAGCTCATAGAACAAGAACCAATTAGTATCGCTGACTCACAAACTGAATGGCACCGTTATTAGAGCCATTACAGTGTGGTGTGGTGTGGTTTGGAGATCAGATAAAAGCTCGCTGCTGCATAGAAAATCACATTACCCGAAGAGCCAAAGGGGCCTTCTGGCTGTCAGGATGATCCTGATTGCTGTGGAGGTCTGTTGCTGTTGCGAAGCCTCAGTTTCAAGTGAGTTTTAAGCTTTTCCTACTTTTTTCCCCAAGCTTTAAATGGATCAGTGCTTAGCTGGAAAACCTGGACTACTATTCTGGAGGGGATGAAATCCCCTAAGCTGGTGTTTAAAGAATTCCTTAAAAGGAAATTCCACTGATTGCTACTTTCATGTTCTTGTTAAATGTATATGATAAAGTTTATTAGGTCATCCAGAGTTGTTTGGTATGAAATGCTGTATACGTGCCGAGTAACCATTGTTCACAGTGGCAGTCTCCTCACAGGAAGTAATGCCATGAAAAGGTAATGATACACCGTCTGGTGCCTGAGACATTGTTTGATGGTTATTACAAGTTGTATGAAAAAGCTGTGGCCTGAGCATATACCTAAAATCTAAACATGATGAAATGACTGACGTCCTGTCCAGGGTGTTTCCTGCCCTCTGCCCAGTAAGCACTGGGATAGGCTACAGCACCCGCTGCCACCCAGATTGAATTTAAAGCAACTTGAAAGATGAACGAGCGAATGAAAAGTGGTGACACATTCTCACGTGCAGGGTGACCATGATTCTCCAGTATTACATAAAAACTAGAAGATGTAAGGTGTTGGACCTCTGGTTAGATCTGAGGTTATATCTGTATTGGATCACCACCACTGTACAGGAATCTAATTGCATCAACAGTTGTTTATATCTCACTATTAGCCTACAGTATTTACCAGTTCTGAGCTCTCCTGCATCTCTTTGTAAATACTGTGTGCTGCTACTGTATATATGGCCATAGTGGAAAATATCATGATATTTGTTAGCCTATCAAAACCTCCCAACACGCTAGGACTGAATAAAGCCCCTCTCATCCCTTTCACATGAGGAGGCTGCCTGCGAGGATGCGGGCTGCACTCTGACCTGTATTGAATAAACCATCCATCAGCTCAGCCTCTGCTGCTGTATCCACAGGACAAAGCAGCTGCAGCCCAGATCTTCTCCTCCTCAGATCCCACGGATCCGCTGAGCTAACTCTCCCCACTCACAGCCCGAGGTGAGGAACGCGGACTGGCTGCACAGACAGGCTGATGCAGCTCGATTGCTGTGAGGAAGTTCGTTTTTTTCTGGATTATGGAAACAGCGGGCTGTACTGCAGCAAAGCACAGGAGCTCGTAGCTGCCCAGTCGGCGTGGGAGCCCGTGTGCTGACAGCTCTTCATCCGGAAACCGACGCTGCAGCTCTCGAGACACAAAGACGGTAGACTGAGGTACGTGTGAGCCTCTGAAGTCTGGTGCCTGGTTTTCTGCGCTCGTCTTAAGATTTAAGGACGAAGGTGTCTCTGTGGTTCACTGTCACTGAACGCTGTAACAGTCTGTGGCCAGGGAGGGTTATATGGCTCAGCATTGTCAGCAGCGTTTCCAGAAGTCAGCGGTGTTCCAGCTTTTGGGAATGTCGCCTTAAAAAGATTATGGAATATATTCAGCTCTGAAAGCACAAACGAACTACCTGTTATTTAGCTGCAAGATGTATATATATTATATATTAATTGGCAAATACATTTGATACTACAATACAAGATTAATATTTGTTTCGACTCAAGCGTAATTCCACTTGTTTGAATTTGAACTAATTTTGTGTTGTAAAATAATATTATTTAATATTTTTGCCTGTTTTATGAAAGACTGGGAACATAGGCCTATATGCTTATGGAACAAGGTCATTATACTACATACTATTAAACAGGCTGAAGTGTCTTATATCATACTCTTATAATAATAATGAGAGATGTTAGATATTGACTAGCTTTATCATTCACTTTCTGTCATTTTCTGCCCAGTACTGAATGTGGGTTCTTCACCTCCGTTAGACTTCAGCACCGGATATGGACATTATACAAACCTACACCTGAACAGGCCGTGATCATACTGGCTTTGCTTATCACAGCACAATGTAATATTTCATACACAGGCTCCTCTTTCTGCTCTTCTATTAATGAGACTCCCGCCCCTCCAGTACCTCCCCCTCTTACAGGAAAATGTCTTTCCTCATCCTTAGTCATGATGGTACAGGAATACCTTCAGCACTTCAGTCAGACGGTAGGTTAGGTTCGAGCATAGAACATGCGAGTATGATATAGAAATTTAGCCCTCAATAAAGTATCGCAAGGATATGAAAACTAAATGTCTGGTATATCTCAACAGAACAGCACAGCACACGCCATTTTACACCTGGGACTATTTTACTGCTCTGTGCTCACTTGAAAGTTGTAGGATATGTTTTTTACATCCTCACTTTTCTCAGGTGAAGATAATGATTTGTCAACATAAAAGTATAGGTAAACACGTTAAAGGGCTCATCTTTGACAGAGCACATTTTAAGGAGATGCAACTCATTCTCCAAACAATAGGGGGCAGCATATCACCATAACCTGCACAGTCCCTCCTCCTCCCTCTTTACTCATTAACAGTGCAGAAGTAATGACAGTTTTTGAAATCATACGCTACTATAGTACAGTAGTACGTGCCGTATACTGGCTCCCGTGTGTAGTATGCAGTATAATAACAAGTTTTAGCATACAGTGTAGCACACTAATACAGTCACATGACCAGTTAACTCCAATTTATGCCTTACAGCTGTTATAACTGCATCAACTGTTAAAAGCCAGCTGCTGCTAATGCTGCTCAGTTCACTTACAACATTGTAACATATAACTTCAGACCTGTATATTTAAACTTTGTTGAAATCACTTCATTTGTTTGCTGCGGAACGTGGATTGTTGCTGAGAGCTGGTGATCGCCTGCCTAGCAGGACCTTCAACATGACTAACAAGACTTTACAAAAGGCATGGATGCAGTGTTACTTCTTCAACCTCTGACACTCATCGAACTCTGCACTACAGTGATTCACTATCACCTATTGAGGGACAAAGTGGTATTACCAGACAGGATGGGGCAGGGCTAGCTGGTTAGCATGCTTACTTCAGCACAACACATAATTTCTTCTTGTTCAAAGAAGAAATTATTAAATGAATCCAGTTCATTTTAAACTGACTGTTCTTTAATGTCCAGTGGAGTCCAGTTAGTGGATAATAATAATAATAATAATAATAATAATAATAATAATAATTAAACATTGTATTGGGGGGTTAGAATAGACCATTCCTTTAATATGTCTGCCTGCTGACCTATTTGATTAAGTGAAGCAGATGTGTTAGATAAGCATTATAGTAATTGTTGAGTGGTAACTAATGGTGACCAGTGAAGGGATGTGAAAGTGGTCTTTTCTTTATGGTCCAGTATATTCTCTGTATTCTTTTTTTTTTTTTTTTGTGAACATGGTGATGAGTGCTTTGTGAGAAGGATGGGAGAGGACTCTCAGACTGAATACCTGCCTAAAATTGCCCACTGATGGAGGAATATTGTTGCTGGAATGCCATTTGAATTATTGAGAGCCAGATTTTTATGCTTGCTGGCTCACGTGGCTCCAAGTACAAAGGTAGTGTCTTCCTCAGTATGGGTGGAATTACCCTCTGAAACCAGGACACAGTAATACATCTCTCACATTTTCACTGCCAGTATGGAAGGGAAATACACTGTTATTTATGTATTCTGAAACCAAAATAGTACATGTTTTGATAGGTGGTAGAGTGCTGCTCTATATATTACAGAACAAGTTTGGTCGAAGTATTTCTCGAAAAGCAAAACCAATTATTTCAGTTGTAAAATTGCAAGTGCCTTCATTTGAACAGAAGGGGAATGCTTTTTCTAGGAGTCTCCTGTTCTCCTTGTTGTAGCAATGATTCGACCAAATGCTAATTTAACAACAACAGAACTTGCTCTTGAAGCATGCTTAAATAGTGTGACCAGACAGACCAGACAGATTTTCTGGGCATGGTTCCTGTTTTTGATGGCCTGGCTGGAACTGTCCCTGAAACGTCCCCAGTTTTAACTGTGAATTACAAATACAAGGTCTTTGCGTTGTGCATGTTTTTGGCCTGCAGAGAGACCTATCTACTGCTATCTACTAACCACCAAGACCACTTGTCTGACTAGTTTTAGAAACATTGCTGTATGAAACTTGACCAGAAGCCAGCAAATGTCACGTGAGTCCAGAACATCTCCAAAAAGGTCTTTTCAAGACACAAGTTAACCCAGGGATTAAAATCAAGGGTGGGGTTATATGACTTGGATCATACCACCAGATGATTGGTAACTGATTTGTGTAAACATATAATCTACCTGAATGTAGCTACTATTAATAAACAGTGCCACTTTAACAGCCATGCGTATATCACTGTCACTGTCCAATGAAAAACATGCATCTCCATTTTAGTCCATTTTGACTTTCATGCATCATTTGAAAACATCAGCTGCCGTTTACACTGTCTGAGAATTGCATGATGAATGGACCAACAGAAATGGCCCAAAAGGGGTTGGAAAGTCGTCTGGTTCCTTTGACTTACATGTAAAATTGCCATTTTGGAGATGCTTGTTTGTCTTTGGACAGCAAAACCATGATACGTGACATGTGTTTATATCAGGTGTCTCTGTCTCTTCAGATCTGAAGCTAGCCCAGGGGTGTGTTTACGGTCTAGCTTTTGGACTATAGGCATGGGTTGTCCATGCTTGTCTGTATACTACCAATATATTTAATATAAATATCAATTATTGGCTCACACAACCTCTGAATCTTTTGTGGTAAACATGCTTTATTTTTTATTTTTTTCCAGATGATAAAAAAGGGAAAGTCTTGCATTGTCCCCAAATCTGGTCACCTTTTGCACTTGCTTGAAACTGCATGAAACTGATAAATAATCTTAAGAAGTTACTCATGTGGGTTCTCAGGCAGTATGACTTACTGTTCTGTATAAAAACGAACAAAGGTAAAACATTTTAAGATGAATGCTGCTGCTGTTTTTAGTTTAGTGGTATTCTTTTAACCACCTTTTCGCTTTCAGAGTCTTTACAGTGTCAGAGAAAACACATTTGTAAGTCTCTTTGAGATGTTAGTAGTATAGTCTACTGAGTTGTTCTCAATTTGACAAAGGTTGAGGCAAGTATGATGGATTACTTATCTGCTAACCAGGTGATTTTAGGCTTCCAGTATAACAAATCCATTACTTCAGCTTTGTAGCTCAGGTACAAACTTAAGAAATAAACTTTACACGCCAGACATGGTTTATTTTAGGCCAGAATGCCATTTTAGCCTTGAAAAATGGAATTGAGCATGGACTGGTTTTACTCCATTACCCCTTTGTCAAAAACAGAGCATGAGTTACATGTAGTAGTTTGTAAAGTTGCATGCCAGTGTAAAGGAAATGAAGTCAGACCTATGGAAGGGGTTACACCATCCAATATATGAGGCTACGTTTTGAGCCAACATCACTGCTACACTTGCTGTTTCAGCTTTTTATGGCTTTTTTGACTATACAGCAATATCATTAGAGGACAGATCTGGTACTTCTTGTACAGAAGCTGCACACTGCATGCTTTATAGGTTCACCACTCCAACAAACATAACATCTCTGCCCATCATTAACCACAACCATTCATTTTCCAGCAGTGCTCTATAGGCCACTGTCAATAAAATGAATGACACAGGAAGCGCTGAATAAGGAGGCGGGTGGTGGTTTAAGGTTGTCGGACATCTGAGCCCAGCTGTGGCTTTGTCCTTGAGCTGGGAAGCTCACGTGGAACACCTATAAATCCTGCAGCCCCGCCCTTATTCTCTGTACACAGAGGCATCCTGAGACAGCCTGACCTGACGCTTTTTCAGTCTGTGTACTTTTGCGGTTTACACTTTGCACTTTGAATGAGAGCCCTGATCGAATGCACTTTCTGCAGGCAAGAATGGAGATGGAAAAATAGCTTTAATTAACAGCTTTCTTTCTAAAAAGAGAACGTGTGTAACCAGAGAACGTGCAATGGCAAGCCAAGCTGTCTCTCATGGGGTGATGCAGTGAAAATGAGAAACAGTTTGTCATTATAGAGTGTTTCAGCGCGGTCATATCCAACTCGATAACATACCCAACTTGTTTTATTATTTGTTGGACCATTCGAAAAAGGACATTTAGTTTGTAAAGATTTGTGTAAGATTTGACCATGCTCTATTATAAGCTGTTATTTTATTCACAATAAAGATTCTAAAGCTTATGAACACTGGTTTCAATATTACAATGTAGATCTACAGTAACACGCAGTGCTGCAGCCGACTCACTGGACCAGAAAAAAGTCCCCAGAGAAACAGAAATACATAAATTACATTAGTTCTTTGGCCATGAGTCCCATTTCAGTTGTTGCCCAATGATACAAAAGGGCACCATGTTTCATCTGTAGTCTTCAGAACTGAGCAGCTTTGGCTCTGCCATGCTCTATGTAGGCATGGGGATTTTCCGGGAAGCCGTACAAATAAGTGCATTTTCTTTGTTGTGTGGTGAGCATGACACTGTGACTAATTTCCTGCAGCTGCTTGGCCTTGGGGACAGCCCTCTAAAATACTAGCTTGTAAAAATGGAATACTGTAACATGCAGTCGGCATCAGGAGGAGCCTGCAGTGTTGATTAAGTGAAGTGCTCTGCTGTTGTACTCATGAAAACACTATGATCTCACAGACAGAATGCTCGTCTTTGTTCTACATGAATTAGTTGCCTGCCCCCGATTTGCTGATGTCACACAGATTTCACCTAAATCCAAGTAGACTTTATGAATAAAAAAAAGAATAAATAATGAATGCAAGAAAAATGTGGGAATGGGCCCTTTAAATCCATCTGCAATTAACATTACATCTACAGCAAATCATGTGGAAAAGTTTAAGCTTATGCAGATACGTTATTAATGAGGTCACTGGCTGAAATACGAATGTGGTGATGTATAGATGTAATATCTTAACGTAGCGTCCCTCAAGAAGAAGAGGCATCCTGCTTGCTGGTTATGCCGTGAGGGGTGATGGGCTGACATTGTTGTGGCATGACCAGGCCATGACCATGACCTCCCTCTTGCTGTGGAGGTAGCCGGAACAAACCATGTTTTTGTGTGTTAGTGATCCAAATTGTTCCTGAAACAGTAATTTGACCTTTTGGGTATTTTGGTCTCTCCCTATTTAGAGTGATAGGGGTCTGACCTTGTATGGCATTGCAAAGACAGCTGAGGAGTGAACATACTTTCCTATAAGGTATATATGTCTCTGTGATAAAGAGGTGTAGTTAATTTTTGCCTTAGAGCCCAGACGTACCAATGTTTCTCAGTGAAATCTTGAGAGTGAAATTACTTGTACTTCAGTGGTATTTGCAGCAATAAGTGCATTGCAGAAGTTCAGCTGTTGTAAACTTTGATACGGAAATTGCATTTTGGACCAGAAGCACTACCAGAGAATTTCTACTAAACAGAATTGCCACCAAGTAGTGTTATCATAGTTTATCAAGGGAGTCCAAAATTAATGGGTTATTATGGAGCATTTAAGCAATAAGTCTCTAACAGTGGGGAATCCAAACCCTGATCAAAACCAGGCAGCTGGATGTCCATATAATTAATCTTTACTTCCTTTCCAAAACTTTGACACAGTTTGGTCAGTTGCCAACAAAAGAAGCTGCACAGCGCAGGTGTGACAGAAGCCATATAGGGAAAGGCAGAAACAGAATAAGCTAAATGTCCTGAATGTCCTGGATACTGCCTCACAGCAAACACACACAATGCACATAAAGCAGCATATAGGCCTTATAATAGCATATGGGCCTAATACAGCATTTCATCCCTTCAGCAATGACTTAGATGCACAGTTTCAATTTAACAAGGATAATGCTGCTATAAAATAGACAATAGATTATAAATTACTGAAGTTCTGAAGAGGTTCTCCCAATTTTTAGTTCTCATATTACAATACATTTTGGCAACTAGGCATTTATCTTGCAGCAGTAAAGGTTTCTGATATATGAACCGTTAAAAACACAATTTAAAAGCCCTATTTCTTATGTCCGCCCCACAATCATTTATGCTATTGAAAAGAGTGCATTTTAAATTTGAGTTTAGTATCTTGATCTATAATGGGTTCCAGAAAATTAATACCCCTAACCGTAAAACAAATACTGTACTCTGAATGAACCACGTTTTGTTCAATTAAATTAATGAGAGGTGTCAATTGTAAGACTCTTGCCAGAATACACAATATATTTCTATAAACATATCAGCTGGAGATCATTCACAATTGTGCTAAAGACATGCAGATATTGTAAGTGTGAATGGAGCATTTATGGAGCATTTAACAAATGGTGCAGGATTATAAAACTCCAGTAAGTTTGGCAGGAAGCTTTTCACTGTGCTACACAAACTGCAGGGTTTCCTAATTAGCTAGAAACTGCCCTTTTGGTTGTTATTGCTTGTTATCCTCTGCTTGGCCCTGTTTATGGTGATGGGCTGTAATTATGGAAGCTATTGTTATTTTCCACGAACAATCTCCAACATGGACAGCATGCCTGCTAAAATGGGCTCCATTCAAGAGATAATACTGAGATGCTGTCCACTGTGTTCAGTCAGGAAATGGACTACACAGATAAAGCTACACAGAAAAAGATGGAGTAGATAGAGTGAAAGAAAGAGCAGTCAGGTTGATGGAATGAGGAGGGGGATGTCAGGATGAGGACAGACAGAAAGTGAAGGATGAGATAAAAGAGGGCTGTGTGCCCAGACTGGACAGAGCAGATAAGCGAGGGGAGGTAGAGTTTGGCAGACCGCTTGGACGGGTCAATGTTGAAGAGATATCCTGCTACTGAAAGGATGAAGTTCAGTGAGCTGATGGACAGAATCACCAGGTAAAGTAAAATAAAGAGTGGACACTGAGGACGAAGCGGGCTGATGAGGACCGATCCTGCCAGGCCTACACAGGAGAGGAGGCAGGATGCAGGCAGGAATTCAAACTGTATTAAATGAAACGGTGCAGGAAAGCAAAGTAAACACAGACCTGCATACAAACATAGCAAGGCCTGTCATAACCATGACCTTTTAGCAGGTGATTAAAAATAATTACAGGTGGGAAAATAGAACAAAGAAAGAAGAGCCAGTAGGGCTACATTACATAATACTGCAAAAACAACTGCCAGTGCAATTATATTTTTATTCTGTATTTTAGTGTACTAGCGTCAGCTAATCAGTGCTAATTTTGCTCTCTTTATAATAAAGTATGGATGTATAATAAATATGGATGTAAGCTTAGAGTGGGCGTATTGGCTGATTCACTTTTTTGTTTAGTAGCTCTTCACAGTTAGAACCTCCAAACCAGGGACAGTATATAGGAAGAGTGTGATCATTGGGTGAAATAAGAATGGGAAATATCATAATTGCCAACACAGCGACTGTCCTACTCCTTTTCAGCCGGGATTGTGGAAATAGTGTATGCACATTAACCAGCATTATTTAAGATAGTTTGTACATTGTACTTATGCTGTTAGATTTAACCACTTCACTTGCAATTGTATTGTGACATTCAGATTCATATTTACTGGTCTTCCTTTATTTAATGAAATACATGGCTGGTGTTGTTTAACTGGAAATAGCTTGCCAAGTCATAGACATTCCAATAAGGACTTTATCAAAATGGAAAACAATAACAGCTCAATAAACAAACGAGTAAACTCTCCACTGCCCTCTAAAGGTGATAACACCAGTCTAAAGTTTGGTTTTTTTTTTACCCCGATGTTGCAATAAATGATGAAAGCTACCCAGTTGGTGTGGAAAATAGGTTTGGTTTTGCATTACAGGACGGTGTGTAGCATAGAGTGGAGAAATTGAACCCCCCACCCATTTTCTTATCCCTTTGTGTCCCATGTTGTGGTGTTATCAGAGACACTCTGGTGGGCCTTCTGCTCCTATGTGCCATGGAAGCTAAAGAACGCTGCACTGGCATTGCCAGTCACGATCATTAAGCACATGTGGGCAGCCACTGCGCTGTCTTCTGTGAGTGGTAATGCTTTCTTTGATGTACACCTGGTACACACATATGGGTCAAGGAATGTTAGATGCTCACACAACTTCAGAAATGGAATTTCCCATCTATCTGGCACCCACTATCATGCCTCATTCTAACTCATCATGCCTGATCATTTTTGTCACCTGGTCATGAGCTCACCTGGCCAATTTATACAGGTGTGGGCGCTCCCAAGCTATCCCTTGAGGTACCGCCACTTCATAATGTATTTGCATACTGCTATCCCATGACTTCTGGTATGTCAGTGTAAGGGTGAAATGGGAACATTCAAATTGCTGAATGCTAGTCCTGAAATGTAACTGGAACTGGAAAATTCTACTTAAATAATCTTTATTAGCTTTATAACTGTTGCTGAATAATTTATAGCAGTTGCTGTAAAATAGGTTTGATGGTTAATAACTGAATAATAAGCCTGCTTTTTGGAGGTTTGAATAGTTTAACTTTACCTAAAGGAAGGTTTCAACAAAGGCCTCAATGATTCCAGCTGGCTCAGTACTCCTAGCGCAATAGTACTGTAGTTAATTGGCTCAGCTGAAGGAAAGCAAGAGTGCTTCCTAAAGCAGAAGCGTCTGTTAGCCAGCGCTCGGCTGCAGGAAGCCTTATCAGCGCTGCAGCCCTTCAGGCAGTAAAGGCGATTGAAAGCTGTGCCAGACTCTTGCATTTTCATTGTTGCTCTAATCTGGGCTCGGCAGTGAGGAGAGGCTCATCCAGCCGTCCGCTGGGCTGCTGTGTGAGCAGAATTTAAAAACGCTCTCCGCCCTGAGTCCCACATGCCAGACTTTAGATTCAGAAGGGGGGAACATATAGCCTACAGTTAGCTTTTTTCAGTCACTTATCAAATGTGTGACAGCTTGTGCTGGTATTGTAACTGTGTGACTATGTGAGTGGCAGTAAATACACCACCTAGTTTGTTGAAATGGAATTACCAGTGTTTTTTCTAACGGTGTAGCAATGCACAATCTATGATCTCTAACAACAGACTAGCCAAGCTACAGGCTAACATGCTAGTCATAATACAACAATAAAACACAATGTTTGTCAAAGTATTCCTGAGGCAGTGTGTTAATATCTTCCCAGAAGTATGCTGGTTTTACTGCAGAACTGCATGAAGTTTAAGTGTGTTCAGTTCTAGGCTTTGGCCTTGCCTGTTAACACACACAGATTTTTCTGGAATCCATAAATCATTTGATGATGATATGTAGTGTCCCTAAAAACCTTGCAATGGATTGTTGAGGAATGTGGTTTTTAAAACTGCCCTATGTCAGTGTCTGAGGCTTAGGAGACTCTTGTTTAACCCAGCTGGTTTAACCACTACGACTGCATGGACATACATGCTAGCTTTCTGAAAATTCATTCTAGCTTTGTAGCTAGCGAATATTTGGGAAAATATTGCCACAATTTTTATGGACATTTTATACACATATGTATGTAGCTGTCCTGTATTACGCACATTAGCATATCATACCTTGTCTAAAACTACACAAGTCTGTTTAATAACTGGTTAGAGGTGTGGATTATGCATTATTAAGGGTTTATGCAATACCTGCATGCTTAGCCATTAGTGATTAACATTAGACTCCAAATATGTCCGGCCAGATTGACTACATTTAGAGGGAGGCCGGTATAAATTGGAATCCGCACTTTTAGAACCTGTCAGACCTCTTTTATCCACAGTGATAAATTATTTCCCACATGGAGTGAGAGAATGAATATTTAGAGAGAAAGGAGCAGGTGTCTCTGTTTCTCTATCATTCTCTTTTTCTCTCTATCAGCCTGTTGTGAGCCTTCATTATCCTCATCCAGCTGCATGATTGCATTTCATCATGCCAGCTCCTTAATCAAATCTGCACTCCTGGTCAAATTCAATTCTGCCGAGCTGCTTGACCCAACACTTCCTCTGTCAGCGCGCTCTGTATACCACTGACATCATAAAAACAACAGCACTCGCTGTATGTCTCTCTCTCTGTTTTTACCCTCACTCTCTCCCCTTATTTATATTCTGCCTATCTCTCTCACTCCCTCTTTATTTATTGATCTGTGTGTCTGTCCATCCAATTGCCTGTCAATCTATTTAATGCCTGACTGACCAAGTAACATGTGAAGAGAAGTCAGATTTATTCATTTATTCATTATTTATTTATTATAAACACTGTTCATTGTACATCCAAAACTATGGAATGTAGTATGGAATTATTTTAAAAACGTTTTGAAATTTTTATGTTTTTGTGATGTCACACAAGCCATCACATTTACAGTTGCAAGAAAAAGCAAGTAAGCCCTTTGCAGTTACCCGGATTTCTACATTGATTACTTTATGAAAGAATGTGGTCTGATTGTTCTCTACGTCACAATCATAGTTAAACACAATCTAACTCATCCAATAACCCACAGGCAGATGAACTCTGGAATATAATAACCTGTAGCTCTTCCTTTAGCAATCACCTCCACCCAACATTTCCTGTAGCTGCAAATGAGATTTGCATAACAATGAGGAGAAATTTGGGGAAATTTTCTTCCTGCGCTTCAGTATTTCTTGGATCAGTTGCTTGTACGGCCCTCTTCAGGTCCTACAGAAGCATCTCCACAGGGTTGTGGTCAGAACTCTTCTTTTTTGAGCGTTCTTTAGGGGGTTTACTTGTGTGCTTTGGGTCACTGTCTCTTCAGCTCGAGGTCATGGACTGTGGCCCTTACATTTGCCTGTAAAATGTTCTGATACAACTTTAAATGCATTGTGTCCTCAGTGATCACAAGGGGTCCAGGCCCAGAGGCACCAAAGCAGCCCCCAAACCATGACGCCCACTCCACCCATCTATATAGTTAGCATGAGGTTTTGGTGTTAGTGTGCAGTGTCACTTCTCTCTAAGTGTAGCATTGTGTATTTGCACGTCCACAATCCATCTGTCCATGCACTGTAACAAGAGAAGCCTGATAAATGTTAAAGCTTGTAAAAAAGGTTGTAAATTAGTCTTGTAAAACTAACTGTGGTAGATAAACACACTGTGAACCTAAAAACACAACAATAATGTAGGATAAGGATCCTTTGATATAATACACCAACATAAAATCCAATGATAAATCATTCCACTTCAGTTTTTAATCATCCCAATAATGGAAGACGCATACGATTGCCAGTGTCTCTTTTTGTCTGTCTGTCTCTTGTTGTCCCTCTGTCTCTCTTTCTCACTCTCTCACTACTGATCTCTCCATATATGTTTCCGTCTGTTCTTTCTTCCATTCACCCACCCATCTCTGTCATGCCTGACAGAGTCAGTACCATTTGACCTGAGTCTGTAATGTATGTAAATAACACCTACATTAATATGGCATTAGTTATGTTATGTGATAATCTGTAGTGCAGCACATTATATATCTATTCACTGTTTTACTATTTCACTATTTCACAATTTTGTATTCCATCTGCGTTTTCTGTCTGTTTAACCTATGTTACATAGAGGTAATGTTAGCTTCAGGCTCATTTCTACAATGATCATTTAGTGTAAAAAAATATAAAGCGTTTCAAACAGCCCACCCTCAAGTATACACTCTGAAGTGCAGGGAGTTTTTTCTAAAACACCTCCCACCTTCAAGATTCATCATGTCCGAGTCTCTAAAATAAAACATCTCGCTGTAGAATCTTCTGCTGTCGATCTCTAGATCATCACATACTGCTTTATTGAATGTTCCCACGATGAACCACAAAAAGACTGGCAAAGCAGCATTGATTCTCATTTTATGTTTATTTCAATCAATTTTCTTTATATCTTAATGCTCATTTGTTCATGTTTGTTTCATGTTGTTACCATTTTCATTAAAGAAGCATTTAAACAAGTTGTTTTTTACATAAATTATTTTGATGTTTTATTGAATTTGTGTGTAATTCTAATGTATGTTTATTATTATTATTATTATTATTATTACTACTACTACTACTAAAGCACACCTTTATACAGGTTCACAACAAATAATAATGGTATGCATGTGTGTAGTACAGGATGTATGTGTATGGTATTGTGAACCCTGAACGACAACAGTAGAAACTAGTATCAGTTTTTCACCCAACTGTAGGATCAGGTTATACTTTTTGGAATCAGATTATGTGTTTGGATAATGGACCATCTAATTGCTATTGCAGTTTTGCCCCTTTGCTCTTCTGTCCAGAGTGTTGTGGACTGGGTGAATATGAGCTGTGCAGCCGAGTGTTCTGCCCAGATTAGATTTTGTTGCTGTAGAGACACACCAGGATGCACAAACAGGAAACGGCAAATTGGATTGGAGTTTCATTACCACTGTGTGATGGGAAAATACTGAAATTTAAATTATGCATTGTAACATATTGTATTAATATTATATACCATAGAGATGATGAATCTATGTTATGTACTAACTTGACAGGCCACCCCCCAAATGTAGTTGGGTGTAGTTGATTGTAGTGCTGAAAGATGTTTCCTGTTATTCTACAGCATACAGTGGAGTTGCACCCTTTTTCAATCGTTGAAGTGGGTAAATGGGTATATAGCGCCATCTTGTGTTCTTTTTAGTTCTTTGCATTTTCACATTTCACTTGATTTGCACTTATTGTCCGTTTTATCATGTCACAAACTATATAGCTGCAGTTTTTAGTTCTACAGTTTCTCTGTGTTCTTTGTTATCAACCTTTAACCCTGTTCTTCAACGGTCAAGACCCCTACAGAGCAGGTATTATTTGGGTAGTGTATCATTCTCAGTGCTGCAGTGACACTGCAGTGACAGTGTTGGTGGTGGTATGAGTGGATCAGACACGGCAGTGCTGAGTTACAAACTTGGAAGAAGTCTGTGTGCATGATTAAGAGGACAGTTGGTGCATATATAATTGTGATATGTATTTTAAGTTGCGTTTTCAGTAGTGACACTTTTTATTATGAAAATGACATGTTATGTAGATTTTCAAAAAGTAAAAATAAGACTTCCCCATAACTCACTTCTGCACAGTTTAGCTTACAATTATTGTTTATTTTTTGGATTTACATATTTGGGAAAAAATTTATTCTCTAGAGGATGTGTAATGCACCTGGGGCTTTCCAGACTTTTGCATATGACTGCAGACCTAAAATAGCACAATGATACTGTATGTGTCTCTGTTCTAAGTCTGTGCCTTTGTTTGGTGTTAGGGTTTGATGGAGATCAGGTCGAATGACAGCGGGAACTGTCGTCATAACCGGAGGAATACTTGCAACGGTGATACTGCTGTGTATCATTGTAGTGCTCTGCTACTGCCGACTCCAGGTGAGCTGTGAAGGAAAGCGTAGCACTGCGGGCGGCTTTCTGCAGTTTCTTTTGCACTTGTTACATTCTTGGTGTCATTACAATGTACACAAACAGAATAAAATATGCATTTTGAAGATTTAAGATCAATGACAAGGCATAACATGGTACTGTGATTCTCTAATCACTCTTATTTGTGAACTAAATTCCGTTGCTCAAGAGCTTCAGTTAAAAACACACAAATGTCGCACAGAGTGTATTGCTAGAACTGCTTCATTACCAGGCCCCTGCTTTACATTTCCTGGCTTCCTGTTCTATAATGTGGTTGTATGTACAAAAATGCCTTTGTTTTTTTGGCATATCAAATGTCATCAGGGAAGTATGTAGGCTGAATACATTATTTGTAATTGTGTTCGTGATGGTGACAATGCAATCACTAATAAATTTAAATGAGGGCCTCTGTTTGTAACATAGTGTGCAGGTATGGACTGAATGGAACAGCGAATGTGGCATTTAAAAAACTGCTTACTGGCCCAGCCAAGTTATTTCTATAATATTGCCATCTTCAGCTTTGTTTTATATCATCTCTGCCCTTGCTAATCATGTTCATTTCTGGTTCATATTTTTCTCCCTCTGTTCACAGTATTACTGCTGTAAGAAGAATGGGTCTGATCCCGACTCCTCCTCCTGTTCTCAGGCTCAGTTGGCCTGTGACTCCTGCAGCCCTCAAAGGCTGGATGGGGCTGGCGTTACGCCCCTCTCTCTTTCAGCCCGCAGCTTCTGCCCAACATGCTCACCATACGGCTCGTCCTACTACATCCGTGCCACGGACGAGACGCGCAACGGAGCTGAGCGCATCGGCTACATGCCTGGTCAGCATGACAGCCCGTCTCTGTCCCTCACACTGCCCTCCACACACAGCACCTCGCTGAGTTCTCACACCCTGCCAGACTTCTACTCCAACACTCGTGCCATCAGCACGGACGTCTGACCTGTGGTGGGCAAGTTACAGGCATCCCTTTTTTCTGAGCCTGGATAGTGCACTGAGGAACTAGTGACCCAGGGAGACTGCACAGGCCTCTTATGGATACTGATGTTCATGACTACTACACTGCTGTCTACTTCCTGTTGGGTCTAAATTAATGCAAGTCTGATACACATACATGTTTGCTGTTGCTGAAGCCCCTGGGCACCATTCTTGTTTTTAGACCCACTTTAGACTGACTAACATCTTGTATAAAAATAAATTGAGTAGCTACTGCAAACAACTGTTCGTTCTCCACCTCTTTGAAAGGAAACAGCCTTCTAGAGAGACTAACAAACTAGCCTAGCCATGTATGGACCTTGATGTTCTAGCTAGCCTAGTTTGTTTGCTTTGCTTACACATGTTCCTCTTTTTGTGCGCTGATTTGATGAACAAGCGGACAGAGAACTCTCTCGACCAACGCTGACAAGGGCCCCAAAATCTACGTACAGTCGACCACAGATGCTCAGTGATGGCTGATTTGGTGTGTCAGAGCTCTTCCAAACCTCAGATTTGGGAGGAAGGTCACTGCTGCCCCAAGAACTCACTACCACTCTTTGCCCAGGATGGATCTCGTGAGATATCTAAGCGTGGACTTCCTGTCTTTACTGAATGAGGGCTATCCAACATGACATCTCATGCTGCTGTTGGAGTTTTTTATGTTTCCCATAATTGAAAACAATCAATTATTCATTTCACTATTAATAGCAGTTTTAATAGACAAAGTGGAAACAATCAAGGACATTACTTCCAGTGATTAACAGCAAAGGACTATATACCCAGAGCTTTCTCTATGCAAGCTTAATGTGCTCAAACATTGAGAAAAGCCAAACAGCCCCACTTTTCTCTATCTTTTAGCAAAATGCAAAACCATACTTAGAAACACAAATCCACAAGACCATGTCTTGGAGACTTTCTTCTGTAGTCGATACGACAAATGGTAACACAGGATGAACTAGTCAAAAAGAGTGACTCCATATTTAGCATCCATGAAATCATGTTGCCCTTTACTTCATCTTCTGCAGTTATTTTTTATCAGGTGGGATTCACAGAATTTGTTGATTTTGCAGTGTTCCCAAATGGCATAACCAACTATTTCTAAATCTGTTTATGTTTATATTAAATATGAAATACAGCGAAATGTTCACATCTATGATTTATGATAGAAGGGTTTTACCTCATGTATGTTAATTCCCAAGTTTAGTCCTAGAATTCTAAAGTTCCTGATTGTAGCTCCAATGTTTATTGACATTTAATGTATTTTTACATCATGAAATAACAAAATTGTAGCCAACCTTGGGAGAAATGTTATATGTGTATATAAATGATTGTGTCTCTCCAAAGAGGTTACAGTAGACTGACTCTGTCAGGGGAGGGGAACTTTAGCCGCTTGTGCTGATTTATTTTCTAATGTGTGGTCTGCATTTACTCAAACTTTTAGATTGCTGATATGTCAAGAATCAGGAGAGAAAAAGTAGGGAAAGGCTGTGCAATATAAACACGAATGGACTTCCAGGCACCCAGGTGTTCCTGTTTTGTCCTGAGCACTGATGCCTCTTAAAAAATACATTCTGAATCATAAATAATAAATCAGGAATCATAAATGCCTAATTTCCCCCAAACCTAAAATGATGTGTTGATTAATTCCAGTGAATGCATTTGAACGTTTTTGTTTGAAAACCAGACCAAGCGATGGTTAATCTGCCCAAAAAGCTAAATTTACTTATATGAAACTATGTTAAAAAGAAGTACCCTTGATTTCAATATTGTGTTATTGGTATGTGTTTGAGATCAAATACCACATGTTTATGCATGATACACGTAAAATGAAGATACACATGATATTATTTTGTGATCACTTTTGTTTCACATTCTAAAGTAATGTGTGTATTGGAGACAAGCACCCCATTGAAACTCTGGTTTACCACGTGGAGAGAAATATTTTAGTGTACTGTTTTTCAGCTTATAATATGAGTAATAGTTTGAAAGTGGATGGAAACAGCAAAGCAAAAAAAAAAAATAAAGATCATAATTGAAATGTTAATTGATTTTGGTGGCATCAACTGTATTTCTGACCTTGCAACCTGTGTCATGTGCAGTATCTTTTTACTGTCTGGCCAATTGCATTGTATAACCAGGTGTTAAAAACCTATGTGTCTGTTTACATGACTAAGAGATTGCACTGACTAATCTTTCCTGCTTGAATACGCACACATATTTGGACTGAGTGGCTAAATGTTCTACAGTAAGGTTGCATTTATTAGTGAAGTAGGCGAAACCAGGAATTAAAAATGCACTTAAGGCAGTTGGACTCAACACTAAAATATAATATATTTCACGCTCACCTTTAATGTTTCGCTCTTCCAAATATAACTTTAATTCAATGGAAAAATACCAAGTCATGTGTCTTGTTTCAAGAACACAAGGCTCACTGATATTTTTTGATAAAAGTTTCTTAACAAAGGCTGACCAAAACTTTATAATTACACAGCACATACATGATAATGAAAGATGGTAAATATTTAAATGATGAGTCAGCACAGTATATAACCTAAGGTGTGATTTGAACTCAAAATCCAGCAAACCTGACACAATAGCAACTGCACATTCATGTCCAGTTTTTTCTGCAAATTTTAGCAATTCATATGATGCTGCAAACAAGCTTCCTATACATCTTGTTCAAAATCTGGAACTTCAGGCGTTATAATAGTTATACAGTTATTGACAGTAATAACTGCTACAGTAATAAGGTCTAACAGTGATATTTAAATAGGAAGTGTCAAATAGTAATCCGACTAGGCCATGCAACCTCCATATATAAACCCTGGTGGTAGAATGGGTCATACCGAATCACTCAGTGACTTTAAACAAGCACTGTCATACAGTGCCACATTTGCCAGATAGTCAGTTGGTGAAATTTCTCGGTTCTCTAATTCTCGAAGCAACAAATCGACATCAAAAACTCACATAAAATGGAAGCACAGAGTTCTGAAGCCCTTGATGTGTACGAGTTTGTCTGTGCTCTGTTGTATCTCTCACTAGAAAGATTTAAATTGCCTCTGAGAGCAATATTAGCACGTAAACTGCATCGGAAGCTTCATGAACTGGGTTCCCATGGCTGAGCAGTTATACCCAGCCTATGTTAACTATGTGCAAAGCAAAGCGCTGCCAGCTAATTCTGAAGCAGTGGAAACTTGTACTTTGAAGGGATGAATTTGGGTTATAGATAATGGATAATGAAGGGTGATGTTAACAACAAGTATATGCTTCCAACTGTCCTGTTTTGCCCTTGTGTACATAAATGCCAAAAAATGAGGTTTAACAGGTTTGATGTGGCATGACAATGCCTGTTAGCACCACTGGCAGACGACTGCAAGACGCAGGACTACATGCATGCAGAACATAATGGTGACTGTCCTTAGCACCACATCAATATCTCCAAAGATTGCAATGATCTTGGAGTGGTTCAGAGTATGTGTGAAAAAGAAATTTAAGTGCCCTTAAAATAAACTGATTGACTGATTTATTTGTTAAGCCGCCTATCTTCCTGGGCCTTGGAGTGCGTAAAATTATACATTTTGAAATAAACGTTTACATTTATCAACTATATGTACATGTAATGTAATAATATACTGTGCTGTATAGAAAGTCATATAATGAAATAACCAGTGTATACAGGGGTGTTTGGTGCAATCTGTGCAGTTGTGTAAATGCACTACATATCAACTAGAGTAGCAGCTATTAGTATTAGATAATATACTACTAGCAAATAATAATGTGCCCTTTATGCTTGTGCACTAGTAGCTATGCTATGCTATTAATCAGCTAGCAACGTGAAATATGGATTTTTATTTCAGGCTTCTTTGGGTTTTTTTTTCTGCAGCAGCCCCCACAATACCCCACAGCTTGGTGTGTGTTGGAAATATCTACAGAAGCAAGAAAATAATTAGACTCATACTTGGTGAAAAACCTGTCAGCATTTATTAATCTGCACTCATTTATGCTCGCCTTGGCTTTAATGTGTTTTTATATGTGTAAATATAAGGACAGACACTCCAGCGTGCTCTAGCCAAGGGGGGTGTGACGACTTGCAGAAACGGTCCAATTAGCGCTCAGAACGACAGATCGGTGCTATCCAATGAAAACAGCTTTGTAACCAAAACGTCATTAACGTGGGCGTGGTTTATGTACAGGTTGAGGAAAAAAGCCACTCTGTCCTGCGGAAGTGTTTGATTCATCACTTTACTGAATCAGTTCTTTAGAAAAGCCTCTTTCATTGAATCGAATCTCCGATTGATGTTCAATTACTGTATGAAATTAAATGATCAGCAAGACTTGATGTCAACAGTAGTTAAAGCATGATGACAGTGAAAACACATGTTGGCTTGTGGGACACATAACACAGAAGCAGCCCAAAAAATGGGGTATTTTACAAAGTAGGATTCTAACTGGACAGTCTTCTGAACAGATTTCTCACTTAGCCAGATAACTTAAACTCAAGTTCAGGACTGTCTAATAGGAATGTTACTTAGCTCTTCAAGTGGAAAGGCTAAACTGAGAAATCTTCGTATGATATCCCCACAGGTCGATTTAGCGGAGACTCCTCGGTTCAATAGAATTAATGAAATGAGCCAATTTAAAGGAACCGATTCGTTCACGAGTCACTATATCGCTAGACGGAGCAACGGAGCTCTAAGTGTTTTCTAACGGGGTAAAACGCCAGCTGCCCCCGCTGACAGTCACTCCAACCCCGGGCAACACAAACTCCAAAGGCAAGTAAGTTGCGTTCATTTCGCCGCGCTCAAAAATTAAAAACATGCCGTTTGACATCTCTCGGACGCGACGCTTAGGTTTCGTTAGACACTTGTGTACGTCAGTCTAATAATTGCCATATTTGGTGAGCACTGTTTTTATCAGTAAATCTCAATAATAGTTTATCAGTTAGTTGCTAGCTTCAGACTGTTAGCGGCGAGCTCGTTAGCCTGCTAACTGAGCTGCCCGTTTTCTTAGCTGCGGTTGCTAACAAATTAGCTGGTTAGCTTAGCTTTGACAGGGAGATTAGCTAAGCTAAGCTACTTCTTCCACGGCAGCATTTTTATATGTGACAGTGTTCAACAAGGACAGCGGTTTGTAAAGTGTTGTATCAAATGTCATAATATGATGTAGCAGTGCTGTCAAGTCTCAGATTTTTGCACCTTTTATTTGAGGTCAGGTTTCCTGTGTTACTTTACCTTTTTACTTTAGCATATCACCCAGCAAGCTACAGTGGCAGAAGCAACTACCAATTTCACGGTTTCCCCAGTTGGTGTGAGTTGTCCGGTGCTGCTATTTTAAATGTGCTTTTGTTTCTAGGTGGTGGTATTATTGAAGCATGGCATTGTAAACCAAGCAGACATTATTCAAGTGAAGAGCAATCTTCCAGCTAGAGTCAGTCAGAAACATGAGCTGTGTCATACAGGAGAATGAATGCATTGACACAGAAATACCTATAAAAGACAAGGAAGCTCTGTTTGGTGCCACCCTGAAAACTTGTTAAGCAAGTCTGTTTATTGTTTATGTAGAGAATCGGTGAGGCTTATACCTAAGAAGGGCTCAATAATTGTATGTTTACATTGTCACATAGGACCACCCCGAAGCAGCACATTCACAAACGTGCAGGCAGTAAAGAAACTGTACATGAAACAGTGAAGATATATAGTCATGCCCTTTAACCTGTTTTTGGCATATTTGTAACTCTGATCAAAGCTGCTGTTTTGCATGTGCTGTTACAGATAGTGGCGAGCTTTGACTTTGGTCACAACTTTGTCTGGCAGCCACAAAAGCCTGTATTAAAAGGCTGATGTGTCACGGTGCCTTTTTGGGACTTATGTGGAAACGCTGGCGAGTTGTTCTTTGCCCTGTCAAAGTGCTGAATGATGTAATGGGCTAAGTTTTCTGCCCATAGTTTCATCACTGCCATTTGGCCGAGGGATCAGTCAGGAGGTTAAACTCCAGGTTTTTGAGACCAGCTTGCAGTAACTGCTCCTCACTGTGTTTCAGTGAACACGTCGACTGCTTTCTGGAATTCAGCATGGTTGATGGAAAGCTATTTATGTTTGTTAAGGTACAATTGATTTCTGGGAAACTGCACCATTGCTCGGGTTTTTGCTGAGGGTGTGCTCAGTAGAGAAAAATGCATGTGGTCTGATCTCTGCAGAGCCAGTTCCTCCTTAACTGGCCTATTGTGGCTGTAGCACACCCATGTAAAGTTAATGGCAGTAGCTTTGTATGGAGACAGTCTATGTACTCCTCCCAATCACAGCTCAGTGTTTCATTCACCAGTGTTGGGTGAAAAGTTTTTGGGCATTTCAGCCAAACCCTTTAAGAATGGAACGTATGACTGTCTCGATTACTGGAGAAAAAAAAAATCAATTCAAAGTAGAGTTGCACCAGTACTGCCACTTACAGTGTTGTGCACTTCACACAAGGAGACATTCTTACTGACTACAGGGATTTCAGTCCATCAGATTTAACTGATATTTTAAAGACAAATAATGACAAAGATCAGATAATGTAGTAGATCAACAGGAGCTCAGCTAAAAAAAGTTTATGAAGCATTTCTTTTAGCCTAATTTCAAATACAGCTGGGTGTCCATGTATGAATTGCTCATTAAAAATATTTTCTTATTTCCCATTTAATTAAACCCTTATAATAAAAGCACAGTTTCTAGTACATTTAATTGTAGAATCTTTTCTTTAATGTTTTGGTTGTAAAGTATAAAGAATATAAACCAAAACAATAAAAGGATCTATATGCACTGATTAGCCATAGGAAGAAAACCACCTCTCTGTGTTTACACTCATTATTAAGTTTACTAGTTACCTTTTTTATATTGGTCAGGACCCCCACCAGACCACCATACAGCTCATATTATGTGGGTGATGGATTTTTCTCAGCACAGATGTGGTGGTGGTGTGTTAGTGTGTATTGTGTTGATGTGAGTTGATCAGACACAGCAGTGCTGTGGAGTTTTTAAACACCTCAGAGTCGCTGCTAGACTAAAAATAGTTCATCTAGCTAAACCGTCCTGTGGGCAGCGTCCTGTGGGCAGCGTCCTGTGGGCAGCGTCCTGTGGGCAGCGTCCTGTGGGCAGCGTCCTTAGGGGAAGCGTCCTGTGACTGTTAATTAAGGGCTTGAGGATGACCAACATAATCTGAGCAGTAACAGATGAGCTGCTCTCTCTGACTTTACATCTGCAAGGTGAGCCAGAAAAGTAGTGTAGAAGGTGAATGGAGACAGTGTTTACAAGCTCCAGCAGCACTGATGTGACTGATACACTTGTGCAACACATTAACACCCCACCACCACATAACTGTTATTGCACCAATCTTTACATTACCCAATTGCTAATACGGTCAGAATTGTTTTTTTTTTTGTTTTGTTTTGTTTGGAGGCGCATGCCTGCACCTTTCCATTGTGTTTACTTCTGCCAGAATGAAAAATCTGTTTTTTATAGATGTGCCAGCCCAAGAAATTGCCAATTCAGGGGCAGATGACAGCTATAGTCAGGTACAAGGTGCATGGCAACCTCTGGATTGGTTTTACTTTTGTTTCTGCCTCATACGCTTTTGAGGACACACAAGTTAACGACACGTTCTTTGTGTGCTGTGTGAAGCTGTGTTGCCCAAACGCTGCTGAAACCTGGCAGTTTCAGTCTATTAATTTCGTAGACTAATTTGGAAATCTGTCTGTAGGCTTCTTAGGGCACTGAGTTGTTCAGGTTGAGCTAATCCTTCATCATTTGCCCTGGGCTTTAGTGAAGTCTTCTTGTTGTGTTACTGAACCTAGTTAAATGCAGGAGAGGATGCACAGATTAGTTACAACAGAAAAAGAGGAAACTCAATATTACCCCACAGATAACAGCATCTGTGTGTGTGTGTGTGTGTGTGTGTGTGTGTGTGTGTGTGTGTGTGTGTGTGTGTGTGTGTTTGGCTGACATGCAGGGCTTAATTAGAGACTGGACGCAAGGTTCAAAATAAATGACCACTCCCCTCCCCCTGTTTGGATTGATCTCATTGTGTGAGGTTTATAAATATGAAAACAGTAATATCTGTGGAAATACAAAGAGGTTATACTTTATTCTGTGTATAGGAATATTTAGGGTGTAGGATTACAGAGATAAAACAAAAAACTTGTTCTAAACAAAAGAAAATGTTAGGATAGCTAGTTAGCTACTGTTCATACTGCTCATTTCAGCCCCGCCATCTGAGGATTTAACAATATAATATATTTGATCACAGTGTATTATTTGGTGTCTCCAATTTAATAAATATCACATTACATCGTAATTTGCTTTAAACTGACCATAATGTGGATATTGTCAGTACTTAAAGAACATTGATTAACCACACTTCAGAAGTGTGTAATCAAGCCTGTTAATTGAGTGTAGTACAGCTCTGTGAAAGATTAAGCACTGTATTAATCATTTTTGATAGTATCATACTATCAAAATTTATATATATATATATAGTTTTCATAACCTATGCTTAAAACTGGAGATGCTAATGTTTGTTTATTTATTTATTTATTTATTTATTTATTTATTTTTAATGTATATTTGTTTTGGCTGATGATGACCACTATTAAACAACCAACCTAAAGTCACAAAACCTATGAAAACATCAGCCATTGCATAGCCTTTTAATGCTTCCAGCTTACATTTACCTGATTTATTAGCCCAAGTTAACAAACTTATAAGAAGCAACATAAGAGTTAGATACTGTGTATCACATTAAGTTAAATTTTTATTACATTTATTATAACCCAGTCCATTCGCCTAAAAAGCTTTACAGTTTGACCATTGCTAACATGGAACATACAATTAACAAATAATAATAGCACTTTGTCCTGATGATGAAGTGAGCTGTCTAACACAGAGGAATGCTTTGTTAACATTCAGCTTTATCTTCAGCCATTTTCAATGGTAGTAATTGAGTGAGTGTGATTAGAGCACATGACAGCGTGTCTCAGCAGGGAATATTAGGCCTATCGGGCTAAAACACTCTGTGTCTGTGGGGCTTTTTGCAAATGACCTGCTGATGTCAGACCCAAGAAACTGCTGCATTTACACAGTAATGATGACTACCAGTTTTAGGTGAAGCTACACATTTCACATCATCCTCGAGTCACTGTCTCAGGGTTAGTATTATGTTTATATTTATTGGTATAACAGTTTATATATTTAACTTAAATAGATAATAACAATATTTTTTCAAAATTTCAATGTAATTCAATGATTGAGATATCTATCTATCTATCTATCTATCTATCTATCTATCTATCTATCTATTTATCTATCTATCTATCTATTATTTATTTTTTTATGATTATTATTATTTTTATTATTATTATTAGTTGTAGTAGTAGTAGTAGTCGTTTTATCAAATACAAATAATGGTGACATTGGAAAACTTTGTTCTATTACAGCCTTTTAAGAATCCACATTCACACAGTGCAAGTTAATGTGGTCCTTTCTGCTTTACTCAAAGCAATTATTAATTTTAATTTTCCATGACTTAATATTCTGGTACTGGTAAACCAATATTCTGGTTTGTATTTGCAATTGCATATTGATACTTGGTGTACATGAATCTGTCTATACATATCCCCCTCTCCACCGCTAGTAATAGTGCTCTGCAACCTTCATCTTCATCTAGAAGAGTAAATTTGCTAAACTGTTGTTGTTCAGCTACAAATGTTGGTAGAAATAGAGGGCTTCTCTCAGTGATTCATTTTCACTTGTAGTATCAGACGTTTGGACCTCACTGTGTGTTATTTTAAAATCATTCTAAAATAGTGTCTCAGTTATACAGAAATTGTGGCACACTGTTATATAAACAAATTCACTATGCAGTTTTCAGCTACTGAATGCAACTTGTCCGAACTAAATATGAAGTTGAATCTGTTTATTCACTCTTAGTAACTGAGCCTTACATGCTGACACAGCATCTTGCATAGGATTACTCAGCCTTGTTGTATTTTCCTTAGCTGATGTTAATGAAAAAGGGGAGACCACGTTCCAAACTGGTTTCTAATGTTGGTTTGTTTGAAACGCTTGTTCAGTGTGTCTGGTTACCCGGTCTGGTTACCTTGTTCTGACACACAGGGCTCGTAGTTTGAATTTCCCTCCCAGGTGCATTGTGATGCACAACAGCTTTAAGAGATCAGCAGCAGACACTATGTGTAATTAAACTGCACTTCTCAAGCTATCATTTTTCTGATGACACCTCTTGTGCTCTTGTGTGGGAATTTCTGAACAATTTTAGCAAGCATAAGTGGCAAGCTATGATGTCATAAAACTCCTGGTTTCTGTCTGTATATACGCCTGTCTGGTCTGCTTTACAGAAAGTGAGCGTGATTGTTAAGTGATATTATAATTGTGGTTATTGCAGCTGATGGCTCCTAGCAACGATCGTGTGTAGTCACAGCTTGCTTTGTGGCAGTGACTGTTATTTGACAGAAATGGCAAATGAAATTAATAAAGCTGTGCACAGCTGTGCATAAATGAAACTTGTTAATTGCAACCATTCAAGACTAAGAACTGCTAATTTTATTTGGATTTAACGCCACTGTAGTACCGTTCAAAAGTTCAAAAAGAAATCATGTCTAATAATAATAATAATCAGTGACATTGTAATCATAGCAAGTTCTCTTACTAATTATTTTTTTAACCATTTCCATATGAGGAATTTTGAATGTCAATTTTTATTGAAATTTTTTTATTTTTATTTAACTTCTTTCTTGATGTCATAACTTTCTCAGATGTTTTTCAGAATCATATATAGCTTTGTTATCATTCTGGACATATCTGACATTATTATATATGGCTTGTTAATGTTTGAAAGCTATAAATTTACACAGGACTAGCATATTAAGTGATTTTGTTACATTTGCCAGATTGTTTTTGGTATTATTGAAAGCATTTCTGCCAAAGTTTTAAACAGATATCACAGCCAGTTGCAGTTTTATTTAGCCTTATATTTGTATATATTGTACAGCAGGTGGGCGTGGAGGGCAGACAGTCCCTGGCTATCATGGACGACCGCTCGTCTCTGGGCAAAGTGAGCGGCTCCACTGAATCCGTGTCCACAGTCACCAGTGAGGAGTTTGTGCTGGTGCAGCCTGGAGCTGAAGGCTCTCCGTCTAGCTCTGAAGGCCGGCCAAGACTCAAGGTCATTCCACAGTCCATGCTTGCTGAATGCTTGCTCACTTGTAATTTGTTTATTTGCGAGATTAAGCTTTTGCAAAAAAAACACTGCTAATGCAAAATAGAGGTCTAACCAATCACAATCTTTTGTGCTGTGTGATATGTGCATCCTAACCAATCCTAGTGTTTCTGTGGGTGTTAGAGGAATAAAGGTATTTGTATAATCCAATAAATGTATTTTTTTTGTGCAAGTAACGCAGACAATGCAGGCCAAAATGTGTATTGTAATGACCTATTAACTCTAATACTTAAAAAGGTTTCTTTCAGAACAATATAGAAAGATTAATTAGTAAACCTTTGGAAAGTCGTGGTGTACTTGGATTACATTTACACATACAGTTAACAAATACAGGCCTCTATTTGGTGAACATAGCCAATACCATTCAAATATGTAAGAGAAACCAGTTAACATGCCATATGTATGGCAAAAATAACACTCTATTTGGCCTGTTTATCCTGTTGCTGTTGTTGTTGTTGTGTTTTTTTTTTTTTTTCTTTCCACAATAAAAAGCATGTTTCTATATGCTTTGATGTTATACACTGACATACTGGACATTATCAGAGTTCAAACAATCATTATAGTGGGTGCCAGACGGATGAGACATTTAGTTTCTGAGGTTGTGCAGGCATTTAACATTCCTTGATTGAGGGTCACTTGTGTATTGGGAGCAAGTTGTAGAATACATTACCATCGACAACAGACAACACAGATGTCATATGTTATAATTGTGACCTGACTAGAATTGTCTATACAAACAGACAAGGCACATTGAAAGAAATCGCATCCCCATTCAATGCAGTAAATCACATGTGGATATCCTCCAAGTTACTGCGGTATTCTTCAACTTCCATGTGATATGGGAGCAGAAGACCCACCAGAGTGCCTCTGTTAACAATACAGTACCAGACAAAGCACCTCACCTGGGGTTGTGAAGTTGCTAACTGGACCATAGAGGACTGACAACACTGGGTCTGATTGGGTCACGTTTGCAGTTGTTTTCGGATGATGGTAGGGCTGTGTGTAGCACAAACCCCATGAAGCCATGGACCCCAGTTGTCGACAAGGCACTGTGCAGCCTGGTGATGGTTCCATACTGATGTGAGCTGTGTTCTCATGGCATTGGTTGGGTCCACTGGTCCACCTAAACACGTCATTGACCAGTGCCTGCTGCGTTTTACTACTTGGTGACCATTTGCAGCTCTTATTAGACTTCATGTATCCAATGATGGAATATTCGTGGAGGATAATGCACTGTGCAATCGGGCCCAAGTTGTCCAGAACTGGTTTGAGGAACATTCTGTAGAGATTAATGATCTGTCCTGCACATTTGCCCAGCATGAGCCATTTTGAGATATGTATACTAGGCCTATCATACCTTGTTGGAGCTCAGATCATTTATGTCAAGGCGAAATTAATTATCAGATCTCAACAAGGCAAAACTATAAGCCATAAGTTCCTAAGCCATCACTTTATAATTAATTTACATGCTGTATCCCATTACTTTTGGTATGACTTTTAGTAGTAGCATACAGTAGATATGTACGCTGTTTAGGGCCTATGCTGTTTCTAAGTTTTGACTGTCAGGCTTTCCTTCAAAAGTGTTGAACCAGCACTGAAACTTGGAACACAGCCAGTTCCTTTACCTGCATCACTGCATCCACACGACCAGGGGAAATTTTTTGACTTAGCAAGCCGTTTAAAGGTCTGTCTTGTGCTCAGATGTCCTGGAATGGAAGTGAGCAACTGGAGAGGGCAATGGAGGAGGTGCTGGAGGATGAGCTGGGAAGAGAAGACAGGAGAGGTACACCAGAGGAGTCTAGAGAAAGCTTACAAGATTCAGGAGCACCTGCAGCACCCAGACTTCAGAAAAGACCACCTAGCCTGGTGCTCAATACAACCCCTAATGGTACGTTTGCACACAGCCTTTAAAGGAGGAAGTGATGAAATCAAGATTTTTATTATGAACTTTATTCATTCAGTCTAGGGCTGCACCAAACATTTATTGCTAGAATCGCATTTCTTGTGAATCTACTGATTATGATATTATGCCTTCGGCTTTTTACTCTTATGCTGTCCTTTTTAGAGTGGCGCCAATATTCAATATATGTGAAACAGTTTCCGATTGTATGGTAAAATTGAACAGTCGAGTTATACTGCCTCCTAGATTTCCTATATTGCAATGTAATCAATCCAAAATGTAAATTTTAGTTAAGTAGGAATTATTAAAAGTAATACAAGCTAAATTTGAGAACTCTCCTGTAGAAGTCCATGTGTGCTGGACATTTGCCCATGCCATGCAATAAATGGCAGTGAGAAGATTTGGCTGTGCTGCAAATTTGAGTTCTTATGCTAGAGGAAGTGTCAGAAAATGCTTGCTAGCTCTCTTCCTATTGTTACTAGTTCCTGTTGTTGCTTTTGAAAGTGTGGAATGATTAAAGGTTATACTCACTTCCTGTGTCCCCTGATGGAGCTTCCTCTTAGAAGCAATGCTGAAAGGAATGCCTATAATGCCTACAATAACCTGGTGGCATTTTTAGGGAGTAGTCTCAGTTGCCTTATACAATTTTCATGTAAACCAGTAACTAGGCATTTAGTCACTTTATGAAATTGCATTTAGAAAACCACTGTTAAAAAAAAAAAAAAACCTGACGGCTCAGGATGTGTTGTGTTTCTTTTTCAGAAGCCACATCTGGGACAATGGATAGTCCAGTCATTCCAGAGGAGGATAGTGTGCAGTTCAGTAAACTGTCCTACCTGGGCTGCACCTGGGTGAAAGCCCCACGCAGTGAGGCTGAGGCCCAGAAGGCCATGGCCACACTGCGGGCTGAAAGTCCCAGCCCCATCCCTGTGACTCTTCATGTACCAAATGGCCCAGATGGCTGCGTTAGGTCAGACAAACAATGATGCATCCTTTTATTTTTTATTTTTTTACTTACTCTTCCATTCCTGAACTGTAGGTATAAATGAGCTATTCAGCTAGCACTGGTAAATTCATCAGCCCACACAGAGTTGACAGTGTATTACTGTTTTATTCGTTACGTAGCAGTTGATAGCCAGTGTTTTTCTGGGAATGAGTGCAGTGAGTGATTTGCAGGCTGTTGTCATATGTCAGATGAGGTCAGCACTAACCATGCTGGAAATTGGTGGGGCAGAATGTGGTTTCCCTATGTCTTCTGTTGCCAAATATGTTTGTGCGTGGTAAGATGTTAACACAGATGTTATGTGGTTGGTCACATTCAAATTTAACGGTATGTAAATACCATGAAACAAACTTAAATTAGACGTTGCAGGATTTTTTCCTTAAAAAAAACCCAGACACATCTCTGAATAACTTGAGGTTAGCAGTAGCTAGTGCAGCAGATGTTTTGCGTGGCATTTGTTCAGAAGTTTTGAATCGCAGTTAAATTTTGAATTGTCTTTTTTTTTAATAATATAAAACAAATTTTGCAGAAGATACATGGAATGACTGTAATAGGATCCTGATATTCTGTTGTTTTTAAACAGTTTGTAAGACACTGTGAACATTAAGAGATTTTCAAAGAAAAGATCTGTAGATGGTTTATAAGAAATAAATGAATAATTGAGAAATAACTTAAAATTATTATATTAAATATTTTTTATTTAAACAAGATGACCACCTAAGTCCTTGTTGCCATTTTTTGGACTGTAAATAATATTTATGCTTTTTATTTAATAACCTTAATTTATTTAGTCAGTTCCCAGAATATCTTTCCACTGTATAACGTTTCAGTGTTTACCGTATACATAAGCATTGAATAACATTTATTATGTGACTAGGCAGTGTAGACTGCAGTGTATACATTGAGGTTCTCTGTTTGTAAATTGCAAAAAAATGTTTTTGTGTGTTATTGCAGGGTTGTTGACCAGGCCTCTGGCACAGAGATTGCCTCCTTTCCCATATATAAAGTGCTGTTCTGTGCCCGAGGAAAGGAGGGTTCATTAGAAAGTGACTGCTTCTCCTTCACTGAAAGCTACCGCAGCTCGGAGGACTTCCAGATTCATGTCTTCTCCTGTCATATCAAAGAGGCTGTGAGTGGCCCTCTTTGTCTGTTATTTGAGTCACTGTGTGTGTGCTTAATCCTGAAGAGCTGTATTGTTGTGGTTCAAAATTTTGATTGACGTATTGATTTTAACACCAGATTTAGAGCTATTTCAAATTTGTCAAAGAGGAGCACAGAGATTAAAGCAATGCATGTCTCAAGAGCCTCAGAATAACAGAGAGTGTGCTGATCATAAGCTGTGTTTATTCCGTTCTGTACAGGTGAGTCGAATTCTCTACAGCTTCTCCACAGCATTTAAGCGTTCATCCAAAGCTGCTACAGACGGCCGTGAGCTGTCCCTGCCTCAGTCACCTGACAGCGACATCTTCACTTTTACTGTGTCCTTGGAGGTGCGGGAAGATGATGGCAAAGGCAATTTCAGGTCAGAAGTGGTCTTATGGTAGACTAGAGGATCATACATGTAAACTTACGGCCTTTTGGCAAAATCTGTTGTTTTGAGTGAAGGAAATTCCATTCACATTAATTGTGTAGATTTAAAGATTTTAATTTTAGGATGGGTGAAAGACTGGTGCCAGCAGTGAATTCTAAGAGAGGATTCCTTCTTTGCATTAAGCACATCTGTTCACGGATACTAAGCCAACCCACAGAAACAAACATTTCCAGGCCAGATCATGTCTCCAAAATATGAAAATATTTTGTAAATTTGACTTAATTTTTTTATATTTTGGGTTTAGCTGTGGTTAAGAGTTTATTGTTTTATTGTTTGTCATATTATTAGTGTCAGTTGTTATTGTTTGCTAGCATGACAGTCAGTTACCCTATGGTTTCTCTTTGAAACTGACTGACTTGTAACGTCTTTTGATTATACTGCTATGAGAGTGACCATCTGGCTATCATCATGATCCATGCGTTCTGTTTGGAACCTGTATGCTTTTTATTAGGATACAATAATCCCGACTTGTGTTGCAAATTTTCTGATATTGTATAACATGTTGCCACCCATTTACAGCTGTCTCTGAAGCATTTATAGCTCCTTTCACTTCAACCTTTTTCAAAATTCCCCAGCTCTTACTAAACCTGTTCAAAAGTATAACCAGTTTTGATTACTCTGGTTACTTTTATTTTAACTGTATATATTTTTGATTTATATAAAAATAATATATAAATATATAATTATATGTCTTGGACTTTTTTCTCTCCTGCAGCCCTGTTCCTAAAGATAGAGACAAATACTACTTTAAGCTGCGTCAAGGTGTGCAGAAGAAAGTGGTGGTTGCGGTGCAACAGATCTCAAACAAGGAACTGGGTATAGAGAGGTAAGACATCAGTACAATAACTTAGTTCTTTTTTTTTTGTTTTTTTTTTTTTTGTTTTTTGTTTTTTTTTTTGGACACAGCTGCAGCTCTTGTTGGAGCTTCCACTTTGCATATTGCTTAGGTTTAAGTTAAGTATGCCCAAGTTAACTTCATTACACATTAACTGCTTGTGGAGGTTGTATGCCGTACACGGATGTGCCAGTACCACGTTTGCGATGTTTGCACCTTTTCTCTTTCTGAGAAAGTACCTCCTAATGCCGACTACAGAAAAATGGCCTGTTTCATGCATCTGGCTTTTTTGACTAAAGTGTACACTCTCCACAGTCCCAACGAGGATTTATTTGATGTTTTCCTCCCTATGATGTGTAGGTGTGCCCGTATTTAATAATATAGTATCCCACGATATTGAGCATGCAATACATTGTAACCCTGGACAAAAACATGTTGCCCATTAAGATGGGTGAAAAGCAGGGTGCCAGACATGAATAGCTGTGTCCCACCGTACCAAATCTATCAACAAAACATGTAGTATTTTGTTTTTTAAGGCCCAACACATTGTTGTTGTTCCTTAATAATCAAAGTATCAAAAATTGTAAAAAAAAATAAAGCATGGGATATTTCAGTAAATGTATTAATAATTTTGTCACCTAATCTAAAGAATGCCCCAGCTGTGCAGTTTCATACTCAAAATATTATTTCATAATTAAGTGTACTTTGTGTCTTTAACTAGAGATGAGAGAACTTCCCAAATGTAAGGTTAAGTTTGAAAAGGATATGCATAAAACTTCTTGGCTGTGTATTTTGGGTTTTTATTTGGTAAATGCTTCAATTTAAAGCCGGACCGGGGGTAATTGCTTTTGCCCGAAGGTTTGTTAACAATTTTAAACTGGTAAAACAAAATCACATTCTTATGTTGAGTTTGTTTAGTGTTGTATGAATTTTTATGCTTAAAAAAAAAAGAGTTCTGTATATTTAGATAACCAAGCTCATACCATCTGTGTTCTTTATCTGTGTTCTGGCACATACCTCTTCTTAAGTGAACAAACACATACATGGATCTCTGCTGATATGTTACGTGAAATGCCGTTTAAAGCCACATGATGGCGCTTTAGTTACAGCGGTAGACTTTCTCTCTACTTTCTGTCTTGCAGTGCAAATTTAGTACAGATTAATAGAATTAAACTCTTTATTATGTAATAAAAATTAGATTTAGCAGCTGAACTCCTTAACCTTTTTACTGACCCTTTTACTGCAGGTGTTTTGGCATGTTGCTCAGTCCTGGCCAGAAGGTTCGTAACAGTGACATGCACCTATTAGACATGGTGAGTCACCTACTTGAATTCTTTCATCATCTCTTCTTTTCAAGCATATTAATTCAGTTGTGCTCTGTTGGTGTCTTACTTACTGTTGACTAAACAGCTTATGTGTTTCTTAGCACTTCTGTTCTCCTGTAATTAACTGCTGTGTGTGGTTTACCTTATGAGCGATTGTATACTGGCTGCCTTTTATTTTTCATGATGCAGCGCTGTTTTAAATGTGCCTGCTATTTATAGGCTCCTGACATGGAAATCAAGTATTTTTATTATTCATTAAGAACATATTTTTACATAGTGCCTCAAGCAACTTCATCACAGGACACCAGCACATTCAGAACTAAAACAATTAGCAGTGTAGTCAAATGAACTAGGGTTGTATTCTTCGGGATTACTGAGAGAAGAAAAATGCAGCAGTTTTCTTCTATAAATCAAAATGAAAGGATGAAATTACCAACCTGTATCTCTGTAACACTTTAGGCTTTGCTGCTTTTTAGTATGAAACCTATTTGGTTGTGCTGTAAGAGCCATAGTTATGAAACATATTTCTTGATTATAGGCTAGATTACATGCAAGACAGAACTACTCATGAAATTGTCTGTGGGAAAAAAAACGCAACTTGGATAAATGTTCCTCATTCATGTCATTTGTTCATTAGAAACCATTTTAGCATGATGTTGCTTTTGCAGCCATTTCACAACTTCAAAAGGTTTAAGACGGCGATCACAGCTGGTAGGTCTGTCACAGATGGTGGTTTGATGGCAATAATTTGAGCTGATTGCGATGATTTTACTTTGACTGCAATTATTTTCCACGGTTGTCAGCTTTTACAGTCATATGTTTACATCACAACAAACAAGTGGGCACATTTTCAACTGTTGAGTTGAAGGAAATGCAAGCAAATGAAAGCAAAGACAAATGCATTTACCTGCCATGTCCTTAATTTTCTTCGGTCTAGAGCTAATATACCTTTAGAGGGCTGCAGTGAGTAAAGTTTTTATTTGAGCCCTGTGTCTATGTTCTGTTGGAAACTACTAAGTATTAAATGAAGTAGCCAGTTTGGCTACTTTTAGACTAATAATTTTAATGTATAATGATTAAATTGTTTAGCTCAATTATTTATATGGAAATTGCCATGATCATGACCAGTCTAATACCAGGCATCGGTATAATGCTGATATCTGTAGCGTGATGTTATTTGCTCTCTGTTTCATCCTGTTGGGTAGTAGAATGTTTAAGTTGTTAGAATATGATGGCTTACTATTAGACTTTTAGAAGTGTAAATATTTTAAAGCTCATCACTTCGATTTAAAATGGCTCCTTTAAAACTTAGCAGTTTTCAAAGAACATTTGCCAGCATAAAGTGAGTCTAGTTGTCCGTATTAGGATCATGAATGCTGCACTAATTGTTTTTTTTGTCATTGTTAAATTTGCCATGGTTTGTTCCAAACATCTTACTGGTGACTATGATTATTACTGTATGTAGGAGTCCATGGGGAAAAGTGCAGATGGTAAGGCTTATGTGATCACTGGAACATGGAATCCAAACACACCTGCATTTCAAGCCCTTAATGAGGACACACCAAAAGGTGAGGCTCTGCATGATATTCATTTGATTGCAACTTGTGCAGGAAATGTTATGTTGCTATTGCTTGACCTGAAAGAAATTTAGCATTACATTGTTTTAGTGTGTCTGTGTTCAGTAAAGTGGCATGTATGCACTTATTTTACAGTTTCTATGGGTTTGGCTTGTTAGGTATATATTTGTTGGTGACTGGCAAACAGAATATAGAGCAATCACATGCCACAGCAGGAATACATCATAGAGTTTGTCTGGATATTTTGGTGATATTTTTGCTCAAATTAGACAGGTTAAGACTTATAGCCTTACTGATTGAATGAAGCATAAATGGTAGGTTTTCAAAGCAACTACATCTGAAAGAGAATGGTAAAAATGTCTCATATTTTACTCTATTAAAGGTGGCCTGTCACCATTATTGAGTCGGCGGTATTTCTTTAATTTGAGACCAAGATGAGATAGATGACCTCTGCTCTCACAGTGGAGTACTGCATGATTTAAATGATTTTAGTTCCTGTGTAAATTGATTTTTTTTTTTTCGTTGTTTACTTGAGAATATCAGGAAGCTGCAATGCCTATTTTGTATGGGAAAGCAATATTCTTTACTAGCCCAAGATTAAGACGAACACTGCACAGCAATGCTGTAATATTTTGTATGTTCAGTACTGATCAGTTCCAGTTTTGGCCTCTCCTGTAAAATTGCTATTTTGGAGATTTTAGTTTTTGTTTGGACAGCGACGATTTTTATTTTCTTCGTAATTGCCAATTGCCACTTGTGTCAGTCTAAAACAGAAATGTTAATAATGCATCGTAGCTATAATTAGCTAAAATAAATCAAATTATATTAAGCCCTACTAAGCCAAAGGATGAGCACCTTATTGTGATTGCGTTACCAAGTATGTGTTGGCCTCTAAACTAACTGCTCTAGTGTAAAAGATGTTTATCAATAAGCAATCATCTGTCGATGCCCTGCTTAGTTTTAGTGTTAACTCATTAATAGCAGACTGTGTAAAGCCAGTTGCCTTGGCTGTTTTTGCATATGACCTGTTTTGAGATGTACGTCTTTAAAATGGTGCCGCTCAGATATGCATATTATGTACCATATTTGAGTTATCAGCTGTAAGCCTCCACTTCCTTCTGACTATCCATTTATTTACTTTACAAATGACATATTTAACAAATATTGGAATTAGTCAGAGGGCTCATCCCTTCTGCCCACGTTTTATGCATGTCTTTTTCCACTGAACTTTTAATTCTCCTATCCTATAAGAAAGGTAAGGTATAGGTAACTGCATTCTTATATAGATAATTTTATCCACTTAAAATAAACTCTAGATGTAAAATTCAGTGCGTTTCTTAAAGGGCCATAACATTTCCTCCTGTGGAGTCCGGTATAATCTACAGTGTCAGTCAGAGTAATGAGGGTGCATATTATATGAGTTGAGGATTTGCTTTTGGATTAGACTCTGGAGAGTGCCTGTATGTCTGTGACCTTCAGCTGTGCTGCCTTCGTTAATCATGCACTTGTCATGGTTACCGCATGACTGTTTTAGGGTCTCATACAGCATGTTTTTGAGCTTTCATTAGTTCATTTGATTACTTTCATTAGGTGTTCATTTTTGGAAATAGTTTTTGCATGTTGTTGATGGTCAGCTAAACAATACTGTTAAGGTTTCTATAGAAATTTGTAGTTGGTCAAAAGGAATATTCATAAGGCTGATATAGATAGATACATACATACATACATACATGTCACTATATCTTTGTGAATTCCTGCACACTGACTGAATATTCTACCTAAAACTATATAACTTTGCTATCATGTCTAATGATAATACAGGAAACATGATACAAGACAGATCTTCATATTTGTCCTTTTCATTTTCTTTAGACAAGCAGGTGTATCTCACGGTGGCTGTGGACCTGGTGGTGACAGAAGTTGTAGAGCCGGTTCGGTTCCTGCTGGAGGCGCTGGCCAGGGTGTATCCAGCCAATGAAAGGTTCTGGTACTTCAGCCGAAAGACTTTCTCAGAAACATTCTACCTCCAGCTTAAACAGGTACATTATTACTCTATCTGCCATCCTTTTAAAAACATCCCTACCCACACTTTACTGATCTGACAGTACGCAGTATGCAGAAATGAAAGACCACATCATTTAGCACAATGTATTAATTTCTCAGGAGAGGTGTAAGCAAATTGGAAGATAAAAAAAATATAATCCACTTACAAGAGGAAGGAGAAAGTCAAATTAAAAGAAGTTTTGAAAACTGGAGTTAAAAACAAGATAGAAAGAAACAGAGCAGTGGTTTTCAGCTCCAGTCCTAGGGGCCCCAGTGCCCCGGACAGGTATTCCCTGACCATGCATTTTTATGGTTATTGAGATATGTGATTAACACATTGCTAAGAGATGAAATATGACATTTCTGAGATTTCTTTAAAAGTTTTCTAAAGAGAATAGAAATAGTAAGAAAAATAGTGAATACAGTAAATACTACAAAAATAGGTTTAGCTGTTGAGGCATCTGTGGGGGCATTTTCTGGTAAATATTTGCTTTCACCTGATAATAAAAAGTGAATAACTTGTACATTTTAACCAGAAATAAAATGAAATGAAAAATGACTTACTTTTATACAGAATTTGTATCATAGAAAATTGAGCACTTTTAAAAGAACCTGTTTTGGATATTGTACCATTTTCCACATAGCATTTTTGAAGGACACAAATTGAACACCTCATCAGCTTTTCTGAGAGAATTTTGTTTACTTAATTCTTTGCTGTCTTTCTGATTTATTTTTTTTTGTATAACATTATTTTCTGTTAGAAAAGTGCTCTTTTGTGTAATGTAAATTGGTCTATTGACGTTCACAGGTGTAGATTGTTGTGGCGCATCTCTTAGGTGCAAAAGGGATCTTTTGTTAATGGCAAGTGGGAGCACTAGCTGGGCTCCAGGAAAGCTGTGAAGCAGCAAATGGAAGCTTTGTATTATTCGGAGCTTAATGAGTGGCCTGGCTCTCATTATCATGCTGAAGTAATTAGGGCTTGCGGCCTGCATCTCCGGCTGATTGGCTTCGTAGTTATTTCATCGCTGAGTTGAAGAATGCCTAGGCTGTAGTTAAAAGCCAATTAAAAGATAATATTATGGTGTTAGCACAAGACTCAACCAAGCCTTCTTTATTATTTTATTATTATTTATGTGTTTGCTCCGTTGATTAGGTGTAAGGAATTTTACGAGTAGTTATTATTTGCTCTAAATATTGTATTTTTCTGCTCTGCAATTAAATTGAGATGGCTTTGGCTTTTGTTTCCATCAAAAAAGAAAATTGTTCTTGGACACAGTGGTATCATCAGTGATGTAAGCCGATTTCAGGGGGTGCAGTGAAGGCAGAGTGTGGAAATGACCCCTGAAGAGGAGAATGAAAGAGATGCGGGGAATCTGCCGCTCTGATTGCGCCAGGCTCCCGTGAACCCCATTAACAGACAAGCTCCCCAGGAGTGCCCGCTCGGCGCGAAGGCTTTTTCTCATTGACTGCTCCTTTTAATTTTGTACTGTATGCGCAATTATATTTTTTTGCAGCTTCCCCTGCGGCAGTGGTGGCAGAGGTGAAGCTAACTTTGGAATACCATGTGCTCATGAAGACTAATTGTATTGTTTGCGTGGAGCATGCAGGGCATCAGTGGTAGAGTTATGACTACCTCAGGCCTGTTATTGATGTGCTGCATCTGTCCTGCAGCCATGTTTTCATGGACAATCTAGCTGTGCTGTTAATGCAGATGCTTATGAGGATGGTATGAGAGCACTTCAGATACTTTCTTTAAAATGGTTTTCAGAAAGCTACAATATGCAAATGGTTCACTAATAATTTACAAAATCTTTTTAACGAGTTTGACATGCTGACCAACTTTAGATGCACCTGCTGAGTTTCTAATGACATTTAACTAATGGGCCTCTTTTTTATAGTTCATAATTTTATTTTTGTGGTCTACTGGAATAGATTCAAACGCTCTAATTTCAACTAACATTTCCTCTGTCTTTGAGTGCCACCCTCCTGATAATCTAAGTGTGCTCTGATTGGTCAGCAATTGGGCAATAAGGACTGTGTTGTAGCAATAAAGAAAGGTAAAAAAAAAAAGTGGTTTATGTGTGTGGTCTTTAGACTTTGCAACTTTGCAGGCTGTTTACATGCACAAAAAGCTATATAACAGGAAAGCGGAAAACCAGAAGGGGGTAGACCGAAAGAGTGGAATAGGTCCTTTGTAAGGCTTTCACATGATCCAGTAAACATAATTAAATTAGCAAAATAATGCAGGCCAGTCTTTTCTTAAGGTGTTTTAGATTATTGTAAGATATTTTGCCATCACAAAAAGTTGAAATGTAGCACTGATTACTGCTAGAAGATATTGTCCTTGCTTACCTTTAATTAAAGGTATTCATTGGTGTCCGACTAGCTTCATTATCAGTTGGATAATATCAGTCAATTGTTATTGACCTGTAATTTTATTGACAACAGTGAATGTAACAGTGTAACGGTGAATGAACCCATTGGGATCTGGTAGTTCGTAACACAAAACACTTTCTCTAAAAGATTCAAGTTTTAAGTATGTTCATGTGATGTGGACAGGTTTTGTGGTTTACCAGCTTTTGCACGGTTGTTAAAAGTTCCATTTTCTCTCTCTTTTGAGCTCCATTGCTGGAAATGTCCATGTTTCACCTAATTTCCTTTGACTTTCCTTGTCCTTGTCCGTATGTGCATATCTGATTATGGTTATGGTTATCTGACTCTTGCACAGTACAGTCACACCTGATATGTAAAACACGTGTATATGTGTACAGATTTGGAAAATTACGTATGCAGCTGTAGTGTATGCCTAAGTTTGCTGTGTGTCTGTGCACATGTATGTTTACTGTGTGTGTCCATCTGCAGTCATGTTTACTGTGTGTGTGTGTAGGGCACTGAGAAGGGCAGCCAGGGAGATGCCATGTTTGAGGTGTTGAGCCTCCAGAGGCACTCGGAGCGGCTTGGAGGAGGGCGAGGCCGTCTGCAGTCCCCCACCGAGGAAGAAGAACAAGAGGAAGGTACGGAGGCCTGAATGTCCCTGAATGAACGTTGCAACGGTCCTTCACAGTGTCATATGTTGTCCTAATGCAGTCTTGCCCTTTTTACTACCTTCTCCTGCTGTCTCTGTTTGGAGGAGAACTGCTCAGGTAAAATAATTGTAATCCTGGAAATCCCCCCACTCAGACTCACACACACACACTTTCATTGTGATAAAGTAATTGCATGTCTGTGTGTGAGTTGATTGAAGAATGTACCCCCTTTCCCCGATCCTGCAAAGCTTTGTGGTGTTCAATTTACAAGAAAAATGACCATGTCTCTAGGCTTATTTAGATTGCCTTTTGAGACTGTGGGAGCAGGCAGGGAGGGGAAAAAAGGAACAGATTGCCTCTGCAGAAGTAGCTGTTGCAAGAACATTTGTTAATTTTTTTTTTTTTTAATTTAGTGGCAGCATTTCAAGCCACTGAGATCATCAGTCCAGATTTTTCCCACAGAATCTCAACAGTATCAAACACATTTGCTCTTTTTGCATTTTCTCCATTGTGTTTGGCAACTGTGAATGAAGTATGAGCATTAATTTAGTCAGTGCTAGGACTCCTGTAAATATATCTTTGTGAAAATGGCCAGATTTTGCCCAAACAGTCTATATTTTGTGTGGCCACAATTTTTTCCAAAACTGCCTTAACTCTCTTGGGCATGGAGTTCACAAAAGAATCACACTGGTTGCCACTGGAATCCTCTTCCACTCCTCCATGGTGACATCACGGAGCTGGTGAATTTTAGAGACGTTTTGCTCCTCCACCTTTCGTTTGAGGATGCCCCACAGATGCTCAATAGGGTTTAGGTGTGGAGAAATGCTTGGCCAGTTTGGAGACATGTTTGTTCATGACCGTTATCATGATGGAATATTGCCCTGGAGCCCAGTTTCCGAAAGGATTGAAAATATGCTCTGTTTCACTATGTCACAGTACATCTTGGTATTCATGGTTCCCTCAATGAACTAGCTCCCCACGGCCGGCAGCACTCATGTAGCCCCCAATCATGACACTCCCACCATCATGCTTGATTGTAGGGAAGACACATTTGTCTTTGTACTCCTCACCTGGTTGCCACCACACACGCGTGACATCATCTAAACCAAATAAGTTTATCTTGGTCTCATCAGACCACGGGACATGGTTCCAGTAATCCTTGCTTGTCTTTAGCAAACCGTTTGCGGGCTTTCATCTTCAGAAGAGACTTCCTTCTGGGACAACAGCTATGCAGACCAATCTGATACACTGTGCGGCATAGCTCTGAGCACTGACAGACTGACACCCCCACCTTTTGATATCTGCATAAATGCTGGCAGCACTCCTACGTCTATTTTCAGAAGACAACCTCTGGATTTGACGCTGAGCGTTTACACTTAACTTCTTTGGTGGACCATGGCCGTATGGTCTTGGCATAACTTTCTTATAGCCTAGGCCATCTTTATGTAGAGCAACTATTCTTTTTTTCTTTTTTCAGATCCTCAGAGAGTTCTTTGCCATTAGGTGCCATGTAGAACTTCCAGTATGAGAGAGTGTGAGAGCAATATCACCAAATTTAACACACTTGCTCCCCATTCACGCCTGAGACCTTATGACACTAACAAGTCACATGACACCAGGGGAGGGAACATGACTAATTTGGCCAGTTTAACTTAGGAGTGTACTCACTTTCTTGCCAGCTGTATTTTGAGGGCACAGCAAATTTACACCATTATACAAGGTGTACACTGACTAACCTAAAGCTAACCCAGCATAACCAAAAGCTAGCAAGCCATCCCACCTGTCTGTAGCTGCCTTTCAACCGTTCATTTGTTTAGCCAGACATAGACTTCTACTGTAGTTCTAGAGTCTGTTGTTACATCATCACAACCTGTTGTGTGACATTTCAAGTCATGCTAATGTGATCATTTTCTGAAAGAATTAAAGGATGTTAGTGGAGGCTTTGCTGTTGCACTGTGTGAGGCTTTAGCTGCCTTCTAAAGATGTAAAGGCCAGTGCACTTTCAAGTCCGGGCACTTACTGCTGACCATTTCCAATCTGGTTAAGTGCTATTGGCTGGTGCAGGTTGAGTAGCTTTTCGTTTTGCATCCTGGTGTTGATGGTCTGTCTGTATACTTGGACCCTCTGATGTCTTCTACATACATCTTGCTCAACAGTACATCTAAATCTATGTGGGTCATTTTAAGAGAGTCTATTAAAAATCTTTTTATGTTCACTATACTAAATAACAGAAAGTAAAGGGCAGTGATGATTATCCCTGCCCTTGTGGTTTGATTATGATCAGGTGTTATTTTTGTAAAATCGTTAAGGTCAAAGACCAGACTTTATAGCCATTTGTCTGATTGAGAGGTCACACAGAAAGATAAAGGCCCTGTTTTAGAAAGTGTAAATAATGGTCTCTGGTTTGTACTATGATGACAAAGCAGAACAGTGTCGTCCTAAGCATCCCATGTCGTGAAGTATGTGGGAAAGGTTTCCACTGCAAAAGCATTGAAGTTTTCTCTCAACAAGCCCTCCAATAAACTTTTTTGACACTTGTCAGAAGGCAGTGGAGTGTAGCTAAGCGAGTCGTGTTATTAGTATGCTAATGTGCACTGCAGGTTTAAAGTTTGACCCCTGCAAGAAAAAAGTGACCCTTTGAAACCCTTCATTTAATGTAGAAGCTTTGATGAGAGGGCTTTGTCACATAACTGTTTTGCAGTTGTTTAAGCTTTCTGCAGCCTGTACATTGTTAGTTGTACTAGATAAATAGTTCTTTGGAGAAGCTGTGTGCACATTTTCTTTTGTAAAGATGATGGAAAAAAAGATTCACCTACCCACACATGCCATTGAGCTGCTTTCTCACCTTTGGAAATGGGAAGCTTTCAAGGTCTTGCTTGTGCACTCTCGCTCTTGTGCACGCTCTGTCTCGCTCTCTCTGTCTCTCTTTGTTCTGCGCTCTCTGTCTCTGTCTCTCTCTCTCCCTCTCTCTCTCTGTCTTTCTCTCTCTATCTCTCTTCGCTCATGTGCTCTATCTCTCTCTTTTTCTCTCTCTCTGTCTCTCTCTCTCTCTCTCTCTCTCTCTCTCTCTCTCTCTCTCTCTCTCTCTCTCTCTCTCTCTCTCTCTCTCTCTCTCTCTCTCTCTCTCTCTCTCTCCCCTTCTCTCTCTCTCTCCCCTGCTCTCTCTCTCTCTCTCTCTCTCTCTCTCTCTCTCTCTCTCTCTCTCTCTCTCTCTCTCTCTCTCTCTCTCTCTCTCTCTCTCTCTCGCTGTCTCTTGCCCTCTCACTCTCTCGCTGTCTCTTGCCCTCTCACTCTCTCTCCTTCCTCCTTTCCTCATACATCACAGGATCTTGTGGTTTAAAAGCAGAAGAACAGCCCCTTTAAAAGCATTTCTGAAGCATCTGCTCTAATCTGAAACCTCACCTAGGGGCCTTGTGAAAAGAGCGCTCATTTCAGACTGCCTTGCTGGAGGTCATAAAGATTGTAAATGGGCTCGCCAAAGCATAGGTCCTGTTGTGCTGCTCTGGGTCACACTGCAACCCTTTAAACCATGTTTCTATTTTTAGATAATCATAAACATAGCATTTTTTACATTTCCTGCAGAAATACCAGCAAAACAAAAAGCACCAGGAAACTGTACTATACAGTCAAGTACACTGGGCATTCCAGTAAATTGTGATCACGAGTGTTTGTACGAGTCCAGATCTTGTCTTTTCTCTGCATTAAACAAGTAAATCATTCAAGTTTATTTCACAATTGTTGTGAATGTTGTCTTGTAGACCACTTGACTTTTATTGTGCCAGGTTCTTGGTGGTGGTTTCTGGCCGTTTTTTAATTATGATTAAAAAATATTGTGCTTGTTATTTTAGGTCTTTTAGATATCACATTCAAGTTGTTTGATTACATAGTTTCCATGTTAGTTTTGTTGACTAACAACTTGGATCTTGAGCCTGTTCTTGTTTCTGTTGAACTAAGTTGAACTAATATTCCAGTTTGTTTTTCTCTTATTTTATGAGGAACTGTATCTGGCTGAACACTTATTGCAGTTTTAATTGATGGCTTTTTGTAAGTTAACACTGGGGTTTGGTAGATATATTTAATACTCAGTGATGTCAAAAATATTTGCTTTTATAAACATTTCTTTTATATAAACTTATTTACCACAGTCAGTGTTGGAAAAAGCACACATCAGGAGTGGAGCTAAAACTGTATAAGGCCTGATCAAACATGCACTAACCTAATGTTGCAATATAAATAGTAAACAGGTGCGCTGCCATGCAGTAAAGGCTGTCGTTACAAAAACCTGGTTTGTTTTTGTTTTTTCCGGTGATAAGTCTGTAGTTTTGATGAGATAAAATGGAAATGAACCTCAACAGAAATTATGTATATAATTTATTAAGTGTAAAATAATATATGATTTTATAAATAATTAACTGCTTTATGGAGGCATAGTTGACTTACTGAAACCAAGTTGTAGGCTCATGCACATTTAAACCACTACAGCAGCAGTAAGGGGCCACACACAGTATCTGCTTCATACACTGAAACCTCACCTTCTCCAAACATGTTTCTAGCATGTTTGCAGCTCATCAAAAATCATCATATCATCCCTAGTGTATACAATAGCAGGTTAGTAGTGGTGATTTCTCCTTGCTCTGTTCTTTGTCTGGGTTTAATGTATGGGCTTGCTATGCGCACCTTCAGATCCCAGATCCCAGGGCAATGCAGTTACTTCCAGGCTCATGATGATCCTTGTAAACATTAAACTCCAGGCACATTGTTTTTGGTGTTTATTTATTTATTTTATTTGTTTATTTATTTTTTAATCACCTTAAGATTCTGTATTGCTACAATCAGCACCATAGAACCATTTAGCCCAGGTGATAGCAGGTAGCAGCGTTTCTTAATCTTAGGTTCCAGTATCAGTATCCTAAAATTAATCTCCTAAAAGGGCTTTTTAAAATCAGATACAAGGAATTTGTCTTAAGTGCATACATGCATAACCTGCAACGCATTAAATAGGCCAGACAAGTTAAAAAATATTTAGATGAAACACTTTTTTCCATCCATCCGTTTTTCAGCATTTTAAAGTGTTTTTTTTTATGCCTATATAGAAGCTGTGTGACTTGAAAATATATGTGGTTTCGCATGTCTGTTTACAACCCTGTGATTTTGCCCTAAATGAAATAAGCTGTTTTTCCTTTTTTGATGAGATAATGAAGAATTCAGTGAGCTCTGCTCTGATTGGCTGGTTTACAACAAGGCGTTGTAATAACTATATAGAAGTTACTGTTGAAATAGAATGGATTTTTGCTAGGTCATCTTGTTTATTTAGTTAGCTATGCTAGTTATTTGAAGCATGCTACTAGCTAATGTTAGCTATGCTAGCTATTTGCATTCAATCTCATCAACAGCACAAAAGCTTCTTTTCCTGCCCTCTTTTGCAAATGCAGGATTTGTGTTGGAAACAACGGTGTTTGAGGTTCATGCTATGTCAGTTCTATACACTGAGCTTGCTATATTAAACGATGACAGTGTAAATACTAGGGCTGTACCTGAATTTTGTCAGTCGAATCAGATTCGCCCGTCCTGGTCGACGATTCGACTATTCATTCACGTTTTTTTTCCCATGTACGTTATCTAGTAATCTGTAAATCAATCTGCACACATTTCAGATCTGATGTCCTCCTAACTTAGAAAGTCAGCAGAGTCACAGGAACATATTTCTGAACTAAAAGAGACGCCACGTATGATGATCGATCTGAACTGGAGCCTGATTTAATTACAGGATGCAGCGCCGGGCAGCAGTGCGTATTTATGCTAAACGTTAGCACTTATAATCTTTTTAATTTCACTTTTAACAGCTTCTTCAGTAGGAGGACCCTTCGCCTTTCATCTCTCATAAATAATGAACTGCTAAATAAAACCAAATTAGTCTATATTTAAATTATTTTTAGATGAAAAGAAGAACGGTAGACCTGAAACCGTTTATAATATTACCCGCACTGAAATAATTATCTCTCGTTTATCGGCAGGCATATTAAGTGACTGTACTGATCTTTAAATAGAAATAATCTGAATAAATACACATATCTGTAATTTAGGTTCTAAAATGACGGAATTATAATAAAACAAATATCTTCGGTCTGTTGTTCCTTCACCGCAAACAGCCATTACGTCTAAATTTTAATTTGTTCAGATTCTCTTCTAAAGCTCCTCCAGACTTTCTCTGAGACATCGTTCCCCCTGTTTCTTAGCTTCACAGCTTCAGCTGCCTTTAGCGGTAAACTGCTAGCGCATGTTGTCACATGGATTGATTTTTTTAGCAAGCGTGCGTCATAGCCCAGCTAGACCTTACATATATATTTATTATTCCCCTTTAATAATTATTAAAATGTCTTTTTACATTCTTACCAGGGTTTTTCCCAGATTTCCAGGGTTCAGATTAAAGTGTGAGGTATCCTCTACTGTTAATGAGCAGCTTTGGGGGGGAAAAAGCTGTAAGCATGTCTAATTGTGCTGGCTTAGATGGTGCTTAGTCTTCTACCAGATGGAAGTGGATGAAAGAGGTGATGTCCAGGATGAGAGGGGTCAGCTGTAATCTTGCCAGCACACTTCATGACCGTGCTGCTGTATATGTCCTAAAGCACTGCACAGGCTACAACTGATAATTCTCTCAGCTGTCCTGATTAAGTGCTGGAGTTTCTTTCACATGGTGAGTAAATCATACCAGATGGTTATAGATAAAGTGAGGACAGACTCGCTAAAAGGTTGTTGTGCTAAACTGACTCATCACTTGCAGGAGGTTAAGTTTCTTTGACTGCTTTAGAAAGACCATTATCATCTGTGCTCTCTTGGCTGTGGTGAAACCATGTCATTCTCCTACCTAAGGTTTCTGGAAATGGTCATCCACAGTGGAAACCACTTTTACTGTTGAGGGGAGAGCTGGGAGGGTATTGGGTGTTGTGTTTAAAACCTCCTTCCACCATCTCCACTGTTTTTGGCCATTCTTTGAGGGGGTGACACCATAGAAGAACTAGTTCTGGTTCTTTAAATAGCCTTTAAAAAACCCCTTAAGTTTTTTGTTTTTATTTTTTTATATTATATATATCTTAGATATAGATTAGATCTGCCACATCTGTAACACATGGTCTCTTACCACAAACAGTAATTAAGGCACTGTTCTCTGGCACTTTTCCTTGTGGGAACAGAAAATTATGTTTACTCAAAACACGCTGTCCATTGGCCACTGTTGTAAATGTGTTTTGGGTTTACCAGGTTCAAGGGAAAATATAATATAAAATCTGTGGTAAGCGATTGCACATTAAACAGCAGAAGTTGAAAACCTGGAATATTCTTCAAAGAACCTCCAATGTGAGATTCGTTAGGAAACAGAAAGTTGTATGATGTTCTGGTGTTGAAGTGAAGCTTTTCGGAGAGTTAAGGAAGAGATGTGCTAACCCCTATTCTCCTTCATTTCTTCTCGCACATGGTTAGAGGCTGTGAGCTAGACTGTACTAGCTTGTCTCAGGGCAGAGGTCCAAAGCACTCACAGTACAAAATGGGAGTCGAGTGTTCAGCCCAGAGCTGTGGATCTCATCACCCCTCATACAAACTGCAGCTACCAATTTTATCACAGTACAGGTTTTAGGAGAACCAAGCTTGGTGTACACTGTTTGTCTTTCAGGGGAGATATAATATGGATATCTTGAGGGATATCTTAAGGAAAAACATTTTGAGACTGTGGTATGATTAGTGTAGGTGGCCAGTAAATGTCAAAATCTTGTCAAAAAAAAGGAACATGCCCTTTCAATAATATAAATATATGGGTTTCTAATACTATATCAGTGCTAAGCTGTTTATTGAGCATTCTAGGTCAAACAAAGATATTTGAATATTGTAAAAGACACTCCGTGTTTTATTTGAAGCTTTTAACATACATATTAGAAAATATTTCACCTTGTCACACTTTTACAGTGATTTCTTTTTTCAGCAAACACTGCTGGTATTGCTGCTGGTTTCATTTCTTACATTTGACTGAAATTGGTCTGGATATCACTTGGGTTCACAGTTAAATTGCAGTAAGTGCTACTGCTGCTGCGCTGTCTGTTTCAACTTAACACAAACAAAATATTATGTAAATGTCTTGAGGTTTCATCATGGTAGATTACTGCAGTGTTAACCAATCCAATGTGGTCCATAACATTTTCTGCTCTCCTCTTTTCACAGATAGTGACAGCGAAATCTCCAGTGGTACTGGCGATGTGTCTAAGGATTGCCCTGAGAAGATTTTGGAATCCTGGGGTGGAATCCTCAACAGATGGTAAGATATCCATAACAGCCTTCCACAAACTGTTTGCGTGACACCTAGTATTGACATGGAATGAGTGGATGCAGCTACAGGTAACAGTAGAAATAAAGGGAATACATAAAACATGGGTAGATTCCACAGCCTTTTCAGAACTCTGATCTAAGCCTGGTGATGCCACATATCTTTCTGTCATTTGTTGCTGTGTTGCTTTTCATATGTCACACAAGACAGGATAGTATTCGCTTAGTGATTTCAGAATCCACATCCGTTGAACATCCGTTTTCCCCTTACAGTGCAGTTATCTGTTAGTTAAATGGCACAGTGCTTATCTTTATAACTATCACTATTGGAACATTTAAAAATAAAATAGATATTAACCATAGATACATTTGAGCAAAAATGTTTATTTAAGCTTGCTTGGTTTATTACCTGTATTAACCCTTGTAAAAAAAAAAAAAATAAGGAGGCGAAAGCTGTTCTTTGTAATGCTACTGCTGAATCAGTGCCTGAAATCAGTTAATTATTAGTTAAGGTGCTTCAGATAGGAGAAATCAAAAATATATCATCAGTCCACATGAGTTTAGATTACTCAGATTAACCTAGTCAGTACAAAGCATATTTACTTCTTAGGTCTCAGAGTGACCACTGGTCATTTTGACCAATGACTTTGTTCTGACCACTGTCATTGTGACCTTGAGCAAAGCATTTAGCTGCTGGCACCCCTTGGTTCTTGGTAGAAGACCCACACATCAGATCGACAGCTCAGGAAAATGGGCTGTAGCACTCAAGCTTAAAAGGGTTTCCCTAGAAACCAATCCTTTCACTGTGAGTGCCTTGACGACCATTCAGACATCTTGGAGAATTTGCTCTAAACAATGCAGCATCTCTGAAGAGATCGGATACTCATTGCAACACCTCTGTGAGGTAGCTAGTTGTGGGGCCCCCCCTTTTTTTTCTCTCTCCATAGAGTACATCTTCTTACTGGTCCAGTGAGTTGAATAATAAATTGGCATAGTCACTCTGCGTTGAGCTTTTTTTTTTTTTAATTGAAATCTGTTTTTGGTGCACAGTTAAAAAAAAAATGTAGGGATGTACTGATATAAAGAATTGAGGGACAGGTCATTTTTTGTTATGGATGGATGGATGGATACTTTATTGATCCCAGAGGGAAATTCAGACATCCTGAAGCAGATATGCAAAGTACACAGAAGTAACAAGAGAAGCACAAGAGAGTGATTCTGTTGATTTCTGGAGTGCTGTACAGATCAGATCAACCAAAGAACTGGAAGACTTTTTTTTGTTTTGTTTTCAGTTTCAGCTGATTTCAGTGATTTTGTGTGAATCAACAGTATATGCATTTGGCAGATGCTCTTAGCCAAGATGATTTACAATACATTCATGGTACAGACGTAGGTGAATGTAGCATTAGGAGTTTTGCCCAAGCTCTCAGTAGTATAGTGTGATGTGTTTGCCATGCAGGGAATGAAACCCCAGTCTGGCACTCGGATGGTAAAGAATTGAACCCCAGTCTGGCATGTAAACAGCTAGGAATTGCACCCCAGTCTGGTACTTGGAAGGCAGGAGGGAATTGATACCCAGACTAGTGCATGCAGCGAGTGCATGCAGAGTGAAGCAGCATTACCACCTACTACCCACTGATTTTCCCCCCGGTAGTGTCAGTTATAGCCAGTTTCCATTGTTGTAGGTCTATTTTTAATGCCAGGGAAGGCAAAGCTTTGACCATGCATAGAGATGCACACAAAGCCTGCCACAGTGTGCTATGATGTAGACAAGCAATTTAGCATGTTCACACGCAAAATGCATGACTTTGTTCCAGAGCTGTAGTCTGATTGTATTACTCTGGGGTCCTAACCTGGTCACATTACCCATGGATTTATGATTTTCAGCTTTGTACTGCTCTAGTGTACAAGTTTCTTTAATACTGAGTAATAAGCAGTCTATTGGTTGTGCAAATGGCATTGATGCAATCTGTAATGCTGGACCTTATTCTCACCCTTGTCAAAAAACATATCCAATGCATCCAAAGCTGTTATCACTGTAAATTTGTTAGGCTAAAATTATCTTTATTGGTGTACAATTTATAACTTCAGCTTCTTCATTGCAGTGTGGGTAAGCGTAATAGTCACATTGCAGGACGTGTGACACTTCTTATTTTCTATGTCGTATCTGCAAGAGAGGCCTGTGTTACTCTTAATTAGGAAATCTAAGTTAGGAAATCCTGACTTACTTGATCAAAGTCAACTTTTAGTTTCCATTTCCTGAACACAGTAGCTGACTATCCTGTTCCTCCTAGATATTCTTAATTATTCCTCCCAATAAACAAACTCAACAGCATCAAATCTTGTCTCCTTATCATTTACCGCCATCGCTGTAGTATTTTATTTGGGTTTTCATCAGCTTTAACAGATAAAGGTGACAAAAAGGGACACTGATCTTTAAAACACTTTTAGAAAAATAAACCTTAAATAAAAGCATAGTTTTCCAGTGTTGATAAATTTAACATCATTATGCTGGTTATTGTGAACTGTGATGCCTGTCACGGTCATCTTCATCATTTGCTGATGAGCCTCTTATTTCATTGAATATTTCATGACAGCTTGGATCATTGACTTTAGCCTGGATTGATGGAGTATTATATGAATACAACAGTGTTGTTGCGAGTCAACCAGTGTATTAAATGACCTAATTTCCCTCCAGAATCACTTCAGAGGAACAGTCTCAGTGCTTCCCTGCTTTCATATTTGGTGCGTTAGCTGCGTAGTACCACCACACTTTTTTTTTTTCTTTATCTTGTGCTCCCCTACAAGATAACCTTAGTAATTCTAAGATTAATAGTTTGTTTTTTCCCCCAATATTTAGCTCTCTGATGAAAAATCCTATAGTTTTCCTTGCAGTGTATAGCACACACCAAAGATCAACAATGTCAGTTTTTCCAGTTTTGTTTTTTTTGTTTTTCCATTTTTGTTTTTGTTGTAACCTGGAACATGGAACATAACCTTACTCGTTGTTTAACATGTTAGCCCTCTGGTTTAAATGACCAGTTAGATACTAGTTTACAAGTGGATGCTTTACTACATATTCTTGTTTTAAAATCCTGTTTGTTTGTTTTTTTTTGTTGTTTTTTGTTTTTTATGGCAAGCAGATTTAATCGCCTTAAACCAGCAAAAAAGTCCTCTGGTACAAGATGTTCTCCTGTTGTATAAAAAGTAAAATGTAAGTCATGCCATGCAGCCCTGATGACTTTTGCGTTCTGCCTGTCAGGCACGGGAACCTGTCTGCTCGGCCTAAGGGACTGTCTGCACTGGTGAAGCCTGGAATCCCTGAGGCACTTCGGGCAGAAGTCTGGCAGCTCCTATCCGGCTGCCAGGACGACCAGGCCCTGCTGGAGCGCTACCGCATTCTCATTACAAAGGTAGGCTTATCCTTTCTCTTTTTTCCACACCATAGGTGTAGTTTTTTTGGGGACCGGGGGAAATGCGTCCTCCCAGTTTTTTTTTTTTTTTTTAATCTTCAGAGTTTATGGGAGAAAATGGAGTACTGTGAGCTTCAGTAGAGTACTCTTGTTGCCCATCTGTCATGACCTGACTAATTAAATTAAAGGAAAAAGACTGTTTAATAATTAGTCTTCTCTCTCAGTTCTTTTTGTCTCTCCAAACTGACGATTATTGCCTTTTCCATTTGGTTACTTGTACATCATCTGTGTCATCTGATTACATCACCTTATCCCCCATGACTATAACACTCTCATTTCTATGGTTCTGCTTTGCACTCTTTTACAAGTTGTTAGAAGACATGCGCCACTACTGGCTGAAAACTGTTCCAGTGAGGATAAAGTGGCAAAGAAATTAGTTTGAAATATTCTGAATTATTAAGCAGAAAGAGAGAAGAGAGAATTCATTCAGCTCTCACTTCGCAATGCACATTTGTAGGTATGTATTTCAAGACGAATAATCTAACAAAGTGGTTAGCTGTGGTAGCTCAAAACATAGCAGTGCCTAGTCTTCCTCTAAAACCCAAATTTATACTTTTGCTCTACACATTGCATACTGCACTTTCCACGCTTTCATTTTATTAATCTTTGGCCTTGAAAACAAGCAGCTATGCTTGTGTCATTTGGTGTGAATAGCTGTAAGTGTCTTAAGATTTATTGTAGAGCTCATGGGAATGGACTTAACAAAACAATATGCAATTAATGTCTACCAAGACGGTACATATGGTACAGCCATTTTCTAGTTGTATTTTGAGCAGTGAACAGCGAATATGCTTAATGCCTGCTAATGCTTCGACCTATTAAAGTATTTCTATTAGAGATTTAGACTCAGCATGGCAGAATATTCGATAAAGCCCTGGTATCTCTGCAGGCCAAGTTAAATTTGTATGTGTTTTAAAGGCTAGTGTTTTCATGTTGTTTTTGGAGGTATGCTGGCTCTCATGGTTGGCCACTGGTTGGAATGTTGCCACAGTAAAGACGCTATTGTTGACTCTGTCAGAAACACAGCTCTCTTGACATAGTGTGAGACATACCTAGAAAAATCAGCAGAAAACTCTTTGAATCATCTTTTCACTTGTCTGCTTGATATCTTTTTAGAATGAACATTTTCATAGGAATTAACATTCTGCCTATTAAAATAATAATTAAAAAGACTACTAAAATAGTAAAAAAGTTGAAACTTGATTCCAAATTACTGTGCACCTGAGGCTAGTGTGCAGAGCTTCAGGCAGGGTTAATGGGGTGGTGCTCCAGTTTTAGTATATCACCCATTTCCAAAATCTAGCTCAGAGCCAGTCTGCAGACACCATACACTGCAGGTGCTCTGAATGCTCCACTCACACAGAGGTACACAGACTGCCTGTCCAGTGTATATTGTGTGCATGAGGGACCAGCTGTCTTCAGTACAAAGATCGGGGTATTGTGTTGTGGGTATAATCAGTCCAAAAGGAAACAAACTTTTGGTTCCCAAGCTAAATGCTAGCCACTTACCAGTAGTAAGATGATGTGGGCTTTGTACAGTATGTACAGTAGTGGGCTTTTAAAGCAAGATCACGCTACTTTCACATCAGTAAGTTGAAGTGGCACAATTATATAAAAATATTTAAAATTAGCCATTTATGAATTCATTGTTTCTGAGATGTCACGGGAACCAACTCATTTACTTATATCCACGTTTTCAGCCTACAACAGTTTGGTGACGCCAACAGTTTGAGCTGAACTGTGTTTATTTATCTGACACCAGTCTCAATGATAGACAAAAAACATGCTAAATAGAAAAAAACCACCAAAAATGTAGAGAACAGGCCCTTTAATACGACACAGATCTGCTGTTTTCCCAATCTTTTCTTATCAGTTTGGAGCCACTTTCACATGAAATCCTAGATAGGATGCATATCTGATTTGTGTTTTGTGTTTTGTATTTTATTTTCACTGTAAGTAACTTATCATCCAGTCTTAACATGCGGGAAGCACCTAATTTGAAAGTGCCAATACCTCATCATGGCACTCTCTTGTTCACATTAATGTCACACACAAGTCACTTACCTGTGCTAATGCAAACCATCAAAATGGCAAAAAAGAAAGAAAATACAGAATTAAATTATTAGACTTGCAGTGTTAAACATGTCTTCAAGAGTCATTTAGAAGTCTTCAATAGCAAATGAATTTAGCATTTTTGTCTGACATATCACTTTCTCATTGGTCGCAGTTTATTATCACCCTTCCCTCAAGTGCCATGGTCTGAGGTTGCTTGTTTTGCATCACAGTCATCAGCCTTTTCCTGTCGATTGCGATTGCTGTGACATCGAGCACCAAAACCCTTCAGAATCCTTGGGGGACATCTAGAGAGTTTGCAACCTTTCGTAAAACTCCAAAAATATAAGCATGCATAACTAAAATGGACTGTTCTTCCTTCTGTAAGACATTACACCATAGGTTTTTCAACTCCCTCTCATTTGTAATGAACTTCTAATAAAAGCATAAGGATGTAAGCTGCTGAAATTGCATCATGATGGTGTTGCAGACTGTAAACAGGTCAGCTGGAGGTGAGGATATTCCCGACTGTCCTTTTGTGCTCTTGGTCCTGACCTGCCACAATCAATTTTCTGTTGACTCCCTCCCCCCCAGCAACCTCCATCATTACAGTCCACAGAGCCAAGCTCACTCACAGAAGCCTTTAGCCAAAGGAGGTTATTTTTGTCTTTATAGCTCTTAAAGCACATTTTAAAGACGTAGTCTGTTTTGTATATGGATAGAAATTTGCAGAGATGGTTGAACATTTTTAGCAGATGTTTTTTATTTTTTCCTTTTTACATGCAAATCAATAGTTAATTCTGTGGTAATTCCAAAGACCAAGGGTTGAAATACAGTGCAATTATTATTGAGAAGAAATGAAGAAAGAAAGCTTGAGAATAAAAATGAAAGAGCTGAGAAGAGGATAATTGTGTTTCATGTGTATTTATACCAGGCTGTCTGCTCCTGCCAGGCTGTGTAAATTGTACTGTTCCGGTTCCCTAACCCAGAGCCACAGTTCTCATCACCTCTCACATCAGCAGAAATAGCTACCATCCAGATGAGCTGCTAAATATATGCCGCCTTATGTAAGACAGGTCCTGCAAGTGCTGGTGTATAAACCAGTCCCTTGTTAATTAAATTTGTGGTATTCTGCTGCACACCTTGGAATAATGATATTGATATAACTGTCATGATGCTATTAATGAGAAGGAAAAGCCCCGGAAAGGACGGGGTCCCGTGCTTGGCAATGTTGAAGTTATTAATGGCTCTGTCTCCACTTTCTATTGATTATGATGCTGATTGAATCCTAAGTAATTGTGCCACTAGTAGTTGCCGGTATATTGATGTTGTAAATCAGCCAGTTTTCTCTCTATTCCTTTTTTTATTAAGCATGATGTCAATTTGAATAATGGACCATGACACTTGGACACAAGACTGCACTGTAAAATAGAGATGGCAGGGCGGATGGGGCCGACATGATTTAGCGCACAGGTTGCTTGGAGAAGGAGCTCATTTCAGGTGCTGTTCGTTAGGCGCCTCGCATTGCAAAGGAGCGCTTTGAGCAGTTGGTGACATTTGAATAAGAAAAGATGGTAGACGCATTTTTCATACGCTCTTCAAGATATGCCATAAAGGGATCTTTGGAGCGATGCCATGGAAGAAACAGTTCTGGTTCCCTGAAGAATTCTTCAGTAGACAGTCAAGAATCATATGTGAATCAAGGACATTTTAATGAATGGAAAATTCTTTAAGGGTTTTTAAGGAGCTCATATTATGGAAAACTGAATTTTCTTAGGGTTTTTTTTTTAATGAGAATTTAATGTAGGGTGTAACATTGCATTTCTCATATTTCATGACTTGCCAAAATCTCAAATAAATTGTTTTGAAAAGCTAATAAAAATCATCATAAATAATTTATTGCAATAACAGTTTATCAAAGCTTTAGTAGTATTGTTACAACGCTAAAGTTAGTATTTTTATTACCAGCTTATGCATATGTTGAAATCATTTAAGGTGGAACATAGAAAGAATAAGTTTCGTGCTTAAGGCTGGTTAAAAACAGGGTATATGAATTGATCAGTGCTTAGCTAACCATTAAAAGGAAGATAAACTAAAAGCAAATAATCTCTTCTAAAATCTGAAAACAAATTTAGCCTCGCATTGCCTATTGTAGACCAGAGGAGCAAACATTAGATATCAAACATGGCTTACTGACTGCATCAGGAGTAAGAAATAAATATCACTGATTATCATTTTTTTTAGATTGGTTGGCGTAACATATTTCGGTGAAACATAACATAAAATGTGGCCAGTTTATAGTTTGTTTGTTTTTTTATGTAGAGTATGTAGAAGTTTATGGTAACTTCATTTCTTCAAAAAAAAAAAAAAAACATTTCACAGGAGGTTCACACTTTAGCATACTTCTGGATACCCTGGTAGTCGGCCTATGGAAGTGTAGCCCCACCCATTCATCCTGAAGTTGTATGTATAATTTGCATTTTATAATTTTCCCGTCTAACACACAGTAGCACAACGTAAAGGAATGAAGAAAATTAACACTGAATTCCGAATTATTTTGGTACAGTAAAGGCAAGGTGGAAGGAGAACAGTGTGGGATATGAGCCCATTTTCCTAGAACCATACATCGAAGCCAAGTAGCAGAACGTCTATGCTGTAGAGAAACTTCTCCCTGACCTGCCACAGACACCGTTTTTTGTTTTGATTCTTGTTTAGATTCTTCTATGCAAAAAAGTGGTTAGTGATGTTATATAAAAAGCATGGACTGACATTTTCTTGACCTTTCCCTCTCGGCTGGGTAAAAGTGCTGCCAAAGGTGTTTCAGCCAGGGCTTAAAATAAGACCAAAAGCTTATTTGTGGAGAACAGCAGTCTGTTTAAAATGCAGCTAAAATCTGGATTAAATCAGTTTGTTCCCTTCTGGAAGAGGGTGATGCTCAAACTAAGATTAAGCACACTTTGTGTTAAAACGAAAGGTTGTCAACTCAGCCAGCCGTGATGATCTGCTAGATGTAGATTTTCTTTGTTATTTGAATCATGGTGATGCACCTTATTTACCTGTATAAATACTCATTAGACATATTAAAGCAGAAATGTGTTATTGGATGTTTGTATGACGAGGTGAAGCACATAGACCCTGAGGCTAAACCGTATGACTACAGGCTTTTAAATAAGCATGAAATGTCTTGGGTGTCGCGTGCCAAGTCCTTTTGAACTCACTGTTACCGTGACAAATCACTGGATCGCATCCAAAGTTTATGTTAATATTGTTTTGTTTTTTGTTTTTTCCTTTGCTAAGACTGTGTGCCACTACCTTCCTTTTCCATCTGCTTGTGGGATTAATTATGTAGTCTTCACCAGTCTGCTTAAGTAGATTATCGTCTTTATGGAGCATGTAATGAAATCTTTGATGGCGGATCATTTTGCTAGTTTATTTGCATTTGTCTTTTTTCTGCTTGCTTGAGGTCTATGAGGCCATTTCTTTTCTAGATGGCAGTGCAGAGAATTTGCTGTGAGTGATAGAATTTTAAAAAGGTGCTTGAATGTAATCATAGGTTCAAGCAAGTTCCATGTTTTGGCAAGGAGATACTTGGAGTGAAGGCTTCTGTTAAGAACCTAAAAGCCTTTTGAGAGCCATCAGATCCCAAAAGGCTTCTTGGTTTGGTGAGTAGCTTTAGTGTCTTGTTTATTTTCCTATTGGCTTTGGTGTCTCAACTTGTGTGGCATCAGGATTCAAGGATAATAATTACTATTGCTGCACCTTTTTGTTCCTGTTCAACACAATTTATCTGTATATTGATATTTTGCTAGAGAGTCAATTACATGGCTGTTGAGGTCAATATGAAGGCTCCTAAGTTTATAACCTTTGCAAGAAGAGTTATAAATACTAAGTTGTGGCATTGTTTTATAATTTCCACCAAATATGTATGCAAACCATGTTGTTAAAGACTTGTTATAGAGCCCTGTTATAGCTGTTTTGCTTTTGACTGAAATTTGCTAGTTAAACTACCATTTATACTTTCAGTTCATCATGTATCTAGAGCCTCCAGAAGGCCTAGAGTGACGCTTTCACAATACTAGTGATTACCACCACCACTTGGCTGTATCCATCTAGATACCAAAGATGATCACAAATCAGTCATAGGCAATTCATTTAATCACTTTGTTTACTAAACAAAATGGTCCATGCAAGCCAAATAATTGTTCAGGAATACAGAATTCAGTTGACCCGTGGCAGTGATAGATGTGTGTGTTCGTTGAATGTTGTAGGATTGAAGCTACATGCTTTATAATGTAATTGAGTCCTGGCTTAAGTCACAAATTAAGTCACTACAGCAGAGTGTAAAGTAATAAGCGTTTTGGTATATGTATTATTTATAAATATTTGGTAGTTGTTATCTTTAAAAAAGTATTTAAGCTCCTAAATAAATACCTGTGCCATGATCTGTGTTAAATTAAGCTATTAATGGTGTGTGCATAGCGATTAGAAATTAGGTTAGATGCTTTCTTTATTCAGCCCTCCAGACTTCTGCATTGTGTGATGTTTTAGAATGAATTAATGACAAAATAGTCTTCGCTGTCATTGAACCATAGGCTCGTTCTGGTGTGTGTTCTGGTGACCTGCATAAGAAGTGCCTGAGGGATGTGAAGGGCTGTTACTCACAATACTCCCCCAGTCTCCCTAGACCAGCTGCATGGATGAGCTCTGTAGCCTCAACACCGCCCCCCACCCCCCCTTTACAAAAGAGTCCTGTTCCTACATGTATCTTACTGCATCCTGCATTTACTGACCTAACAGTAATGCTTTGCCTTTGGTGTGCATGTCGTCATTTAATCAATGGGAGCATCAGCATGCGTTTTGGTATTATGCTAACCTAGAACAGTTATCCCTTAACAAAGATAAGAAGTCACATCTGTACTGAACTTATATTTTATTCAAATCTGCAGAATCTGCATGCTGTGAGAGTTGACTTGCCATTGTCTCTTCCTGTGGTCGTGTGTAGGAAGTTCAGATCACATTAGCTTATAGTAACATGCTTCATGCAAGACAAGCTACTGGACCAGTCGCAATACAACAGGCTCTTGCACCATCATCAGAGGGGATCACAGGATCAGGGGAAAGTTAGAGGAACATGTATTAGGCTTAATTTAATTCACAGCAAATCGTTAGCATGCTTGTCAAATGTGGTTTTTCCAAAGGCAAGTAAAAATAGTTACAGGTAGAGATTCGAACACTAGTCTCCACCATACAAGCCTGTAATATTACCCACTTTACTATCTAGTAGCGTTAACTCAGAGAGTTGTAACTTTATTTAATAGTTAAATCCTTGTGTTTTATAATACATTATTTTAAATATTTTGTCAGCTGACCTAATTTTGTTTATCCAGATATTAAAACCCTTTACTGCCAACATTATGTTGGGTTGTTGTTCTAAATAATTGTATTATGCGATATATTATGTGATACTGTACTGCCCTAGTACTGCACTACTGGGGGAGCTTAAACATGAAGCTAAACATGAAGAGGCTGAGCCTCCCTGAAATGTTTCTTGAAGAGTGGCCATCCATTCAGTTGAGTAGAAGTGTTGAGTAGAAGTGGAAGTGGCAGCCTGACCTGGACTTGAGCAGCCTTCATATAGCCTAGAGTGCCTGGATTTAAAAAGCCCAGAAGATAATAGATTAAAGAGACTGTGATCCTAGTGGTGGTGTTATCTTTTGTTCCAAGCCCTGTATGATGAATTATTAACACAGCCTTCTGGTTGTCCCTGTTCTATAGTAGCTTGTGCCCAAGGTACGGATCAGTAGGTCCACACTCTTCTGCCTTTGAGCGACAGCTGCTCCTCAGTCAACTAGTTCTCATAACAGTAGTAGGCTTGGCTTATGTTGTAAGCATGGTGTTACAGTGTAAATCTATGATTTCTGCCGTTTACAGCATATTGGAACAGATTAGGGAATGGCATCCAAGTGCTTCCTACAAAGTGCCACCCTTCCCCAAGCCACATGGACACATTCACCAACCCGTTCCTTAATCTCTAATTTGTTGCTGTTTGTTGCACCATGTCAGCTGCTCTTTGGGTGGTGTCCCAGCTAGCTAAAATGCCTGGCAACTGTAACCAAGGGGCAGGGAGAACTTCGCTTGGTCATTGGTCTGTGGAAGTGACTTGAGGCACAGTGGCTAAGGGGGAGAGGGAGGGGAAAGAGAAAGAGAAAGGGAGGGAGGGGTAATAAAGAGAGTGGTGAGAAAAATTAGGGCAGGGAACTGTTGGAGGCATAAAAGCGGGATAAAACCTTTGATTAGATTTGAATGGGAATCATCTTGAATGTTTATCTAGAGAAAGCTAATGAGAGAATGGGGGAGGGGAGATAAAGTGAGAGAGCAAGAACAAGAAAGAATGAGGAGTTGAGGAGTTTGAGAGAGGAACAGGACCTCAGGTGCAGCCCAAAGAGGAGGGCGGGGAAAGTGGGTGAGGGAGGGAGTATGAGAGAGCGAGAGCACAAGAGAGAGAGTGAGGGAGGGAGGCTGGGAGTGAGGAGGGAGGCTGGCAGTAAGCGAGGGAGGGAGTGTGTGAAACACACTGAACAAGAGAGAACGAGCGAGCGAGTGAACGAGCGTGAGAGAGAGACAGTGAAAGGGGAGAGGCAAGTGGAAGCCACTCGCAGCATCTCTTACCCACTGCACCAGCGGTACAGCTCTGCTCATAGTCTGTGCATTACCTGTCCGCTCTACATTTAATTTCATTAATTACCTTTAATAGAATCCTAATGGGTGCGTAGCATTTGGCGGGTGACTGGTGTCAGGCTTGTGAAGCCCGAAGGTCGTTTTACAGCTGACTGGGACAGTGACAGTAGTGGCATCCGGATTCCTGCTCCTTATTTATCTCCAGTAGATTTTCATCGTCTTATGTTGTTGTTGCTGCATAGCAAAGAAGACCTTTTGACAGGACAAAAGAAGAGAAATCAAAAGGATACTACCACATGGACATCAGCCGGACTGACACCTGATACAAACCAGGTACCATGTGTTGGTGATATCAGCAGCACAGTAATGGCTACTGATATGAGGATAAAGAGAATTTTGTTGTCACTCTTCCAGGAAGAAATACTCAGGGGAGGACCTGTGCACAAGTTTTTTTAAAAAGGGGGAAGAAGCGAAGAAAAGATGCACGTGCTATGACTTGGCACTTGTTCAGGATACCTGAGAAAATATCTGAACTCTGGCCTCATCTCTCCTCAAACATGACCTGATTTATTTTTTTCCCCTTTATTTATGACATTTAATTCAAGTGTATGGATTTGGATTACGCAGATTGAAGCCGTCGGTATGGTACGCACATAGCATGTTCCTGAGATTTTGATTATTACCTTTTGGTTCTTCCTGAATGACAGTGGGCTATAAACACAGCAGTCCCAAAACAGTGTGCAGGAACAAGAGCCCTGACACGAAGTCCCACAGAGTGCTCTGTGTTTATCTACCGCGTGTCTGTGTTTGGATTTTGGACAATAGAAAGCTAACAGGGGGGTCCAGACAGCAGCCGCGAGGTTTAGTTCCAAAAGCCACATTTAGAAACATAGCACACGTGTTTATGTCCATCGGAGGAATGTGCTAAAACCAGTAGTGCTTTTTCAGCTGGGATTTCATGCAAATCAACAAAAGGTATGACTGATCTCTCCTAAAGTGACTGGTCTTTCCCAAATCCCTTGTGGCTTCATATATATCATCAAAATTAGTAAGATATTGCATTGTTTTCCCAAATAATTGCTTGAAACAGAGGAATCACATGCCGACGGTATTAGCAGATGCTTTTCAAACCCTTTTTGCCCTTGCGAGGACGGCCTGGGAAATAAGTAGATGCTGATGTTGCAGCTTGCTGTCAAGGGAAGCTCTCAGAGCACCAGTAAGCAGTGACGACCAACTCGCTGTCAATATCACCATGCTACTCTTTTGTGATTTTCACCAATTTAACATCCAGTAGTCTGTTGTTTATGAAGGAAACATCCCTCTGTGGCTATTATTGGACCTTCTTTAAGAATGACTGATTTGGAAAGAGAAGTGGACATTTTTTCTTCCCTCTGTCTTGCGGGCTATATTGATTTTTATCTGTGCTCGTTGAGACAAAGCTTTGTGAGATGTAAAAAAAAAGTAGAGGGAGCTGTGTTTCCTGGAGGCTTTTACTGACAAGGTGCAGTCAGGGCTTCAGTTACAAGCCTTCTGCACTGAGTGTAGAACTGCGGAACCTTACCTGGCTGGACAAGGCCCAGGACAATGAACCAATCAGGACTCATCGAACCAGTCCCAACTGGAAACAACAGTTTTGGCTTCAGTGTGTCTCTGAACCACTCTTGTCCTCTGGGTTGGGCACAGAATGAGGGCATGGAGGCATGTATCTTGGAGACTGCTGTGATTGTGCTGCTGACAGTGCTCATCATTGCTGGGAATTTGACGGTTATCTTTGTGTTTCATTGCGCTCCTTTGCTGCACCACTACACCACCAGCTACTTCATCCAGACCATGGCCTATGCTGACCTGCTGGTGGGACTGAGCTGCCTTGTGCCCACTCTATCTTTGCTGCACTACCCAGCAGGTGTCCAAGAGCCCCTCACCTGCCAAGTGTTCAGCTATGTCATCTCCGTGCTCAAGAGTGTCTCCATGGCTTGCTTGGCCTGCATAAGTGTTGATCGTTACCTGGCCATCACCAAGCCCCTCTCCTACAATCAGCTGGTTACACCATGTCGTTTGCGCTGCTGCATCATCCTGATCTGGCTCTACTCTTGCATTGTGTTTCTCCCGTCCTTCTTTGGTTGGGGGAAGCCTGGGTACCATGGGGACATCTTCGAGTGGTGCGCCAATTCTTGGCCGACCTCAGCCCTTTTTACTGGTTTTGTGGTATGCCTCCTATATGCTCCAGCTGCACTTGTAGTCTGCTTCACCTATTTTCACATCTTTCGTATCTGCCAGCAACATAATCGGGAAATTAGTGAGCGGAGGGCTCGCTTTCCAAGCCAGGAGATGGAGGCTGGTGAAGGCGGGAACCACGCGGGCCACGGGCCAGACAGACGCTATGCCATGGTGCTTTTCCGTATCACCAGTGTCTTTTATATGCTCTGGCTCCCCTATATCATCTACTTTCTCCTTGAGAGCTCCCATGTTCTGGACAGCCCTGCACTGTCTTTCGTCACCACCTGGTTAGCGATCAGCAATAGCTTCTGCAACTGCGTCATCTACAGCTTGTCCAACAGCGTGTTCAGGCTGGGCATGCGTAGGCTATCGCAGACGCTGTGTTCCTCCTGCTCTTTCAGCCCTTGTGCTCATGATGACGGGGACTTCAGAGAGCCGAAGCCTAGAAAGAGAGCGAACTCGTGTTCAATCTGAAGACAGTTGTTGAAGCTGATTTTAAGCTGCTAAACATTTATGGGATCTATTGCAGGAATAGATAGGATTAGTGTGAAGTTATTGAAATTGCATTTCATTTCAGCAATGATTTAACATTGTTGATGATGGTATATTAAAGGGTTTTCACCTTGCTGCACCAAATTGTATCCGAACTCCAAGTTGGTGGATGAGTGTTCTGGACACAAGTTGATTACATTCCTTGTACATAATTGGCTCCTGTAAATATCGCTAAACGTGGGCATGACCTGTGTAACAGAGGAGGTTTTTAAAACATTTTTAAGTAAAAATATGAAAATGTTAACTCAACCTTCCCATAAGAGTGGGAGCTAGTTTGATGCTTCTGATGGCACCTTCTGAGTCAGGCACATGCTCATTGTTTATATCTTGTAGATTTGATGTTTTTAGATTCTGATGATTATATTTTTTACATTCAGTTACATTCTGTACCAAAATGGCTACTATACAAAGAAGTCTGTGGCTTATGGACACTGTTCACAAGTAAACTGTTTCTTTTTGTCATTCCGAGAAAAGTTTCTGTCTGAGTAAAAGCGTGTATATGAGCCACCTGGCACAGTCCTGTGCTTTCCTAAAAAGACCCTTGCTAGTGTTCTTAGTATAGCACACTGTGTCTTGAATTTAGATAGACACAAGCAGATTAGACTATTACAAGGTGTGGCGGGGGGATGTTTGAGTTGAAGGTGTAGCAAAGGGCAAAAGCAGTTGGTCCAAGACATTTATTAATATGCATTCCAAATGTTGATCTTTTTTAATAGAGATGCTGAAATATTACATACGCACAGTATTAACAATGCCTGTAGTAGATGTGCAATGTACCTTAGTTCCCAGTGGTGTATACCTTGGCTGTATGTAGTTAGACATGTTTGCCTGCAGTGGTTCTGTGACCCTCTGGGGAAAGAAAAAAAAAACACAACACAGCAATTTTTTCCCCTCGTTTAATCAGCATAAATTTCACTTGAAGTTCACATTTTTTGGTATGCAAGCAGGGGTCATTTTGTTTGCACTTGTAATTTCGAGTATAGGTTTATTTCTGTCTGTGCCTAAGACATATGGAAAATAACTTTCTGTAATATTTTTTTAAACAAATGTTTTTACTTTTATGCAGTGCAGATTTTTTCTTATTTATTTGTTTCATACAAATATGACTTGTTTTTATCTTTTTAATAGTTCTTATATTTCCACAAATGCGTTTTTAATTCAGTTTTGCTGAAGGTAAATGATCAAATCCCACCTCTCCTTTAATCACAAAAATATAATGAATTTTCTATACTGTGCTGTGCAACATTCTGAAACCACATTTCATTTGTTTTGTTTCTGGTCAGAACTGTCGGAACGCTGAAGTCACATTTTTAACAGAAAGTTATACAGAAGCTTCAACAACAAATTATAATCTAATCTTATTATTATTTCTGATGTCCACTCTTGCCTTTATTACAGCTTCCATTCATTTTGGATGCTGTTAGAGCAGTCTGCATGGGTATTTTTCCACACCGCCACAGAAGTTGATTTTTCTCTTCTCTCTAGAATGAGAGAACTATTTGAGATGTGACTGTTTTAGTGGTCTACCAGGTTTTCATGGGTGTTATGAGTTCAGTTTTCTCAGTTTTGGAAATGGTTTTCGCTTATTGTTCATTGAATTTCCTTTGTTGATTATCTTGTTAATTATTATGCCTAATCTGCTCAAAGATATCTACTAAAAAAGTAATGACTTATACTTCATGGCGATTTGACTGCAAATTTAATAAATGAAAGGTAGACTTTTGCACAGTACTGCATTCTGTGTCATACTCCTTCTTTATTTCTTTTGGTTTTGTATATGATGTATGATATGCAGAATATAAAAGGTTTATTACTGTCATTTTCTTGAGTTATTTCTTTTTCTTTTTTTTTTACGGGTTTGATATATTGGTTTCCCCATTGCACCAGTTCTTTTCTGTAATTTCTTTTTTTACTTTTCTCTGTACAAGGCCATCTGCATAAATATAAAGTAGAGGATAAATGCTTTGTTCAATATTCTGAGATTAAATGAGATTAAAAGATATTTTATACTTGAAGTTCAGTTTGATTGATGACAACAATACGTCATAAATTGGTAATACTTTTTCCTAACATCCCAGAGTTGCACTTCTTTGTGAAATGTGATCTTATGGGGGAAAATCTTTATATTTATTTAAGTGATTAGGTGAGAAACAGTTTCTGATTTCTTTTTAGTTTGCTCTTAACGTCCTTTCATTGCTGGTAGAAGTCTGTCCCTGTAAAATAAAAGTATTTCACTGCTCTTTGCATCACAGAAAAACAACTAGTCTAGTAGATGTGCATTAGATTAAAAATCCAAAAAATGACAAAATGAGACGATGCAAATCCTAGCTGTTGCCCCAAAATGCATTTGTGAAGGCCTTATTTGCTTTTGAAATTAGAATTTGTTAAACAATAAATGATCTATCTATCTATCTATCTATCTATCTATCTATCTATCTATCTATCTATCTATCTATCTATCTATCTATCTATCTATCTAATTTATTTATTTATTTGTTTATTTATTTATTTATTTTGTAATGTCCAGATGGATATGATACCTGATGATAAATTGGAGTATTTGTGTGTAGCTGTATTTGTATTACTGTACAGCTAGTGTACGTTCCCTAATGAAATTGTATGACTTTCCAGTGATGGCACATTCCGTAGTGCAAGTGAACTAGATTTCCGATGTTAATTTAACTGTTTAGCTGGGGTTTTTTTTTTCTTCCAGGAAAATACAGTATATATTTTTTTATTTTGAACATTTTGTGGGAGACTATGGTTTTGCTGTTGCTGCCAGTACAATAAAAGTGAACAGAGAATACATGCTTGTATGACTGAACGTTATTATTTTTGTGAATGCTGGTTTGAATTTGAGCCGTTGTGATCTCTTTGCCCTGCCCTTTTTATGGTCTTGTGCACCAAATGAGTGTTAGTAATAGATGAATGGCATTATCATAATTATTCCTCTGTCAGTGAGATAATCACTAGGCATTGTGTGAATCTTAATTAGGGCTAAAACCCTGTGATTAAGAATGTCTCCATCCTTTAACCCTGTAAAGAATCTACTTTGGTTTTTCGTCCTTCACAGATGTTGATTGCGGTACCTGCTGTCTATTGTCCCCTCTGTAATGGTTTTGCACTGAGGCTGCTCAGAGTCGTACATGTCCTGCAGGTGTTTTGGCCTGACTGGTCCTAGAACAGGGTTATTTGGCGGCCCCAGCCTGCCCACACAGCAGGGTCTGCTGTCTACGCCTGCTGCTGGAAAGGTTACAGCTCCCCATCAGAAGAGAAATTAGAGAGGTGCAGTTAGAGTCAGGGAGGAAAATTAAGTGACCTTTTTTGAAATCTAATGAACGCATCAAATGTTTCTGTGATCATGGCAGTCTTTGGACCTTGGGGCCCACATGAATAAACCATGAGCATTCTCAGTGACCACTTACTGTATGGCCTGACTCTCCAGCTGCTTTACGGGAAAGTTTGACTTTACAGAGCTTGGTCACCTTATATAAATTTAAAATGAGTTGTTTGTACAGTATCTGTTGGCTATCTAGGTTACATTGGAAAGAATTCCATTTAGTTAATTCAGTTCAGTTTTCCATGTATCTCTTCTTTTTTTCTTTTGTACATGGAAACTGATACTGTTTTATTATAATCAATATTCAGAAGACATGTATGTTTAATGGAGGTTCTAGTTCTTCAGTATTGCAGGCATCACATCCTCTGGTTCCCATCTCTACCACTCCAGGTTGAAAGTTGCTCCGTATTGAGCCATTTCAGGCCAAACCACTGTAAATGATTTGGTCCATGTCTAAGTGATGAAATTATGCAGGGATTTCACAGTTTCCTTTGTACATTAAAGATTCGTTCTTGGCACAATTTTTCAGTCACTCCAGATCTGTTGTACAGATGAAATATCAGAATTGTGCACACCTTCTTCTACATTTTTATAGTTTATGGTAAACATCTTGTTGTGGTTTGAGCGAGTTAGGAGAACTTTTGATGATATATATACTAAATTAATTTGGGTCACTATTGCCTTTTAGTGTTTAATAATGATAGCCTTGTAGCTTTTGCCAAGCTCTTTCTTTAAGAGTTAATGAATCCATGCTCACTGAAAACTCATGATGTATGCTAACAGAATGTCTAACAAACACGACAAAGCTTGTTTTGATTGGATTGTGGTAAATGCTACCCAGGCAAATGAACTAAAAGCAAGCTCACTATTAATTTAGATGGATGTATTTTGGGCTGTTTATTCAATATTTGCGACACCCAGTGCATGCTGCAGTTAGGTAAAGTTATCCATTAATACTGCTCAAACTAAACGTCAGTGTTGTTTGGTGACACAAATCCTGGAAAACCAATATAGACAGTATGTTAATCAACACTATAGTTTGGGTGTTTCAGGCTAGATTGTGTTTTCATTATGTTACTACAGTCAATCTGAAATAGGATTAGCTTATGCCTTGGAAAGAAGTCTCTGGCTGTCTCTTTGGAACATGCAGCCTGCTGGTTTAGGTCCACTTATCAGGCAGGATGGAGTGATGTGGTCTGGGCTGAGCTCCTGCAGGGCAGCCACCTTTTACTCACATTGGAGTTAATGCATGCTTAGTCACAGACAATGACTAAAGAGGGCCAAAACCGCCAAATCAAAGCTGTACTGGTTAACACGGTAAACCAAGATCAATTCAGCTGCTGTAGTCATAATCAATCTCACTTTTCAAGGTTATCAAATTCTTTAGTATAATATTAGTTCATCTTGTCTGAGGGCTATGCATGAAATTTGGTGCTTTCCTCTTCTTTCCAGAGTTAAGACATGTGCTTTGCATTCACCTCGCCCTGGTGGACAAGCTAATGACAATACCTTGGTTAGAAAGGGCCATCTTATCACTTCAATCAGCTTGCTTACCCGGTTTGGCATTCCCCCTGTCAGCAGCTCAGCATGGCCTCTCCTAGTGGGGGGTTGTTACTGCTGAAGCCCTCACACCTCCATTTAGACAAAACAGGAAAGCTGTGTGCATAGCTTGGTTAAGATCAGCATAATATGTTGGACAACTGTAACGACAATACTCGGCACACAATTCACAATTCTGGGTCACAATTCTGAATTCTCACAATGTAATGAAAAATGTTTGAATGAAAACAATAACAGCTGTGTGTGGTGGCAAAAATATAATCAATGCTCATAGTATGTTGAGACATGATTTATTTGCAGTAGCAGCAAATGATGTCATATTGCCTACAGCTAACATTGTCTTTGTCAATGCTCGATCTAACACTTGCACTTCGGTACATACATACTATAAAGCGGTTAATACAGTTGTATGATCACAATTCAGATTGTAATGTGTTGCAGTATGTGTCGCAGTTGTGGATATTACGAATTCATAAAGAACATTGAACAACTGATGTTTCATTACAACGACTGCATGCAATAATTCATTATGATTAATAAGTGCAGTTATTAATTTAGTTTAGTATGTCAAATGATGTTGTCCACTGTCACTGTCTTAAAAATAAACCATTCTATAACCACACTGCTTTACTTTAGAAGGCTGCATATAATGCCCACTTTCTTTGCTTGTGGAAAAATGATTCTGTTTATGATTCTGTGTCTGCCCTCCTAGCCAGGTCACATAGCCAAGCTGGTGTCACTTTACATTCAACTTACTGAGTTTGTGCTAATACCATATAGCCTCCCTACATCCCGTTGTTGCCTTTAGTTATTAATTATTATAATATAGCCAGCCGTCCACAAAATCAGCGATTAACAGGAATTTGTACATGTGAAATTGGGAAAGGGCTAGCCTTAGAAGACAGGTAGCCTCTGAATTTTGTTTTATGCTACTTTCTTTTTTTCTGATAGGCTGTGTACTGTTAGACATTTGTTCTCCCTGCCAGTCTTCCATCCATATTCATGAACACAACCAAGAGAAGCTTACAGTCCAGGCTGGTGAATATTTATGAAAATCCTCTCCATGCTGTATTATGAATTCCGTTTAATATTAATCTGTGCTGTCGCGCCACTCCAAAAGAACTTCTCCCCTTTTCAAAACGCACTCGAGGCAGGGAGCAGGAAGAACACCTGTCCCTCTCAGAGTGAAGCGAGGTGAGGCAGTGCTTGCTAATCACAGACGAAGCGTTCACTCCTCTCCTTACTCACTGTGCTAATCCCCCTCCCCCATCTATTTAGGTTTAATGGTGGTTGCTAATTACGGCCTCTTGAATTTCGCTCATGTGGTTTGGATGGGATGCTGAGGGCTGCTGTGGGTGAGATTTATATTAAGGCATGCCTAATATATCACTCAACACAAATGGCCTGTCACTAACACCATGTCCAAAAGTATCGCCAACTCTTCTAATACGTGAAATCAGCCTCACAATAAAATGGGATGCTCTGGAGCAGCTAAGCGTGAGGTCAAGCTTTGGTTGGTGGGCTATAAAGTCCCTCTTCATTGGGCTATAGAGCAGTTTGGAGTGATGGAGCTCCATTCTATGCCTTGATGAATGTGAACCAAAACAAGTCAGTACCTGACCGTGTTAATGCTAAGACATGATGCTGTGGCTGCAGCAAAGGGTTACCAACTGCCTGTTAATACCCTTGATTTCAAAGGAAAATGGGCAGGTGTCAACTATCTAACTCTTCATCTTTTCAAATAAGATTTGTCCAGGTGACTCCTTTGCTCAGTGGACTAATATGGGGCAGAACCTTGGACAGAAGAATCAGATAATTGTTATTCTTCGCTTATAACCCTTTTGTTTTTGACATTTCTTGTAATAAAAATATTAGACAGGCCCCCCCCCCAATTATTAGTGTCATTGGATGACTTCCCACAGTCTTACAAACCTAGATCAGAGACAATTAGAGTCATCAAAAGAGAATAAAATGTATATGTAATTAATTTTGTCTTAAACCATGTAATCAATTACACCGATAAAAGGATTACATCAAAGACGTCAAATTTATTTATTATAGTAAATCTTGCAAAATCACTTAAAATGATTCTGTAGTTTAGCTAATTAATCCAGAGTTTGACTTAAAAAAGTTAGGATTTGACTAGGCTAGTAAAGTTAGGTAAGGTAATATAGCATTTGAATGACATTTGTTGGTCTTTACAACTTCCCTGTCTAAATTTTCAGAAATCATGTGTTGTTGATTTCTGTGGACTTCTTTAGGTTTCATGTAATGCAGTCTTACAATGCTGAATCCACACTATACTGCTCAGAGAAACTGAACAATAGCCTGGTACATTTGTTTTAGTGTACAGTAGACAGCAGACATAGATATCTTCTGAAACCGTTGTGTACATTATTTGCCTTCATCAATGAAGAAAAGTTCTGGAGGTAATTGTTATGCAACACTGGGTGTCTTTTTTTTTTTTTTTTTTTTTTTTTTTTTTTTTTAGGTGCGTGTGGATTCTCCAACTCAGAGTGGCACTCCTGCTCCATGCAGAGAGCAGCTAAAGGGCCCACGAATGGTTGACGCTAACATTTGCTGACGACTGCCCACTCTTCGCTATCGGGCTGGTAGCATGCCCATGTGAGAATCCCACCATCTGGCCACTTTCAGCATGTTAAAGCACAAGAAATTGGGAAGGCGTGGAGAAGACCTCGGTTTGTTTGTTTTTTCCCCTTTGTTACCCTTTGTCCTCTAATATTATCATTAAAAAAAAAAAAAAAAAGGCCAACACTAACCCAACTGCATGACACTGAACTACAAAGCACTGGGGAGACTGTCAGCCTTTTCAATCTATATGACATCATCTTGTTAAAGAGTTACAACAGTAAACCAAGGTGTGAGTCTAGTCTTAAACTAGTTAAATATATTAGTGAAAAAACTGCAGAGGAAAATATGGCTTAAGGGGTAAAGGGGTAAGCTGTTATCCAACACAAGCTAGAAACGACAACAGTTAAGCTCATTTAACATGAAATAAAAAATAGAGTACTAAACCTGTGTCTATATCACCAAAACAGTTAGCAAAAGAAAATGGGGCACTCGCCCCCTTACAAAGCTTTCCAGCATACACAAACAGGCTAGAACATTAGCTAGCTATCGCGCCCTTGACCACTCCTAGAAGTCTGGTCAGGTCTGGTCAGTGAGGCTGATGGCACATGTGTGACTACTAGAACAGCCCTCCTCTACAGTCATCTCTGCCTCTTAAATAGCTGGAGCGACCAATGCTGCACACAGTCACAGTCATAGTCCTCCAGGCATTGATCCTATAGAACAGGAGTGAATAGGAGACAGAGCACAGGACCAGAACACAACATACCTCCAGGACTGTAACACCACTCACCTACCTGAAGCTGAATTCTTTCTAACAAGCCTAAACTAGGCAATGTAGAGTCCTAATACCACAGTTTGTGTTTTAAACTGTACAGTGTAAGTAGTTTCTAAGAGTAACTCATATTCACCAAGGGGAATTTTTTTTATAAATATGTTGTGCAGATAAAATCTGTTTTATCTGACGTGATGTGGAACATAAGAACAAACTCCAACCATTTATATACCAAACATCGAAGATAGCAAAGCACCGTATACTCCACAAACACAAAAGCAGGGGAAGACTATAGGAAGGGTTTTCAGGTAGCGATCCCCCAGTAAAGGAAAAAATGGGTTCGGTATGATACCTAAAAATTCAGGAAGCAAACATAAAATAAAGCTGAAACACAAAATCCACCACCAGCTACCTCAAGAGGGTGTGCAAGCTGAAAGTTTTGCCTTGGCCCCACAGTTCCCTGACCTAAAAATCTGTGGATAGGCTTAAAAAGAGCAGTACATGCTCATCTGACAGAACTAGAGGTCTATGGCTTGGAAGAATGGGTAATAATACTCCAAACAAAACTTAAAGACTCCTAACTGGCTACAAAAGTGTTTACAAGCTGTTAAATTGTAACAAAACTCTATGAGCTGTGTTTATAGGCACTGACCATGCAAGGGGTCCGTATATGGTAGTCTAAGAATGCCCATGTCTATGTCAAAAACTGAAACATGTTTTATGAAAGTGCTTATTTCCAAACAATATGGCTGTGATTCAGATACCCAGCAGCCCATGTCTGGCCTTCACACAAACCTGCCAACCTTGACAGACATTCGTCGTTCCTGCACCCTCCTCTGTCAATCCTGCCTTTTCATCGTGGATCACTTCTTTGCAACCTTCTTCTGCATCACATACGTTACACTCTCCTTCTCTTCATATGTCTTCTCCGTCGTTCCCATCATTCCCAGTAATTCCCCTTTATTGTTTTATCCTTCCATCCCCTCTCTTCATTTTCCCTAGTCCACCTCATCATCCACTCATATCTCCACTCCTTTTCTTCATTCCATCCCCCTCATTTTTCTCTAATTCCCCCATCTTTGATCTTCCCATTCTCTCCACCCATCTCTCCACCCCTCTATTCATCCTTGCTATTCTGTCTTTAACCTCTTCATCTTTCTTCTTCATCTTTCTTTCTACCTCTTCACTCATCATTCATGTTCCTTCTGCATCTATCCATTGTCATTATTCTTTCTCTCCATCATTCTGCCCTTCGTATTCATCCTTATTCCGTCTGTCCTCTTTGTCCTTTCTCTCCATCCCTCCATCTTTCATCACTGTCCTTCTTCTCTCTTCCTCCTTCCTACACAGTTCTCAGTGAAAGCTTTTTTCCTCTTTTTTAATTTCTCCTCCTGCTGTTTAGCTCTTGAACCGTATTCCTCTTTAGAGGTCCTTGTTGAATATCTCCCCTCTGAATGAAAATACCACCGGAGAGCACAGCTTTGCCCCCAGCGTCTGGTATTTTGCTGAACTTTATCTGCTGGCCCCAGAGTTGCCCATGATAATGTGAGGGCCGTGGCGGCCTGATCCAGCCCACTCCCCGCAGGCCATCAACATGTCCAGCGCTTCGCTGCCATTTACACACTGTGAATACCGATCGCGTTATGGACGTAGATTAATTAGACTGAAAATAAGTATGCCATCCCACCGGGCGACAGCCATGGTAAGCCATATTCATCAAACTGTTTGACTTTAGATTCATTTTTATGTTTCATGTCAGTTCTATGGGTGTCGAAGGAGCGCATCTTAAATCAGTGCGGTTTCATTGAGGTGATTGATATGTATGGGTTTAGTGTCCTGCTTGGCAGTCCGAACAAGTTCATGCTCTCATGAGTTCCACAATGACTTCTATCCGCACAAAAACAAATAGACTGAGAAACAGTTTCTTCCCAAGAGCTGTGGTCTCCACAACACCTCCACAACACCTCACTGACTAAACTGATTACTACCTCTGTGATACATCTGTCATACACCCATGCACATTTATATACAGCACTGAACTTATTTATAATCCATATAGTAATTGAACAACTACCTCCATACACTGTTATACTGCACATTCTGCATATTTTGCACATCCATGCACAGTCACTTTACATATTTATTTATATTTATATTGTACTACAGTTAAATGTCTTTCTCTGCTTGCACTGCTTATATGTAAATTTCTCATGGGTAAATATGTAAATATCTTACCTGTATAATTTCTGCTCTTTCTATTGTTATTGTTGTTTTTCTCTTGGAGAGTGTCGCACTAAGTATAATGACAATAAAGATTCTATTCTATTCTATTCTATTCTATTAGTTTCAGGGTTGTCCTGAGAAGAGCCAGTTTGATTGAACATGGTCACAGGACAGGAAAAGCATTGTAAAGGGATGGTAAATATAGCTGTGCTGTGTATAGTTCGTTATTTTTCCATCTGATATCAAAAGCAATTGCACAGTAACAAAGATGGATAGATAGATAGATAGATAGATAGTGTGTACCATCTTGAGGAATATACACTTATGCAACTTTTAATGCTCCAGCTAGTCTTTCTTACAGTAAGCTACAGATCCTGGTGGGCACCTCTTTTTTATAGTGAACTGTATGTATTTGGACATGAGCACCATTTAAGTAATTTTGACTCTGTACGCAATCACAATAAGGCCGAAATGAAGCAATCAAGAAATAATTTTTGTGTAGACTATCTGCTTTAATTCAAGAGTTTAGGAGAAGTATTAGGTTAACCATTTAGGAATTACACTGTTTTTTACATAGTGCCCAGAAATAATTGGACAAACTGCCATTATAAATACATTATTTTTAATACCTGTAAGCAAATCCTTTACAGTTTAAGATGGACTGTCTGGGGAAAAAACATGTATAACGTCTATATGTACAACACAGCAGGTAAAAGTGTCCCAGGTCAGATTTTCTCACCAAGTCTAAATATTATTTTCTTCTGAACAGATCGTGCACCTAAACTGACCTGCATGCACAAAAGAATAATGCTTCACGTGGCACAGTAATTCAGAGGTTAACAGTCATGACTGCTCCCAGAGATTTCAATTTCTTCTTTGCCAACAACCCAGGAGCACCCACTAGTTTCCAATAGCTGACACTGGGCTTAACATCTAGACATCCGAGCAGTTTTGGACATTTCTTTTGAAATCTCTTTTGAACGCAGAGCGGCGTTGCGTTAGGTGAAGCAGCCAAATGTATGAGATCTTTGTAGCATTAAATTACGATGAATTTGTAGTTAGAATGAGGTAAAAGTTGGGTGAATTATGATCTGGCTGTTCAGAGTCGCAGTTGTGCACATTGGATACATGTTAGATTTCAGGACCACATGTCAACGTGTCAGATTCAGTGTGTGTTCTTCTGTTTACACTGCTGTACAGACGTACGTGTACAGGTGTCATCCGTTTTAGAGAAGATTGGATTTAGGTCACTTAATACCTGCTGTGTAATCGTAGCATAAGTAGTCAGTCTGATGAGCATCAGTCAGGCAAGTGGCTTGTCAAGTTTGCTTATTCCAAATTTTAGACTGGTGTCTAAATTATGATCTGAGCATTTTCTTAATCTCGGTGCTCTGTAAGGCCCTGTAGAGTGCAGTTTGATTCCTCTGCAGTCCGCAATATCAACTTTGATCCGAATAGATTTTGTTTTTAAAGAAAGTTGTTTTTAAAGGAAGGATTGTTACGTCCTTTCATAATCAAACCATTAGGAGGTTAGTATTCATTCAGAGAGGGTTTCATGTGAAATGACCACTCCAGAGTAATTTAATATGAAAGAACTGTTCACAGTGATGGTGATGGGAATTAGACATTAAAGAGGGTAATGCCTCTAAAAGCTCAGTCACATGACATCTTTATAGAATTCATTCATGGAAGACTGTAGAAGATTTGAAGACAAAAAAGTACCCAAAAAAAACCTTTTTAGTTTACCACTGTAGTAATGTGATTACAATTACATATAAAAAGAAGGCAGATTTATTGTGTGGGTATAATAGAATTTAATGGATAGTAAATTGGAAGTGGAAATATTTGCATTGTAGACATTGTATCACCCATCACCACCACTGAAAAGAAAATCATAGTCTATAAGTTTATCTAGAAGATTCACATGAAACGACTTATAATGACTGTGTTTACCTCTTAAACCTAAATAAATAATATAAATAAAAATAAAATGGTATAATTCCCTTTTACCATATTCTTTGCCAGTTTGACATATTAAAGATATAATCACTTAGATTGTTTTTAGAGAAAGGCGATGTCTCATGTGTAAATACACTGATGATATTGGCGACTATGCTACTTTAAGAATTATGTTATCCCCATATTTTGATCAGTCTTTTGGTTGATAAAACATTAGGACCCACATGTGCTTTTAATAGTATGTTGGAAAAGAAAACTGTCCGCTCTTCTTACAGAGGAAGACACTTTGATAAATATGAAGCTGAGTGTTGAAGCTAAATATCATTAAGGTATAGTATTTAAGTGCTATTTTAATATACTACTTTGTAATACGACCAGTAATTTAGAAATCAATAGAAAATAATTTATTTTTCTTTCTTTCTTTCTTTCTTTCTTTCTTTTTTAACTGCAGCTGTTTTTTCATAAATAATTAAATAATTAACTCAAGAAAATCCTCAGTTAAAAAGAAGTCCCTGAGCTTTTGAGAGTCAGTGCATTAGTGGATCTCCTTTTCAGCTGGATCCAAATGACGCAATTGATGTTTCTGAAGCTCCAGATGTTTCTTTTAGTGGAAGAGTAGGGAAGAGATGGAGAAGAGCGTTGGATAGTGCAAAGTCAGCCAAGGAGTACTCGTCACGGCTCAGTTGTGTGTGAGTTCCCCCGATACAGCTGTGGCTTTTTACGTGTTGGTGAATAAAAGGCAAAGCTGGGATTTACAGAAGGCTTTAAAATGCTGCACTGTGCGTTTCTATTTTTGGCATCTTAATTTGAATATTAATAATTCTTTGTTGGAAATTCCTTAAATAAATCGGAGAGTGTGGGAGAGAGAAAGAGTGCTGGAGAGGGAGAGAGAGGACGAGCGCGAATGTTGGAGTGCTTTCTTTTACATCGTCATGGAAACACAGAGGCAGATTTGCCTCCCTGATGTTCCACTTGTGATCACTGGTAATTAATTACAATTGTTAAACTCAGAGGCAGTTGCCCCTTAGATAAAACTGTGTGCGTGTATCCACAAGCCCATTTTGCTACTCTGCAGCAGCTGTGAGTCATCTGAATCCCTCCCCATTGTTTTCTGTGAAAAATGCTGCAACGGGATCGTGTGTCTCCGAGCCCGAAATAGCAACTCGATGGAATAACCAGCTAATGTAATTAGTGGCTGAACAAACACGTTATGAACAGACGCTGGGGAGTGGACCAGTGGGGGTGGGTTTGTGGGGCGGGGGCCAGGTGTCCTTGTGGAATTCTCTTGTTGCTCTTGTGAGTTCCACATGTTCTGAATGTAGGAGCAAGCGGCACTTTGGGGAGATGCGCTGTGTTTCAGACTTTGCAGGCATGTGGAGTAAGGGGTCTGTACAGTAAAGAGGACTGCCACCCAACCCCCCCCGGCACCCCCCTCTCTCTCTCTATATCTATCTATCTATCTATCTATCTATCTATCTATCTATCTATCTATCTATCTATCTATCTATCTATCTATCTATCTCTCTCTCTCTCTCTCTCTCTCTCTCTCTCTCTCTCTCTCTCTCTCTCTCTCTCTCTCTCTCTCTCTCTCTCTCTCTCTCTACCTGTGTGCTGTCAGGTTCTTTCTGTTAACGCTAAAAGGTTGGGGCAGGGTTTGTAAATACTTTTATTATACTTTCTATGCTCTTTTTCCCCCTGGTCCTCCATATACTACAGGCCTGCTAGTACGGTGGCTTTAGAGAAGAGGACAGTGAGCAGCTCCAGCATATGTGCATGGGAGCACAAGCTGAGGGGAAATCGTTTTGCTCTTTTTCATATGTCTGTTTAAACAAAGCTCTCTGAACAGTCTAAGTGTGCGTGATGGAGACGGAGTCACTAGAGGCCCCATTACACAGAAGGATCACAATACTTCGGTCACCAGGCGTCTTATATTGCAATACATCATTGTTATTAGGACTGTCAATTGCTTAATCGCTTTAGTTTTGTTATAGCTATAGGGATTAGTAAAATAAGGTACTTCACAATGGATTCAGTTACTTTTAGTTACTCTTTACATGATTTTATTGTGTGAACCTGAACATGAAAATTGCATTTCCTTAATTTCCATTAAGTAAATTCAGCTGCCAGTTTGTTTACTGTCCTGTGGGAGCAATGGTGGCTACATGTTGGTAAATATTTAGTATTCATATTATATACTGTTATTGTAGCCTTTTAGCTCTAATTCACATAGCTAGTAATGAAAAAAAATTTTGCTTTGAATTTACTTGGGTCATATAGGTACTTTGGTTCTTTGGGAATGTATGCATTTTAATCACATAATGCAAGAGATTTACCATCTCTTGGTTTCTGTTATAGCAGTAAACAGCACATAGGGAGTTTGGCTTTGGCAAGCAATACTACAGATCGCTCAGATTAAAAAAGGAAAACGAGTGTGAATAGAATAGAATTCCTTTATTTTCATTGATCGATATTCAATGAAGGTTAGGTGCCATATTCTGCAAACAGCAATAAAGTTAAAAGAACAGTGTTTTAAAAGTAATAAAGTCACCCCCACCCACTCTTTAATGCAAGCCGCAGTATTTTCAAGACTGTTTCTGTACTCTTGCCTGCATCCCTGTGATTATGAGCATTGTCAGAAACAGCAGTCGTCCAGCACCCCTTAGTGCAGTCTCTTTATCCCATGTGTGTCCAGAAACGAGAGAGCGCAATGGATTCGGCAGAACTAGAGGAGCCCCATGTTTTTCCAGGAACTCATTTCACACCGCAGTGCTATCCAGCAAGGAAAAACGGGTCACTGAATACAATAAGGGATCATAGCACTGTTCACAAATCAGCCTGCCTCCTACAACATTCTAATCTATCAAAGCCAGAGTTAAGCAGCCCTGCTCGCCTCTCAGACTCCTCTCTCAATTGCCATGATCTCTGGATGCTGCCAGATGTCATACTTTTTGTCATGTTCTTTCTGTATAAGTACTATTATCCATTTTGTCTCATCTGGGTCTGCAAGGCTGCGTCTCTGCCAAGCAGCTGAGAAAAATATATTTTGAGAATTTACAGGTTTAACAAGATGTTGGTGTTCCCTGCGTATGTTTGGGGTGGTATTACTTGGATCATGGAAAACAGAAAATGTAACCGACTTCTAAGACTGTCACTATAGATTTCTTTGACAGGGCATTTAAGCAAAAGATGATCCCACTAATTACTTCGAAATAATGGAATAAAGTGCTGTGTATGTACTATTATTAAATGAACATGTATTTATTAGGTAGCAAAAGTTTTTTTTTTTTTTTTTTTTTTTAATGAAAAATCAAATCTTTTTCTTCCTAGTTTTGGTTCTGAACAAAAGCTTGTGTTTGATATTTGTATGTCATTAGAGTCAATGTAAGACCCAGGCAATACGCTTGTATGTGTAGACAAGGCAGATTTGTGCAGTCCACTTATTCAGGTTTAGCAATCTCATCACTGGTTTTCAGGTACTCTTTGTACAGCCCCCAAGACTCAATGAAGTCTAGTAACTATGGCAACCCTGAGCAGCTCTCTGGAAACTGGAGTCCAGGAGGGCTCTTGACAGTTTATTTGAGGTTTAAAAATAATGTGCAATTAGAAAAGAACTTTTTTCTGCTTTAGATATCAGCTGTTCTACATCATGTATCCACTTATTTGCGCCACTCTTCCCGTAGGGTCTGTTATTCGAGTTTTCTCTGAGTTTGAAAACTCCCACTGTTCCAGAAGATTTCCTGCTTGCTGTATCTATGTACAAGAAGTGAGAAAGCGTTGTGTTCCTGGGGTGCTGCAGGGTCGTATAAGTGTGTTATGACACCTCTGAGCTGTTTCTTCTGTACCATCTCACATGCCCTGTCAGTCGAATCCCTTGATAACCTAGTGTAAGACATATTAGACAGCCATGCTGAAACATGCAGGCATTGGTAGACAGTTTGCCATTTTATGCTGTTTGCCATACAGGTTTTTAGATTAAGAAAAGTCGGATTTCTCTCTCTTTCTAACATGATTTACTAATAGTGCACAATCAGTAGTATACTATATGGCTAAAAACAGTAAGTTTGAAGCCTGAATGTTGCCCATACATTTGTATGTTTAATGTTTATTGTTAGCCATATGCCCTACAATGCCAAAAGCAATGTTGGGAAGCCAATTAAAGATCCTGCACTTTACCACTTTGCCTTTTTAATTAGTCAGAAATGAACATTTCACCCAGCTAATTCGTGCATTTTAGCCACCATACAAAGTGTTTCCTGAAATATATATAAAAGTTAGTCACATGCAGGTCTTTCAAGCTTCAGTTTCAGGTTACCCTCTGTAGGAAAATGATCAAACAGCACTGCTGGCTAACATGCAGTGTAATGGTGCATTCTATATGGGCATCAACAGAAATGAGCATTTTGATTTCATTCCAGCAGCAATGTTTGTGGAAGGTAACGCACAAAATATATATCTATAAATAAATATTATATATGACAAATATTTAAGTGTGTTCATGATCTGACAGGTTGTTGTAGGTTGTTTAAGTAATGATAACGGCCAAAAGGCTCCACTAGTCCATGTGTCCGCGTAAACTCTCTTCATGAAGCTACTGCCACACAGTTCTTGTGCTGATGTTGCTTCCAGAGGCAGTCTGGAACGTTGTAGTGAGTGATGTAAGTGGAACACCTCGCTGTTTACATGGACCCTGGCTGAGCTGGGTGTTGATATTTAGTGCTTACATTTTACAGTAACAGCACTTACAGTTGACTGGGGTAAATCAGTTGGCAGGGCTAGGAAATATTGTGTCATATAATAGTGCAACATCCATAGTCAATGAGCTGTTCAGTATTCTGATCCTAGTTTGTCCTAGCATTTGTCTACAGGGATTGCATGGCTATGTGTTTGATGTTATGTACCTTTTGGCAATAAGTATGAGTGAAACCTTAAATTCTAAAAAAAAATTAGGAAGAGTTGCTGTGCCAAAACAAAACAATGCAGACACTTGCTGGACTTGGACTTGGACTTGCTTCTTGCTTGAGATTTTGAGTTAGGAATGAAATGCTGTGCTCGGCTCTCAGTGTTGCTTTAATTTGAATTTTTGAGTATTTAGGCATTTAGGCAGTTTGCATAGTTGCAATTGGGAAGTTAAAGGCTTTCTGTGCTTGACCTTGTGGTTGCAGCACAATTTTGAAGTCTAACATGTAACTCCAGGTGTATCTGTGATGATCGAATACATTTGAGGTAAGAGGAAAATTGATTTTGATTATTGGGCAGTTTATGAGTTGACGTTATGTGACGTCTTATACTCCACAGTGACTGTTCTACAACTGTAGCCAGCTAAACTCTGTGGGTAAACTGTCCACAAATGTTTAGATCGGACTAGATGAAGCTGTTATGTTGCGTGAAGTAAAATGCATGTTTTCTAACTTGGTACTGTTGTCTACGGCCAAACAAATTAGCATGCCACATAGCGTTGGCCATTAAACCAACGTTGACGGCATGCTGACAGATGAGTTTTCGGTCTGTCCAGGAGAGCAGCTGCTGCAGACTCAGGAGACCTCTCAAAAAGCTCCAGCTCAGCCGTGAGCGACTGCTGCACCCCCTTCTCCGCTCCCCAGTTTTTAATTAACGGGGTGACCTCATCTCCAGATCGGACGAATTTGTGATCATGCCGTAGATGATTATGATTGAAGGTTGCAGTAATAAGATTTGTTGTTTATGCTTTGGTAAGCATTTGATCAAATATTGATAATGGACTGCAGTCAAATATTCAAATCTCATTATGTATTTATGTGCAGTTTGCATGTAAGCCACATAATGAGCAAACATTTTAGCACAAGCTGCTGCAGCTGAGACATTTGCTGCTACGAAACTTTGAGCTTTCCAGCCTTAATAAAACCACCCACCATGAGTTCTGGCATGACTGAATGTAGCATGAAGTAAGCTTGAGTTTGATGTACAGGCAGATGAAAAAAAAAAGGCTGTAAATTGTGCCCTGTCATGTTCTTGACAGCGACAGACTTGAATCTAAAGCTGCTCAACAAAGTTGACTATAACAAAAAAAAAAAACTTGCTATGGATTTTTGTCAAGGCATCCTTTTAAAAGCGTGTATGTGTCATTGCAGTAGATTGCATCACTCTACTGGAAGCAAAGTGTTCCTCTGTTATTTTATTGCACCATAATAGTAATTGTTTGTAATTGAAATGATGACAGATGGCAAAGGGAGTGGATCTGTATCCGGCATAATGCATAGATTAGCCAACTAATTGGGTTGTTATTAAATGAACTGATTTATAGAAGTAGTAGTTAGTTTCAGCCATTCTTGAGACATTCAGCATGTTTGTGGGGCTGAATGTTTTGTATTTGAAGTGATTCAGCAGTTAACTGAGTTCTGTCTTTGAGGTAAAGTTGAGATCTGTGACTGCACTTACCACACTAATTACTTTAACCTAATGCTGCTAGTATATAGGGAGTTTCACTTGACTATTTTCTTCTTAATCTATGTAGTGTCAGCAATGTCTCAAGAATTAGTAGAGAATAATGCAACTGTTTTATTCATAATGCACTCGGGGTGGTACTATAACATTTCATGTTGTGTATAAAGTTCATTTATTTGCCCTCTGTTTGATTTTTGCTAGCATTTATAAGAGGCAGTCAGACGTTGCTCAAAGCCTGCACCAAGAAGACTTTCTCTGACAAATGTTAAATCATTAGTTTGTCTTCTGCCTGCTCAGCTTTAGTTACAGACATTCAAGCCATCTGTTAGACATGTAAAGTTTCAGCTGCCAAGTGAATCCTGAGGGAGAATTTCCACCAAACACAGCACATCAGTCTACATCTATTGTTCTAATAACTAACAGATATAGGATTTAATTTGTTGTAGCTCATTCAGAACTAAGATGTGGTTAGCAAATGATAAAAAGGGAGCTACATTTTTGGCATGTGAAGCTTCATTTTCATTGGTTATGCAAAATTATTAGCAACCAACATAGTGTCCTTTACTTTCAGTTTAATTTTTGTCTGAAATTCATGTAAAACACTCTGAATTTTGTGGACTGTAATGAAAACCCTAACAACTGTCAACGATTGGTAAGCAACCAGTCGTGTTTTTAATAAATAAGTCAAAATATTTTGAAAATGGTAAAATTTTAAGATATGATTTGTACTTGAATAGTTGTTAAACTCATTGAAATAAATAATTCTTCAAATTTGCACTGTAATTGATCACCTTGTTTACTGCTCATGAGCTTGTGTAGGGTGAACAAGGCTGTTTCAGATATTTCTCTATTTTAATAACTAACATTATTGTGTGCAGTATTTGTGCTATCTGAAGGCATTTTACGATAATACAGTGTCACCTCCACTGACCGTGGTTCCTAAGAACTCCCCTTTAAACTGTTCACCAACCAGGCTCTTTTCAGTAACTGCCCCATCCCGTCATTTCTCACATCTGATACCACTGTGACTATTTCAAGCTGTTGCGGTAGGTTAGCCATAAGGTTGATTGTGTGTGGGTGTGTGTGAGGTCTGTTGATTTGGGGTGTGTTTTTTTCCCAATGACACAGCTAATAACGAGTCGCCAGTGCGATCACACACAGAGCGGCCATGCATTATGCATGAACAAGATTAATCTGTCTCCGTGCTAGCAAGGCCAGGAAAACTCTCGAGCCTTCCTCCTCCTCTTCCTCCTCCTCCTCCTCCTCTTCTCCTTCTCACCTTCTATTTTGTCACTCCTCGCCAGGGCTGGCCTGTGTGATCAGGCTAATGCAGCTGTTTGTCAATTTCAATTACGGCCTCCTTTGAACTGTGCAATTTCACCCAGAGGAAAAATAGGGGAGGTAATATCCATCCTGTCAATCACCTATGATTCCCCTCAGTGTGTCTTTCTGCTTTTCACTCTCTTTTCTCACCTTCATTTTTGCTGACACTTTGCACTCTTTCCACTTTCTGCATTGTTGGAATGATAACATGGAACTGTTTGCTGAACTGATCTTTAAAATAATTTATTTGCGTATTAACACTTTTTATATATAGGGCCTAGATAAAGGGTGGTTTTATGCCAGGAGCAGATGTGAACATACTTTTAATTGCTCGTTAAAATTGTCTCTGACCATTATTTAATCTTTTGATGTCTTGATGGAAAATGTTGGTATTTGCTGTATTGGGCGGGTTTTGGAGACAACCTGAAATACGTTTTCTGTGCTTTCTTTGGGGCACAAGAAGTTTTCCCTTGCTCAAAGGGAAGGTACTTTTGGCCCTTGATATTTCACCATGCCATTGTTATGTCACATCTGTACAGTGATATAGGTCGTCTCTGTCTTGACTGCTGAGTCTCTTGTGGAGCCATGCTTTTCTCCAGCCTGCTGAATACAGGAGTCCTCTGATTTAACACCCACTGGCAGAACCAGAATCATAAATGTCCTCATACAAGGTGCACCTATGTGGCCTAGAGAGCTGGATAAATTAACTGGATAAATAGTGTAGGTACATGTGGTGGTTTAATGTTATGGCCGATCAGTGTATGCCGCACCATTTTCGTTCATTCGTACTTTCACAGGATATTTACCCTTTTAATGCTGATTTTGACTAGTTTAGAATGCGAGTTGGAGTTAGAGTCATAGATGTCTGTGAAGGAACCGTGTACTGTGAGAACCAATCAACAACACAAGTAAATGTAAAATTTGTTAGTGACATTACTTGTCACATTCAAGGAAGAATGGGCAGATTTAGCTCTTCATATTATATCATACCATTTTTATTTTGCAGAGGACACAAGTTGTCTAGCTTAGCACCCACTGGGAGACCCAAGACCACATGGCCTCACACTGCGTTTTTGCCATAGAACCTTCTGGATCCCCGAGTGACAGCGCAAGCCTGTCGGTAGCCTCTCACAGGCAGCATAGCCGACCCTACTTGTCATCCAGCATCTCCCGGTCTGCCTCACACTAATGTTGTTTGCTGTCAGCTTGCTTTTCACTCCATTCTTGTCACAGGCTCAGCTGTGGGCTTTTAGCCCTGCCACTGCTGCCTTGTCACACCGGCTTTAAAGCGCAGGAAAACACAAAGGGGAGAGTGCTGTGCGGCAGTCATGACTTTAATGAGACCAGCTCAGGCACTGTGGGGACTTGGGTGAGGAGTGCTGTTGAAGAAACTTGTCTGTTGTGGCCTGATGCAGCTTGCCCTTTCCAGTGCTCTGTGGCGTCTCAAACAGGACGAATTCCCGTTTGCATTCAGCCTCTGTAGCAGAGACTGTGAGAGAGTTTGACTTATCATTCTGGAACTTTTCATGTTACCTGGGGTCCTCTACATGTGGAAGGCTGTGTGTTAACCTGGAGGTTGAAGTTAGAGCAAGTAAACTGTGGAAATGCAACTAATCAGAGTTTAGAGCTGATCAGAGCTCATTATCTTGACTCATTATGCTGGCTAGTTTATTGCTCTTGACACTCATGCTTTTCTCATGTGACGTTACTAATTTAGATGTTTGCATGCACATTGTGAACTGGTTTGTTCACATTATTGACAGATCACTTACCTATGATCTGTCGCTTACCTGCGTGAATGTCAACCATAACATAAGTGAGATGGAATCTGAGCAAAAATATCAGATTTTAGGAAGGAGGGTAGCAGGTGACCATAGCCATGGTGTCTTTAGATGCACAATGATCTCGATTGAAGTCATTGGTATGAAGATGTGATATCACAATAAAGAGCAGAGAAAGACTTGGATGTAATTAGGAAAATACATAGGTAACAACGAATTGGGCAATATGGAGATTCGCCATTGTAATAAATCATTTCATAATGTACTTTAGCTTTAAAAGAAGCTTTGAGGCAATGTAGCTGTTTAGTTGTTGTGTAGAGTCCATGTGGGCATAATTAGCCCTTTATTAGATTTAACCCGAGACAAAATTCAATGGTTGTTTTTGTATATGGTGTTGTATAATTTTCCCATATACCCCATGTCTTATCTGGATGCTTCAGGTTACAAAGGCGCCACAAGTGAGGATATAAAATTCAGTGATGCGATGATTCATTTATTGTCTAGATTAATGAATCGATTTGATTATCCTCTTATTCGTAAAAGTAAAACTAAAATATTAAACTTTCTTAACAGTTGGGTTGAGACCCATAAATATGGATTAAAAAAATGACTCGATTTTGCTGTTACAAAAAAAAATCCCTTTTGAACAGAAGCAAAACCTGAACTGATTTGTCATTAGCTACAAGCTTCATTCAATAGGTAAAAAAAAAAAAAACTCTCCTCTGTTCTGAATTATTAAAATGCTTATTAGAATATTCTTTAATGTTGTGCTCATTTTTTTGGCCAAAGTGAGTGATCTCTCAGTTGAGAGCCACAAATCAGTGAGTCAGAAGGGACAGTAGTTTTGTCTTTTCTGTGAGCACAGGGGCAAATCAGATGACCCAGCCCGTGTGCTATTTGCCTCCTTAATGTCAGCTGACAACAGGCTTCAGTGAAACAAAACCTAGCAGCCAGTTTGTTTTAACAATTACGCTTGTGAAATGGAAAAAATAAAAGTGTATCCTCTTCTTTTCTCCCTTTCTTCTGTCTCCCTTTGTCCCCACTTTGGTTGTGTTTAGTTTTGCTGTAGCAGGCGTTCCTGGTGTTTGGGGCTGAATTACTGTGCGCAGCATGTGTTGCTCAGTTTATTTATGAATACTATTTGTCAGTAACCTGGCATTTATGAGGCAGCACTCAAAGTAACATTTCATTTTCATGCTTGCTGGCAGGCAAGAGAGAAAGAGAGGCAAGAGGGAAATGTGGGCCAAAAAAAAGGCAGAAAAAGAGAGAAAGAAAATAGTGGAAAAACACAGCCAGCCCTGTAAACACTCAATCACACACCATCCTGTGATCAGCCCCATAGTGTGACAGAGTTTCTGCTTCAGTGCTTTATTTGTGTTAAAAATCCAGCTTACAAAAATAACTAGTTCAGCCCAACACTGCAGCCAGACCAACGACATGTTCCAACTCCTACATAGTTTTACATTTCCCCTTGTGACAGGTTATCACAGTATTTGTAATTTGTAGGTCCTGAGAGTTTGAGTGCGCTGAAGAAGAATGGTCCATCGAGTATCATTATCTTTTTCATATTCTACATTGACCAAATTTTATCTGGCTCTCTACCTCCTGCACTTGGTGCTTAGATATGCAGTTGTGAAGTAGATAACTGACTACTGCCGACATCATCCTGTCATTAACACTCTCATACTTCTTTTGTCTTGAGTTAGATTTAAAGCAGACCCATAGACCAGGCTCTACTATTTCAGCTGATAAAGCACAGATGCCTGTCTACTGGCTTGTTCTATGTTCTGAGGATTCAATGGTGTCGTGTACAGATGACACCAGTCCAATAACAGGTATCAGAATTGGGCTGATATCAGCAGCTTAATCAGCAGGCTCCTGAAATCTAATCCAGTTCTGTAGCAAATCTAACCGGAATTGCCACATACTTGCATTGTCATTTCTCGTTAGCTATACACAGTAATATGCAAAACACTAACTTCACCAATATCACCACTAAGTACAAGTTAATGGTTTGTAGTATCAGTATAGAAGAGCAGAAAACGGATATCCCACTAAAAACTATGTAGAAGTCTCAACAACTTAATATCATTTAATGTGTCCAGCCTTCACCTCTTTTGCTTTCGTCTTCTTCGGTCCTTCTTAGGAGACTTGGTTCCAGTTTTTTTATAGACATCTGCAGGGATGTATTTCTGCACCTTCTTCTTAGGATTTAAATAATCCCATACACATTTATTGAGGTTGAGGTCTGGACTCGGGCTAGAAGCTCAGTTTCTCTGCTAATTTGTTTGATTTGTTTGATTTGATGAGAACTAAGTAATACTAGCGGTCAGTATCTATCTGTTTTAACTAGAACCATCCGGAATCTGTTGATTTCTTTAACATATTAGTTATCTGAATTTTTAACTTCTCAAAATGTATATTGGTCACAGAAATTTCATCAGTCAGGTTTTAATGTTTCTTGACGTATGTCTTTGCTTGGTTTAGAGAGGCCCTTTCTGGGTGCCTGTATTAATTATATCTGCTTGCCTGAAAGTGTCAGACCCTCCTTTATTATGTCCTTGTCTCACATCATAGCAGCAAAATGTCTCTTGTCCCTACCTGTGTTAAAGAGCAGCCCAAAATGCCTTTCCCCACCAATACGCTCTGTGTCCCCCTCCGCTCTCTTCTGTCAGCTAGCTCCAGAGTGGGGGAAGAGGGGGCTGTGTATCCAGAGGGCTGCCGCTCTGCTTCATCAGCACTTTTTCTTCCCTGCTTGCTCTAAATAGGTCACCTGCCCCTGCCTCTCTCCTATGCTGACTAATGCTGTGTCTGTGAACGACATTCCCTAGAGCTTCAATTAGGGGCCCTCCCTCTCTGCCCACACCCACTTGTAGGGGAACCCTCAGGACTCTCCGCAACCAGCCATCAGAGTCAAATGCAGGGGTCCAGCAGTGAGTACTACATCACGTGAGCCGTGCACATTAGTGCTACCTCTTAACGCATCTGCTCATCTGCACGCTACTCATCTAGCGAGATTAAGCTGGGGCTTAATGCAGCCCTTAACATGGCCATCAGTTGCGTAATAACACAGCTGATTTAGCAAGCATTTATTTATAGTCCCATTAAGTGGTGATAGGGTGGAAATATATGGAGATTAAGTGGCAGCGCATTTTGATTAATGCTTTTCATGGAGCGGCTTTTCCAAACCCGGCAAGAATAAAATTAGGTCACAGTGGCCTCTTATTATATCATGACCTTCATGAGAAAGATCTGTAGTGTCTGGATTTCGTTTTAAATAGGAACTAAAGCCCTGCTAGTTTTAGGGGGAACTCAAAAATAGTTACTCATTGACCTGTCAAGTTTACAGTGCAATAACAGAATGTCTTGTGACAAATGTCAGCAGTAGTACAGCAGCAGTGTACAGGTGCTGGTCATTAAAATTAGAATTTCATGAAAAAGTTGATTTATTTCAGTAATTCCATTCACAAAGTGAAACTTATATTCATCCATTACACACAGATATATATATTTTAAGTGTTTATTTCTTTTAATTTTGATGATTATAACTGACAACTAATGAAAACCCCAAATTCAGTATCTCAGAAAATTAGAATATTGTGAAAAGGTTTAACATCTATGGGGTATTGTGAAGAGGAAGATGTGATACGCCATACCCAACAATGCAGAAGAGCTGAATGCCACTATCAGAGCAACCTGGGCTCTCATAACACCTGAGCAGTGCCACAGACTGATCGACTCCATGCCACACCGCATTTCTGCAGTAATCCAGGCAAACGGAGCCCCAGCTAAGTATTGAGTGCTGTACATGCTCTTACTTTTCATGTTCATACTTTTCAGTTGGCCAACATTTTTAAAAACATCAAAAGAAATAAACACTTGAAATATATCAATAATGTAATAATAATAAAAAATAGTGTAATGAATGAGTACAATATACAAGTTTCACTTCTTGAATGGAATTACTGAAATAAATTTACTTTTTCATGATATTCTAATTTTATGACCAGCACCTGTATGATACAGTAAGTGGTGTGAATTAATGCATGATGCACCAGTATGGCAGTAATTATTCACTTGTGTGTTTTCCTACACACAAGAGACCCCAGACATTATAAAAAAACTAATAAATTATTATGATTATTTTTGATATATAATAGATTTGCTGTTCTCTAAAAGGACTATGGCTTTAATTTCTCTTGTATTTAATTTTCTTTTCTTTAAAATTGATACACCAAAATCAGTTATAATTGATTTGGTCGTGACCATTTTGCAACATTACTTTGTTCCTTCTTTGTGGGCTACTTTTTACTGTGCCTTTAAGACATACATTGGGGTGATAAAGTCCAAATGTGTGGGATTTAATTTTTTTATTTTTTATTTTTACAAATTCTGTATTTTTTTTATAAATTCTAAATACTATTATCAGCATAACAATTATAAAGGAAAGTAGATTTTAATAAGTTTAACATGAATTTCTTGTTTGATATCCTGTCGTACTTTGACAGTTCATCTCGTGAGCCTTTGATGAGTAGATCCGAGTCACCTGAACACAAATTTCAATAAAAAAAATAAGACCTGATCTCAAATCTGATCTTTTTGTACAAAAGCCTCAACATGGTAAATAATTTGATGACATTTACTTAATTCCCCAAGTTTATTTCTTTTTCTTTATTTTGTATTGTGTTTGTTCTGTTGTTAATTTCCAGTTTTATATTTAAAACTCCCAGATTTACAATGTGGTGTAAGACTGTCCTGTATTATGCCGAATTCATTCAGCACCCCAGGCTGAAACACTCCTTGTAACTTTATTGTAAATGCGTGGTTAAACTGCTGTAGGCTAACTAGATGGCAATATTTAAATGGAATAGCTTTTTCTGAGACCATAAACAAGAAATTGAGAATGGTATGTTTTTTGAAGCTTAGTTTCCATATGTGTATCATTAGGACTGAAGACGGACTGGTTTATTTTTAAAGTTAAAGTATTTACATAGTATAGGTTTCCAATTCTTTCATTTCAAGAACATAAAACAATTTCATATATATCTATATCGTATAAAACTGATAGAAATGAGGGACATTGCTTGATGTTGTCGTAAATCATTGTCAAAAGTTTCAAAACATGCCAAGCAGTTTAGCTCTGTTCATTTATGCTAAACCTATAAAGAGTGTTTTAATCTGAACCGCTGTTTACAAGAATCCCAAAACAGGGCAGTCATTTACAATAGCTGATTTACATATAATTCTAAATAATGAAGAGGTGTTAGAAAATGCTCATGTAAAAATCAATTCTTGTTTTTCGTAAATGAAATGAAAACATGAGGTACAATAATAGTGTAGGCTACGGGCCCTTCAAGATATTTCACTCGTTTTAGGTTTCCGTTAGATTTTCTATTGTTATTCCTGTTTAGAAACTCTGCATGGCTACACATACTCAAGGCTGTCTAAATTTCCAGTGCTTGTCACTGTAGTGGTCATTTTGACAGCCACTCTCTGCCCTGCCTGTTGATTCCATCTGAGAAGATTCTATGTCCAGGGACCTCTTTTAATCTGATCTGAGGTCAGTGTTATTCGAGGTCGAGCGTGTCACTGTTTCAATTGGAGATGAAATGGATCTGAGCCGAGGCTTTTGTCCATCACTGCTGTGCCATTCTGACATGACTCCTCAGCACCCAGTCGCAGCAGCAGCGAGGGAGTCTTTTTATAGACCGCTAACCGTCTCTAATTTTCAGAGTGGCGGCAGAAGCCCATGGGTGAAGAGTAAGACACGGACAGCCATCTGCCTGCTCTTTGTCCCTCACTGCGGAATCTGACTGAAGACAGCAGACTTCTGCTGCCTGCTTTTTTCCCCTTCCCTCGCATCCACTTTTAGCTGCCTTCGCTTCCTCTTTGCCCATTTTTCTGCCTCCTCTTCCTCCTCCTCCTCATGCTCTATCGGGCATGGTCCTCTGGTGACCCTTTTGTTAAAAGAGCTACATGGAAGATTAAGCACGTAAATGGGGTTTTGCTTCCAGATTCAGCTGCTGTTTTTGTGGCTGCTGTTAACATAATCTTGTATTCCTAGAAGCATTTTTCTACACAGGCATGGCAGCCCTTTTCTCTTGATTCTCATGATCAGTTATGTTGGTAATTGTGTAATCTAGTGTTTATTTTGATGATTAATCATAATATCTTTATGGGTTATTATTTATTTATTTATTTGTTTGTTTGTTTATTTAACCATTTAGACCTCAGTAGAATATTGACAATTTTCATAAACGTATGGATCACTTTTTTAAACAAAAATAAGAATAAGAATGCATGTAAGCACAGAGCTGTGATCCAAAGACTTGCAATTGGCATTGTGATTTTAAAATTTAAACAACATAAATAAAATTATCATCTAAGAAATAAACAACAGACATACAACATCATTTCCCAACAATAAAAATCTGGAAAAAAATCATGGCATGCTTTTGTAAATGGAGGCTGCACACATCGCCTAAAACCCTCTTCAGACAGCTGATATTTTGCAAGTCTCTTTTTTAAGATACCCATGTTGCATAAAGGCAGACAGTCAAAACCCATTTCCTCAGCTCTGCTTTTGACTGCTGAATAGTCAATCAGTCAATATTTCAATATTAAATTAATATTTATCAATCAATAAGTGTCTTCACTCACTTGTTTGGCCACTAAACATTAGTTGTGAGATGGGAATAGCTGAACGATGATAACAGAGAAAACATGCTACCTAACTGCTTTAGCTGATTCATATAGGCAATTAAATGTCCAATCAAACACGAAAATAACTGGCCAAGTTGTGGGCACTGAACGGAATTAGAACAGAAATCTGTTCAGTAAATTGACTGAATGGCCAGTTAAATCACTTTGCTAAGCAAAGGTTTCAATCTTGCTTTCATACCACAGTGACCTGCATACGCCAAACATATCAACATTAATTAAGTAATTTTTACTAATTCATATAGAACTGCGTTTGATGCATTTTACCTAATGTGGCCTTCAAGCTTCAAGCTTGTGGGATTTGTCTGAAAAGCTGATTCTTATTCTGAAGTGCAAGGTGTGCTAATGACTGCAACTTTAAATGTGCTATTTATTAAGACCTTTACCTGATTATTCACACATTACCTGTCATTCAGCAGATGATGAAACAGTCAGAGAACCGTATTAAAAGGCTTACACAATATAACTCATTGTAGTTATTATAATCTAAATGCGGGTACATTACTAGCCCAGTAGGTTCTTTGTTTTGATGAAAACTGCTAACCTATAAATCATTCACTTCTCTATTATTCCTTCCGATTCCTTCCTTCAGCCGGCTGCTCTTTGATAAGGGTAATTAGTGAAGCACAAGGACTGGAAATGAAGCGATACAGGTGAGCGGAGAAAAGAAGCCTGTCCCTCCCTCTCTGGAGTTCGTTGACTAATGACGCTTTTGATTCGTAGTGACACACACTGTTAATTGAATCAAAGTGTTTATAACTCGCCCTGTCAAAGAGATTTCGGCCGCCTGCGTCTGGTGTTAAATGACGCCTCTCTGCTTGAAGAAGCTAATCGTTGCCGGCACTGTGGATCAAAGTAGGTGTCAAAGTTGTCCAGAGTTGTTTATTTTGAGGCTGTTCTTTACGGTTTCCTTTAAAATGGTGAAATGTCACGTTGACGTGTATTTAGGTCCACATTTAGATTTGGATTTAGAGACTTTTCCTGCTATCATCTCTTCGTGGCATCACCTGCTTTTTATCTCCTGCTCTGTGAACAAATAGAATTCCACTTACTGTAATAATGCACTCCTAGTTTTGCCTCCCTGAGCATCTTCTTAAATCTAATCCACGACATTGTGAGTTGTTCTGAGTAAAAGCTAGGCCGTTCAGTTGTCTACATGTGTGCCTCCTGAGATTATAGGAGCTTTGTCTCCATTTAGACAGCACCCTGTAATAGTTGCATCAGACTTGTTTTTTCTCCTTTCTTCTGATTGATTATGCGTGAATGTGATTTTTTACATATTAGTGTGTCATTTTAGAAGTGCATAGATGTACACAGAGGTATGCAGTATGACATTGGACTTTTTAAAGAGTATCATAGATACCTAGCCAACCCTCAGAGAAGGAAAATGTTACAGTGATAAATGGATTTGTGTGTGCATGTGTATCATTGGAAAAATGGCTTGTATTCGGTATAGTAGTGTTCCTTACAGCTTTGATCATTTTTAGACATAAATATTTTCTTTGCACCACATAATTCCAAATTAAGGATTATTGTTCAACTTTCATGTTTTTCATCTTTTTTTTGAAGGATGCATATAGGTTCTAAAGACTGCCTGTTGGTTATAAAGACTGCACATTAGATGTATTGGCTGCCAGTTGGTTCTAAAGGCTGCATTTTAGTTCTGAAGACTTCACATTGGTTCTGTAGGCAGCCCAGTGGTTCTGAAGTCTGTGTGTTGGGTCTAAAGGCTGCACTTTTGTTCTGGAGGGTACATGTTTGTTGTTAAGTCTGTGTATCTATTATTTAAGCTGTATGTTGGTTTTGAAGGCTGTGTGCCAGTTATTTAGATTGTATGTCGGCTATGTTGGACACCAAATATGGAAGCAACAAAGTGCTTCTGTTCGCACTGTCTACCTGCACTACTTTCAGGGTTAATGGACAGGTATTCACAATCTGTTGTGGGAGGAACAGAGTACTGTTATTGAAAAATAATAAACGTATACCTGCATAAGTAGCCAGAAGTAACTGTTCTTTATGTATTGGTGTGCAGCAACAGGAATAATTCATTTGTGTCTGTGGAGGTGAGTTCTGAGTGGGTGGCCCTGATGTTAGGTAAGAACATTTTTCAAGAGTCCCTCAATGACCACTTACTGCTGATGAATGCTGTTGATTGATGCTATGTATATAAACACATGCAAATGAGAAATGTTTCTATTTAGGCAGCTGCAATTGTGAAGGCATACTAAAGTAGCAGGTACTGACCATTGAAGGTGGTTTTTAGAATCCTATCTTAGCAAAGGACTTGCCTTCCATTTGTCTCTGTCTCTACATAGCCCTGCCATAATGCCTTTCAGGAGTGTCAGGTTGCGTGTGCATGTTCCCTGGTTTGGAATAGAAGGTTGTATGGATAGATGCCTATTACACTCGTTTCACTTTGACTCAATTACATGCAATTGAATGTCATTCATTCCAAGGCTTTGGTTCCAGTTCAGTCTTATGCTAAGTAACAAATGGCTTGTGGCAGCCGTGTATCTGTCATGCTCAGCGCGGGTGTATGTGTGAGTGTGTGTGAAGCTCATCTGTCAGAGCTAAGGCCCTTTATCTGTAGCTCTACAGTCTGTGCCTTCCAGAGCTCATTCTGGCCAGCCCTCCTCCATGAAGCATTTCGGTGCAGATTAGACTCTCTCAAGGAGCTCACTTGAACTGGTCCCAAGCACCCAAAACCGCCAGGCTTTAAAAAGTCTATTTATGTTCATCATCATGCTCTTCAAATGCTGTCTCCTTTTGACTTGTTTCATAATTGGCTGCTTCTACAATGACACAATTACATTTCACTGTGTTTTGGCCCACTGAAAAGGGCCTTCTCGTCATGGTCTGTGTGTTAATTCCATATGCACGCCTTTGGATACTGCGTTTTTAAATCTTCCTCTGTATTCAGTATGTATTCAGAATGCATGCATTGAATGCATAAATTGCTGACCTTTCAGAAAGTAACATTTTAAGTTCAGATAGTTTTACTAATTAAGATGTTGGACTTTCTTATTTACAGCAAACTTATATGAAATGACAACTTTTTTAGAGTTCTGAAGCGATCAAATGTGCTGAGCGTTAATCTGTTTATTCAAGTCTAGGATGGGGAGGGGGCACAGTCTGACTGACATTTATTCCCCAACTGATGTAAAAAATATGTTTCAAATAAGGGATTAACGTTTTGCCCTGATCCACAGAAGTTAAGACTAGGCTTGGGGTAAAAATCCATATCAGTGTTACCCAAAACATTTTCTTTCCTCTGTTTCTCATATTAGCGACTGTGCCTGTGTGGAACAAGGAACTGTGTACTTTTGTATATGGTTGAACGTACAAGTAATTTTCTTTCTAAAACATTTAGTTACGTGATCACTCCTGTATTCAAAATGTATCGCTCAAAATAATACTGGACCGATCTCATTTGGATCTAACACAACATTTTTAGGATCTCCTTCTGAGGTACTGTAAAAAGTCCAACTTGACTACCACAAGCTGATGATTGTGTTGGATACGTTTGTGCGATTCTGTTATGTTTCAGTTTAAGAGTTTCCTTCTCAGCATTCTTTATGCTATTTTTCCCCGTCTTTGGCAACTTCTCTACTTGTTTTACAGGATTGGCTGTTTATCATAAACATCATTTTCGTGTGTGCATGCAGACAAGCATGAATCACAACCTGAGTATCCAAACCTGGATGAACAGAGAAAGCTGTTAATTTGAACTGTTTGTTATGACTCAGAAACATATTGAGAAATATGTTTTTATTATTATTATTTTATTAATATTATTTCTAAGATTTTTTTCCTCCCCTTCTTCCCTTTTTCTTTTTACATTTTTCAGCTTCACTTGTGTCTGAGTAGAATAGAAGAGAATAGAATATTGCTGCAGCTTCGGAGACACTGCTGTGTTCTAATACTACATCACTTTCAGGAGGACTGAAACATGTGCATGTGTGTGCACTTAGTGTGTGTTTCAAGAATTTGTTTGCTTCTGATCTTTTTTTCTACAATATGTCATTCATAATTAATTTACTTGTACATCCCACAGGTTTTCAGTAGAGCCATGTTACATATCAGCATATGTTAGGAAGAGCTGTCAGTACAACAGAATTTTAGGATCATCTTTTCCTTTACATCTGAAACATAATTGCTTTATTTGTTTTTCCTGTTGGAAAGCGTTGATTCTTTCTACAATTAGTTCTTTGTAAACATCTTGCCACAAAGAATATGAGCATGAACTCAAACCTTAATGTCTCAGAGTTTCTTCTGAGAACTCTATACATTGCAATACTATAAATATTTAAAACATACTTTTTCATTTGATCTGGTCAAAACATGTGGTTCCCGCATCCTAGCAGCTCTCTAGCTGTGTGTGGTTTCAGTCCTCCCGAGGGTGCTGTAGCCTGAGAGAGCAGCAGCTTTAGAGCCATGTCTCTGTGGCTGCAGCTGGGCTTATTGATGCATCTTGGAAGTGAGACTTTTAGACAGCATAACTGTACAGTAATAACCCAGGAGTAAGAAGCCCTATGTTGCTTATTAGGTAGAGTCTATAATCATTTTTTAGTAATGGTGTAGTTCAGTTATGCAGGTTGGTGACATTCTTTCAATAGTGTTGGGAGCAGGAAACCCTTAAATGTGCAAGGCAAAGTATTTCAGGATGAGGCTTGGTAATCACCAGTGTTGTGGATAACACAGCTTCCTCCATGGCATCTCAGGTATGGTTTTAAACCCTCACCTGGCAAGAATATCCTAGCATGCGTCTTTGGGCAGGACAGCTGACTTTTTCTGAATGTTGGTTCTGTGTGTTGGTTCTCAATGTTGTATGTCAGTTCTAAAGGCTGCATGTCTGTTCTAAAGGTTTAACATCAATTCTGAAGGCTACATATCAGTTCTAAAGTTTGAATGTAAGTTGTGAATACTACATATTGGTTCTAAAAGTTAAATGTCAGATGTGAATGACATTGCTGCATTTTGGTTCTCAGTTTTCAGTGCCTGTTCTGAAGGCTGCATGTGGGTTCTGAAGACTGCATGTTAGATACTGATTATGCAAACAACAATGTGGCTCCTAGATAAGTCAACTACTAGACTTTTTAAAAATCGCTAATTAAAATCATTCTTCTTGACGAAAATGCAGTGATTAGTTAGCAGGTTGCAAATTAATAATAATAATTTTAAATGCTCACATTGGTCTCTAATTAGACAAAACCTGGTAGACCTGTGCATTTGCAATTTTGGGGTGTAGCGTTTTATTATACATTGATCAACCTTACAACCGCCTGAATGTACCTACACTCTTTATCCATTTTGTGACAATGAGTGTAGTTACAAGGAGGTGCTTTTATGACTGATGAGTGCAAATGTTTACTCTCAATAAACTTCTCAATTAATTGTCAGTTGGTAAAGTGCTCAATTGCTTATATAATTGATAATGACAACTCTTTTTCCAGCACCCTCCCCACTGTGTTTAAAACTTTGACTTTGTTGAATCTGAAATAAACCTAGACCATGTACTGTGTGAACTCTCTATTAAGGAATGCTAATGTTGTTATTATTATTGTTGAATAGGCATCTTTGCTGACAGGCCTGTAGGTGAAGGTGGTTTCTAAGGTGCAGGTGTATATGCAGAGAAAGTCGTCTGTAGCAGTGCCAGTGAATCTGCACTCTCTTCTCTGTTCCTGATCTGTGTAACATGCAGCAGAGCGAAAAGAATTGTTCCACTATGTTTCTCTCTCCATCAGTCTGAGTAAACACTCCAGAAAGGTTTATTCTGTTCCTCAAGGTCTTTTTTCTTCCTCTCCCTCTTTTTCCCTTTATTGACAAAATACATTTCACCCCACCCCATTCAGCTGTCAGCTTCCGGACAACAAACTGCTGCATGGAGCAAAGGTGGTTTTGTAAAATATTGATGCATTAAATGGGCTGTGGGCTGTGATCAATTTGTGTAATCAATCCGATTTTTGGGGAGTTGCCTTTATGTGTGGAGCAGGAACACTGAGATTCAATCTGAATTTTCCCATTGCATATTAGAGTATTGATACCACATTTAGACATTTCTCTAGGGTATCACATTCAGATTATATTTATGTTTGAGTAAAGTTAATGAGCGCATACTGAGTGCTGCTGAAATAAGGTCTTGCAGACCTGGCTTAGCTTATTTCAAGTGGACTGTTTTGCTCTCCTACTATAGCAGCAAGTGGAGCCTGGAATTGGAACAGTACTGACAAAGCCAATCAGACAGAAAGAACATTTACAGAATGGAAGCTATTTATTTAGTAGTTATAATTAATGTATATTTTGAGTTTTTTCTTTTCAGACCATCTGCAAATGACATGTTAATGATGGCTTGTTGTTAAATATAATGGCTTTTTTTCTGACACAAAGAATGTTGTAACTTGTACTTAAAGGACGTTTTCACTGGAAAGTCTCGGAGTTTGGCTGTTACAGAGGGACGAGTCACAAAAGGCAACCAAATAACAATTGTCTTTTTTGTTTTGTGGCTTTCAGGACTCAGCTCAGGAGGGTGTCATCACTAGAGATATCCATCGCACCTTTCCTGCGCATGACTATTTTAAGGATTCGGATGGTGATGGACAAGACTCCCTCTACAAGATATGCAAGGTAAAAGTACTTTAGCCCTAAGCTGGTTGACCAAAGTTGCACTGTTTTTGTTTTTTATTTCTAAAGCTAGCAGTTATTTAGAATGTCTGAGATTGCCATGCCAGTGATGTCCTCAGAAAAACATATTTCTGGAGCCATAATGACTTTGTTTTTTGTTTTTTATATATATATAAATTACTCATCCTTACTTGACCCAAGACCCATGGACCAGGTCACAGCACCAAGTCTTACTCTCTGGTTTCTTCTCTTTACTAGTAGTGTATACTTAAGGATAAAGAAGTTGCAAAAGGATAGTTGTAATTTGAATTCTAACTGTTTTTGTTGTGCAGACCTCATGAGTAGACCCTGAGGGAAATAATACATTACATATAGGTTATAGACTCTTTAAATATGACAGTGAAGTCAAAACACTGTGGCTTTATTTTCCACTGGGCGTATTAAGTCACATGTTGCATGGGAGTTATTTTTTGTTTGAGTTTATTTGTCCAGGACTAATTCAAACCTTTACCAGTTGCTTTACTTCTTATATTTTTTTCTATCCAAATGTAACTTTTCTATCTGAATGTAACTCTTTAACTGAATGTATAAAATATCGGATGAATTGTTGCTGATTATGCATGATGTTTTTATTTTGTAAATAAAGTATTACACATTTCGGGACTGAGAACAGAAGCAGAGACAGAAATCTTTGTTTACTGATGTGTAATCTCCTTTGTAAGGAGTTAGAAGCTCAGTCATCATCATCAGTATTGCTACTGCCAGATTAAAAGGGCCCTGAATTGCACACAGAGGCTCTTTGTTAGGCTTAAATGCTGGAGCGAATTTTGGGTGTCTGCACTCAAAGTGACTAGCATAATTAGAATATGACGCATCTACAGTTTGTCTAAAAGCTTATTTCAAATTGATTTCAGATTAAATAATTTAGACTTTTTTCCTGCAGGCTTATTCCGTGTACGATGAGGAGATTGGGTATTGCCAAGGCCAGTCATTCCTGGCTGCGGTACTACTGTTACATGTGAGTAATCTATTGCTTTGGGGGTTTTTTTTGTTTTGTTTTTTATGTGGGTGTACACTTTAATTCCTCACTCCTCAATTCGACACTTCAGTTCTTAACTGCTGTTACTTAGAGACCCAAGCAAGTGTGAGTTTGAATTCTGAAGTCATACATTAGAGGCATTGAACATCATGAACATTTCACCTCTGAAGGACAGCTTAGCCTCTGTCTTACAGTGATGGTGGACATTAGTGGAGGTTTCTTTATGCAGTAAAGCTCCGTTAGCACTCGGTCTTGCCCAGGAAGCCCAGGAGATGTCAGGAATATTAATGACTTGGACTGTCTACCTGCAGGAGTCCATTCAGTCCTGGACACATGGGCCGTCTCCGTGATTTAATACCCACCTTAGCCCTGCTCTCTCCGCCCTCACACACACACACACACACAGAGCCTACAGCTTTGCAGCTGACAAAAGACAGAAAGATGTTTTCCACTGGGGCCCCTGGCAAAAATACTCACTCACCACATTATGACACTAACTCACATACGACATGATCTATCTCTCTCTTTCACTCTATCCTCAAGTCTCTCGATCACACGTGATCTTTCCAGTTTCTTAATTTACTCCCTCTAATCCACAAGTTTTTTATTTAACACGTCTTACCTTTCTCTCACCTTTTCTGTCTTTCATGCTCACTCATCCTCTTTCCCTTTCTCTCCCTTAATCCTATATTCTGTCTCGTTTTCTCATGCTCTTCTTTTTCTCTCAATCTCTAACTTTTTCCCATCTTTTGCTGTTTTCTTTTCTTTTTCTGTCCTTGCTCTTTTTCACTCATTCCCTAAACTTGTCCTCCTTTCTTTGGTCTTCTCCTCCTCTTTCTTAATCTGTTCCTTTCTATCTATACTTTTATTCATCTCTCTGTCTCTTCTTTTCTTTTTTTTCACCTCTCTCCATCACCTCACTTTTTCAGTTTCTTTCCTACTTTCTCTGTTCTTGTTCTCTCTGACCTTGCACCCCTCACTCTGTCTTACTTCCACTCTATAATCTATCATACATTGTGTGAGTTTCTCTCCCTCGCTTGCCTCTCACCTCTATCTCACTTATCATCCGCATCTCTCCATCTAACCTCACACAGCTGCTCTTATCTTTAAACTTCTCTAAGAACTGCTCTTTCGGTATCTGAGTTCTGAGCACTACCTCTGTAGACAAAATTGAGCACCCAGAAACTGTAAGAACTGCACTCACATTTCAGATGTTAAGTGTCTGTCTACCTGATAACACATGTAGCTGCACTTGATCATTAAAATATATATTGAAGTTCTGATGATTGAAGTGTGTACTGATGTTGAAGTCTGTGTAGTCACTGATTATAGCTGGTTGTTATAAGAACTAATGTGTTATCTGAAACAGGTATATTCTCTCAAGTGTATGTGTGTTCTTGGGGACCAGATGCATTTGTGAGTTTTGTCCCTCGAGCTTAAACATGCTGACCTTAAAAAATGTTTTGGAAAAATGCTGAGTGCCGCTTGTGTGTTTGTAGATGCCAGAGGAGCAGGCCTTCTGTGTGCTAGTGAAGATCATGTATGACTATGGACTCAGGGACCTTTACAAGAACAACTTTGAAGATCTACACTGCAAGTTCTACCAGTTGGAGCGCTTGATACAGGTTAGTGCAATATTAAGGCTGTCACTCCTGATTGTATTATTTGTGGAGTAATTCCAACATATTATTAATTATTTTATTTGGAAATTTATTTCCAAAAAAGAAATAACAAAAAAAAATCTAGTGATATAAAAGCCTAGTATGGTAAACCATTAAAATCTCTCAAATGATTCTCATTGTTAGTGTTAAGAAAAAGTAATATCTGTGAAATACTGGTTTTAGTGTTTAGGGGACGGAAAGAAGGTTTGCATGTGAGTGTAAGCTGGAAGACCCATCAAGACTAGTCCTGTGCAAAGTCCTACTTGTTGAAAGTCTGGTGTGATTGGATAACACCTGCTTCTGCTTTGACACAGAATTGCGCTCTTGGCTTGCGCTTCAGGATGACTGTCGTAGGAGGAGCTCGCTTCCCCCTCCGTTTAAGCTATTAGACTGACTCCACTGCAAAATGGGTTTTAATTTTGTGCTGAAATGCAATTAGGGCCAGAACAGGCCTCTTTTAGCCCTCAGCCCAATACAGTTAGTATTGATAAGCTCTCCCGTGACTAGAGTGTTAGCATCGATCGGTCCACACACAGGTGGTGGAAGCCATGCTGGACAGGAACTCTAAAAGAATTTCCTCTTGAGTTGCTGTGCTGTTACTCTCCCTGCCTCTGCCTCTGATCACACCGTGTAATCAGGCCAAATGTAAAAGCCTTTTTCTCTTTCTCATGCATTTAAACTCTTTGTGAGAAATGTGCATTATTAAAGGTTTTTTAAAGCTATTTTTTTCTGAATTTAATCAGTCACTGTCATTTTAAAACTTGATTAAAAAATATATTTTCACAGGATTTAAAATGTTCTGTTTAATGCGATGTAGACTTATGACTGCCAAACCTAACAACAAAATCATTAGATTATATAGTAGTTGTGGCAGGACTAAATATAGCAACGAGTAGGACACATTACCTGAGATTATACCATGTACCTTTCTACTGGCCTGTCAGAACACGTATAAAAATAAAAAAATGTAAGCCTATGCTAATATGCTAAATAGGATACTGTGCTTGTCTAATATACCAAATAGTGTAATGCATTGTCTCTTGGTTAAAGATTTTACTTCAAAGTGAGTAGTGCATGTCTAAGTTCAGTTTTTTCCTCCTTTTCTCTATAGGAGCAGCTCCCTGAGTTGTGGTCTCATTTCCAGGAACTAAACCTGGAGGCTCACATGTATGCTTCGCAGTGGTTCCTCACACTCTTTACTGCCAAGTTCCCCCTCTGTATGGTCTTCCACATCACCGATCTGCTGCTAAGTGAGGTCCTGAAACACTTTCTTTACCTTCATTTTTGAATTAGTGTCAGGAATGCTGATGCAGGTCAAGCACAAGGATGAACGAGCTATTGCATTTGAAGGCTGTAACTTTTCTTTTAGATCAGTTCATGTCTAGCTTGAGTCATCTTTTATAATCTTTGCTGTTCCCCGTTCGGACATATGCTTTCTGCTGTTTTAAGTTACTTAGTCATAAGGCTCTGGGGTTGGTTAGTTCTGTAGAACAGAGTTCAATGGTTTAAATCCTGAAATCTCTTGGAGAATCACCAAAGCCTTTTTACTCCGACTTGGGCTTATATATTTTAAAAGAAGCCTTTGGTTTTTCTTTATTTATTTTTTTGTCTTGTCTTTGCCATTCAGTCTAAGTGGTTGTAGCCTGAGGCAGGACAATTAAAAGTTTCCCCAGTCTGTCTCAGTCAATGAGTCGCATGATAAGAATCTGTTAGATCCATCTAAGGGCACCTCTCTCTCTGTTTCTTCTCATCTCTCTGCCCATTTATCGCTCTCTTTATCTTTCATGTGTGTTCTGCTGTTCTTGTTTTAGACTGTTATAGCACCTTTGTTGCACAAAGTTCTGTCTACCTTCATATATATATTTTTTAAAGCCAGCTCACTGTGCTTCCTGTTATCTTTTTTTAAGGCTTTTTGTTCAGATGGCTGCGACATCTTTGCATTTTCACAGTGTCAGAGCTTACAATACTGACTTTGCAGAACCTAGTCGTGTGCAAATGAACCCCCTAACCAGTCACTGTGCTTTTGTTGTGCACTTGGTACATTTTGTACTTTGTATTAGGATAAATAGCACTTTCAGCTTTGAGAGAGAGGAGAAAATCAAGATCCACTCGCTTGCTTCAGATACAAAAACATCCACAGGTGTTCTGTCCATCCTTGTACTGTGAAAACACAGCATATCGCTATGAATCTGAAAGATTTGTAGCTGTTGAGAAACTGTCAGTGACTAAAAAGATTTGAACTTGAACACCAAAATTGGACTTTCTGAGATATGGAAATGCATTTAATGAACTGGCAGGTCTGCATTGAAAATTGGGATTACTTGGATCATGAGATGCATAAAATGCAACCAACTTTGAGGATGTGAAAAGAATGGAACCTGTGATAAAGAAAGAATAATGAGAAATGTGATATTATCATTTAGTTGCTGAGGCCTGTGTGTGGTTCTTTATTCTGTTTTTGTTTTCTTCTTCTTTTCTTTTTTTCCCCCCACTTCCACTTAAAGGTCATTTGACTGGAAATAAAATAAATGAAGGGTGGTCCCTGACTTGCACAGTGCTGTGTATCTATATATGTGGCACAGCAGACTGGTTTATTAGCTTTTAAGTCATTTTGTGTTTTGTTATAGCCATGTTCAGGGAACACAGTGAGCTGGATCACTCCCTGCAGAAAACACACTCACACACACGCATGCTGCAGTGGTGCAGACACACCGCGATTCCCCCCGCAGTTTCTGCCCAACCTCATAGCACCATCTAGAGGCAGGTTCAACAGAGTTTTCCATCTGTGTTATTAATAGAGTGAAGGGGATATTTTTAGCGCTGTGTTGCCATGTGAACGGGTTGTCTGGGCGATGCTTGAGACGGGTGTTCCCATGCAGAGCTGACTTCAGCACTGCATCTCTGCTCTACTGTGATACCACCTGCTCCCACGCACACGCCCCTTCTCAACTCCTGTCCTTCAGTTTGTATGCTCACATCCACCTGCCCATCACTCTGTCTTTGTGTGTGTGGTGTGTCTGTGAGAAAGATTTGCCTCCCTTCTGTTCTCAGCTTGTCGCTCTCTCTCCCTCATTGTATTGCTGTACTATTTCTGGCCATGCAGATTTTCGCTACATAGCAACTGTCATTTGCATATTTAGTTAAAGTTAGTCAGGGCATTCTCCCTTTTCAGTGTCTTATACTGTGCTGTGAAAATCAGAGACCTACCATCATTTATTTCATAACCAGTGAAAACCAGTAGTGAAATGATGTCAGTATCAGGAAAGGTAGGTTTACACAGAGGCTTTAATAGTTAAATATATAGTTTTGGTTTTTTTTTCTTCAGTATTCAAACTGTTTTTTCAGGGGCACCTTGGTTTAGTCTGGTTTTCTTCACATTGGTTTAGCATTTTGTGCTTTTTCAGTGTTCACTTATTCAGTGATGTTGTGGTCTGGATTCTGGTGTGATTTGTGAATTACTTCTGGACATCACCAGTATTTTTCCTCAGTGTATGGTAGTATCCACATGTCACGCTATAAGTCCATCCCACTTTCTGGAGCCCTAGCATTCAACTCCTCTTGAACTCTTCTAACTTCTTAAAGGCGTACTTTGCTTTCAAATTTACAAGTCAGTGTGGAAAGCGTGCGCTACAGGACGAGATTATATAGTTGGCGTGAAACATCATTCTCATCTGTCACAAGTGCCTTACCACCAGGTTTAATTCCTGACAGTTAATTCCTTTTGGCTGCTTTTTTTGATGACGAGTTTATGAAGAAATTCACTGCTACCAACATCACACACTCTGAACGAGTTGAGGATAGATTTGGTCCACAATTTATAAAATGTCTGTCCTCCAATAATAACAGATCCAGCATCTACTACTGAGCAGCCCAATACTGATACCCACTGATATTGATATGTTATTTCTTTTTACATCTAAAAACTCAAGAGTAAATGTTTACTCAGAATTAACACTAATAGCCAAGTACAGGATGCAGTATAGTAAACTATAAATCCTGAAGCAAAATAATAAGAGAATAATTCCTTTTTAACTGATCACTCAAAAGAAGATGAAGAGATATTCCTGTGTATTTTATAACACTGTGCCTCTTTCTGCATCTCTCTACAGGGCTTGAACATCATCTTTAATGTGGCCCTGGCTCTACTGAAGGTAATGCAGCACTCAGTTCTCTTTGAAATGCAGCATAATGGGCTCTGTGGAGGAAAGAGCTTAAAATGCTGGAGCTTAAAATGCACTCAAGGTTTCAAGGTTTTAAAATGAATTTGCCACATCAATCCAGCATATGTGCAGTGAAATTTCTGCCTGCAGAGATCCCTTAATCAGTGAACAGAGACAACATTTTATGCAGACATTTCCAGCACTCACATAGTGTACAGTACAATATACAGTCCTAAATGACACTGATTGGAACAACTTTGTGTTTTTGTTTTCGTCTTGCTTAGTGTCTGAAAGCTGGTGAGTTTATTATTCAGAATTAGATTAGAAACACTAAGCTTTTTTAGATCATCACAAGAGCATCCAACAATGCAAAAGCATCAGTGTGCACACATGGCCAGCAGGGCGAGCATTGAAAATCATCTATAATGTGGCACTGGCATCTCTTATATGCATGAAAAATTTAGAATACAATAACGGGACTTCAAGCATGCATTAAAAGCAACGTGTGTTTTTAGGTTTCAGTGTTTTGCCTTTTCGTAAGTTTCTTTCTATCATTTAAAGGTGCCGTGGGTTTTCATTCCAGCCTAAGAAGAATATTTATCATTTTGTAGAAAAATCTGAGAAATCAACTTGTTCCTGTCATCTGTCTGCCTGAAGAAAAGAGCTTGTTCAAAAAATATATTTTGACATGAAAGATTTTTGACATTTATTTTCGATAGCTTTTGGAAAAGAGTCAAAAGAGATCTGCTTGGTTTCACGGTTGCTGAGCGACAGAAGTGCTTTGGTGAGTAACCAGGGCTTTCTGTCAAAGTGACCCCGTCACAGCTACGCAGCAACTATCTCAAACCCCTGAACAGTTATTTCTAGAGCACAGTTATATTGGTCTTGACTGAGTCAGTAAAAAGAAGCATTTCAACATATGGCATACTGATCCAGCATCTGTGTTTGCTTTTCTTTTCTCTTTTAACCGGCATTTATTGCCATGCTGTATCAGGACTTTTATTTTGAGACACATGACGTGACAGAGCACAGTACAGATTGCAGCGCTGACTTTGAAAGATTGTGTATGCTTGTCTCCCTCTGCTGTGCAGAAATGATACAGCAGTTTAGCAGTTACGATTGAAAATCTGCATAAATCATGGTCTCAGAGCTGTTATTAAATGTGCTATTCACATTTCTTACAAAATCTGTACAAAAAAAAGGCCTGCCTGGAAATTGCTTCATCACTTGTCGATCCAAAAAGCTCAAAGAGTTTAATTAAAAACCTTTGAAACATAATAGAGTATAATGGCTATATGACTGATGTTGTGGTATTATGCAGCAACATCTTTCATGGTAATTCCTTATAGTGAGTATACAATTTAACTGTAGTACAGTATAATAATAATCATACTGCCACACACATGGGTAGTGATGAGGCCTTGCTATATGTTGCTTTATGTAGACTGCTGTTTTAAAATCACTATTCAGAAGACCTCTGAGGTTGTGCATTGGTCTGTACTTGTTAGGGACACATTAGGAACTCAGGGTCTTTTCCTTTCCTTTCCTTGTTTTAGTATTAGTGTGAAATGAAATGTAATATGATATTACTGTATAACTAGACCTGCACTGTAGTGTGCAGCTAAATAACATCTACATAGACTGAAGTAATAACATTTAGAATGACAGATTTAGAATGGCCTACCATTCTAAAGTTAAAATGTTTATTATTAATTGCAATATATCATGTCCAAAGAAAAGCTAGCAAATAGTAACTTTACTAGAGAGGGGAAAAATCTTGCTTATTTTTAATTTAATTAAACATGAAGGTTTTTTCCTGTTACTCCATTGATCATGAAATATCAAGATCAACTGCCTTGATAAATTAATGTGGAAAAATAAAAAAATGGCATTTATATTTTAGAAGTGCCATCCTTTTTCTTGTATTTTGTCCCCACCCTACACTTTGACAAAATTCAGTCAATATATAATTTAAAAAGTTAAGTTTAAGAAATGATTACAGACTTCTTGATGTTAATGTATTTTCAAATTTCCCATTTATGATTACCTTACATATAGGATGTTATTGTAGAGGATATTTTGTTTACAAGGTGACCTGTGTTTACAGAGAAGCACTGCTTGATCCTAAGCAATTGCTGCAGCAAAGCTTTGAAGCTGAAGTATGCAGTTCTGGGTCATTACCCGAGTCAAGATGTTATAGTTGAGGCCATTCGAAGTGAAGCTTACTAATGATGACACATTAGCACTATCATCAGCTTGCAGAGAATAGTATTTCTTTGGTGTTTTTATTTAGTTCCACACATTTTAGTTTTACACAAATCCCTTTGCAATATGCTTTTTTGGTGTAACGTATATGTGGTGGTATCTCTGAAATATTTGTATTCCTCCTGAATCATTCAATTGAATTTAAGCACAAGGCAAAAACGTTTTTGTATTTGTTCCAGTGAAACAAGTGGTGTTTCACAATTTTGGTACTGCAGTTACAAATAAGCAGACCAGTTTCATTCATTTCAGTTGGCAAACTGTTTCAAATTTGATTGCATTAAACCTTTCCTTGTTTTAGTACTAGTGTGAATGTGATATTCAATTTTTCCATAAAGCCACGCCTTTGTGTTACTTGCCTGAAGTAGAATAGAGAGAAATGAGCAGGCGTAAAGCACTATACAGAAGACCTTAAAGAAACGGTCATATCACCTTATTTACTGCTGAGAAGCGGATTCCCCCATTATTCCTCGCTCATTACGCACACCTCTGAGGGAGATTACATGTTATCTACTTTTTATTAAAACCATTCTATGGAAGGCTATAAAGTGCCATTGTGAGTGGTATTTAGAATGGTATGAGGAAGATTATTTTCTTCATGTCTCTATTTTTTCCATGTGGAGACGGTTGTATGCACATTTGTGGCCTTTCAGGCAGTGAAGTGTGGGTTGCATGGAAAAGCTCATTAGTAGATTTCAGTGGGTTTTGTATGCAAATGTTTATATATATTTATTAGTTGCATGCTTCTTCCTACTGGGATGCATCAGTATGCACTGACAGCAGCATCTAATGTGTTTGTGTATGTATAGCTCTGTGCTGGGCTAAAGTCAGAGTCCACCTTTCATTTATTCAATTTTCAAGACGCTGCCATCAAGTACAAGTTTCTTAGTACTTCTTAGAGAGATTCTTAAGGAGATTAGATGAAGATAAATCCACTTGCTTCGAATCTGCATGTGTTTCTGTTTATCCCTCTACTGTGAGAAGTCAGCTCAACACTGTTAGGTCAAAAAGATGTACAGTTGTCAAGACTTGTCAAGAATTAATGGCTGTTTTTAATAGAAATGAAGTAAATGAAGGGAGGTTACTGACCTTTGCACAGAAATGTTGTGTGCCGATTTAGGAATGAAAACATAGAAATTGGAACGCGTTCGCCTGAATTTGCATATTTGGAGATATGCAGATAATGTAGATATTATAGGTTAGAAGGCATTAGTCATCAAATATAGGTTTGAAATAGCAGTCAAATCTGAACATTGTGCAGTGGCAATTATTTTTTAAGTAATTATAGACTGATAATCATGTGTTTTCCACAAACCTACATCTTTATTTTCCTTTTTTCCAGAGTATTAATTTTGCAGAGCTTTGTTACATTTAAATTACATATAAAGAAGTGGTGATTGTGGTATTGTGGAAAAGCAAGACTTTGCAGGCCCAAACTCATTTATTCCTTGTAGTCATGAAAGACAAGTGCATGGGTTGACCCCCACCCTCCATTTAAATTTAATAAAAAAAACAAAACAAATGTACAATATCACTGAGACACATTGAGGGCATGGATGATGGAATATACGAGTGAGGGAGAGAGGAGAAAATCTAGGGGGTTGCACTGCCTCATTCTCATTGGCTAGTCATTACGGCATTGTCCCAGGAGGCCCCCCCCCCTTGCTCGCTCTCACTCTCTCTCTTTCTCTCTCTCTCTCTCTCTCTCTCTCTCTCTCTCTCTCTCCCCCTCCCTCTCTCCCTCTCCTCTTTTTTGCGTGCTCTGTTTTTCCACATGCCCTCTCCTGCCCGTGTACCCATACTGAACAGAACAGCATCCGTTATCATTTAGCATTAGCAATAACACATTTCTCAGCCATGTCCACTGTCCACTCATCGAAACAGCCTGCTTGCGGAGTCGTCCTGATGCCCCTCCTCTCCTCGCCTCTTCCTCCTGCTCTTCCTCCTCCTCCCTCCTCTCCACCAGCCTGCTGCCTCTTCTAGCATCGACAGTGTTTCCGTTTTTGCTCTCTCTCTCTCTCTCTGTCTTTCTCACTCGCTTTGTGCTTTTCTTTACTCGTCAGCTCTCTCCACCGTCCTCACTGAGCTGCAAAATGGAGCAGGGTGGGTGTTGCAGCTAAGCGTGAGCCAGGCCTCGACTTCACCGGCTCAGAAGAGAGTCAGCAGGGACATTCAGCCACTCTGGACCAGGCCTGCGTCCCACTGCTTGTGCTTTTGGATGGACTTTTTTGATCAGATGCCTCTGGGTTGTTGCCACTGTCATCTGCATGGTTTCTCTGGCTCCAGCTGGATTGTGTAAGGCAGAGGCTGGATGCTGGATGCCAGAGAGGATCCTACCCACTACTTGGGATTATGAGTGTAGCGAGTCTACAGGAGCCTCAGCACGTCCAAATGGGTTTTACTTTCTTTTCCAGGCATGAGTCAATGCCTGATGAGCCATGAATGCAGGACAAGGTCTTCACCCAGGCGTGTCACCCCAGACAGGCTTTTGAACTACATCCATTAGCATTATCCGTCTCTTTAGAGCTTTTGTGATCTTCTGGCTTAAACAGCTGATTTATCCTTGACATCATTTTTAACTTTGGCACGCAACAGAAGAAATAGTATCTACTTGCCACACCTGTAATGGACTTGTTTTATGGATCTTTGATATTTCCGCACTTCCTGTTAATTCTTGTTACACTCGTCGTGCATGCAGCCCTTGGCATAGAATCCGTGTAGAAGTGTCTGGTTCTGATCAGGAGGAAAGCATGGGAGACGCGTTTCTACTCAGCTGTCTACTCAGCGCCTGTCCCTCTGTCTGTTGCCAGGCAACAGATTGGTAATTTGAACATTGGGAAGGGAGGTGGCCTTTTATTGAGCATACTTTAAAGGTGCTTCTGACACCAAAGCTTTAGTTCCTCGCCATGTTAAACAGGACTATAAGAGACTGATGGAAAGGCAATACACAGATGTGAGATTAGCCATGTTGCAGGTATTACCATGTGTTCTGAGAACTGATCATAGGCGTGGCCTCAAGCAGCAATGAAGCCTTCCATGGGTACCCTTTGGAGCTAGCATATACCTGACATTCATGACTTTTGTTAATTAAGAAGCTTGTTCTTTGTTTAATCGCATGGAGCCCATAATTTCTCGTCTCAGCATGGCTATGTGACCCCCCTCATATTTGCTGCACCTCACTGGGCGCGTGAACATTGAAATCTCAATTTCGAGAAGTTACTTTTTGTTTCCGAACTTCATCGTGGCTGACCCCAAGCCAGCCCCAGAGCCTCCCTGGGAGGATGACAGTGGGGACTCTGGGGCTACGCAGGAGAGTAGTGGGAGCTCTCCACTGCCCAGCATGGCGAGGGATCTTCCCTTCTTGGAAAGGGAGCTTCCCTTATCCCCACCGCTCTCTCCCATCCCTCCAGCAGTGCGAGCCCTGGAAGAGGGGGGATCAGGAGGGGAGGAGAGGGCTACCCAGGGGCCAGACTACACCGAAAGGGTCATGACCCTGCTGGGCATGGGCCACCGGCTCTTTGTACCAAGGCTGCTGGCGGTGAGGGACAGAACATGCTGAAGGCTATATGGTATCTGTTGCTACAAAGCAGAAAAGCCCGGCTTTGGCTCTGGAGAGTTTCATTTAGGATGTTTAGTGCTCCTGCAGTCTTAAATGCAATGAGAGGAGGCTGCCGAAAGTAATTAGCATGTGAAAGGGAAATGACATAGATAAATATCTTGGAGCTAGGACTGTATTATCATCATCATTTAATGTCAGTAATTGGTGTAGTGGTTAAGTTGTTATTATATGCGTTTTTGACCACACAGTCAAAATTAACTTTCAAATAGATTTCAGATTTTTTTAGTGATAAAATAAACCCAGCAAAGCCTTTAAAATACTATACTATACTATACTATACTATACTATACTATACTATACTATACTAAATAATGATTCAATAGATTATTTGTTTTTATAGTTCCAGGGCAGGATCATTATCTTAATCACTTGTGTATAGTTAGGGATTAGACAGAACAGCTCCTAAGTGTTCAGTATTTTCAAATGTTGGCTGAAATGTCGAGCTTGGTAGTTACTAAATATTTACACCTACTTCTGAACAGTTGTATGTGTTTAGAAACCCAATATAAACCACTTAGTTAGCACTAAAACACAACCTAATCATTAAACTTCTTTGGCCATTTAGCTCCAAAAATGAAGTTTATGTACAATCACATCATAAGACTTGGCAGATGCTTAAACTTCTAGATTGGTGTTGCCAAAATAGAAAAAGAAAAAAATAATCTAACAATGACTGTAGGCATTCAGTTTATCTGAGTATTCAGTTTAGTTGCATTCAACTGTTTACACATCATTCCTTGTTGTTCATTCCTTGTCGAAAGGCAGTGCAAGCTGCTGTTTACATTAAATAACAGCAAGTTTATTGATTGACTCTGAAACTAGTCACTTCAATTTTATCGCATTTAGCTTTTGTCTCCGTATGTACATTTTAGTAAAGCTTGTTTAGAAACCAGTGTTCAGTAAGGGCTGGGAGAAGACTTTACACACAAACCTGCACAAAACCAGCACATCCCATTTTAGTTGTTGGACATGTGCGCTATAAAGCCATCTTACCCAGCTCTGGTTCTGAAGATTTACCATGGCTAACATTTAAGGCTTTGATTGGCTGGATTAACTGTGCTAGCGTACCTCAGATATAACTCTTGGCCAGTGGATCCCCAGTAGCAGAGTGGGACTTTTTGTCATCAAAGTAGTTGTTGTGCATCTTGTTCATTGTAGTAAATTACTAATAAAAGTTTTTTTGTGATATTTTGCTGGAATTCATATGATGTCCATAAGGTGGCGCTGTGTTTTAACAATGAAATTTTCTCAAAATAAGTCAGTGTACAAGCTGTTTGAATATTTGCATATACCAAAAAATTTTAAAGAATGAAGGTACTAGACAATTCCAAAGTATTAAGGTAAAGGTACTAGGAAAGTCAAATTTTGCTAAAACAGTTTACAAGTAGCTTTTGCAATGTTCTAAAATGGTACTTTTTAGAATACTGGTCAATGTAAATTTAATGCCTATGTTTTTGTTGCTGTTTCACATAAATGAGGTTACTGTATCTTTTGGAATGCAGACATCTAAGGAGGACCTGCTCCAGGCTGATTTTGAGGGAGCTCTGAAGTTTTTCCGGGTTCAGCTTCCTAAACGCTACAGGTCGGCGGAAAATGCTCGCAGACTCATGGAGCAGGCCTGCAACATCAAGGTAGGCGCTGACTTCTAATTCCCTATGAAACTTACCGCTTATCGCTGCAGACAGAAAGTCACTCTCAAGGAGTGGCCCCTGCTTACACCCCCTTAATGAAATTACAAAGGCACAGGACCATAGGCACAGGTCATCATGTGGCAGCAGTTACATTTTCTTTCTCAAATGCCGTGACACTTTGTATTTCTTATAGATTTTATTATTCACTGCATGCTGTCGAGATCTCTGCCATGGGTGTAGATTAGCCGTGTTCCAAACGGCCTCCATGACTAAAATCGTTTGCAGGGATTAGTGCCGCTTGGGGCAGTGAGCTGAGGGAGAGTTGTAAAGTGCACTAGCACTCTCTTGACACTTTCTAAAAAATGTCCTTTAGAATTGCAACTCTGAAGCAATGTATTTTGTAAGAACATCTAACTAATCCTTGGCATTAAGACAGGTGTTGTAATGTTTCTGCTTGCTTGTTATTACAAGGCTGTCTGAACAGAGCTTATTGTTAAACCAAGACCTACACTTCCAAGAAGTTAGTTCCATTGCTAAAATTACACACCTGACTCAAATATGTAAATGTTCCTGAAGACTTGTTTGGGAGGGGGAGATTAGGTTTGCAGTTAAGATGTGGAATAGGGTGGATTTCCTGAAGCAGGGCTAGGGTGAGATGTTTTTTGGTTTGATGTAGATTTACATCAAAACCTAAAGATTAACAGGAGCTTCATGGAGCCTTGACGCTGGGACTGGCCTGAATAATGCTTTACAAACTTTGAACAATCATTAGTATATCCAAACATATACTTTGGTGCTTTTAAAATTACAGTTTAAAATATATCTGTTAGGCAGCAACAGTGTTCAGACAGACAAATCAATTGTCAAGGTACACATTTCCCAGTTTTTATGTGTTTAACGTAATGACAGAAAAAAGACCTACAGGGTAAAAGTTTTTTAGTGGAAAACAATAGCAAGATACCTACAATATTCTATGGGGCTTCATAAGTTCAGCCACTGCCTGGATCTTTACCTGGTGCAAAGAATTCTTTCTTGAATGTCTTTCTCTGGGTAACCACTGCCTGGTACAGCTTTGCTGTGCGTTCTCCTGTGCTATTAGCTGTGTTTGTTAATGTGAAAGTAAGTTAACACATTCCCTACAGAGAACACTCTACTGCACGTGTGCAATTCCGATTAACTAGAATAACTGCTACATTTCAGAAGGGAAAGAAGCAAAGGGAAATGAAACGGGTAATTTTGCCTACAGTTAAAGGTCCTAAAATATTCAGACAAATATGGTCAAAGTAAAGTTTCCCTAAGACTGAATAGTATAGACGGCAGTAACTCACGTAGTTTATGCTCTTTGGCTTCTTTTGTAGGAACAGTTGATTAGATAGCCCTAGCAATAGTATCAGTATGACTATTTTTCCTTGGTGTGTTTTGTCACATTGTGAAACTGGAACAGTCATTTTGAAACTGTGTGAGATCCACAGTGCATTTTAGCTGGCTTCTGATGTCATACTATGTTACGTTTGCAATGAGTGAACCCAGAGTTCTGCTTATAAGCCCTGATCACCTTGAGCAAGCACAGGGTGCTTTGAATAATGACACAAGGTACTCTGAAGTTTCACCAAAGGTGTCGCATGCAGTATGAGGCTACACAATACACTCATCCAAGATGGGTTCTTTGGTAGTTTCAGGTTATAATGCTGTGCTGCTAGTGCTGGGTGACATGGCCAAGCTTGTTATCTGGATAAAATGTTTGGTCAGTCTTTATCAATAATTATCACAAACATTATCAAATTGTGCTTTCTTGTCCCAAGTGTAATAGCTGATTTTTGCACTTGAGTGAAAGTTCATTGTGGATTTAAAGCATTCTTTATGGCGAGGGCATGACAAACACTTTCCAACCAGCTGAACATTACACAAATCTGTCACGAGATAGTGGGAGAAAGATTCCAGGTTAGCTGAGAAGGAAACTTAAAAAGATTATTTTACTCATCTGGTGACGAGTGCTTGACGATCAGGTTACAGGTGCTATACTGTTTAATTTCACTGCAACTTCAGCTTCAGTATGAATAGCCAACATTAGCTGATTTTGGATGTCAGTGTGGATCATTCCATGTCACAACATGGAATTTAGACACAAGCTGTTCAGCTTGTATTCAAATAAATGAATAGTTCTATAGTCCTATCGTAGTAGTTAAAGAAGTGGAAGAACCGAAATGTACCCGGCACTGTGTAAAAGGCCTTGGAGCATTAGTTGCATTGTGATTCCCCCACACCAGACATGCAACATTTTTAGGCATGTTTAACCTGAAATCAGTCCATTTCTGTTTCCTTTCATCGCTGTAGTTTGCTACAGTAATATTGTTTTGCTCATGTTGTCCATTTGGCAGCCCTGCTTTATGTTAACCAAATGCTAAAAACACCTGGTACGCTAGCTTTCTTCCTACTTCGCAACAGCATTCCCAGTCTGTTTTTGTTTTAAATCAGTTTTCATACTTTATATTGTATCTTTGTCTTTGTCTGTATAACTCTATCTTGTGCTTCTCTTGTTACTTCTGTGTACTTTGTATATCTGCTACTGGATGCCTTGAATTTCCCTCTGGGATCAATAAAGTATCTATCTCAAGTGCAAAGTGTAAGCCATAGCGATTCACAATTCAACATGAGAAAAATTTAGAAAACTGAAATGCTGTAATTGTAAAGTTTTCTCATGACATTAAAGATCTTCTTGGATGAAAAAGGTTCAGGTACCCTGGTCATTCCATGTTTAATTGATTAAATACAGTGGAGGAAATAAGTATTTGATCCCCCACTGACTTTAAAAGTTTTAATACAAAAAATTAAATGAAACGTCTCATAATTTTATGCCAGCTTTATTTTAACGGTGACACATAGAGTATCAAAAGAAAAACCGAGAAAATTACATGAAATGAGAAATAAAAATTAATTTAAATTTCATTGAAGGAAATAAGTATTTGACCCCCTAGTAAAACATAATTTAATACTTGGTAGCAAAACCCTTGTTGGCAAGCACAGCAGTCAGATGTTTCTTGTAGTTTTTTATAAGGTTTACACTTCAGGAGTCGATTTTGCGATACATGGCCCTGTTCATCTTCCCGTCGATGCGGTAAAGTAGTCCTGTGCCCCCAAAAACACCCCCAAAACATAATACTTCCCCCACCATGCTTGACGGCGGGGACGGTGTTCTTAGGCTCATATTCTGTATTCTGAGTTGAGTTGAGGCCAAAGAGCTCAATTTTGTTCTCATCTGACCACAGCACCCTCTCACAGTCTCTCTTGGAGTCATTAATATGTTCATTGGCAAACTTGAGGCGGGCCTGGACGTGAGCCTTCGTGAGCAGAGGAACCTGGCGTGCACTACAGGATTTTAAACCATTACATCTCAGTGTATTACCAATGGTTTTTTGGAGACTGTGGTCCCAGCTGCCTGGAGATCATTAACCAGCTCCTCCCGTGTAGTTCTTGCCTGATTTTTAGCCTTTCTCATGATAAATGAAACTCCACGAGGTGATATCTTGCATGGAGCTCCAGGCCTAGGTCGATTAACAGTAATGTTGTACCTCTTCCACTTCCGAATAATCGCACCAACAGTTTTACACCTTCTCATCCAGGTTCTTACTTATGGCTTTGTAGCCCATTCCAGCCTGGTATAGGTCAACAATTCTGTCCCTGACATCTTTAGACAGCCCTTTAGTCTTGCCCATGGTGGAGATGTTGGAGCGACAATGATTCTGTTGGTGGGTGGCCTTTTATACAGCTGACAATTTGGGACAGGTGCCTCTCATGCAGGTAAAGACTTCACTGAGATTAGGGTGTGTCAGTGGTCTGTGGGAGCCAACATTAGTCATGGTTTTTAGGGGATCAAATACTTATTTCCCTCAATGAAATGCAAATTATTTTTTATTTAAATAATATTTAATTTTCTAGATTTTCTTTTTAATATCCTATCTCTCACTGTTAAAATGAAGCTACCATAAAAATCATTTTTTTCACTTATTTGTCAATAATTACTTTATTGCACTTTATAATACTTATTTCCTCCACTGTAAGTTCTGTAAGAGCACAATTACTGTTTAAATACTGTTTCTACCAAAATGATATGTCATATAAGACTACTTCACCCTCCTGCGGCATATTTACACTGTTCGAGCAGCAGCAATGTCAGCTGTGTGAAGTTTTTTTTTTTTAACGATTTCTGTGTGTCACATTAAACAAGCGATTTATAATATTTTCACATTACAGTCAGGTATAAAGAGAAGTGCACCCAAGAATTATACTACAGGCTCGATACCACTTTAACACATTAAGTCAGATTCTATACACAAAATAAAACAGAAGCAGGAAGGAAAGTTCCCACTCCCTCACTGCCACCAGCTGTAGTTTCTGTACTTACTATTACAGTTTATGAAATGCAAAAATAATAAAATAATAATAAATAAATAAAAATAGTACAGAAGTGCAAAATATAAGTAAAAGAATGAATTATTTGGCCAGATATGTTCAGACTTTTGTATATGCCAAAAAACATTTTGGGTGGACACACAAATTACCCACATTCCTGGGCCTAGTGGCTGCCATTTTTCCTGTCTTTACTTGGTACAAAGAATTTTTTGTGGAATGACTTTATTGCACATAATACCATGTTGTGTGTATGAATTAGCCATGTGTGTTGGTACAGTTATGGTGTGTAGTGTGTTTTAGGGCTTCAGATCAAATGATTGTGAAAAGATTTTGCCATGTCATGTACCTAATGACCCTGTTTATACCCGGTATTAACATCTTTCTCATGATTTGACCATAAGTGCACAGAGGCGTATGTGTAGTGTAGCAACCCTTTACGCCTGGCATTTCAGTGTGTGCTAAATGTCACCAGTCACCACATATGATTGGATCTTGGGTCCAGTCATTGTGTTTAGCTGGCAAGAAAGTGGCTCAAGTTCTTTTGTGAATCTGTATGAGCTGTTACAGACATTTAGATCCTCTGTGACATTGCAAACCTTTAGGCAGAGAAAGAACCTGTGCAGCTGTTTTTGTCTGCTTTGACGGCACTTGTAGTAGGTGGTGTGGCCAGAAATATCACTATATCAATACTGAAGTATTCTCACTAAAAATTCTCTGATAGAAGAGGGGTGGCAGCATTGTGAGAGGAAATGGCAGATGGCGTAACCATTAGTTGATTCCTTGAACACATTAATCGATTAATAAAAATAATGTTTAGTTTCAGCCCTAGCTTGTAAGCTCCAGAAAAAGATTAGCAGTGTCAGTAATAGCCTTCATTCCCACTCCACCCATCTTTCCTCTCACTCTCTCCATCTTCCTCCCTCTATCTCTGTGTGTCGTTTTCTTTTTCACTCTCTCATATCCTCAGTGTCACTATCTGCAGGATTTCCTGTGCCCTGAGTTGCTCAACACTCTTGCAGCACTAGGTCTGTAATTGTTATGTGGAAATGACTTTGTAAGCAGATAGTCAGGAGAACTTCAGTGTTTGTAAAATGTCTTTGATGTCCACATCATTAGTCATGTAGATGTTTCCACGATGCCGATGTATGCAGTTTGGTTTTGAGCCTATATTTTTCAAGCACCTGAGAAAAATGTCTGTCCATTTAATCTTGTTTATTGCTATGCTTAAACTAATGACTTTATTTGACTATTGTAGTTAAAAATGTAGCTTTCACCCTCCAGTCTATGTTTGAAACTAAGCTACCACAACAGCTCATTTTAAATAAATTGTTTTTGTGATGTCACCTGCATATATCTGCTTGTTCAGCCAACAGCAGTTTAGCTCAGTCTGTTCATGCTGAAGTTACAAGGGGTGCTGCAGTCTGGACTGCTTTCAGAAAGAAGTGTAATACAGGCATTAACATGTATCAGTCCTGAAGAATGTGGGTGGGGGTGGGGGATGACTTTTTCTGGTATATGAACCAACATAAACGAGGTAGAAAATAGAAGATGCGTAGAAGGTAAGATCTGGGGTGTGCAAATTGTGAATTTCCCTGGCTGCAGGACCCAGTGCAGAGGGAATGTTAGAGGGCACTAAGGTGTGAGCAGGCACCTGAGCAAAGTGATGTAAACAGGTTTATCAATCTGCTTGTTCAGAATGAGTCAGTAGAGTCAGTAGGCTGATGTTCCTTTGCTCCGGCTGCTTTTTTTTTTATGTATTGTTTTTCGAGTGTTGTTTTTTTTTTTTTTTTTTTCCTTCTTTTTCATCACACCTTTTTAGCACTCTGTATTTACCTGAGAGTGGACTTCGACTTCTCCAAGACACACCTGTACACATTCATTGTTTTATGATCACCTCTCTTTCTCTCTGTTGCTTGCTCTCTCTTTCTCTATCTTTCTTCTTCTTTTTCTCTCTACCTTTCCCTCCGTTTCTTTCTTCCTATCTCTCTGGAAGTTCAGCTTCAGTATAGCTTTATTGACATGATTGTGTGAGGTACAATATTGCCAAAGCATTATAACAGTGACAACAATCACAATAACATCTTGAAAAAATAACATGTAATAACAGTAGTAACAGCTGTTTGAATTTCTTTTTCCTTATCACTCTCTCACTTCCCATTTTCGTGCCACTCCCCCTTTTTTATTTGATTTTTGTTTTTCTCCATTAGTTGCACGTTCAAGTTTTTTCTTTGTGCTTTTCTTTCTCATTTTTTCTTGATAGCTCTCTTTGTCGTCCCCACCCCCCCACCCCCACCCTCTCTCTCTCTTTCGCTCTCTCTCGCTCTCGCTCTCAAGAGTGTTCTTAAAAGGTGTGTCACTCTTTCTTAACCAAATCAGTTACAGAGGTGTCTACACCTGTTTGTTTGTGCTGGCAGGCATTAATAGAATGCTACTCCTGTGTGTTGCTTAGCTTTTTTCTTTTTACTAGAGAATGTGATAATATACCAGACGTCTATCTCTGAAACTACACAGGTTGTTAATATTCTAGCATTTCAGTAGTTGAGGCATGGGGCTAAGGTTCAGGGTAGTTTCTGATTGTTGACATTGGAGTGAGTATATTCTGCAGCGTCATTGCTGTATTACGCCTGTGTGAACACCCTTGAACACGTGTGTGTGTGTGTGTCGCGGAACAGCATCGTTCTCGTCCATCTCTGTCATCACATTAGTCTGACGGGTCCGCAGGGTGCCAGGTCAGTTCTGAAAGGAGAGATTGAAAGCGAGAGACTAACAGGAGAAAATGAAACAGGAGGAGATGTGAGAAATTTGTGCTCGTTCCTCTCTGCATCCTTTGAGGTGTCATTATTGCTTTTTTGCTTAAAGACGTGAGGTGGCTTTGTTTCTTTTCGAGTCCCTTATCCTCGTCCTTTGGGATATTTTTATCCTGTTTGTTTCCTGTTTTAGCACAAATCTCTGTGCTTGTCATTTTTCCACTTTTTTTGCTTAAGCTGGAGGTGATTTATATCTCATCTGGGAGATGCTAAGGGCGTATTTGTCTTGTTTAGTGCAGGCCAATCAAACCTATTCCTCGGTTCTCATTAAACATTCCCTTCGAAGTGCGGTTCATTTTGACATGTGTGAACACTTGCACTTGGGTGCAACTTTTACAGTGATTTACCACCAAATTCTTGACTGAAAATCAAACACCTACTAATGAAGGGGTGCACTGTATCTTCCAGACGTTTTTCAGAACCATCCCAAAAATACTGTTGGTTGTCCCAAAGTGTGTTTTAAAGGACACAAGTGAAAATCTAGAGCTTCTACAGCCCATCTTAAAGATTTGATCTTCAATATTTGTGCCTTAGAATAAGAATACAGCAAGATCATACTTAAATGTCTTGCAACATAATTTGAGTCTGAAAGCATGCTTGGTGCTACGTGACATCAGTGGCTAATCACTAAACACAGCAAAGCCCTCTGTTTTAGTTCTAACCTCTTGTCAGTCATGTTGAAGGTTCTGCTCCCAAATACATAATTTCAGGACAGGAATAAAAAAAAAAAACAAAGTGAAATCACGAAAAACGATGGCTGACATCATCATGTATGCTACATGAACCATCTGTTAGTCTGGAGTCCTGCTTTGCAATATGAAACAAACTAATTGTTAAGCAGCTTTAGAGGAGAGGGGGGGCTTTGTGGTGTGCACAGGAAGTCTTAATATCTTCATATCAGAGCTGTTTTGCTCAGGTCTCTGTGCATGCGCGCACACGCACACAAAACACACACACGCACTCCCAGTCCCCAGAGGCTATTCGCAGATTATTACTGGATGTCGACCCCCCACTCCACCCCCCACCATGAGTGGAGCTTTCTCATGAGTAAAGACCCACTCAAAGATGCCCAGGCTGAGGCACTCATTTCTCTTTGAAAAATTCGGGCAATTTTAAAGGAACAAGGATCGGCTTGGTGGATAATCAGCTTACAGCGCTTAGGAATTTCTCTGGCACCTGCTTGCTCGAGCAGCCATCTGACTCGCTCCCCTCCCTGGATTAGGAGAGGAATTTGAATTTCTCAGCCTCTTTACCGCAGCGTCGGGGCAGAGAGGAGGATACAACCTTCACATACCATCCTCAGTCCTTGATGTGCACCCGGGATTGTGGGTATTTGAGTTTTGATGCTTGATAAAGCTCATGGGCTAGGACAGCGGGCAAGGAAGAAGTTTAGGTTGTTTAGAGAGTAGAGTAGAGCTGTACAGTGAGATCAGAGAGGGATCAGGAGACTGAGCTCCAGAAGAAAGAGTTAGAAAACCTCTTATTCTGTCTGCTTCGGTATACACATGTGCTGAAAGGCATCAGAATCACTGAGTCACTGTAGTCTGTCTGACAGAGGCCACACTTCCCTCTCATTTCCCCTCTCTCTCTCTCTCTCTCTCTCTCTCTCTCTCTCTTTCTCTCTCATTTCTCACTTATTTCTGTTTTTTCCCCTTCTACCCCACCTCTATCTCTCTCACATATTTCAGCCTTTCCCATTAATTGTCCTGTCTTTATCTTTTTCTTTCTCTCTCTCTCTCGCTCTCTCTCTCGCTCTCTCTCTCGCGCTCTCTCTCGCGCGCTCTCTCTCTCTGTGTGCATGTGGGGTTGTGTGTGCGCGCCTCTGTTCAGAGGTGGTCATCACTGTGACTGAACTTATCAGTGGAGGAGTGGAGTGAGGGATGAATGTGAGCCCTGTGTAAACGGAACCAGGAAAAGCACTGCGTTTTTTTCTGAACAGAAAGAGAGAGGACAAGAAGAAAGGGGGCGTTTGTATGTGTTCGCTGGAGGATTTCACACAGACACGTGATCCTTCTGCTCGGCTTCCAGAGACCACCGCCTACCTGAGAAGGTAGTGAGAGACAAGAGGCATCTGCTCACGTTTGAGAGACATTGTGTCCCTTCTCCCGCCTCCAGGGGTGGAGTCTGTTACTGTGGGAGGAAGTGTCAGACTTGTCAGAGAGAGACGGTTCTCCTTCTCCCTCTTTCTCTCTCTTTCACTCGCTCTATCTCACTCTCTCTCTTCCTGGCACACACGCACACACGCTCTCACCTCCGTACACACACTCTGACAAGATGATGGAGGAAGTGTCGATTACGGTGGCCTACGATGCCCACGTTATCAACCAGATCAGTGAAGAGGACATCTTTGCCAGTCTGGTGGCAGACTCCCGACCAAAACCAGCGGTATGTAACCACAAACTACCCCATGCAGAACCTTCTCAGAACCTTTCTCAGCAGAACCATCTTATCTGAAGCTCTGTGTGCACACTCTGTGCTTTCTCACTACTTAATGGCAGTATTTATGTACAGGATATTTTATTGTGCAGTAATTTGGCTGATAGCTGAATTATTTTAAGGCTTTTGCTTCTGGTTCAATAGAACTGAATGTTACTGCTGTACTTTTACTGGAAGGCTGAAAATTCTTGTATTTAATTATTTTAACATTTTTATAAAGGAAAGTAATGATGTTTTTACTGAATAAGTGCTGGAATTATTTAGTTATGAGATAAAGAGAACAGCTCTTATGGAGAGAAGTGAAAACTATTGAGTGTGAGCTTTACATTTGTTAGCCATATTAGCGTTTCTTTTTGTTAATGAATCAAACTGTAGGAAACTTGAAGGGTTGGAATATATATTTTTATTAACATATCTCAAGTTTTTAAAAACATTTCTCTTTCTTCTCTGCTTTTTGGCTATTCCTCCGTCATGCGTATTCTTGATATGAAAACATGGTCATGGAGCATTTGCTTGAAAGTTTACCCTTGTCAAAGAAATACTCGCAGATTGTTCTTGCCTCCCCGTTTTAGATTAAAGCAGCTGCCAGATGAATGAAGGTGAATGTGAAAATTAATGTTTTGCAATTTGGGTGTTGATTGTAGCTCATCATGTGCGGTGTCTGTTTTTTGGAGATAGTCGTTCATCCTTTGTCTTCCAGCATGGTGAAGTCGCACTCAGTAAAATGTTTCATAATGAAATTAAATTATGAGGCTTCTGGATTTTTTTCAATTACAAATTCTGTCTCTGCTCAAAGGAGACATTATTCGTGCATCTATGTGTGTACCCAATTCTTTTAATATGCGTGAAGCTTTTAAAATTCCAATATTCTGTTGGTGCTTTTGAAAAGAAACCTATTGTTTAAAATACATGCAGGCTTTCATATTCAGTTCATGATAGTCTTAAGGCTGATGGTAACAGAGTTAAGGTTGGGACCTATTGGTTAATTCCTAAAGTGAGACTTTGTGTCAGGCAGGGTATGTTTCAGGTGCGGATGCAAAATAAAGTCAAAGTCACATGACTATTGACAGATAATTGCTTAAGAAATGACCTGTGTTGGACAAATATGATAGATATTTCTAATGATGTGTATTTATTATACACTGGAAGACTTTAGGTGATGCTGAACTACTGTAATGAAATTACTGCAGTTTTCATTCATTTTCTACATCCTGCATTCTACGTCCAACAAAGACATGTTGCATTTCTCTCTAATACCAGTTTTAACATTTGTAATTGTTTATGTATCACCGTGGGTGGTTTCCAGTCATTAATAACATTTTATCTATTATTAGCATTCTTTATTTTAAGCTTTCTTTATTAAAAAAAAAAAAAAAGCAGAACACATATGTTCTTCAGGAAAGTTTGTTGCATTTTTTTTGTTTCTTACCATCCAGTTAATGGTGTTCAGGTTGACTTTGGTCAGTCAATTGCTCTGAGAATAAAGGCAAAGATAACGTCTTTGTTTGCTTTCTTCTCTCTCTAAAGGCTTCTTAACAGCTACACATTGTTTCTTACTCATAGCGTTGAATTGTCTTCTTACAGTGGAAGGATAGACAGAAACACCTGTGGAGCTGAACCAAGAGAGGAGCTTAACTTTCTTCTCTTTCAAAGAGAAGTACAGTTTATCTGATGGGGGCAGTTTTGGTGGGACAGATTCACGTTTTCTCTGTAGCTTTTATTATTAATAATAATAATAATAAAAATCTTACTTCACTTGACTTCCCTTCGTATTATCCAGACTTCTCAGAAATATCTCCTGAAAAAAGTAAGCTGTACGTGATTGCTTGTTTGACTAGGAGTTTGTGGTTCAATGGAAGGTGGTCTCTGACTGTTTCGCAGTACTCTTAAGTACATGAAAAATATCCGCTCATTACTTATCATCCTGAAATATAGTGTCACCTAATTCTAATCATTTTAAATTCACAAAGATCAACAAACTAAAGGACAAACCTCTTGTGCTTTAAATAGCCCAACATCCAGACGTGTGTGACTGTGTTTCTGTCAGTAGGTACTGACAGCAGTCACGGAAAACAGTGGTTTGCTTTAACTGATATTTGAATGGAAAGTGTTGTGGGGGTGGGGAGTGTGTTGTTTCCACAAAGGGAGTCGAGTACCTGTGACAGGGTTTTTGTATAGGCTGTATACAGAGGCACAATAATGCCCTTTGCTGACATCAGCCCTCAGTTTGTTTACATGTTGCTACACTTTTCCTGTAAGTATGTATATTTTTGTAGGAGTGATTTGTTGAGTCCAGTATGTAGTGAAGGGCTGATTAAACTAAAAGCTTGTTTAAAAATGTGTCAGGTCAGCACATCATCTGTCCCTCAGTCAGAACTCTGTGTTCTGATTATTAATCTAACGATGACGACCACCTCCTTATCGCTACCTCTGACCTCCGCTTGGATTCTTCATCAGGCAAAACTCTATATCTCTTTCCCTCTCTCTGCCTGATTACTTTCGTTCTGTTTTTCTTTGGCTTTTTCTTGTTTTCCCTCTCTTTATCTCTCTCACTGTCACACTTTTTGTTCTTTCTCCTCACTATCACTCTCTTTTCTTTTTCAGTTTCTTTCCTCTTCTCTGCACACTGTCTGTTTTTCATGTCATGTTGACTCTTTCTTACTATCAGTGCCTGTCTTTCTTTCATTTTTGTTTCCTATGTCTCTCCTCACTCTATTTTCTCGAAGATCCATGTAGTACATCATGATACTCAGGTCAGGACAGACTTTGTATATGGTCAGTAGGTACACTACAGTGACCTGTCCTGAAGGACCGTTTTTTGCATATGGGTGTGTTACATTGCACAGTGCTTGTGTTTTTGCGAACCATTGATCTCTGTAGTGTTGCTAAGACTCACCAGTATGGCTTTACCTGTTGCAAAGCCACTGTACAAAAACAGGACATGCTTTCCCAAGAGCACTCGTTAGTCTCTGTTATTACTAGCTCTCTGCACCCAGCTGGGATCTGCTTGTAAAAGTCAGGCCCTCCCTGCATTCACCCTCCAATACTTCAATATGCAATGAAGGTCAGACAACAACTACAATCAGAGTAATAATATCTAATTGTGGATTTTCATTTAAGTTACAAAATCTCAAAATGTTTTACATGGGAAGCAAACATTACATATATGGCAAATGTATGGTGTTAGAAGAATAGTTATACCTGAAAGAAGGCATCAGGTCACTATGTGTGCTAGCGCAACACGCCAGACTTCTCGCCATGGAGTTATAGAAGCTCCTAATGGTGTCCTGTGATAATCCAACCCATTCAACCTGAATATTCTCGCATAGTGCGGTAGGGGTGGAGGTGGCGTGACACCAGGCCCTCTGAACTTGTCACAACAAACTAATCATCTTAATGCTGACCACTGAGGCTTCATCCACCGATTCATTGGTCGCCTCCTCCAAGACAAAAGCAGAACTCATCACCAAAGATGAGGTGCTGCCGTTCTGAGTCACTCTATGACAGTCTTGATGTGACACCATTGCAGTTTTGGCGACATTAACATGTCTGTGTGCATGTAGTTCTGCATCGTGCAGTCATCTGCCAACACAACAGCATGAGTCAGAATGCAAAGCACAAGCAACAGGATGACCTTATATTGTCAGTCAGGTACAGTGATATGGCCCATCCTTGCTAGTGTTACATGCGAGGCTGAGAATGAAACTTTAATCATTCACACGTCTCATCATATCAAACCTAGTGAATGAGATGTATGCCCATCTGAATAAATGCATTTTAACCTGCAATTTAAAACCTATACACTGAGCAATACGCTGCTGTCTGGGCAAAATGATTCTTCCAAAGATAATGTGGTCATTAAACATCCTCCATTACCAGAGAGGAGGGTTTGTGAGAGGAAAGTGTTCTGAAAGGCTCCAGTCTATGTTTGCTTTCAGTTTCCTGTATGACTGTCAGGACTTGGATCATCGAGTCATGACTTTGTTTGTCTTATTCCAGATCCAGTTATTTAAATGGAAGAGGACCATTGCTTATAATTGATGAAGGTCCTTATGGTTCTTTCATGGCAAGCACTGTATTGTGGCATAGTGTTTTGTTTTGTTTTGTTTTTTTGTAAAAATTGTAGGTTGTGCTGTTTGTGGATTATCCATTTATGTATTAAAAAAAATATTAGATGCATACAAATAAATAATACATTGTGAAATTATGTTAGTATGTTAGCATAAAAGTTGTCATGATTACTTCAGTAAAACCCATATTTATAGTTAACATCCAACATTGTCTAATCGGTCCTTTGTTAAATTAAATCAGGTGTACTGACAGAATTTAGCGAATCTATCCAATGGCTAGAGTGCCATGAACAGTCAGGAACCAAACCTGTATTCTTCTGACTGTAGTCTCTACACTGGAAAGCAACTTTATTTTTTAACCTGTTGTTGTGTACTGCATTTATGTTTATTTGTGTTATTCTGTGTTAAAAAGTAAAGTGTTACAGACAGAGTCACACCTCCTCTACTGTATATGTATAATGTTTCACAGTAGTCCAGTTCAAATACTGCTGCTCAAGGCTGCACGTAAGCTCTGCCCTTCTGTGAGGTGGTCATTTGGGGCCAACCTCAGTAACCAAGTTCCCTCCCTGCTGAATGCTGTAGTAACACCAGCAGACAGACCAGCATGACGCCTGCTGTTATAACCTGCAGTTCTAACAACAGCTAGACCTCTACAAGAACACAGGAGAACCGCTGCAGTCTAAAGCCCAAAGAACACAAACTTGGAGGTCTCAAACACCACCAATCCTAAATGTCAGATTGGTCTTCTGTTGCTGTGTGTGATTCCTGGGAGACTCTAGAAAATAACTTTCCATTCACACTGGTCTAGAATGTTTCTCCTGTTCAGATTGTTCTACTATGTTGTACTTTTAATTCATGTTGTTCTTGAATTTTCCCTCATCCACACTGCTCTAAGGTTCTTCCCTGTTCACATAATTCTAGAATTTTCTTCTGCATTCACGTTTGTTCTTGATTACCCCCATGCTTTTCACCCTGTTTGAAAACATGCAGTTTTGTATTTACATTGTTCTAAATTCTACAGAATGTTGGTTCAATCAATCGTGGGTACATGTGGGTTCTTCACTATAGCTTGTTCCTAATTGTTTTGACTTGTAAGGCACCTGACATAAATGTGTGGTATGTGTGGGTGAGATGGAGTAATGCGTTGTGATTCAAATGTGAGCTGTACACACTTTTCAGTTTCTGTAGACACCCAGTTTCAGGTTTATTTTCTACAATTTGTTTTTGTTTTTAATTTTGCCATATGTCCCATCTAAAGGCTGATCACAGAAAAAAATATGACAGCCTATAAAGGAATATATTCACACCATAGCCCAATGAATAATGAAAACTAGTGGGCACCAGCTCACTAGCTGTCTCTTGCAGGTAATCTCACATTGAAAGTCATACTCTATTTGTTTTACCTCCTACTTGTTAGTGGTTCTTGGTTTTGTTCTAAGAGCTGGACTGCCTGTCATTAGCCGATACAGACTAGGCTGGAGAATGCTAGAGTATTTATTGGTATGTGGCATGTATTGTGTCATGTGGCCATAAAAATATTGATTTTACATGCCTTTGTTTCAATTTGTATAAGCTGTCTTATCTACACCGATCCAGGTCAAAGGCAAAGACAGTAGCGGCCATTCTTTCTAACACTGACTCTGGAAGTGCTGAATGTTAATACAAACTCTAACCTTTTCTTAGGTGCCAACTAAGAAGCTGAAGAAGTTTGAGAAGGAGTACCACACACTCAGAGAGAGCCAGCTACAGCAGGAGGATCCTATTGACAGATATCAGGTAAGCAAGATGTCTTAACCGTGTTTACTGCTGTCCTCACCCCCATCATCTTCATCCTCATCTACTTGCTCACCTCAACCTTATTGTCCTGTCCCAGTTCAAGACTGTGTAGGGATCTTCGGTGAACACAGCAAGCTGCTCACAGCGTGCTCTCTAAGAAGCGAGAAAGGCAGAGAGGGACTCATACTCAAGGTCTTTCTGCTTTTCTGTTGTAAGGTCACAGTGGACCAGTTTGCTGTTTTGGTGTGTAAGCGGTCATTTGGCCGCCAGGGCTTTTGCTTATTTAATTTTATTTAGTTGTGCTGGAAGCTGTGTGAAATTACACTGACATCTTTTTTTTTTTCTTCATTATTTTCTTAAATTCATTTTAGATACTTTAATTGACACTTTAATTGTTTTTACTGAAGGATTGCTGATGTGTTTTTACTAATAAGCTAAAAGAAAACCATTTCCAAGAGCAGCTGAATGAGTCTTTTCTGAGATATAATGTTTACATTTGTGTTGCTACTGTCAACTGAATTACCCGTTTCTTTGTAAAATAGCTTAATCAGAAAGTGTGTTTTAGAAATTCAGAACGTTTTTTGTAACATATTTTAGTAACATTATCTTTAAAATGTTTTAGCTTTTTTGTTTGCCCTCTTTTTATTGTTTGACCTCTTTATTCCATTATTGTGTTTTTGTCTGTTAAATAAGTAAATACTTGCATTCTAAGTTTTCTAATTTCATCTGTGAGAATGTAATAAATATCAGTTTTGTAGGACATATTCTGATTGTATTATAGTCATACGCCAAGCAGATCTGTGAAACAATCAGGCGAGGCTGTTGACTTTGGGATGCAAGCTTAACTTTCCGTGGTTTCCGTGCCACGACTTCCTGTTTACCTCCTGCAACACTCACCCATTTAACCAATGAGCTTTGCTCACTCACCCTGATTTGTCCAATGAGCACTGCTCGTTCACTGTACCTAACCAATGGTGCGTTAGAGGGCAGCATGTGGGCGGAGAGGAAACCGTGGTGTTTTCTGCAGGATGAGGTGTGTTCTGTAGTGCTAGTGCCTAAAGTGTGGTCACACTGGTAGTCTACAGCAGTAGAAGGTAAGCCCTAAACCCAGCTGTTCTCTCTGGCTACTAACACTGCTGCTTGTCTGCTCTCATCTGTGCTGTAACCTCACTTACACGGCGGCTTTGTTGCTTTCACAGTTTCTGCTGTGCCTATGTGATGGTGGCCAGCAGCTGCTATATAGGAAAGACTTGGTAGTTTAGCTTAAGGAGTAGGGTGGAATGGGTGGAAATGGGAATCAGATGACCACTTTTCCTCATCCTGATAAGCAGAAGGTCCAGCAGCATGTGTATCATGTGAGGCCACTTAGAGGGGGTGGAGAGCCACGTCCTGTCATCCTGAAAAGTCTCCTCTTTCAGGAAAATAGTGGAGATACTGAAAGAAAGGGAGGGCCAGTTCAGAGGAGGAGCAGAACAAATGGTGGATAATTTGGCCAATTTAACATTACTGTTCTAGAAGGAATTTTTCTGTTACATAACGTATATTACGATATTTAGAATGGTTTTGGACCGCACTAAATGCACTAGCAAGACAGCTGTATATGAGAAACTTTGCAAAGGTTTGTCACAATAGTTTTTTTTTTGTCTTAGTGTCATCATATTGCAGGCACCTAAGATGAATACAGCATCAGCTCATTGTGCCTAGATACTCATTTTCATCACTGTCCTACAGCAGTATGTGCTAACAGCACCTTCCTGTCCATATTGTTATATTGAAACTGATCCTGCGTCAGTGCTGTCCTGTGCTACATGCTGCTTTCAGCCATGTCTGTTACAGTCCTGGCTGTGCTGTTCCACGCTGCTTGTGTTGAAGCACTTGCACCTCCTTCAGTTCTCCTTATCAGATTGTGTATACAGCATTCGTAATTCCATTTGCTTTGTTGTACGATACTGAGAACTGAAGTAGGGTAGAAAAGTAAATAACTGTGTACTGCTTTTTGTTTCTTCAGTGCTGTTCATTTTCTTAGGCCTAAGCGGTGTGACATGTGGATGGTCTGTATATTGAGTAGATCATACAGTTAGCTATCCAGTTTTGAGATACCTGAAAGGTAGCTGATAAAGCAGCAATTCAAATACACCTGCATGCATTGAGACATGATTAATAGTATTTATGGTTATGTTTACATTTATCAGATATTGTCTGTTTTTTTGCTTTTGTAAACCCAGTTCAGCAAGCTTTGTTCTGCCATTACACTTGCTAGTTGATGTTCAAGCCTATAGTAGTCATCAAACACTAAAGCCATAGAAAGTAGACAAATGACTTCCACGGCACAGGCGCACTAGATGTCAATGAAAAAAAATGCAAGGAAAAAAATTAATTTTAGTTATGAGTTTTTAAAGGTTGCCATGTTTATGACACGATTTTGCCATGCCCTGTTCGTCTCTCCAAGGTGAAGCTGCACTTTTTACAGTATGACTAATTAAGCTAACATTGTAACCGAATGTAAATACTAAGAAGGATACGAACAGTTTGTAAACATAAAAATAAAACCCATAATTTTCTTGCCACATTTGTGTTTTTTGGAGGTTCTATATTTAGTTTTTTTGTAGGTTTTTGTATTACAGTTTTATGTATTTAACATTTGCTTTTAGGGAAGCCTCCTACATTTCTGTGAGGCCTATGAATGATTCATTAATCCATGTAATATTTTAAGATATTTAAAGATCATTCAATTCATAACTAAAAGTTAATTTTCCTTCTCACGGCAGAGCCCTGTTTTGTGATGTGTTTTGTTTCTTCCTTGGTTTAGTTGTGCCAAATCTTGTCGCTATGATGCTTGACCATGAACCAGCAAGTTTAATCAGCTGTGCCTCTGTGTTTACTATACGGCACCTCTGAGAACTAAATACTCTCGGAGTTGACTAGTAACACTCTGTGGTGTGTGTTTCTCTTTAGAGGGAGAATCGGCGCCTGCAGGAAGCCAGCATGCGTTTGGAGCAGGAGAACGATGACCTCGCTCATGAGCTCGTCACCAGCAAGATTGCACTGAGGAATGACTTGGACCAGGTCTGGTCCTGCTCTTCTCTGTTTTTCCTGTATTTTAAATCTGTTTCTCCAAATGGAGTAAATGTTTCAGCACTGCCGGTCAGATTGTATGTTGTATTCATTTTTTATGGGAAATGATTCTCTACAGAAACAATTTTAGGTATTGTGTTTTCCTGTAAATGCAACTGAATGCTTTCTCTTTATTTGAGTTTTAAGAAAATCAATTAATATTATAGTAAAACAAATTCTGAACATTTGAAGAGTAGCACAAATGGGAACCATGTATCTGTCTGTAGGCGGAGGACAAGGCTGACGTGCTAAACAAAGAGCTGCTGAACACCAAGCAGCGCCTGGTGGAGACGGAAGAGGAGAAGAGGAGACAGGAGGAGGAGACTGCTCAGGTGTGCATTAGTACTAAATTGCTAAAACTTCCAAAATCGCAGTACGCCACAGAACCCGCCACAGAACCCGCCACAGAACGCTTGCAGCGCCTCATTAACATTTATGTTATTGTTTTTGTTGTGGTGACTGAATTTTCCAGTTTTCTTAGTTATATTCATATTTAATGAAATACGCACTCGTGTTTTTTTTTTTTGGAAGAAAGAGAAAGTGTAAAGGTAAGAAAAGAATAAAAAGAGTGAAGAAGGGGAAAAACAGTATTTGGGCTGCTGCAATATGCGACTTTCCCTCCTGGATTTATTAAGTGATCTGTCTATCCATCTATCTGCTTTGTGTTGCTAAATTGATCTGAATAGTTCTGAAATAAGTTGTGTTGAAATGTGACGTCATGATGGATCTTCTGTTAACTAACTGTAAGTGAAGTGAATCACTGTGAGCTCAGGGCTTTAACAGGCACACTGAGTGACCGTAAGTGTTTTGTTGTTCAGTTAAAGGAGGTGTTCAGAAGAGAGCTGGAGAAAGCAGAGAGTGAGATTAAGAAGACAACGGCCATCATTGCTGAATATAAACAGGTATGCTGGAATGTCCCAGGCCTGGCAGTCTCAGAGTGAATCCTCAGAATCTTACCTCAGAGTCTGCCAGTCAAAACAGAACCAAAAATCATGACTCTGAGTTGCCCAGCCTACTTTTCTTTACAGTGACTGAGTGCCTAGCACTGTTTTCCCTGGAGGCTGAAGTAGCTGATCTCCGAGATGAATGCTGATAATGTTTAATATTGTCTGTCTATCTTCCTGCCCCAGATTTGCTCTCAACTGAGCACAAGGCTAGAGAAGCAACAGGCCTCCACCAAAGAGGAGCTGGATATAGTCAAGGTAATAGGTTTAACCCTTTGTAGCCTGCAGTTAAGTTCTTTACTTTTATAACAGCATCAGTTACAGGTGTGCTTCGTAGTAGTCAGTGGAACATAGTAATATCGTAGCTACTACAGGAAAAATGAGTGCACTCAAGCTTGCATGAGGAAAGACATGCAGGATTATAGTCAAGGATTAAATTTCAAGTATATAAAGTAAAAGGGCCAAATAAACCAGAGGATGAAAGAATGTGACCTTGTTTAACTATCAGTGCAGGAGATTAACAGCCTAATCCAGTAATATTTATAACAATATTAATAATAATTCAGAGTTACTGAATATTTCACTGATATGCTAAAGCATTCACAGTAATGCCTAGTCAGATGATGTTCTCTACAGGGAACACACTACAGCACGTAGCAGTTAGCATTTGTTTGCTGAATTTAACATGTTTTGTTGGGTAAGACACATTTTTGCAAAGTGGGGAATTGAATAGTTATTGTGCACTGAAATTTGACGCAAAAGCAGTATTCAGGGTGGTTCCCAGCCAAGGAAGTGTTAACTGCAGCATGTAGAAGTAAATTCTGAAAAACAGAGTAGGGCTAAACTCCAGTAAAGAGAAACACGGGAGAATATCCTAATTAGACTAGAAATGAAAAATAAAGATGCATTGAGTCTCGTTTTCTAATTACACTCTATTAAAACACCAATTCCCACCCCTAGTAGTTACTGAATATTAAGTCTTACCTCGAATAATTGAATACTGAGATTAGGGATTAAGTTGGTAATTCAGATTGGCAGATACGTATAATAACTTTTTAGTAATGGATAGATTTTTGGATGTAGTGGGAAGCTGTGCAGTGTTAATTACATCTACCTGTGTGTTTGTGCACTCTCTCAGAGTAAAGTGATGTCCTGTGAGCGATGCCGAGAAGTGTTTAGTAAGGACGGGCCGCTGCACATCCCTGCAGTGACGCAGGATAACCGTGACTCAGACGTGGACGAAGAGAAGGACTCTTTAAAGGCTCAGCTTCGAGAGCTGGAACTAGAACTGGCCCAGACTAAACTGCAGTTGGTGGAGGCCAAGTGCAAGATCCAGGTCAGTATTTTGAAATTTTATTTTGAGATTTTCAGTACAGTACAGTTTAGTCCAGACCTTAAGGCATAGGTCTCAATCCACGCAGTTTACCTGTATAAGAGTTCTAGAGGTATGTGGCTGGACGATTGGAAATCTTGTCACAGGTTTTGCATAAATCTGGGCCAGTAATTCTTTTACATCCAAATATTATTAGACTTACCCTACAAAGTCATCTGCTTAGTCTGGGAGTGGTGGTGATCATCGCTCGAACTGATTAGGAAATGGAAGCATTATTTTATAACACTTCAAAGATAACATTTTCTCAGTCTTACCTTGTAGATGATACATCATCAAATACATTAAGTTATTAACCAAATTATATTCATTACTTGTGGCATTTTCTTTTTGTGCATCAGGAGCTAGAGCACCAGCGAGGAGTGCTGATGAATGAAGTCCAAGCTGCCAAAAACTCCTGGTTCAGTAAAACACTGGGATCGCTCAAGACTTCAGCCAGCAGTCAGCCCCCCTCCTCACCCAAAGAGGGCCAGTAGGACTCATACAGGCTGTAGACATTGAGGGCAGAGCACATCTCTGCCTGGCCAGTGCACCGGGAGACAAGGTCTCCTGAACACTACTACATAGCATACATGGCAATGCAGTATCCCCTCTCATGGTGGGACACAGGTAACAGAGTATGGAGTAATTACCTGGACTGTTCTCCCAAGGCTAGAGGACCACTGGTGGGATACAGTTTTCACCACTGCTTTGTTACTGAGTTGTGCAGGTAGTTCAGTCATTTGTTTGTGTGCTTCTGGAAGCTAGCGTTGACTCATGACAAAGCAGATATTATATATTATATAATATGATGGGTCTTAATGCATTAACACTATGCACAGTACACCCTGGAGCCATAGTAGAGAGTGGGCAGTGCCCAAATTGATGCGCCACTTAGTGGTGAGAACCAGTACTGAGTGTGAGCTTGCCATGTCATTTAGCCATGTTTACTGTGAGTTGAACACTCATAGGCTACTAACATAAAAATTTCTTTTAGAGAAAAACAAGCAATGCTAATTTCAGTTAACCTTTTTTATTTGAGAGAGGGGGTACTGCATTCAGGTTAACATATTTAGTGTCTTTTCTATATAGTAATAATAAATGTAATTGTTTTGTCATGTATAATCAAATGTTAAATCTTTTTTTATCTTGTACAGGTTTTTTTCTTTTAAATAATTTTGGAATTTGAATGTTACTTTTGTAAATATTAACAGCTGAAAGCACAGTGTTTAAACCAGTTCAGCCCGATTCCATCCATAACTGTGATTACATTCCGGCCTTATTCTTCTTATTATAGTTATCTTGTTCTACCATCTTGAGCGGGTCTAGGTTCAACCAACACCCACCATACCCCAAATCAAAGAGCAGCCTGGTTCTTATATACATGGTGGTTCGTGCACACCGTATTGTGTAAGCCATTTAAATGTATCCATGTAGATTAATGGGTGGGAATGCTTCCTTTAAGCAGGGGCCACAAATGTGCCAAGAATTCTTAGCAGAAATGTCCCTGCTTCCCTCTCGGAGTGTGTCTCATTAAGTTAGTTTTCGTGTTTGCTGTGACCGTGCAAATCCTGTGGTGAGGAGGCTGGATTCTCACCTTCATCTGTACATATAGAAAAGTGGCAAACAGTTTTGCTTCATTTCCTTACCTACTACTGGCTGTCAATGTTTCTTGACCCACTAGCCTTCATAAATGGTTGTCATATGTGGTCTAATGCCCATCATAATTTCTACATTGCATGGAATGCACACTAACAATGTCCTTATTGTTTAAACATTTTCATAGTTCATTTATATCGTTGAAATCTGTACTTACCTATTTTGTCATTTCTGAAAACTGTGTGCAGCCAGACATCAGTTCAATAACTAATAGCAATCGGATTATAAGATGCAGGAGTTGTTCCTGCGTGGAGTTATTAAAGGATCACCATTTGCACTGTCCTGTCCAGGTGGTAATTGACAATTACTTGACAAATAAATGTCTATCGTTCTGTTAAATGACCTCTGTCCAGTTTTCTTGTACATGTGCTGTTTTTCGCCTAACGCTATTCAGTTCGTATAGTTTTGGCAAACCAATTTAGGGCAGTACAGAAGTGTTAAAAGTCCCAGTCTTGGTTCAGTCTTGAGCTAGTTACAAATGTTTAAAAAGCAACCACTGAGAGTTCAAATAAATTCCTAATACAGACCGTAGACGAGGCTAAAATTAAGTTTACTGTAAAACTACATTTATATAATTTCCTCACATGTAAATAATTAACCTAATAATGTATCTTAGTTGCAGTTAAACATGCATGCACGAATACTGATTAAATTTACTATTTTTGCCCACTAAAAACTATAGATGGATTATTTTACAAATTAAAATATCTTTACAACTGGGTTCCCTGCAGGCCCTAAAGGCTAAACCCCATAACCCACTCATCTCCTGCTGGATGGGCAAGAGTCATGCAAGTAACTTTAGGCAGCACTTTATATTAGGCAGGGATAAACAGAACTGGCACACAATTTACCCTATTCCCTTCGAGATCTTGCATTGTGGTATCATATTGCAAGATTAATGCCCATGGAAAACTATAAAACATTTCTAAATGTACTATTTTTTAAAGAATCCATTTGAATGACTAACTTCAAAACAAATACAGTAACAATTTAAAAGAACATAGAAACTAAAGTAAAAGTTTAAAAGTAAAAGTTTACATAGAAAACTTAACATCTACACTGCCATGACAGTCACATGCACTTGCCCTTTTTTCAAGGTTATCTTTTTAGATATTATCCTTTTAGTGTTTTTAAACACTGAAATCACTGCCATTATTATTTCCTGTTCAATGTAAATCCCATCAGCTGAACACTGTATTCATGAACAAACATCCGACCTTCTCAACCTAGTCTACCAGATGTGTAACGGGTTCAGTGTTTCATATACCCACTGTAGTTCCTGAAGACGTCTAACCAGTGTACAAGCCGAGCAGATTTTATGGATTAAGGCAAAACTCATAAGCTGTTAAAGGTATTCTCATTTGGTTTCCACTGTGTGGTGGATTTTTCTACTAAAAACAAAAGCAGGAACATCACACCAAATTGTCTCAACATTTCAGGTTTATTGATAAGCCTTTATCAAAAGGCCTTTTCTGAAAAGCATAACAATAAAAGTGGGGAGGGTAAGAAGGAAAAAAAAAAAATAAAATTTGGTCTCTAAAAAGGTTTTTAGCAGGCAAAAACTAAAAAACATTTTTGCACTAGTACAAATGTAACAAATCATCAAAAGCTTGGTTACGAGCTGGAGGAAGCAGATCTGGGACGGGATGATTTGAGGACTATGCGTTTCTGTCAATCCTCACATCGATCTCCCTGCCGTTCAGCCGATAACCATTCATGGTGCGACAAGCCCGTTCTGCTGTTTCGGGACTGTCGAAGCGAACTACGCCACAGCCCTTGGACTTGCCGTTCTCCATCTTGATGTCCGCATACTGCACAATACCTGTTAAGAATACCAACACACGAGTTAACACACTGTTTTAGAGGATATTTACATGCAGGTTACTTATGGTCCACATCACTGTGTTTGTACTTGCACAGCATGCCTTGGGGTTCTACAAACAATAGCAGCTGAAATGGGCAAATTATGTTCAAGTTGAAGCCAATAGCTGTTCAACAGTAACTTTTCTTTGTACAGTTGTATGGTTTGTCCAACTTAAAACTGTGGATGGGTGAGGGTGGTGCTGGTGAAAAACCAATTAACAAATTAACAATTAGGCTGAGAACAATTAACACTGATGTAAGGCAGCAGCAAATCAAACAATTGGTCTCACCACACGAATTAAAGGCATCCTTCAGCATCTTCCAGGTGAAATCGAAGGGCAGCTGCAAAAAAGTTTAAATGAGGTCAATGTTGAGCCTTTTCACAGAAAGCACATGATTTGTAACTAGCCACTCACAGCCTGTAATAACTTACATTTCTGACAAAGATCTGACAGCCTTTTCTGGCATTGGCTCCAGCTCCTCCTTGCCCTGCTGAACCAAAGCTGCCAAAGTTACCACGATCCATATCTGCACCTCTGTCAAACTGCCCTCCAACACCACCGGAACCCATGCGATCAAGACTAGAGCCCATGCGATCCATGCCTGGATTTGGGAAGCGGTCAAGGCCACCAGAGCCCATGCGGTCAAAGTTGGAGCCCATGCGGTCAAGACTGGTGTTCATTCTGTCCATGCCCATAGGTGAGGTAAAGTCCATGCCTGCGCTCATACGGTCAATGCTGGAGGGACCGAGTCGGTCAAAGCCAGCAGGACCAAGGCGGTCCATGCTGGAGCTCATACGGTCCAGGCCTGAACCCAGCCTGTCCATACTGGGCCCCAGGCGGTCCAAGCCAGAGCCCATACGGTCAAAGCCTGAACCAAGCCTGTCCAGATCAGACGCCCGGTCCATCCGGTCCATTCCCATGCGATCCAGGCCAGTCATGCGATCCATGGTTCCACCAAGCCTGTCCATCCCAGAACTCATTCGATCCATACCCAAACTGCTACCTGGGGGTGGAGGAGGGATGAGGGATATTAGGAGTTTAACAAGCGCGTTGCAAAGAGGGTATTTTTCAAAGAACTGCATAGTCAGTCAGTTCCAACCATTATAAAACCTGACAACTCACCCATTCCTCTATCAAAGGAGTCTCCAAAGCTGTTACGGGACATGCCCATCTCATTACGACCACCAAATTCTCTGTCAAAGGCACCTCCAATTCCACGATCCATATCTGCTGGAGTATATTAATTAAGTGGGAGAGCTATGTAAGAATGACCATTAACCAGTTTTACTATATAAATGACTCACCATTCATTCGTCCCATTCCCGAAGGCCCAAACCGATCCATGTTGTTCATTCCACCTCCAAAATTATCCATTCCTTTAAAAAAAAAAAAAAAAAAAAAAAAAAAAAAAAAAAAAAAAATAAATATATAAAAATAAAAATATAAATATATATATATATATATATATATATATATATATATATATATATATATATATATATATATATATATATATATATATATATATATATATATACACACACACACACACACACACACACTTTTCTAAACAGTAGAAAGTTAGATATTTTTTTAAAACTTCAAGACCGGCGCAGTGAGTTAAAGCAGTGAACCAGGAACATGTATTAAAAGTTCACTTTAATATTTAGGAAAAGATGCAAGCCAACATATGGACAACGCAAAGCGCCGACCAAACATCACTGCTCCTGTTTAGACATCCATTGGGAATACCCAGGGAAAGTCTTTATGAAGCAAAATACATGACCACATGGAATGAACAATGGCTTATGCAATGTCCCAGGAACATACCTCCCATTCTACTCATGCCACCATATCCCATTCCATCCATTCCTAAAGAGAAAATGAATGAATGAGGCGGGCCATGCCCATGATGGAGAATGCTAAGTGCCACATAAGTTTATCAATCATTACCTTGAGGGCCCATGTTGCCCATCCCACCACCTCTGTTAAGCTGCGCCGCATCAATGGGTTGCCCACCAGGTCCAAGTCCCAGACCTATTCCACTCAGACCACCTGCAAAGCAGTGGGACCAATCATATATACTGCTTACATGTGTGAGAACATTTAGTGATGTCAGTCACTAGGATTCCATAATCAACAAGCACCACAGCACAATTTAAAACCATCAATTGTTTGGAAAAGTCACACTTACGGGGAAGCGCAGGGGGTCTCTCAGGTGGCGCAAAGTCACCCTTTGGCAAGGACTTTTCATCCTAACGGGGGAGGGGAATCCATACACATTACTTTATCATTTTTTACAACTATTTAGTACCTTTAAAAATAGTTTGAAAAGTAACACTAACCAGCTTAACATGCATCGTCCGATTGAACAGGAGCTGCCCGTTGAACATGGCTAACAAGTTAAGGAGAACATGCTGCATGGTCAGAACACATTAATTCCAGTATAGTGACACCGCATTGCGATCCAGATTTCATTTACATCATAAAGGATACAGACTGCTTGCACTGCTTCAATGGGCATTTCAAAGGTGACTGTCCCCATGCCCCTGCTCTTGCCATCCTTGTCCTCAAGGATATCAGCACGGATCACAACCCCAGCCATGCCAAAAACCTCTTTTAGCTTCTTCCAGCCCACTTTATAATCAAGCTGCAGAAGAAAATCCATTTTCAAAAAACACAGAATGGCATAAAAAAAATAATAAACGCACATGTATCAGGATATAATCTGCACCAAGTGCTTACATTGGCTACAAAGATGGTGCTTCCTATCTTGCCAGCCTGGAGACCATGGATGATTTCAGTGGGAACATTTGGATTGTTCATGAGACTCGGAGGGATGTTCACCAAAGGGGGACCTCCAGGTCCAGGTCCCATCCCCATTCCACCGCCCATTCCTCCACCCATTCCTCCACCCATTCCTCCACCCATTCCTCCACCCATTCCACCGCCCATTCCACCGCCCATTCCACCGCCCATTCCACCGCCCATTCCACCGCCCATTCCACCGCCCATTCCTCCACCCATTCCTCCACCCATTCCTCCACCCATTCCTCCACCCATTCCACCAGGAGGTCCCCCTCCACCACCGCCGCCGCCACCTTGAGCTCTGTTGGCTTCACGCTGGGCAATCACTCCATCTGGATCCTAAAAGCAGTAATTAGTGAGTCAAAAATTATTCATACTAAAAATGCACTTTAACAGAGGCTCTCTAGTTAGCAAAAATAAGCCTTGTTATAGTTCTAGCAAGTTACCATAACTTATTGCATAGCCTGACACTGAACTATAAAAGTTGTGAATAATACCCTTTAAAATAATAGGAGAGATTTCAAATGTACTGGGATGACCCCTAGGTTTCAGTAGTGATTAGAAGGGTTTCTGACCTCTTTCACCTTCAGGGGACGCCCATTCATTACATGCTTGTTGACCTTCTCCGCAGCCTTTTTCATTAGTTCTTCGGTTCTGAACTCAACCACCCTGTGAAGTTAGAGGAATATAAGGCATTTGTACATCTGATGTAAAGGAAAGGAAAAGATCAGTTAACAAGAAAATAAAAATACTTACGCACAACCCTGCATTTGCATGAAGCACCAGACAGGAGAACAGGGGCACAAAACAGATAAAGACGAACAATTAGACAAGAGTCGTGGAAAATGATTAATGGTAAAGTATTTCATTAATGTGTGTGTTTTTTCTTTTAAACATGTCATTTGCAGTGTTCATTTACACGTTATAGTTACATAAATAAGCTTGCATTTAGTAGTCATTTAAAAAACACAAGCACCAAAACTTATAATTAACACTAAACAATCAAGGCAAGAATGTTCCTCCACTATAATAACAACCCCTTACTGAACACCATCACTGTCAGCTCCTGATGAGACAAGAGACAGTGCAGAACACTGCCCTTGGGGACTGAATGCACAAGCCAGAATTACCATGAAAGCTGTGAACCATCCCTGTGGCTCCACTCTGAACCACAGCATCCACATTCAGCCAAGACACACCCACGACGACATTTTCAACTCTCAAACCCAAAGTCTGAACATCCCATATTGAAAGTAGTGATTAAGAAAACTCAAGCGGACAAAGGGAGGTTCGCTCTTGCACTTACCCTTGATTTGCCTTCTGCGTCCATTAAGTGTTCCACGTACGTTACCTCACCCACTACAAATCAGATTCCAGACGACACACACCAAGGGAGAGAAGCCGAGAAAACAATGGGAGTTTAGAGCAGACACACAACCAGGTGGTGACAGTGAGCTCGGCCTGCTAGTCCAGAGCCTCTTCCCAGCACCACAATTCTGGTACAGGTCTACAAAAAGCAAGCTGCTATATTAAACACACTACTTAAGCTGTCCTTGCTTAAAAAACCAGAACGCCTTAAAAGGCCAAAAGATTAACAACCTCGCGATCCATCCTTAAGAATTCACAATCCATCCTTAAGAATTCTTGGACTTTCCCCCCTCACCAATTCAAGATCTTAAACAAAACGTAGAGTTAAGATCAAAAGTATTAAGCTCCCGGCACAACCAGTCAACACGAACCAGGTGTGTTCAATATTATGCCAAACAGACTGCTCTGTGTTGCAGCACCTGCAAACACAACCGCAAAGGCACCACCCAAGCTTGACTTGCAAAATTAGCATTTCAACCTTTGAATTAAGAGCTTCACCTAAACAAGACCCAAAAATGGATTCTCTTGATAAAAATGGTAGAGACCATAGAGTTGCTGTGAATATTCACAGACTGTTAAACACATACTAAAAGGGTAGCCACCCAAGGATCAAATTTAGACAAAATGTTGTAATCACATTTTACATATCCAACACGAACAACAAATTCAAATGGACTATCCATTTCTCTTAAGGACAAGCTTAAGAAGCTGCTTTGCTCTGTAGACCTGTACCCCAACAAAGCTAACGCGCGTCCAGGCAAGGGTACAAAAATGATGGTCTGCTGCGAAAACATTCACTCTGGCATACCTAAAAAAGAGAATGCAATTTAATTCTACAGGCAGCAATTTCTAAAATGACACGACAGATATTCCTCATGCTTGCACACCAGAGGCCATGAAGTTCTCTTGGATATTTATATTCAATAGCCCATGAGTCTATTCTGCAACAGAACTTGCTCTGGGGATACTGATTTCCCAACCAAACACTCAATGACAAATGTGACGTTAAAACTTGATCTGAAAGCAAGAGATGCACCAAAAGCTATGTACCATTCTCTGGAATTAAAAAAGATAAAACTAAACTGGCCAGGACAAGGTACACTGAGCACATTATTGCTCCTTGTCCTAAATCTGAAGGATCAGCTGTAAAACAGGACCCCAAAATCACTTTGAAGAATCAAGTTATGAAACCTCAGCGCTCAGAAAGCCCTAAGCCTTGTACATCACTTGCAGTGCCATTATTCCCAGTCTTAATGGTGCACAGGACTGCACAAACATACAGGATGGAAGTTAAGGCACTACACAGCTACAACACAACAGCTTTCAAATTGAAAGCAACACCATCCGACAAGGATTTATCTTTCGGTCTACAATGCTCAAGCTGAGCAATAGGGTTTAAACCATCTTTGGGATCAATTTCTTTTCCACCAGTGATAAACGGGACTCAAGCCTCCAAACAAGAAAAACATACAGTACTCGACTGCGAATGGCTGAGCCTTACCTTTGTCCTTCATAAGGTCCTTCAGGGCCTGCCATTTGACATCATAGGGAATGTTGCTCACAAAAACACGGTATCTCTTGGAGGGGTTTCCATAGGGCTCGAATCTGCCACCCCCTCGTTTTGCTGACCTCTCCTTCCTGGACTCGTGGCCGGACTTTCCGTTAACTACATTTCTAAACAAGCAGGAGAAAACAAAAACAATAAGTCCAAAACAAATAAAATACAAGGGCCGCCTCTCACAATCATACTAGACTGATTTTAGTCGACCCACTAGAACTAACTAAATCCACAGGACAATGCGGTCATAAAATGCAAATTACATACATTTTAAAAGTTCCAACACATGACCCTTCGCGACTACAGACTAGCTACATAAACACGTAGTACGTGTTAAGCTAAACATGAACTGCGTTTATTCTTCTACAGAAGTAATTGTAAACCATTCGTTTAATGCAACAAGATCACTTAAAGGGATTTATGGACGCCCCACAGTAAAGCCCGTCCCACCATATCGCTGCTTGGGTTCCTTTAACCGAGGTAAAACCGCTCTGGACACCCACAATGGGGATACTTGCACAGCGATCATTTCATCCTCTGAACTAAAACTCCATGAGCATAAAAAACAAACCCACAAACCCCTACTACCCAACATCATGTTGAAACACACCGATAGCTACAGAAGCTAGCTATGCCGCTGTTTGTAAGCTGGCTAAGTGTTAGCCGATTAGCTTTCTGCACGCGGCTAATAAAAGACGGGGAACGGACAGCTGGTGCACAAAATTCCACTGAAAACGCGCTATAAAGGGGTTTTAATGGTTGTTAATACGTCGTTGTTATAAGCCGTTATAAATATTACATAATTAGGTACTACGTAAAAACGATGGACAAAGCGGATCCACACATTTCTTTGTTAGCAGCTCAAACCAAGCTAGCTTTACGAAGCTTCCTATTCAAATTCCTTTATTTCATATAAATTTAATGTCATCCCAGTGCCAGAGTGTAACTGGTGCACATTAAGGTGGAACAAGAAAAACGGCGTAAGCAGAAAGCTTTAGCATCGTGCTAGCTTTAGCAATATAGCTAGACAACTACCTTGTGTAGGCCTCCTGAATAAGGTTATTCGCGGGCTACTAGTTTGGGATAAATACAAGACTGCCAATATTAGCTAATTTACAACATCGAGTAATATATACACATAACAGCTGATTTAATGCAGAGCTAGCTAACAACACGCGCAGTTTTGTTTCTGAGGAACAGATATGTTCATTTATGTCGTTACCCTTGGCCTGATTTCTCGGGTGCAGCCTCCGTCGACATCTTGGTTCTTTTCCAGGAGAAAATTCAATGCTAAAACTTAATCAACATTCACAAAAACAATTCTTAGCAAAGCGACACAGTTGTTCGAAAGAACTCCTTTCACTGCTCCTCAGTCTTCGCTACGAGGTGGTTGAAATGGCGGCGGGAGGACAACGAAATGGATTTTTGTGGACATCTGCACACCCGTTCTCAAGAAAGTCCCGCCCCTTCTCTGCGATTGGCTGGCACAGTGCCCTGGCTTTCATAAGGATTGGCTAATAGTTTATACAGACTTTCCAACTATCCAATGGGTGGGTTGCGTGCAAGTGCGAATTACGGGATACGTTGGAATATTGGTGGGTGAACAAATTCCGCACTCAAGGTGTAACTACATGACTTTCTGGATATTAGGTCGAAATTGAAGAATCCGATAGTAACGTTCCACTTTGAGAACTAGACCGTAAATAACCCTAGAACAAACAAATGCATAGAATCACACACACACACACACACACACACAAAGTATAAAGGAAACCATTGAGTAATATGAACAATGATATGAATAATACAAACCGGATTCCAAAAAAGTTGGGACACTAAACAAATTGTGAATAAATACTGAATGCAATGATGTGGAGGTGCCAACATCTAATATTTTATTCAGAATAGAACACAAATCACAGATCAAAAGTTTAAACTGAGAGAATGTATCATTTTAAGGGAAAAATATGTTGTTTCAAAATTTCATGGCATCAACAAATCCCAAAAAAGTTGGGACAAGGTCATTTTTACCACTGCGTGGCATCCCCCCTTCTTCTTACAACACTCAACAGACGTCTGGGGACAGAGGAGACCAGTTTCTCAAGTTTAGAAATAGGAATGCTCTCCCATTCATGTCTAATACAGGCCTCTAACTGTTCAATCATCTTGGGCCTTCTTTGTCGCACCTTCCTCTTTATGATGTGCCGAATGTTCTCTATAGGTGAAAGATCTGGACTGCAGGCTGGCCATTTCAGTACCCGGATCCTTCTCCTACGTAGCCATGATGTTGTGATTGCTGCAGAATGTGGTCTGGCATTATCTTGTTGAAAAATGCAGGGTCTTCCCTGGAAGAGATGACGTCTAGATGGGAGCATATGTTGTTCTAGAACCTGAACATAGTTCTCTGCATTAATGGTGCCTTTCCAGACATGCAAGCTGCCCATGCCACAAGCACTCATGCAGCCCCATACCATCAGTGATGCAGGCTTCTGAAAGTTGATAACAACTTGGGTTATCCTTGTCCTCTCTGGTCCGGATGACATGGCGTCCCAGTGTTCCATAAAGAACTTCAAATCGTGACTCATCTGACCACAGAACAGTCTTCCATTTTGCCACACTCCATTTTAAAAGACCCCTGGCCCAGTACAAACGTCTGAGCTTGTGGAGCTGGCTTAGAAATGGCTTCCTTTTTGCACTGTAGAGTTTCAGCTGGCAACGGCGGATGGCACGGTGGATTGTGTTCACTGACAATGCTTTCTGGAAGTATTCCTGAGCCCATTCTGTCAAGCTATTTTACGCTGGGTAACACCATTCTGGTATTGCTGCACTATCTTTCTGCGCAACAATGGTGGAATTGGTGATCCTCTTACCATCTTGGCTTCAGAGAGACACTGACACTCTGAGAAGCTCTTTTTATACCCAATCATGTTGTCAGTTGACCTAATTAGTGTTAATTGGTCTTCCAGCTGTTCTTTTTTGGGATTTGTTGACGCCATGAAATTTTGAAACAACATATTTTTCCCTTAAAATGATACATTCTCTCAGTTTAAACTTTTGATCTGTGATTTGGGTTTTATTCTGAATAAAATATTAGATGTTGGCACCTACACATCATTGCAATCAGTTTTTATTCACAATTTGTTTAGTGTCCCAACTTTTTTGGAATCCGGTTTGTAATAAAAACCGCTCATTTCTCTGTGTAGTTAATTTTTGATATTTCTTTAAACTTTGAAGTGTGCATAACATTTGTTTGAATTGTGTTGTGCATTCACAATCACATAATAATTGGGTTACTCATACACGGTCTTTGTATAATGTATTGGGCAGCACCAGTGAGTCAATGCATTCAAGTCACCTTAAGTTCCTTAATTGTCCACAGTTGCAAGCACTTGATGATAATCTGAATACTTTTAAATTATATTTATTTATTTTGCACAAAAGCAAAAGCCTAATCCAGTATACAGTCATGGCAAAAACACCCTGGAAATTATTACAGAAAATGAATTATTTCTCCCAAAAAATTATTGTAATTACACATATTTTGTAATCCATGTTTATTTTCTTTTGTAATAACACAAAAAACAGAAAAAAGTTTAGTTTTTCTGAATTGGTAATTTTTGGTAATGCAAATCATTCCACTTTTTATGGAAAACGGAATGAGGCCTACAAAAAAAAAAAAAAACACACACAAATATGGTGGCGGTTTAAAGATTTGGGGTTGTTTTGGTGCCTCTGGTGCCTTGACTGTGTGCAAGCGTCATAAAATCTGAAGATTACCAAAGGATTTTGGGTCGCACTGTAGGCCCAGTGTTAAAAACGTGGGTTTGCGTCTTCCAGCAGAATAATGACCCCAAACACTTCAAAGAGCATCCAGTAATGGATGGAAACAAAGCACTGGAGAGTTCCGAAGTGGCCAGCAATGAGTCCGGATCTAAATCCTATTGAACACCTGTGGAGAGAGCTTAAAAATTGCTGTTGGGAGAAGGCACCCTTTGAATATGGGAGACCTGGAGCAGTTTGCAAAAGAGTCCACTATTCCATTTGAGAGGTGTAGGAAGCTTGTTAATGGTTAAAGGAACCGATATTTTTTTTTACAAAGGGTTTGCAACTAAATATTAAGTTGAGGGTGCCAATAATTTTGTCCAGCCCATTTTTGGAGTTCTGCGTGAAAATATATAATTATTGGCTTTTTTTGTTAGTTTTTTTTGTGTGATTCCAATACACACAAAAGAAAATAAACATATGTATAATAAAACATTGTGTAATTGCAATAATTTTCCAGGAGATATACTTCATTTTCTGGAGCAATGTCAGGGGTGCTAACACTTTTGGCCATGACTGTAACTACTTTAGAGAGGGTGTAATAGTCTAAGACCAGTTAGGATGAAGAAGAGTCGGGGCAGTTAACAGATCCAGAGCATCATTTTTTAATTTGCTTTGCACACTTTTCTTGGCTGATTGCAAGCACCAACATATTTTGGTGAAGACGATACAGACATACCATTCTTTATCCACTGCACTACATAAACATACAGTATCTCAAAAATGGCTCTGAGTGATAAAAATCCGGTGCTGAAAGAATAAATGGAGACATACATTGCAAATGATACATACAGTATGAATACATCAAAACACAAAGACAACATGAATAAAACAAAAAAAACTGTGTACAATGTTTACAACTGCTTTTTTCGTCTAAGAGAAACAAAAACAAACAGAAAAAAAAGACTGGTCTTAGACATGATTTTTCCAATAAAAGTGGACTCCAAATCCAGTTCTCCAAACAGATAGAATCAATGAGTGTTTATTTTTAAACCCTCTGAAATGCGTAATATGGAAAAAGGCAAACCATATTCCAATCACAAATCAGTGAAAGTGCAATATGACTAAACTAAAAAAAATAATACAATAAGGAGCATGCGTGTTTCTTATGTAAAAGAACAGACTGGGTCAGCTGTATTAACACTAAAGTAAAGCAGTACCCTCTCAACTGCTTAAACTTACTTGCAGGTTTGCATAGTGGAGGGAACTCATGGGCATCCACTTACAAGTATTACAAAAAATCCAATACTGTTTTCCTTGTCTTGTGTGAATGTAGTCCTATAATCCTTCATATTCTACATCTATATAGTAATAATAATAATCTTACATGTACTGTTAAGGTTATAGGTAGGAATTGCATTGTAATATTATTGAATTGCACTCTAGCTGTTTTAAAATCACTCCACATTGCAAATGAACAAAAAAATGGCCCAAAAAGAAAAAAAGACAAACATGTCAGATGGAAGCACACAATAAAAGACAGTGTTACTAAGAGCAGCAGTTAGCTGGTGAAAATGTGCTTAGCTGCTGATCTGAGACCAGTTTTGCAGTTTCTCATGATGGTAAAAGTTGGGCTTCCATGATCAGCACGAAAGCGCAAATTCTTCCCAAAGCTACAGTAATGATTATAATATTACAGAGAGGACTTTTTTCTCATTTCTCATTTCTTTTTCTTCCCAAAAAGTTAGAATAAGAATTACAATTTATCATAAGCTTCTATTAACTCTATTGCACACCGCTTTCCAAAACAAACCACTGTCCTAAAAGAAGATTTATTTAGAGTGTTGAGTGACACTTGAAAGAAGTAAACAATAATTTGCAAGAAAGTTTCACCCCATTAATATGGAGGTGGTGACCAGTGCAAACAGCACTATGAAGGGTTTATGATTTAGAGTTTCATAAATGTCTTTTATACTCCTTCTACAGAAGCAAGCACCTTTTCCGTTTGTTTGAATTCATTAATTCAGTACTGTGCAAAAGTTGTAGACCAACCTTAAGTTTAATTAATTCTTGGTCAAAACGTCCATAAAGAATGAGAAAGAGAATGTGAGAGAGAGAGAGAGAGAGAGAGAGAGAGAGAGAGAGAGAGAGAGAGAGAGAGAGAGAGAGAGAGAGAGAGAGAGAGAGAGAGAGAGAGAGAGAGAGAGAGATAGATCTTGCTAGTACTAGATGTTTCTGTCCCTCCCTCCACTGCGAGACGGCAACTCAATCCTCTGGGTCTGAAAAGATGTGTAACTGCTAAGATACCTTTACGAAGGATAAACCATAGACAGAAATGTTAGCAACGTTTGAATGTGTTCAGAATCGCAAGAAGAAGAAAATGCTAAGAATTTCTAAGATCAAGGTGTGAAAAAAATGTCCCTTGCAGCAAAAAGTCTTCTAAAATAAAATGCAAAAAAGCTGGACACATACAATACATACATACACACACACATTATATTTACTCATTTAGGTTTGTGTGTAATTTCTCTTTTTTACTTGATGCAGAAAAATATATAAATAAACTTTAAGTTGGCCATTTTGACCAAAAAATTAAACAAAGAAACAAAGGGTGGTCTTTTCACTTTTAAACAGTACTGAAGGTGGCACTGTTGAAGGTCAACATAACACTTAACATGGGTTGACTGCTTTGACAGTTCAGGGGCCAAGGGTTAGGCCAGCCTTGTACATTAGTCGAGTGCAGCAGTCGGTCATTCACAGCAGTCGAACATTCACAGCCCCAATCCCTAAACACAGTCACACACAAAGTAACACATACACACCTGGACTGTGGGCAAACTTTGCTTCTTGAGTGCCTTCAACACACATGAAACATATCTACAAATTTACAAAGCATGTCCAAAACTTCTGTGTTATTTCCTGGACATTAGAGTCTATCTGAACCTCTATAAATACAGTCTGTCTCTGGGTGTGGGAGAGCAGACATCAGTGACAGACATTTTCAATATGACCAGGATGCTGAGCTTTCAAAGCAGGGACACAAGTGTAAGACATGGTCCCTCAAGAACCGCATACAGGCCTTGCTTTGGTCAGATGGTCCATAAAGCCATTAGGAGGAGGGCCAAGATACAATATGCATTTAAACCAACAGACCCCTGAAGTCGAGTGCCATTTTGTAGTCAGTGTCATGGCCACACTGGGAACACAAAGCTGGGTCTAAGCTGCTTCCCTCTATGAGAAAAATTTATGATGTTTTCAAAAAATGCTGTTATTGCATTTTGTGGTAAACAAAATGCTCCAAAACTGATATGTTTTTGTCTTGTTATAGTATTCCTGGATCTGCAGTTGAAACAGGAATATCGCTAGAAGCAATTGAACATTAAAGTACTTGAACATTAAAGTAAGTCTACTAATTATATACTCAAACTGTGGGATACTACCACATTTGACAAAGCTTGCTAGTATGTGTGAGTTATTGAGCTTGCCAGTCACATGACAACAATTCTTTTACAGAATGTTGTGCAGGAGCTTGCATGTCGCAATGTTCGTATAGCAGCTCCTGTATTATCTAGTTCATTCAGTGGAAAGATGTATATGCAGCAAAACACTGTTTTACCAAAGATTAACATTTTTTGAAAACTTTTTTTTTATCCTAGAGTAAATCAGCGTACTGTTTCCAATATGGGCATGGTGTCGAATACAGAATGACGACACAACTTCTTAGGTCTATACATGTCAGGTTTCTCTTGAAAGTTAGCTCTAATGGTTTGTACCATTTTGCACATTATTCTTGTAACACATAACATGCAAAGGTCTTAATGACAAACCTGTTTGCTTTGTACTGGAGTGCTGTAAGTGCATTGAAAAATCCAATTGTTCCCGTTATCAGACAAATGTCCCCCATACAACTGCATATTAAACAATGTAAAACTGCTACAAAACCATACAGTATGCCACCCTACATCTCTGCCATTTATATCACCAGAAATCATTAAACAGCACAAAAAATACAAACCTTAATACAAAAATGTATATATGCATACATACGCATATGTGAATGCGCTTACACATCCTTCCCTTTCACACAGCCCCAGTCTTATCAGTCACTGGTAGCTGCAACATATTTAAAACTAAGAGTCATTTGAACGACAGTCTGTCACAATAATGAAGTCTTTATGAGTATTTGCCACTTTTAACTTTACAAAGTTAAAATAATGCTTCCCGATAAATCCTGAATGCATACACATATCTACATTTGATCAGCTCACATCTAGGCTACTTAAAGTCATTAAGTGCTACCACTGTAGGACCACTCCATGCCATTAATTATGAATTTTGAAGATGCTTGATTTCAACAGGTGTGAAAATGTAGCCTATGCTGATCCACAGATGAAATCTGAGATAGCAACTTTAACAGTCACTAATTTGATGAGACTTAACAAAAACAAGAAAAAGAGAGAATTATGCATGCATGCAAAACTGTGCATGTCAGAGGCTATATAGTGCCTCATACTGAAAGGTGTCTTATTGCACACTCCTAGTTTGGTCTGTTTTATTTTTCCACATTGCAGGAGTATGTTCGAGAGGTCCAGTGCTTGTTCAAAACCTCACTCTGTTATATCCCACTCTTCTGGCAGGCCAAGCAGGGCCCTGTCATCCCATTACACCTCAAACATCACCAACGGGCTTACATACAGAAAACAAAGCTTTGAGCTTTCATGATATACATCAAGTGTGTCACTGAGAACCACAAGGGCTAAACTGCTCAAAAATCGGCCTTAACCAATTTTTCGTCTGATCAACATGCAAAATGGTTTAAAAACTAAAAAAAAAAAAGAATTTGGTTCTAAGCTTCAGCAGCTGTTCCAGCTTTCCTGCATGTGCCTCTCTCTTCTCATATGTCTCATATTCCCAGATCTTAGATTTCTGACAATCGTATACATAAGCTTACTGTATGGTATGGGGCCTTCCTATGAGTAAGCAAATAAATAGAATCATTCTAAACTAAATCATAAAACAACTTATAGAAGCTCAAAAAGGAGGAAAACCCCACACAATAAAACGAGATTGGTGGGAAAAAACACAAGTGCTCACATATTTAGATAAAAAGGATTAAATAGAAAAGAATGCATCCAAAAGTGCTGCGGCTCTCGATGATGACATGGTGCATCAAGAACCTTTTAGCACGCTAATAACAATGCTTTATCGTGTCCCCCACCCCACCCCCCAGGAAAAAACCATGGATCTCATACTATGGTCTCATCTGCTGACTTTTTCAGCAGCTTAGTGGAGAGCAAGGAATGCTGGGTAGAGTGGGCACCCTTGGCGTCTGGAATGAGCAGGCGCACTTTCTGATTGGTTCGTCTCCATTCTGAGTACAATTGACAGTGGTAGCGGAATGACACCTGTGGAAAAACAGGATTCACACAGTTATAGTTGCTCTTTAAACTTTTTATTCACTACACTGTCAACATAATAAGCAAATCTCAAAAATAAGCAAAGCAAAATGAATCCCACTTTAAAGGGGTAATTCTGTCTAAATTAAAAAATTGCTGTACAATTAAATAGATGTAAGACATAAATGAAGTAGTGAAGTAGTTCAGAAGTAGTTGAAGTAGTTCAGAGTGTTCTGATGTCAAATTTTCAGTTTTAGTAAAACTTGACAAATAAGAATTGTTCACAGTGGCAGTGACGGGAACCAGACATCTTAAGGGTGTCATACGTCTAAAAGCTAATTCACAGAAAGTTACCAGATTAAGTGACTATGAATATGCTGCTTAAGACATTGCTTTATGATATTTTTGCACTATTCCTGTATGGAATTTTGAGTCTCTAAGTTTCACTACAATGAAACATCTCACATCAAGCCATCCCAAAAACTCAGAGTTACCCTTTAATTTTTGTTTCTCGTAACATTCTTCAAAACACCAGCTGCACCTATATTTTGCTAATCTGTCATGATTAATGACTGAACAGAAATGTTAGATTATTTAAATTGACATTAAAATGTACATTAACAGATGCTTAAGTTTTATCATTTGTTAAACGTGGTAAAAAGTTAAACAGGTATACTGTCTTTTTATTAAATATGGTATGAAATTATATATGATGATTCAAACTTAATATCAGCAGGGACATGAACTAACAAGGTAAAAAGCAGGCATGCACCAGAATGGACAAACAAAACAAATGGATGAAGTAACATGTAAATGAAGCTTGAATGAATAAATGAATGAACAAGTAGTTTAGCTTACTAGCTCCTGGTTAGTTTACATTGAGAGAAGAGAAATATGGTATTATTTAAAGGGTTTAATTTGTACATGCTTACTGTTTGTCTACTAGATCAAATTTATAATACATACTGTTGCACAAATATAATTAACATAATATGTCTTTAGTTTAAAAAAAAGAATACGTTTATGCATTAGCATTTTGAAATATTTGAGGAACGGAAATAGAGTGACCATTGCTCTGTCACCAGTCACATGCTGTATGTACATATCTTGTATACTGGCTGCTGACTAATCTTCTTTATTATCTACAGCATGTTGTACTGATGTTTTACAGAGAAATTCTGTCTTTTTTATTTCTTTATAATTAAACATTCGTTTGATGGCTCATATATTGTTTTGAGATGGCCTGAGGAAAACCTATTTATCCATATTTGTAAATACTTTACCATTATTGAAGTACATGGAAACACAAAGCACATATAAAGTACATTACATTTAACTGTTTCTTACAACAGTGACGATAAAAAACAATCGATTTTTAAAACTATGTGCAGTGTAACCAGGCAGACATTACCAAAGTCCAGAGGACATAGATGGTGAAAAGAGCGATGGTGAGCGCGATGAGGCCCACTGCCTCCAGGCGGCTGTTGAAGTGCAGGTGGTCCTGAGCCCCACGCAAACATAGCCACCCAGAGATGGCTGCCAGGGGCGTTATGAAAAGAAAGCACACCATGTCACAGAAGAGGGTGCGCTTCTCATTCCTCGGCCCTGGGTCCCTGAGCCACTATAGAGACACAGGTAATTAAAGTGTGAGGGTGAGTTAAGTTTAAAACAAAATGAAAGCAAATTCTACAAATAGTTTAGATCTGTTCTTCTCAGTCCAAATCATGGCAACTGAATGAACTCACACACCTTTTTGCAACCCCTGCCAGTTCAACACAGATCAGGAAAAACCCACCATAAGTTAGGCCACGAATAACCAAAAAATACGCATTTAATTAAAGATTGTATTGTTGCATAAGTACAATCCTGCCTCACTGCTAGTTACAAGGTACCCTGTTTAAACAGCACATATTATAAAGATTTGCTTTTATTTTGCTGTTTGACAAAGAAAAAAAAAATTGTATGTAAACTAGTCCTGGGCATACTGAATTCAGAAGATCTACTGTCTATGCTATGTTAGCCCATGTGCTTTTTATTAATAACGGATTTAATGTAAGTCACATGATAAATAATATAATACAGAGTAAATCAATATCTTTAATAATAAACTATTTAATTATACTAAGAGGGGCACAGCTCCTGTGAGGAATTATGGTTTTCCTTTCTTTTAAAGATGCACACAAAAGTGTCCTGTATGGTCTTTCTCTCTTGTGGAGAATTTTTAGACTGCTACATGTGTAATTGAGTGAATTCCAAAGTCACGTTTACATGTTAAACAAAGGAGTGTTTTCCATCGTATACCAAAAGCTCTCTTAAAATTCAGCTACAGATGCTTGTGGAAAATAATTATGTATTATGTTTTCATCGTTTTAAAAAACATTTTAATCATCAGAGAAACTGTTAGGAATATATATAAACTGTTCTATAGACGGTAAGTCGCACTCTGTGAAACCCGCAGCAGAGACTTTGCTTTTAAATGTTTTATTAAAAGGTAATAATTAATTATTCGCAATTAAAGCATGTTAATGCGTTACCACCAAAAACTGATTACATTGTTATGTCTAATGGAAACTCTGCTGTTTTATTACAAACAAACACATTTGCATATGTGTGTTTATTCTGCTTTGAGGTTTAGACTAGCCATTTACAAGTTACAAGTGCTTCAGTGTGTTTCAGACTAGACTGCTTTCTGAATGAGTTCTAAAGGCACAATAACCAAGACAGCCTGTTTAATTATATTGGGTAAAGACATGTTGGGTAAATGGGGTATAAACATATGGAGCAAATGATCATGTAAAAATTTATTTTAACATATTAAAATGCAATAAGAAAGAAATGCAAAAAACAGAGCTCAAGCTAATACAAAGTAAAATGCAACAATGAAATGAATAAAAAGAAATAAAATTAATTTAACTAAGCACAATAATTGTTCAGAATCAAAAGGAAATACAGCTTCTCACCAATATATTTGCATGTATTAGAATCTAAATTATATATTTGTTGGTCAAAACTGTGGTTTATTGCTATCAGTAAAAATATTGCCCTTAGTGCGCCTACAACATGGCACCACTGCTGAGATTTGAAGCCCAATACTCTGCAACCCCTCTTTTGCCTATATAACAGCAATATGAACTCAACTGGTAAATTTACACACAAAAAAGCATCATGGGTAAAATAACATAACATCTAAAAAGCCATGGCAATGATGCTGATGAGGAAAAGAAGTAAAAGAAATAAAGAGGTACTTAACCAAAACCATAAAGAAATCCACCTTAAGTCGATATATCAATATTATTTATTTTAATATTTGTATTATTTTTATATTTACACATTTATATTATAACTGTTATAATAAGCTGTTTATGCTTATTTAAGACACATAGCAACTGTGTATAGATTGTCCTATTTGACAATTAACAGAACTACAGTTTTATCTGCCAGTAAAGTGCTGCTTAAAGAAAACTACAGTTTAAGAACATAAAATCTAAAACATAAACATAAAATAATATTAGCCAATATTATTAGTTATGGATATGTTTAACCCTTAACCCTGCCATTTATCAAGACACATCCAACCATGTGTTTATAATGTACTGCATGACTGGGCAAATCACACTTAGTATCACAACTCTTGTACACACCCACAGCTTAGGTAGACAGAGAAAGAAGCCAGCACACGATAGCATTATGCTCAAAAGCACACCCAAATAGAAAAGTCAGGCTCAAGCCATGCAGACGAAGGCGAAAGGCATTGACCTTTGTTACCTCTGTGAGGGGCCTGGGCCTGCGCTCGATGGTGAACTCTGTGTGGCATAGCTCACAATAGCTAGTGTTTGAGGAGGAAAGCCACTTCTCCAGGCAGCTCTTGTGCACTGTGCCCAAAGTCCCTGTACAGTCACATGGTGAAAGGAGCCCTTCGCTGTTGCCCCCCTCGTGGCAGATACGACAAATTGGCCCATCACTGAGAACAATGGAAGAAGAGTTTTCTGTGAACACTAAACACTAAAAAGTGTTGTTGCTTATTTTAGTCTTCTACAAGATGTTGACATGATCTGGTAATACTGATTAGTAGCGTGTCATTGTTTGCAGCTGTAATTATGATCTAAAAAACAATCACAATTTTTTTTTTAATCAGGTAGTTATGGACTATGAGAGAATCAATCATCAGATAAAAATGGCCCTTCAGTTTTCTTGACTCATTTTTGAAGAAATGTCTGTAGTGGTCATCAGTTTACACACCAGTACATTGTTTAAAGCACTACTAACAGCTGCAATGTGGCAATAAAAATACCATAACAACCCATTCAAATGAATTAAGTATAATTAAGTAAATACCAACTTCTCTTCATTAACAACCTTAAGAGCTTTATGTATGGCTTATCCAAACAGTCTGTGGTGCGACTGCCCAATAAATTCTTTCACATTTCCACTTGTATACATAACTCATCAATGACCAGGTAGGGTGAAAGACCATTCAGCTGACCTCTGTGTTCCCAGGGCTTTGATGACTGTCGACAGCAGGCGCCCATCTTTGGCCGTGACCTGGGTGACATACTGGGCCCGGCGATTGTCTGACTCCTCCACAGTTTTGGACAGGGCAGCGTTGCCAGTGCAGTCGCACAGCGAACCTGGGAGGTGGCAACACTCCCCTGTGGTCATGTCTGATCCGTCCAGGGGGGCAGGGGACGGGGGAGCGCAGGGGAAAAGGGGGAGCAACGTCTGCTCCCACAGCTCAACTCACCTGGATCCTACTGCTGCAAACAGAGAACCAAACAAATAACATATACAAAACTCCATTATGAATATCTAGCATTTTGACAGTGCCCAAACATTATTTCTCCTTCTAAATCAACTTGACTGCAGTTTTCACCAGCAGTATAGACAGTGGGTCTTCTAATTCTAAGACAGAGGGTATATAGGAATTTTGTAGGCATTATAAAATATTCCCATACACGGGACTTCTCTCATTCACTAAATCAATTTAACAGATTTTTTTCCATTTCGACTGACATACGAGCTGACATTAACTCGTAATAATAATAATAATATCTCATTTATGTAAAGTAGGTAAATATTGTATAAGCAGAACAGGCTAACGAGGTCCAATTAGCCTACTAGCAAGTTACAGCCACCAAAACAAGGAAACCGTCGCTAGCTAGCTAGCTAACAAAACAGCTAGCTACATTGTAAACCAGACCGTCTGGATTTTTCGACAAACAAGCAAACGTAAAATCCAGTACAGCTTTGCAAAAACATATGGGGACTTAAATGTGGACGTCAAACCCAGCAACGTGCTGTTAAGTAAAATAATTTAACGTTGGACGCCCGGCTAGCCGGCTCCTGCTAACCAGGTTAGCATTATACGCTATCTGATACAATATATTACACTTTATAACAGCTTACAGTGCTGGTTGGCTCTCACCTGTTGTAATTTCATATTGGGGTAGCGTCTCCGTGGGTTAAATCCGAAAAAATGCGACAACTGTGGTATGAAAATCGAAAACAGTTACTCTTGTTTTGGCCCCAGACTCGCTCTTCCCAGCTGACAGACGACTGTGGCCTCTTATCGACGTTTTCCCGATTGCGCTGTTTACGCTATAAGCGTAGAGAGCGAGGCTTTCCGTAAGGCACAGGGCCAACACTTTCGCAAAGGCTCTTCGTGAATGCCCGTAGAATGAGAATTGTAGCGTCTTTTCCCATTAATGAGAAGTGGACTCTACAGACTGGGCTTCCTGCTGTAGTGTTGCTTGCACAATGCTTGCACTGTTTTGGTCATACATTTTCTGTAGCCTACGTTTGTTCTGTGAAGGAGCAAAACAGAGTAGAAAGCCATGCTAAAACTTGTAACAGTACTTTGGTTTATTTTCTCTCCAAGTTCCACTCGATGTACTGCAAAACCTGAATAGCAATAGTAAATGCAATGTTACAAAAAAAGGCAGTGTTTTACATAGAGGAAACAATCAACTGCCTCATCACCTCAAACTCAAGAACGGTCGTCGTTTTAATGTAGATTATTACTAATAAACTTTAGTTACATTTTTATTACACGTTTCACTACATAGATGACATAGAACTGGCACTGCTTTATTCATACTTCACCTTTTTCCTGTTTTTTTTCTTTAAGGATAAAACCTTTAAATGCATTGGTGCTTAAAATGAAATATCTCATTCTACTAGTGCAACTCTATTACTTCACAACATCATAATAATAATCTCTCCAGCTGTTTCTAATGTAACTATCTTAATCTAATCAGGATGGAGACTGGGTGAAATGAATGTGATGTCACATTGCTTCTGGTTTGTTTTAGTGTAAAAGCAGCTTTCATAACTTAAAGGTATGACTTCAATTGATAAACAAGAAAAAAGTAGAAGACAAAAACTAGTACGAACAGCGTTTTCTTTTTTTTTTTTTTATCAATTTTTTAGTGGATAACAAACATTGCATGTCATTTTTGTGATGACTGGAGCAAAAGAAATGGCCCAAGGCACATTAAAATTAAAGTATGTTTTTTTTCTCCTGGAAGATTATTGTTTTGGAGTTAAAAGAAATTGTTCTGTAGCAGCAATATTCTCAAAGAAGATACTTAAAGATTGCAAATGTGCTTACATCGCTTTATGGTATGAAAAATGCAAGTAAGAAAGAAAAGCAATGATTTGTAAACTTGACCTTGACTTTTATATCCTTGCAGGCAGTATTAATGCAATACATTTTGTTTTGTCTAGTCAACTGCATTTGTTTTGTTAATAAACATCCCTCCTTGACATTCTGGCCTGCAACACATTCCAAAAAATGATAGGACCTATGGCATCTTCGGGCTAGTAAAAATAATAGGGTAAAAAAATAATGAAGCAGATATTTGAAGCAGATGATACTAACAGCAGCATCCAGGAAAGCTCTTGCTCTTTAGGAACTAAGATGGCCAGAAGGTGACCAGTTTGTTCTCACATGTTGGAAAATAATAATATTCCTTAAAGAAAGATAAGAAAGGATTTGGATATTTCACCATATATAGAGCATAGCATAATAAAACAATTCAAGATATCTGTAGGATATTTCAGTGTATTAAGGATGCAATCATAAGCTAAACCCTCAAAAGGTATTGCACCAAGAACATCTGCAGTACAATTTATCTCTTATAATAATATTGGCTCAAAATTATTTTGGCAAACCAGTGACAACCAGGTGCAAGCGGAAACCACTGTGCACAAAAAAGCCTTATATTAACCATGTCCAAAACCACCATTAACGTCTTTGGGCTCCGAGGCATCTACAATGAAAACGTGTATTGTTGTCAGATGAATCAGTGTTTCAGGTAGTTTTTGGAAGAAACAGACTCTGTGCTTCAGAAGACCAAAAAAAAAAGAAAGAAAAAAAAGAGAAACATCCAGCTAGCAAAAAGTCCAAATGTCTGTCATGCACCATTAATGCCAATAGTTGAGAAATTCTGGAGTAACTGGAATATGCTCCCTTTGGAGCATGCAGTCTTAGAGATTACATCTATTTCATGGAACACATGTAAATTTTAGCAAGACAATGCAAACCCATATTCTGCCCCTATGGCAAAGGAATAACTGAGGAATACGATGGTCCGTGATTCATTACATGTTAATGTAATAAATGATTCCGATCTTATCTTGATACCCAGTTTTATTCATGTGGATATGATGTACACATTTGAATCAAGTAAATTAATTGCACCACATTGTTCACTGCAATTCTGAGGATTGGAAAAATTGGAAAACCATGTTAAAAAAAAAAAAAAAAAAAAAAAAGATAATTTGGTTTATTTTCCATTTCAATATAATTTGATAAAAGGCAAAACAGCTGACGCAACTTAATGAATATGTGAATGTCATAACCACACTTCAATAAAGGCATTTTTAATCACAGTATGGGAAAACATAAGGCATTTTCAAACTAACTACACAAATGTCACTCAAATTCAAACAAGAATCCAATAACAGCGATACATTATTTTTGCAGACAATTTGACTGACAGCTGACCGGCTTGAACACTGAAATCCCGTTGCATTCTTCCTGTTGACAAGTATACTTTTAACAGTGCAAAGACTGGGTTGCGAAAAGTGTCACTGGAGTCATTTTTTTATTCTATAAACTGAATAATAGTGGACATACCTCTTGCTATAACTGGAGCCTCAAATGCATTGAACAAACATTGAGTTCACCGGGAAGCTTCCCCCAGTACTGCTCTAAATAGTGCAGGATAATGTTAAAATGTTTCGACTGTGCAGTCTGAAATGCTCACTTTCTTAATTACAACTGAAAAATGATTGCAGTCTCCCTTTGGTATCTATATGATCAAGACAAGTTTCTTAACCAGCTGTTTCTGCAGAACATGCCCATCTCAGTTTCAGTTAAACTAGCAGAGATCCCTTTTGGGACCTGGCTGAATAAAAGCCATGCTTAGTGTAGGAGATGAGACTCCATAGAGTGGCTGGAAGCTCAGGTCACACTGATCCCTCACCATCCCTTTCCTTAGGAGTGGGTCACACGATCAGTGCCCAAACAGTTACTTCTGAATACAAATTCTACTTTATTTCTCCACCAAGTAGACAATAATTCAGACAGAAAAGAGGGGAAAAACACAAAAAACAAAACAGAAGACCAGATAAAAAGGAAAATGAAAAAAAGGAATGTTATCTAGAACTTCACAGGGCTGGGGAGAATTCTAGAATGGGCATGGATACCACATGGAGGTAAAAAGACTGGAGCTAGGGCAGCAGCAATTGCACAATACACAGGAGCAAAGCAGCGATGACCAGTATGACAAAAACAGAGGAAGAGGCAGCATGGAAGGCAGAAGGGGTGGGGTCACAGGTTCTGGCAGCACTGGAATTTGGTGCCTTTAAGCCCATCGGTAGTAGGAGGCACACTGATGTCCACCACATTGTTGCCAGGAGACTCGTCATGTGCAGACCTGTCTGCAATCTGCTTCTGTGATACGATGCGGTAGATTTCTGAAAAATATCAATATAGGGAATTAGCTGTATAAAAGGAACACATTTAATAGAACAGTTCGATCAAAAATTAAATTTACATCATCACCATCCTAGCCTAGTCCTGCGCTTCTTTAGTTTTTCACTGGGTCTACAAGCCTAAAGTAGCAAGTAATGAAAGTTAATTCCTTAACACCATACCAGCATGCAAACTTTAATAATGTTTGCAATTATTTTTTGTTCCCTATATATCAACAATGTCTGTAGTATATACCAAACACAGTCCCTCATTATTACTTTTTTCCCCTAATAGGGATGCACTGATAAGGGAATTCCTGGCCAATGACAATATCTGCCAGGGCATACATCTGATATATTACATAAAATAACTTAAACATCTCAAGGACCCAAAACTGCCTTCGACAAGTATCTCACAAAAGTGAGTACATCCTTCACATTTTTTTTTTTATATCCTTTCATGGGACAACACTGAAGAGATGACACTTTGATACAATGTAAAGTAGTCAGTGTACTGCTTAGATAACAGTGTAAATAGACACATCTCATTGCACAGCATCCAAAAATTTGAATAAGCTGTTTGTTAGTGCTGATCACTCGTCACTTAGTAACACTAAGCTTAATTTAAAGCAGTCAGTGTTTTAGACAGATAAACACACGCTGGTGGTTTGTTATCTCAGTAATGTACTGTTCTAGCCTTTTCCGGCTTGTATCCGGTATGTGATGATTTGCTTCATGTTGCATCTAGTATGTCTATATTTGTATAAATTTAAAAAGTGTCTATCGACTCCATGGTTAAACTAGGAATACTCAAAGGACTTGCATCAGATGTCTAAATATCTCTGGAAGACCAACAGAAGACACAATCTTCAATGAACATGTGAATGTGTCTCCATTAGGACCAGTTTGGAAAAACGACCACAGCTGGGTATGGTTTAGCTGGCATAAAATAAATGCGTCGTTATATCAGTTTGAAATATCAACCAAATCTGTAACATCAGTGACCAATTATGCCAATTAATAACCATCCCGATATTAAATCACATACCCCTAATTTTTACATGGCCATTCATTAACCTCTTGGAACCCTTTTTTTAAAATAATAATAATTTTTACTGTGGTTTTAGTAAATACATATAAATAAGTTGTTTTGTTTCACACCAAAAACTATTCAAAACAAGCCAATTTTGCAGCTTAGTTTCCAGTCCTGGACAACGGAGAACGAAGGGCAAGTTACTAGGTGTTCACAGTGTTTACACACTATATCAAACTCTTTTGTTTAAACAAAGATCTGTTTCCTACGATATGGACCCTTTAAGTAGTGTCAAACAGATTTTATGTAGAGAAATGCTGTATAGAAATGCTATTGATAAAATAAACAGACAATTTTGTCCATATTACTGTTAACAGTATGTATGTGCCGTGGCATGCCAACACTAACCCCACTTAAAACCATGTAATACAATTGAAAGCAAGTGCTACTTAGGCATTCTGTTTGTATGATGCATAACCGGTATACGTTTGCCACAATAGCAAACTATGTTCCAGTGGAAATTTAAAGAAGCAAACTTAAGGCATTAAACACTTTGGGCTTAATTAGGACTCGCTGAGCAAATATTACTACCCATCACAATCACAATCTCACCTGTGAGTATATTTTTAAAAGCCTCTTCAACATTTGTTGAGTCCAAAGCTGACGTCTCAATAAAAGAAAGATTGTTCTTCTCTGAAAGAAGCAAGCAGCAAAGAGAGGACATTAACTGCAGTTACACAATTGTGTTTGTTTGTACATCATGAATCAATGAGGTAAAACTCAAACCTGCGAAGGCTCTGGCCTCATCAGTGGGCACTGCTCTGAGGTGCCTCAGGTCACTCTTGTTTCCCACCAACATGATGACAATGTTGTTGTCTGCATGATCTCGCAGCTCCTTTAGCCAGCGCTCCACATTTTCATAGGTTAGGTGCTTAGCAATGTCATACACCAGAAGTGCACCGACCGCACCCCGGTAGTACCTATAGGTGGGGAGGAAATTGTGAATTTTTTTATATTTATAGCTTATTATTGTATTCAATTTCTTATATTGTTTTCATTTTTCTGCTTTCTTATAGTTTGAATTTCTTCTTTAGTACTTTATCAGTAGTTAGTATTCAGTACTTTATTTTTATAAAATCAATTTGACTTAACAAAAACTAGAAACATCACTCAGTCAGAGAAGCTTTCATATAAAGCAAAGCTAAGGTAATCAGTTTAATGGGCCATTTCACAATGAAGGATTTTCAGTTTAGCCAGACATCTTAAGTCAAGCTTGTCCAATAGGACAGGGAAAGACAAGAAGAATTTTTCAAAATATCTGTATAATTCAACCGCTGTAACGTAAACAAAGTCATCCAGAGCGATATGAAACTTGGCAGATACTCAATTCTTCTACTCAAAAATGTCTACAAAGCAAATACAGCCATTTTGTATTTATGATCCAAACTGACAAGTGAATCTACGTGTCTCTTCTATATTTGTATATGTAGTGATGTTTAAATAGTAGTAAATAAAGACAAAAACATGTTTCTTTGGATTTCAACTTGATCTTGGATTTTAAAAAGTATCTCAGATGGCTCAGACATTAGGTATTGTATTTACCACCATTCCATGTAATACATTTATGTGGAAGCTTTTGAAGGCATCAAGTGCTTCAGATGTCCGGTCCCCACCACCACCAAAAAGAACAGTTCTGGAAGTACCTCTAATATGGACCAATTTACATCAAACCACTGTCAATGACTTTTTTTTTATATATATATTATAATTGATCTCACAAGTTATCTGGCAGGTTAACTGAGAAATCCTCAGTAAAATACCCTACAGGTTTTCCCCCTCTAGATACGAAGAGATCTCTCTCTCCTGCACTCACGCTGATGTGATTGCTCTGTAGCGCTCCTGTCCTGCTGTGTCCCAAATCTGAGCTTTAATGGTCTTTCCATCTACTTGGATGCTGCGAGTGGCGAACTCCACGCCGATGGTGCTCTTGCTCTCCAGGTTGAACTCATTCCGCGTGAAACGGGATAGGAGGTTACTCTTCCCTACACCGGAATCCCCAATGAGCACCACTGCAAGCACAAGAGACAGAAGAACCTGCTTAAAGTGGCTTATTTGTAATATTTGAGTTCCCAAACTTCTACACAAAATGGTTAGTATTTAAAATAAATTTAAAAAAATAAAAAAACACTGTGATTTCCCACTGATTCAGTTCTAAGCTCTAAAAAATGCTGCAATATTAAATATGCTTTTTAATAATTATTAATAAACCATACGGTAGGACATTTTGAGAAGGATTCTTCCTTTCTGTGTCTTCCAACTGGTGCTATCCATCATAATGAATTTTACAATAGTTTATTTATATACTTAATAATAATATTATTATTATTATTATTATATACTAATAACAATATGGTGTAATATACTATATTGCATTCTTGCTAATAGATTTCACACTTAACATTTAAAATATCATGTAGTTTCATACAAAAAAATATCTACAAGGACAAGCTGACGTTAATGAGAATCGATTACAGTAGATCAAGATATGGCATATTTAAACTCGTGAAATGCAACATACTGATATTACATTTCACTGGTTTAAAAAAAGACCACATCTTAATCTCATAGTTATATAATCATTTCTCTCTTCTGACCATTTTCTCTTTACACTTTAGAATTAAACATGATGTTTTTGTTGCTGTACCTTTCCTACATGACAGCTCTTTTCTGACTGGCTGCCCAATATTGGCAGTCCAACTTCACGATTAAACTGCTGCAGGCTGTGGATAAGTGTAAATGTTAACTGTGACAAACAATAGATTTAACACAGGCTATTTTTGCATCAGAGTTTTCTACTCCCATTAACTCCATGCACTGTGGAGTGAGTGATATTTTCAATAACAGATTTTTCAAAACTTACTAAATTGTTAATATGTAAACAATGTCTTATGGAGTGGTTGGACGCAACATTTATTCTAGGCCATGTCACAACTGTTTACAGCGGTGATGTCTGAAGGGATTAACACTTCTAAAAGCTACATTACAAAAAAGAAAAACACAAAAAGGTTATAAATATGCTGCCTAATGTCTGTGACGTTATTCAGGGATAGTTTAGCAATTTGATTTAGCCATTTTTAAAAAAAATCTATTAGATACTTGCGATAAAGACACTGCAACATCTGTTTCCCAATCAACACTCCTCTAAAGACTTATTTTTTTCCTTAAACAATTTATAGCTTTTAAACAATCAGTGGCATTTCCTGTTAGGTACAGACACCATCCATGATATGCTAAGAAAAAGCATAATGATTTTATTCATTATGACATCTAATAAATAATGCCCAACCCCAACATTAGTGCTACATTATTACTAAAACAAAATGCATTCACAAACAGGTACACAGACCAAGTCAGTCTAGTAGTGAAACCGTGGACCCTGACCGCAGATTAAACCACACAGACCTTTAGATGCTGTCTTAATTATTATCTCTAAGTGTCTTGTTACTTCTCAATTTTATGCCTTCAGTCCTGTCAGAAATAAGTGACAAAATAACACTGTTCTCTTCTCTCATCAACAAATCCAGTGAAGGGGTCAAACTGTCATAACGCGGTTACCATCAGACTAAACATGAACAGTCCGAGTTGACCCTTCGTCTATGCATACAACGGCTTAAAACTAAATGTATTACCTAAACACTGGAGGGGTGGTCGGGTCACACTCACAAAACATGAATTCAGAACACCCTCCCTCTATTCTCAACTCACACCAACAGTTTCCATAGATGGAACAGTCCGTATATAGCATAAATGATCTCCATAACTTTATGAATCTGTGTTATTGCACACGCCCTATGTTGCCAACAGCATGTGGACACACCTCCTAAATACTCAGAGTTCAGGTGTTTCAGCCACACCCACTGTTAAGACACAAAATCAAACAATCTCCTAGAAGAACTTCTGTAGGACAACGGGTCAAACTGAGGAGCTCAGTGACTAAACATGGCATGACCATACAACCTGTCACAAGTTGTATTACTCACTACAGAGTTCCAGACATCCTCTGAAAGCATCTTTAGCAAAGAATGTGAAGCATCGACTGGAGCGGTGTAAAGCACTATAAAACTGAACTCTAGAGCAGTGGAAAAGCAGTCTGGCAGTCTGATGGGTGAATCTGGGTTTGATTGAACGCCAGGAGACTGCCATCTACTGGAATGTATAGTGCCAACAGTAAAGGTCTTGCAGAGGAGGAAGGTTTTTCAGAGTTTGGTGGGTTTTTTTTTTTTTTTTTATCACTATTGCAATACGAGCTTCCATGCAAAGCCCAGTGCGAAACCAGCAATGGATATTGTTTATTTCATATACACAGCACGAAGGAAACCTCTTTAAAACTCATTAGCACCCTATGAGTACTCCTCAGAACTGGAACTAAACCCTTCTCTCCGAGACCATGGTTCAATGGCTACTGTCACAACAAACAAACCAGTCAATAAATACACAAAAAAAGCAAAAAGGCTGTTGAGCATCTCCATTTTATAGAGACCAAAAAAAAAAAAACAAAAAAAAAAAAAACACAACAACCACAAAACAAACAAACAAAAAAGTCCCTTCACTTCAGTTCTGTTGCAAGCAGCTGTGTGCATTTTTTTTCCAGCAAACAATAACTTTGTAACATGACATTTGCTTAAAGGAGAGGTTAGCCAGATGGCACACTATTTTAATTGTTTCTCTCTTATACCATCATTGTCAAGTAAAAGTGACCAAATCTGATTTTCTTTAATTTAAATGAGACCTCTAGCTGACATTAGTATGAAGGGATCATGCTCCTAAACTGACAAACATGCACAAAGACAACAATGCTTCATGTGGAACAGGCATCCAGAGGGAAACAATCATGACTGGCGACAGAAGCAAGTTTGCTCCCAGAGGATTAGTTTTCTCCTCACAGCTTTACAGGAGCAATCGCGAAAATTTAAATGGCTGACAACTGAACTTCACCCAGAAAGAATCCCAGCTTGCTGTAAAAAGGGCAAATTATTCAGCCACTTCTTTTGGGTCACATCTTTCGTTTTGTTAAACTCGCCTTAAATACTTGACACTGCAGCCTCATTTTCCTTTGACCACATTGACAGATTTCTTTCAAAATGTTTTTAAACACAGAACAGTTGCGATTAGAGCCTCCCAACACCCAAATGTTTCAGAGATCTCCATAGTGCTATCATGACTGTCACACTGGACAGATGTAAATGTCACATGAAGTCCCACCTGGCTTTTCAAACTGTTTTTCATACGTGCTTTTTGGATGTTTTGCATGCATCATGTGAAAGTGTACCAAATCCGAACAAAAACAAACAGATATGGACCACTTATACCTGCTATGTAACACAGCCTACAAGTCTTGGTATTCCAGAGCACAATATTCACACCACCATCCAAATCAAATTAATCTGCCCAATGCTAATTATTTTTGGATAATGCGTATAAATGAAACTGGATAAAGAGACACCTTTTCAGATTAACAGAGTGAGCCTGAACTGCAGACCAACTAAAGGATCAATAATACAATCATCTTTCATTGCTTTCGATTTTTTTTTATTAATATTATTTCAAAAATAGTCACATGTGAATACAGCACATCTGAAACTACATTACACCTCGGTTTAATTTCAGCTGAGTATCTTGTGGTTCACTGTGGCTGCCAAATAACACTCGTGGTAAATTAATTACTAACAGAGTTTGCAAACTGCTGTACAAGCAACTTCATATCACTAGAATGGCCATTAGTAATGTGGTGGTTTTTAGATTGCTCTTTTTAATCTGCAAAAACTAAAATCACTGGTGCTTGGCACTGAGCTTGGAGAAACTTACTACAGCTATATTTCTCAACATGCTCTTGATAAGTACCTTCTTCTTGAGCAACAACATGAGCTCATCCATCATTTCCTTACCAACCCGCGGACTGTAACTTCCACAAACTTCGTTCCGATGACCAAACGAGCTATATAGCTTTCCTTACGAAGACCACACAGCTACATATCCGTACGAGATGTGCAGCATCTTTGTTCTTGTAATGACCACGACTTCAGTCATAAAAACCTTATCAAGGGGGTAAACTTAGCTGTGGCCTGTTTTAGCACGGTGTGATGGAGGGTTGTGACTAAGCGCCTGACAAACCATCTATCCAAAACATTTACAGTCAAATTAATCTATATTTTTCCTCATATAAATATCACCTGGTTGTATTTCTTATTACTCATTCTCTTGTGTGTATATATCACTCCAATAGGATCTGAATTGTCCGTTAACTCAGCTAGTTCACTTTAGCTAACAGGCTAACACTTAGCCTTGGGTGCGCTTAGCTCCTCCTAGTTGCAAAGCTAACGTTACCACGCAAAAATAAACCAAGAATAACGAATTTTATAACATAGCAAGTCTTATTTATAGGTTTAACGATATGGCACAGATTTAAATAAGCCAACAACATTACCTATTAACCAGTTAATAGGCTGAAGGCCACCATTGTCTGACTGCTAGCGAACTCGGTTAGCTTGTATAGCAGGGTAGCTAAATAAACTCGTACTAGCAGTAAAGGGGGCAACTCATGTACCCTTAATATTTCTGTCTGAGACACAGGAGTAAAATTATTTATACTGACCTTTAAATAAATAATCGTATTCATCGTCTCTGGTTCCCATATTACAGGTATATTTGTTATCGCTGTGTTGAAATTACGGAGAACCGACGAATCTCCTGACTCCAGCCGACAGGAAGGAAACTCAGTCCCGGCCTTAAAATACTGCCAGAGTATGTGAAGGAGAGAGGAGGGGGAGAGGGAGAAAGAATGTGAATGTGTGTGTCTGTGTGTTTACTGCGACCACCTTATCATTAAGAAATTGCTCACTTTGATAACCGATCACGTTTAGCATTAAAGGGCCGATATCCGGCAATTTCCTCATTATTCTATTTTCCCCACTTTTAATATCTGTGTGAGCATAATTACCAAAACTATCACTATTCATTTTCATCTGATCGTTTCCAAACGTCCTTGTATACCATGAAATAAAACAGCATATTTTTTATTGTGCATTTAAGGCTGATTATCAAAACGGCACAACGTCACACAGAACGGGCTTTTATCACCACGCCCCGCTTTTGGGAAAACAACCCCACGTCCTGCAGAGACGGCAACAGTCAAACTAGCGATGCAGGGCTCGAACCGTCTCTAGACTCCTGCAGCCGGGAATGACACATCGACTCAGTTTTATTACAATCAAAAAGAGATACAGCAGATATTAAACCATTAACGATTACACTGTTTTAGTGGTTAGATTCACTTAGTCTCACTATTCAAACTCTCTCTGGCTTTACATTCTCACTACTCAAACTCAGACTCTCTCCTGCTTTACACTCTCACTACTCAAACTCAGACTCTCCTGCTTTACACTCTCACTACTCAAACTCAGACTCTCTCCTGCTTTATACTCTCACTCCTCAAACTCAGACTATCTCCTACTTTATACTCCCACTACTCAAACTCAGACTCTCTCCTGCTTTACGCTCTCACTCCTAAATTTAGACTCTCTCCTACTTTATACTCCCACTACTCAAACTCAGACTCTCTCCTGCTTTACACTCTCACTCCTAAATTTAGACTCTCTCCTGCTTTATACTCTCACTCCTAAATTCAGACTCTCTCCTGCTTTATACTCTCACTCCTCAATTTAGACTCTCTCCTGCTTTATACTCTCACTCCTCAAACTCAGACTCTCCTGCTTTACACTCTCACTCCTAAATTTAGACTCTCTCCTGCTTTATACTCTCACTCCTAAATTTAGACTCTCTCCTGCTTTACACTCTCACTACTCAAACTCAGACTCTCCTGCTTTACACTCTCACTCCTCAAACTCAGACTATCTCCTACTTTATACTCCCACTACTCAAACTCAGACTCTCTCCTGCTTTACGCTCTCACTCCTAAATTTAGACTCTCTCCTGCTTTATACTCCCACTACTCAAACTCAGACTCTCTCCTGCTTTATACTCCCACTACTCAAACTCAGACTCTCTCCTGCTTTACACTCTCACTCCTAAATTTAGACTCTCTCCTGCTTTATACTCTCACTCCTAAATTTAGACTCTCTCCTGCTTTATACTCTCACTCCTAAATTTAGACTCTCTCCTGCTTTATACTCTCACTCCTAAATTTAGACTCTCTCCTGCTTTATACTCCCACTACTCAAACTCAGACTCTCTCCTGCTTTATACTCCCACTACTCAAACTCAGACTCTCTCCTGCTTTACACTCTCACTCCTAAATTTAGACTCTCTCCTGCTTTATACTCTCACTCCTCAATTTAGACTCTCTCCTGCTTTATACTCTCACTCCTCAAACTCAGACTCTCCTGGTTTACACTCTCACTACTCAAACTCAGACTCTCTCCTGCTTTATACTCCCACTACTCAAACTCAGACTCTCTCCTGCTTTACGCTCTTACTACTCAAACTCAGACTCTCTCCTGCTTTACGCTCTCACTTCTCAAACTCAGACTCTGTTATGCCTTACACTCATATTACTTAAATGTACTCTCCTACTTTACACTCACACTACTCAAACTCAGACTCTCTCCTGCTTTACGCTCTCACTCCTACTCAGACTCACTCCAAACTCAGACTCTCACTCCAAACTCAGACTCTCTCCTGCTCCCACTCCAAACTCAGACTCTCTCCTGCTTTATGCTCTCACTACTCAAACTCAGACTCTCTCCTGCTTAATGCTCTTACTACTTAAACTCAGACTCTCTCCTGCTTTACGCTCTTACTACTGAAACTCAGACTCTCCTACTGCTTTAATGCTCTACTACTCAAACTCAGACTCTCTCCTGCTTTATGCTTACTACTGAAACTCAGACTCTCTCACTCACTACTCAAATGTACTCTCCTACTACGCTCTACTTCAAACTCAGACTCTCTCTGCTTTTACATTCTACTACTCAAACTCAGACTCTCTCCTGCTTTACGCTCTCACTCCTACTCAACTCTCCCCTACTCTCCTACTCAAACTTGCACTCTCTCTCCTGCCACTCTCACTACTCAAACTCAGACTCTCTCCTGCTTTATACTCCCACTACTTAAACTCAGACTCTCTCCTGCTTAATGCTTTTACTACTTAAACTCAGACTCTCTCCTGCTTAATGCTTTTACTACTTAAACTCAGACTCTCTCCTGCTTTACGCTCTCACTACTCAAACTCAGACTCTCTCCTGCTTAATGCTCTTACTACTCAAACTCAGACTCTCTCCTGCTTTATGCTCTTACTACTGAAACTCAGACTCTCTTTTGCCTTACACTCACACTACTCAAATGTACTCTCCTACTTTACGCTCTTACTACTCAAACTCAGACTCTCTCTGGCTTTACATTCTCACTACTCAAACTCAGACTCTCTCCTGCTTTACGCTCTCACTACTCAAACTCAGACTCTCTCCTGCTTTACACTCTCACTACTCAAACTTGCACTCTCTCCTGCTTTACACTCTCACTACTCAAACTTGCACTCTCTCCTGCTTTACACTCTCACTACTCAAACTTGCACTCTCTCCTGCTTAATGCTCTTACTACTTAAACTCAGACTCTCTCCTGCTTTACACTCTTACTACTCAAACTCAGACTCTCTTATGCCTTACACTCACACTACTCAAATGTACTCTCCTACTTTACGCTCTCACTACTCAAACACTACTCAAACTCTCTCCTGCTTTAGGCTCTTACTACTCAAACTCAGACTCTGTCCTGCTTTACACTCTTACTACTCAAACTCAGACTCTCTCCTGCTTTATGCTATCCCTACACAAATTCAGACTCTGTCCTGCATTACGCTCTTACTACTCAAACTCAGACTCTCTTTTGCCTTACACTCACACTACTCAAATGTACTCTCCTACTTTACGCTCTTACTACTCAAACTCAGACTCTCTCTGGCTTTACATTCTCACTACTCAAACTCAGACTCTCTCCTGCTTTATGCTCTCACTACTCAAACTCAGACTCTCTCCTGCTTTACACTCTCACTACTCAAACTTGCACTCTCTCCTGCTTTACACTCTCACTACTCAAACTTGCACTCTCTCCTGCTTTACACTCTCACTACTCAAACTTGCACTCTCTCCTGCTTAATGCTCTTACTACTTAAACTCAGACTCTCTCCTGCTTTACACTCTTACTACTCAAACTCAGACTCTCTTATGCCTTACACTCACACTACTCAAATGTACTCTCCTACTTTACGCTCTCACTACTCAAACACTAACTACTCAAACTCTCTCCTGCTTTAGGCTCTTACTACTCAAACTCAGACTCTGTCCTGCTTTACACTCTTACTACTCAAACTCAGACTCTCTCCTGCTTTATGCTATCCCTACACAAATTCAGACTCTGTCCTGCATTACGCTCTTACTACTCAAACTCAGACTCTCTCCTGCTTTACGCTTTTACTACACAAACTCAGACTCTCTTCTGCTTTACGCTCTTACTACTCAAACTTAGACTCTCTCCTGCTTTACGATGTTACTACTCAAACTCAGACTCTCTTCTGCTTAAAGCTCTTACTACTCAAACTCAGACTCTCTTCTGCTTTACGCTCTTACTACTCAAACTTGGACTCTCTCCTGCTTTACGATGTTACTACTCAAACTCACTCTCTTCTGCTTAAAGCTCTTACTACTCAAACTCAGCCTCTCTCCTGCTTTACACTCTCACTACTCAAACTCTCTCCTGCTTAATGCTCTCACTACTCAAACTCAGACTCTCTCCTGCTTTACACTCTCACTACTCAAACTAAGACTCTCTCCTGCTTAATGCTCTCACTACTTAAACTCAGACTCTCTCCTGCTTAATGCTCTCACTACTCAAACTCAGACTCTCTCCTGCTTTACACTCTCACTACTCAAACTAAGACTCTCTCCTGCTTAATGCTCTCACTACTTAAACTCAGACTCTCTCCTGCTTCACGCTCTTACTACTCAAACTCAGACTCTCTTATGCCTTACACTCACACTACTCAAATGTACTCTCCTACTTTACGCTCTCACTACTCAAACTCAGACTCTCTCCTGCTTTATGCTCTTACTACTCAAACTCAGACTCTGTCCTGCTTTACGCTCTCACTACTCAAACTCAGACTCTGTCCTGCTTTACGCTCTTACTACTCAAACTCAGACTCTCTCTGGCTTTACGCTTTTACTACACAAACTCAGACTCATTCCTGCTTTATGCTCTTACTACTCAAACTCAGACTCATTCCTGCTTTATGCTCTTACTACTCAAACTCAGACTCTCTCCTGCTTTACGCTCCTACTACTCAAACTCAGACTCTCTTCTGCTTTACGCTCTTACTACTCAAACTTAGACTCTCTCCTGCTTAATGCTCTTACTACTCAAACTCAGACTCTCCTGCTTTACACTCTCAATCCTCAAACTCAGACTCTCTCCTGCTTTACGCTCTTAATACTCAAACTCAAACTCTCTCCTGCTTTACACTCCTACTACTCAAACTTACTCTTTCCTGCTTTACGCTCTTACTACTCAAACTCAGACTCTTTCCTGCTTTACGCTCGTACTACTCAAACTCAGACTCTGTCCTGCTTTACGCTCTTACTACTCAAACTCAGACTCTCTTATGCCTTACACTCTCACTACTTAAATGTACTCTCCTACTTTAAGCTCCTACTACTCAAACTTAGATTCAAACAGACTCTCTCCTGCTTTAGTCTCGTCACTCAAAGTAAGACTCTCCTGTTTTACACTCTCACTACTTTAAATCTCTCCTGTTTTACACTCTCAATACTCAAACTAAGGTTCTTTCCCATTTTACAGTGTCACTACTTAAACTCTCTTGCTTTACATTCTCACTACTCAGACTCAGACTCTCTCCTGCTTTACATTCACACTACTCAAACTCAGACTCTCTACTGTTTTGCACTCTCACTACTCAAACTCAGACTCTCTCCTGTATAACATTGAGTCACTGCTCGGACTCAGGCTGTCTCCTGCTTTAAGACTTTTGTGTAAATGGGTCGATCTATGTAAAATAAATGTTACTTTGTACAGGAAAAAAGGGGTGAGTCAGTTGCATCATGTTTGCCTTTAATTCAATTCTTCTACACTGGTAAGTAAACAGGGTGAAGAATCCTTTATGATTAAACAGGCTGTATTTGTGTATATTGTGCCTTTAGGAGTGATTTATGTAAATGATCTTTGTACTAATTGGCTGCCTTGTATTACAGTGTTTATAGGCAAAATAATTTCTTATCACTTCAGCATTAATAGGTGTGTGGTAAATTGTTCTAAACTGAATATAGAAATGTGTGCAATGGTGTTGGTTAATGTGACATCACAACAACAAATTGAAAGCAGCCTGTTCTGATATGTGCTGATATCTTGCGCTCGATTTCATGCACTGAACCTGATTTATTAAAAGCTTTACCAATTGTAGGTCTAGAAAAAGTTATAAAAAACTGTGCTCATGTTTTACAGCTTCACTTGTCCTTTTGGTTTTATTTAGCTAACCTCACTAATGCTCCTCTTGATGTTGGTCCACCTAACAGAAGTAAAGTCAGACGCAGTAGCTCATCTCCTGCTGCACAGTTTCTGTTGATCACCCTTTGGTTCTTCATCAGTGGTCATAGCATGTTGCTCACAGGATGCTGTTGGCATGAGTTTTGGTTGGTGGACTATTCTCAGTCCAGCAGTGACACTGAAGTGTTTAAAACTCCAGCAGCACTGCTGTCATTGATCCACTCTTACTGGCACAACACACACACCCAAATAATACCAACTCTGTGGGTCTGTGGGGGTCCTGTCCATTGAAGAACATGGTGAAAAGTGGTTAAATAAAGTATGCAGAGAAACAGATAAACAACAGTCTGTAATTGTAGAACTACAAAGTGAACCTATATGGTAAGTGGAGCTGATTAAAAAAAAAATGAGCGAAGATATAAGGAAGTGTAATTTCTTCAGAACCTTTCAAATCCTATCATTGATACTAATACTGCCAGGCAATTGGACTCCCCACTCTCCCTTGAAGAGGTATCAAATGCAATTAGAGCTATGCAATCCAACAAAGCATTAATGTGACTCGCTCTTTGTCTAGCCTTGCATCCGCTAATTTCACTCCCCTTATCTCAAAGATTACATCTGATATCTTATCAGGTGTCATCTTATCTTATCTTATATTCGAAGATGGGGTAACCTCCCACTTTCATTAATTGGCAAGATTAATGTGGTTAAAATGAATGTTTTACCAAAATTTCTATTTTTATTCCAGTCAATTCCTCAATTCCTATTTTTTTTATTTACTGGACAAGATAATTTGTTCTTTTATGTGGGGTGGGAAACCACCTAGGGTTCGCAAAACTTTACTGCAAAGATGCAGACTTAGTGCAGGACCTAATTTTCTAATTTACTATTGGGCTGCTCGCATCCACACACTTTGCTATTGGTTAAAATCTCCTGGATCCTCTTGGTGTAAATTGGAGTTATCATCCTGTAGGCAATCTTCTTTATCTGCTCTACTTTATTCCTGCTTACCTACAGAACCATCTCTATATACTGATAATCAAGTGGTTCTTAACACACTTAAATCTACAACCTTGTCCTCTGACCACCATATTTGGGATTTCGGACCCCTCACTCGCACTTGCGTCTACACAACAAGACATTATAGCCTTCTCATCATTACTAGCAAGACATTCCTTATTGTTGCACTGGAAGTCCGCTAAATATCCTTCAATTTCCAGGTGGCTCAAAGACATCATGTTACACATTTAGAGGATATACAGACAATTTTTACAAATGGCATCCCTTTATTTCTTATTTTACTAATTTAGAGGTTCTACCCAATTGAACGTGTGCTTGTTTTTTCTGTTTGCATTAATAGTCCGTAATGTGTGTGTTGGACATGGAGAGCTGAGTGGGGCACGGGTGGGGGGGTTGTTTAGAATTCTTACACGGTACCCTGTAATTTAATAATTTTTTTCTACATCCTTATCAGAATGGTGTATCATGATAATAATTGTTATTATAATTATTATTATTATTATTTTATATGTGGTTATGTGACCGTGTACATAAATGTAAAAGTGGATTAGGCTAATTGTATTTTTTGTAATTGAAACTACTGTATTGTATTTATTCCAATAAAAATATTTGGCAAAAAAAAAAAAAAGGAAGTGTCCCTAATAAAGTGATGGGTATGCTTTCATTGTTATAGGTGCTAAAACCACTCGTAGATAAACAGTTTCAATATTTTATATTTATTACCTTTAGGAGTCCAAATAAATGCACTCTCACATGTGTGCATAAACACACACACACACACAAGCACACACCCACATTCCTACATACAATCCATCCATCTGTTATGTTTCCTTTGTAAACAAATGGATATGCTGTCCATGAATGTAAGCAGACACATTGTTTTCAATTACAACATGCTTCGTCTCTACAGGGGCGGGCTTAAGTGTGGGATAGGGGTGTGACATCATCCAACCACACATACACAAACACAGCGTAACTTTCATAAGATGATGCTATTCATACATTTGCATGTTTGGTAAAATTGCTCTGACAGAGTTCACATGTACAGTACAAAGAAACATAATGCAAATCCAGCGGTGCACACTTGATCTCTGGAAGAATCTGGTACAGTTTATTTAGTGTTGCAAGTAGTTTGTAGGGGGAGGGGATCTTTTAAAACCCACATTCCCAATTCACATAAAATATAGTCATTCTTACATGTTTTATATTTCTACCTACACACTCTCAGGGGTACAACCAGTAGTGAGCTGCTAGCTATGCTGTAGGCCTGGGTGGTATCGACAGCAAAAGTTCGGATTATCGATGATATCACCTAGCAAACACATGTGCACACATGGCTGCAGAGAATTTTCAAAAAACCATCACCTTTCTTTTTGAAAACTGCTACTGCAAATGTGCACATGCGTCCTTCTGGTGTGGGTCCACTTGTGGGCTAATAGCTCCCCCTGCTAGTGAAGCTATAGACTGCTAAACATGCAGGAGTGGGTAAGTCATCTGAACTTTCTGACAGCCAGACAGAAACTGAAAACAACTTTTAAACCCAGCTTAGGCGCTCTTCTTTTTATTGACATCTATGGAGCAATGTACACAGCCACTGAGAAACATTCCTCCAGCTTGGCTGTAGTTTTAAATCACATCTACTTTAAAAAACGGCAACACTGAACAGTATCACAGCTGACCAATCAATATTGGGGGGCTCCTCTTCCCTAGTTGCCAGCTAAGAAAAAGCTGTTTTTGCCTTGTATATAACACTCAGGGTTGTACAACACTTAGGGCAAACTGAACATTATTTTCTGTGTTCTCTTAAATAGCTTCCTGGTGTTTACCCTACTGGACAATCAAATGTGTTAACTTGTCAATTAAATGCATTAACATACTGCTTCTTTTTAAGCCCAAGGCTAAACACTAAAAAGACTATAAACGCTATAAAAATCCATTTACACAGTTTAAATTAAATGTTATTTCAAATGACAATAGTCCTTACTAGTTGACTATCTTCTCAGACGCATTATAATCATGTTGTCAATTATTGCCGATATCCCATTATACTGCCCTATCACCCAGGCCTACTGTGACCTCAGAATAGTGAATGGGATTAGGTGGAAAAACGTAAGGCAACCAAAAAGCAACATTAGTACAACCTTGTACAAACACTGTATATTGCTGCTGTAGATTCATTATGTTCATACACCACAGCAACCAAGAGCAAATGGCCACTTTTGATAATGATCAGCTCTATAACACTGATCAAATATCACATTAAATCATACCTCCTCACACTCACTCTTTCCACACAAGCACACACAGATAAATTATTTTATACATACAAATAAATATACATTTGAACATCTTTTTTTCAACTTTTGCTTTAAGCCTCTCCTGCACACCAAATCTGAGACCTGTGGAAAACCTGTCTGATGGTCAAATGATTGTGATATGGTGAAATAAAGTGCAGCAATCAAAGTCGTAAGAGGAAAACATGTATACAGCTCTAAACATTTGGTCTTCAACCTCCAACAGGCTTGCTCCCCTTAAATGGTGCAAAACTGATCCCAGATTTAATACACTATCAGAAAAAAGGGTACTGTACAATCAATTAAAACTCACCTTAAAACGTACAACATGGCATTTAAAGGGACACTCTGCCTAAATTCAAAATAAATAAATAAATAAATAAATAAAAATATAAAACATCCATAAACAAACCGCTGTTGCATCTGTTCTAAATATGTTGCCTCGTGTTAAACAACGGTGCTCTCCAGAAGAGGATTTTACAGTTGAAGAACCAGTAAAACCTGCTGGTGATGGATCTTGAAGGTGGCAGAAACTTTTTAAAAAGATGAAGCTACTTTGTGGTGGATTTTTTATTTATTAATATTTTCACATTGCTAACTGGCAATTGCACTTGGTTCTGTAGATCTTCAAATTGTTCTCACTAAAGGGGAAGGATTACTCAGACACAGAAATGATGCGTCAGGGAGATAAAGGGAGTATCAAGCTAAAAGCTAGTTAGCGAGGTAGTTGTCTGGATTTCTAGATATAATTCTGTGCTGCATAAATATAGAATCAAAGAGTTTTACTAACACTCGCATTGTTGTATTTATTAGTCTATAGATCAGTGACTACGATCTCAGTCAGAACTGGTTGACACCACAGGGATTCCCAATGCTTGTATGATTATTTTGCAAAATGCATGCTGTGTATTGTAGTGAAAGAACATTGTTGAATGCAAACATTGAAAAACAATATAAAATCGTGAATTAGTTCATACCCATGAGGCCGGAGGATGCAATACTGCGTGACAAAACACTGCATAACACAACAAATAGCAAACAAAACTCTAGTTTTAGGCCACAGTGTCCCTTTAGGGTGCGATTTACTCAGTCTTATAGGTACACTACATTTACTTTCTCAGTGGAAAGATGCATATGTGTACTGCTTCATGCCGTTTTTAAAACGGAAGAGACTTAAACTGAAACTGAAGACCCCTGAGGGTACCACCTCATTAAGGCCGTTTGTACCCTGGAGGGTTCAGTCTGTTACCTTTTTTTCTGAGAGTGTATTTTTTTCATAAATCAGCTATAACAACTGCTTAGTCACAGCAATGGAAACAACAGGGAATGCTGGGGTCATAGTGTATAGTCAAATATCAGTAAACAAAAACAAAAATTTAGTGTACCACTGGTAAAATCTCTCATGATGCAGTTACCCTGAATTCTATGTTTGACCAACATCGTTCATGAATTTTGAAATGATCATTTAGAGGAATGCGAGGGAAGGTCTAACAGCAAATATGCAAATATGTTGAATTTGTTGAATGAATTTAAAAGTTAAATGAAATTAAAAAAACATCGTAAACATCTGAAGCATCTTCTTGGGGGTTTCAAACAGTGTAGTGTGTTTTCAGCTAAGCACGTACCCATCTGTAGAGCAATATTCCTCAAAATTAATATCACACACAAAACCACCAACTGTACAGCTCTCTACGTACGAAAAACGTGTTCACAGTATCGAATTCAGAGAAAAACACACGTTAAAAAAGTAAAAAAAAAGAAATAAAAAACAGTGTTTATGATTTACAGATAAATTACTTTGAATGTTGCAATTATTATTGGTTGGCGAAGTGCTGTCAGTAGACGGAATGATGGAAGGATGACACATCGTGTACCTACAGCGCTAAGCTTCATACCGCTGCTTCAGACCCTTTCTGCTTTTGGATCTGACTAATATTACATCTGGTGTCACCAGCTGGGTGAACGTTGGTAGGAAGTAAGGTCAGTCAAGTTGAGTTGGAAGCCATGGCAAGACCAGAGGGGTCTTCAGAGTCGTCCTCAAGCAGCTCCAGCAGACTGATTACTGTAAAAGAGACATAAAGGGCAGCTGCAGGTTAATGGAACGGAACAGCACAACTACTCTCCTTTAACCCTTAGAAGTTATTGGAAATGTTTCACTCATGGCTTAATACAATAAGCGGGTAAACTTTTGTTAGAAGTGCAAAATCAAATCTTGTAATCAATCCCACATTTGTGTTCCTAAGTAGAAATGGACTTGAATAAGATTTTTATTACCCAAAAATCTGAAAAAAACATCTTTAGAAATTCTACCAAATGTTCAACATTCTGCATTGCTTGGTCATGTTAACAAAGTAATTCAGAGTAATTGAATGTGTAACGGTTCATTGTCGAGAAACCAACTCAAATCTCTTTACAGTGATGGTGACAGGAACCAGGGGTCATAAAGTTTAAACAGCAAGTATAGTTCACTTACTATCCAAACTCAACAAAGACCTTGCACATGTCTTCTGAAGTTTATATGAAAATGATAAAGCTGCAGATATCCTAAAAAACAGTACTCAAGTTTTCTTTGGGGACTAATAAGCCTTAAATGCCCTGCTCACTTGAACTCTGAACTCAGAACTATTGTAAAGCAGCATGTCAGGCATCAGGCAACTGATTCACACATTTCATGTAATATCTACCTGTGAAGAAACTTTCATATGCTCATAGGTTCCTATCACCACCACTAGGACCATCGAAACAATCCGACAGTTTTACTCGAATCTAACATCATTTAACATCAAATCACTCCCAATGACTTCTTTTGCTTACTGACCGAATTAGACAATGTTTTTGTCATTGTTTGATACTGAAAAGAATGGAAACCAGTCGGAAGTGCAGACTGCTGGGACATAACTGAATGTAAATATAAATTACTCCAGTACTAGCAATATAATTACTAAAGGAATAATATTTAAACACTGGAACAGCACTTGACTTCTAAGGGTTAACAATGTACAACAAGATACATCTGTTTTTTGGTCAGTCAGAAAGACAACCCTGACATTCACTATAGAGAAAAGGCATCCAACAACGGAAAAACACAAAACATGTGCCAAAGGAACAAACACAAACACATACTCACAATGTGAACGCTCTTAGCCAGGTACACAAACAACACATCATCTCACAAACTAACTGTCACACTGCAGTGAAAGCAAGTATTTTCTAAGCTTTAAAGCCTTTAAATAACAAACATATATTACGTAGGAATACTGCTGCTTTTCCAGTTTGAATATTTACATTTGCAAGAAAGAGATGCTTAAGCATGGATGAAAGATACAGGTGTGAATATTTACTCATTAGGTTTAGTTCTTTTGAAGTGCAGTATACCAAGTATATATATTTAACACAGCATATATATAAAATACACCTCCTCTACAGCAGGCACACCTCTGAAGAATCTAACTACTGTTTATAGGCTGATTTTGTTGGAACACATTGGAAACAATAAGATGGGATTTTATGTACATTCACCAAAAAGTTAAACTCAAATAAACAAAATAAATAAACAAATAAACAAAAATGTGCAGAAAGAACACCATATTCAAGATTTAACAACACATGCAAAGTTCAGATGTTTGCATCTGAAAAGGCTGGAAGCCACTCAAAATGTGCAGAGTTTTATGTCAATTTTAAAGGAAGCAAAAAAATATCTGAAAGTCTGAAACAACAAATGGTGTACATAAACACATGTATATGAAAATGAATGGCAAATGAAAAGTAAAGGAGTTCACAAACATCCATAGCAAACGTCCAATGTGCTTCTGTGGATAGTTATGACTTACTGTGTCGCTCTCCTCATCCCCTTTGGGCAGAGTTTTAGACTCTGTGACATAGTGCAGAGGAGAGTAAACCCAACTCCTTTCCTCCGGTGGCTGCTGCAGAGCCACCCAGACAGCAGAGGGAGCCAGAGACAGTCAGCAAAATGGAGAGAAACAGAGAGGACAGCACAGGACATGACATGACAGTCAGAGACAGTGAAGTAGTAAAGAAGACTTGAGGAAAACTAAGTTACTGTGATAGAAATATGGGATGGGAGATTCTAGTGTTACTGTACTATACATGGGAAATGTGCACCATATGCAGTATAATTTCACAATGCTGCTTTGTGAGCTGGTACTGTAACAGGCTGCAATATGCAAAAGAGCCTCTAACCAAACCTAATGATTTTTTAAACTGAGCATCTTGGCAAATTACTGGTCAGTAATTCTGGGAATCTGGAGAAACCAAGGCACACCTTTAACCACACCTGATTCATCAGTGGGACACATATAAACTGTTATCTTTCATGCATCCAGGCCCACAGTCTGTTAAAATTAACCCCATAGGCTAATAAAAATCTATCTAATAATGAAACATGAATATAGGGCCCAGCAGGAGTCAAAACTGATTTTCAACAACCTGCCACAATGTAGCCACAAAAATGTATTACAAAAATACCACCTGCCTTTTCCCTATAGGGCTGAGCACAGAACTGCATATCAAACCTTGTTAACCAAACTAATTGGCTAATAACAAATGGCTAATGTGATGGTGTGGTGACTGTGGTGGTCCCCATTGACAAGCTGGTCTGCCAGGCGTCGTTTCCTAATATTACTCTACAAAACTAGGTTTTAAATAAATAAAAATATACATCCAGGGAGGGTATAATATAATGATGCCCTCCATGAGTCTTCCTGTTAGTTCCAGCACCATTGGCAGACGGCTGCACAGCGCAAGACTACATGCAAGCAGACCGTTATGACAACTGCACGTAACACATTGCCTTAGATTGCAATGGTGTCATCTTTGGTGGCGAGTACTGTGTGGTCAGCACTAAGATGAACCGTTTGTTATCATGTATCACATGTCAAATAGGCCTGGTGTCATTCAACCTCCACCCCTACCTCAAAAGTAGGAACTGCATGAGAATATTTAAGATGCATGGGATAGGTCATCGCAGGACACCATTAGGAACCTCTACTATTTCATGCAGTGACATCTGACATGTTGCATTAGCAAACATGGTGGCCTGACACCATACTGAGGGACACTACTTCTGTATGTGTAGCTCAATAAATATTGCCCATATCAAGCTGAGACTTCCTTCTGTGTGCACGTTTCTTTTAATGAAGAGTGTATTATATTAACTTAAAATACTTAAAAAAGACCAAAGAAAAAAAACAAGATATTAATGTTAAAAAAGCACCTATGGCAGATATCACACCCGCCATATTACTGCTGCCATATTACAGGCTTTCCATTTATGTTTACAGAGTTTACACCCACTTTTCCTTGTACAGCCAGCTCAAGATGTACCCACAGATTGCCAAGTCCGGTGACAATGAGGGCAATTCCAAAAGCTAGAGACTCTGTTTCTAAGGGGTGTCCAATCTTTTGCATACAACTGTAACTTAGATCAGATTACATCAGAGTAGACCAGCTCAGTAGGAGGACAAGACAGCCATCCTTAACAGCAATGTTCTCATTCAAGTAAAGCTTTATATTTTTTTTATAGCAACACCTGTTTTTGGCACTGAAGCATGCCTAGGAATGGTATATATGATGGTCTGAGTGACCAGTGCAGTTATTTTCTACTTGTGGGCAGCAGGCTAAGAAAGAAAGCAGAGCTCTTCCAGGAATGTTTTATGTAAAAAGATTGAAATAAAAATAAGCTGCTCCCACCAGTCCTTCTGCTGAATTTACATTCTGCTTTTCCTGCTTATGTTTTCTTAACGCTGCAGCAGCAGAGTGCATGATTTCTCTTTTACAACAAGACATTCATGAGGGATCAACTACAGTACAGTCTTCTAACAGCACTTACACTGTGGCCTGAATTAAGCATCCCGGTGTGTCTAACAGGCTGACAGACACAATGGCTGCCATCTGAGAACTTCCAGAAGCCAGACAGGCAAGCAGAGAAGGTGTGGAAGAGAAAAGTGTGAGAGAGAAAGAGAGAGAGAGAGATGACATGAACAAGTAAAATGTGCAAGAGAAATGACAACAAAAAAATGGGAGAAAAAAAGGAGTTATGGAATTACAGCACATGCAAAACATGCAAAATGCAAATGTTAAATCTAGCATTCAGAAGATACAGTGTGAAAGAGAAATTTGAGCAAGGGAATAAATGAAGCAATAGACGAAGGAATGACATACGTATGAGGAAAGAAAGAGTGAATAAAGGAAACGGAGGCAGTTGGGTTCGTTCAGTGTATGTCTGTCTACAAGTGAAAAGTCTCTTAGTGAACACAATAATGTTCTACTCCAGTGTCAATATAGAGGAAGCTAAAAACAAATCCACTGATTTCATTATTTTTCATTTATTACACTATAATCCTTTTATTTGAAACTGTCTGCACACAGACCACCCTTCTGTTAGGAATACATTACTCAGAAGTCTTAACCATTACATTGCAATATTTCAGAATTTAGTGTGCCCAAGCTTTACCTTGATTACCATTCTTTTTTTTTAGGAGACTTGCCCTCAGGTCTTCAAAGAATTCTGCTGGGATATTTCCCACTTATTACGTTTAGTCTCAGAAGTTGCATTTCCAGTTTCTTGCGACCCCCCCTAAACTTTTAGACTCATCAGTACATAAAACCATACTCCACATCATGTCCGTATTCTGTAGAAAATTCACCATGGCTAAAGATAACACTGAATACTGAATACAAGAATACCCTGTTGTTTAATAGTGTTTTTCTGTTCCCTAAAAACCTTTTAACCTGTACTTAATGCCTGTTTTAACTTGGGGGGGAAACAATAGGTGGTCTCTGACTTTTGCACAGCAATGCAGATTTTCTTTACTTTACATTAGCCTTGAACTTCAGTTCTAAACTACAGGAGCACATTTCTAACCCTTACTTTTACTGAAGCTCTTTAATTAAAAACTAGTACTACCATCGAACCATCAGTCTTCCCCCCTACCTCTTCTAAGATTATCTGTTTTGGCACCAGCCAGTGTGAAATGTTTAATTATCAGTATCAATAAAGAAAAAGTCATATCTCTACTTAGTCGTCAGTTGTGGGATTCTTTCAGTGACAAAGGAGCTCCTTGAGTCCTGCGAGCAGCTGGAGGCTGGTGCTCACTGTGTGAATGAGCTGAAGATTGACAGTTGCATCGCTTAGCAACAGAGATGACAAAAGAGCTTTCAGTAACTACCTTCGTCATCACCGCTTAAACATAGTCATTACCCAGTGAAAGGTCTTAATGCACTCATATACACACATATACACAAACCTACACACTCAAAACAAGCAGCTCCTGAAATAAAATGAGCCATTCTGAAAGCAGGCTCTAAACTTAGATGAATGATGCACGCACATGCAAAGGTTACAGCACACAATGGAAAAGCTGATGAAGGTATGCTAAACAACATCGCACACAGACCCTGGCATGGTTTAGTCTAAGGGATAAGTAGCACTGTAGATCACTCCAGAAGTAATTACTCCGCACACAAAACCAAAGGAATGAAGTGGCCTAACATTCGATCCACTAAAGCAGGCACTAGAATGAATCGAACCAGTAAAGTGAGTTGTAAGATGCACTATTAACCTGCAGGTGCCTGAGCCAGTGAGAGAACAGTTACAGGAGGACAGAGTGACATGATCAGTAATGAATTTAGCTCATACACTATTGATCTCAGACACATTACAATAATATTCCCTACACCGCGTAGCTTATTAACAAGAAGCTTGCAGCTTAAATATTTTGAGTTAGAAGAACTCTCACCAAACATGACTATATAACGATTAAAGGTTCAAGGTATATCAATGGCCAATATATAAAATAAAAGGGAAATCTGTTCATAAAAATAAAAATTAAGCCTGATAATTACAGGCAATAATTTATGATGGCACAAGCGTAGGCCATTAGGAAATATGTGACAAATGCTGGATCCCAACTTTTTGTGACTACAATCTTTTTTTTTTTTTTGCATATTTTGCATATACCAAGAATATCTGATTATATTTAAAGAGTTAGTTAATAATAGCTCATAGTTAATATTTAAATTAAAATATTATTTTTTTAAATTTAGTGACAAAACTTTCATCACCACAACACAGTGATGTTAAAAGAGGAATTTTCTTTCAAATGTAATGTTTTGCAATTTAATCTCAATTTCAGAACACCATTTCAGCCATTAAGGTTTTTCTTTTTACTTGTTTCATGTGACGTTTTGTTGTTTTGGTTAACTTCCAACTGCAAAGCTACCGGGAAATCATTAAACACATTGCAGAGTTAAAAGTAAATTAAAAGTAAGCAGTTTACTCTCATAAATAAGACTTCCAGCATAGCTCAATTTCTCTAAGAGAAGTACATGACTAAGCATTTTTACTATTTCATTCAACTAAACCTGCATTATGTGGGTTCTGTGCATTTGAAGACCTCTCTGGTGTAAATGCAAACAAAGTGTGGGAAAACATTTTGCTATGTTGGTTGTGCTCTGAACCCCTTACTCAAGGAGATGAATCTGATGATTATGAGTATGTCAAAAAACTCAAAACATGGTGATGGATGTTTATAGCTGTTAGGTCTGATTTAGCTTTTAAAAATACACAGTAATCAGTTTTTACGCTTATGTCAACTGCAAGAAAGTAAAATGGTGTTATCAGCTATGGTCGTCAGCCCATAAAATTCCATATCAGTGGCACCTTAATAACTGCATCTCCTCTGGCTTCAGCACACTGCAGGTAAAACACTAAACCAGAACTCTTCATGAGAAAAGACACCCCACTCTCACACTGGTTTCTCACCAGGCTTATAACACCTTCTCCTCACACCAGCGATTCTGCAGACTGCAAAGATTCACAACATCATCACCAATGAGATGATGGCTCCAGTAAACAAGGTGGTGTTTCCTTCTGTTTACCTCAGGCTGACAAGAACAACTGCCTTGCACCCAAGTTCTTAGGTTCAGCCCTCCGGCATCTGCACATTTTGTACACATTTTATTCTTACCTCAGTTCCCAACCTATTTGACCCCTGTCACAAAGTTTTTGTGGCTCAGGTGTTTTGAAAGAACTGTTTTGAGAAGCTGTAAAGATTGGACTAAGGGTGTGCATGTGCATATGACCACTGTGGCTACATGCTTAAGGGTATGTGTCTGTTTCATATTAACATTTTCTGAGGCTTGCAAACGAGCGATCAAAATGCACAAGCCAAACAGAAGTGCCACATTTAAAAAATGGCACAGTGTAGGAAGTTGTCAAAGGAGGCAAGAGGAAAAATCAGGCAACTGGTAGAAATAAAAATTAAAAAATGAAACACTGAATGTTCACTCTGTTAATGTGCAGCTTATATGGTTGCTACACACTGTTTGTTAGTTTTTAAAGGAAATCTTCTTTCTGATACATGCCATTGCTCAATGATGAGGGTTTTTGCTAACGTTTTTAATTTACCTTTATTAAAGATCTCTCTTATATTGTCAATTGTCAGACTGAGCTAATTAATCCATCCCATCTCCACCACAGGTGCCAATAATTATGCCAAGCTACACTGAGAAAAATGTGATGTATTGTGATGTAATTTAGCAATAACAAATGGTCATATTGGCCTCACATAGTGATTTTGTTCGGGAAAGAGAACAGCAGGGCTTTTGGATTAAGTGCAAAGGTGACTTACAAAGTATATGTCAGTGATTGGCACATCATCCTCCTCATCCACAGAGGAGCGGCTGGGGCAGCCCGAGGCTTGACTGGTGCGGTCTGAGTCTACCACTATCCTCGGGCTGGCAGGAACGGAGGAACAGGAAGCTTCAGCAGCAGCTTCTGAGGCTTCACTGTAAGAGTGAGAGTAGAGAAAGAGGGAAAGCGAGAGATGAGAGTGATCAAGGACATCACAGACAGTATGTATATATGTATGTATATCAATACATCTTTGTTTTCTGTAGTTTCATTCTGTCTTGACTACTCTAAGTACTATCTTTATATATTTAGTTTTAAAAATGTACAAAATAAATAAACAAAATAAACACTGTTATTTCCAATGGGCACCTGGCTGACACACAAATCTCAAACGTAAGTGTATTAAACTCTAGCACACCAATGCATCTCCTGCATTACTGTGCACTGGCATATTGTGGAGGAACGGTTTAATATGAACAGTGTTTACTATGTTATGACATGACGAGAAATTAATCTGGAGTTTAAAGAGTTACCTGACTTGGACACGTGTTGCACACAAGCCACCTTGTTTTAAAGATAAAATGATAAAAATATTTCGTGTTGCTTTAGCCCACCGACCCACCCCTTTAACTTTCACTGTGTCAGCACACGCCCATCAACTTCCACTGCTTCAGCACATGCCTACTGAATTCTTTTGCTTCAACAGATGCAGATCATTTTTTGGCTGCTTTTTGACTTGCATTTTTTCAGCACACGCTTATTGATTTCCACTGCTTCAGTGCAGGCCCGCTGACTTTCATGTGCCCAAAATGCTCAAGCAAAACAGCAATGCCACTTTTTGCACTTTAACATTTAAAAGGAAGCAGGAGAGGAATGACCATTGCTTTAGCACATAGCCATCGATTTCTATTGCCTCAACTTCCTTTCCTTCAGAACCTGCTCATTTTCTTTCACTGTTTCAGCACATGCTCACTGACCTCCACTACTTCAGCACATGCTCACTGACCTCCACTACTTCAGCACATGCTCACTGACCTCCACTACTTCAGCACATGCTTACTGTATTAGCACATCCTTTATAATTTCCATTGCTTCAGCACCTGCCCAACGACTTCCATTTCTTTAGCACATGCCCAACGACTTCCATTTCTTTAGCACATGCCCAACGACTTCCATTTCTTTAGCACATGCCCAACGACTTCCTTTGCACCAGCACCTGACAACTAACTCTTATTGCTTCAGCACACACCTTATGCGCATACTCATCCACTTTCATTGCTTTAGCAAATGTTCGGTTCCTTTGCTTCAACAAATCCTTAATAGTTTCCATTGTTTTAGCACATGCCCCGTGACATTCTTTGCTTGGACCACATGGCCATCGACTTCCACTTTGATTTTACTGGAGTGAATTGTTTCAGTGGTCAAAGATCAGGGTGAAAAGTTTTGGAGTACTTCAAACTACATGGAAGAAACACATACATGTAAACATATCCAGACAAGCCTTAAACTTCTGTCAGATGGATGAGCACATTCAAAATCAGGAAAGCGCTGTAATAAAATCTCAGACTAAATCTGTCTGAGACCCTCCCATCTGGAGGTCTACATGGAGAGTATTTCCCAACGCAGGACGAAGCTGTAGGAGGTGAAAGGGTCTGAAAGAGGCAGATGGCTAATTCCCCTGTCCCACAGCTCCCTCTTCCCTACTGACCCATCTGTCTTGTAATAGTGACCCACTTTTCCAGACCCACCCTGAATGACACATTTATGGCCATTTTCACAAAGCGCCACACTTTTAACCTAATTACTTAACACGAGACTGGGACAGATTTTAGTTGTCCATTTAACGTCGCAATCATCAACTTAGAGCATGTTACCCAACACAAGTGGGCAGACATCGATTTCACAGTCTGGCCGGTCAAATCATGGTGACCAAATGCAAATGTGCAGTGAGATTTCACTGAATTGTGTTCTTAAAAACCACCATGTAACCATCGCTGCTTGTTCTGAATTTTTTTTTTCTTAAAGTTAGATTTTCCAGTTTAAATGCTAGGAAAAAACGTGTGGTGGGGCTCTGCAGTCTTTAGAAACACCTCTCAATATTTTGTTATATTTCTGTTAAAATAAAATAAATAAAAATAAAATTACTTATAAACTGTGGGTGAGTTTCCATGAAGCAGGCTTGCTGGGATGGTATGCTAATTTATACAGCAGTGGTGTTTTGGATTGTGTGGTGGATACCTGGCCTCTGGAGAGGGCTGCGGAGCGGTCAGCATGGGCTCACTATCACGCCTCTTCACCTCCACCTCAACTGTAATGATCTGCTGATCATCCTCCTGAGTCCTGCAATCAGACCACCAGAGGGTGCCAGCACTCAGCAAACTAGCATCAATAACTTTTCTCACTTTTAATGGCATCCTTCTAATGAATAGACACAGACAGCGCGTTGGGGGAACAAGCTACTGAATTAAGCCTGTGCCGTCTGCACCATTTTCTCTCCTTTCTGTTATGAAAGACAAACTGGTGGCCTGACTGAATTTTTGTACAGGAATGAAAGTGGGGCAGCAGTGCACTGCTGACTTACGTTCCATCCTGGCTTGTCTGGGTGTGTCTCCTAGAAGAGAGAACAGACACAGCATTGTAGCAAGCAGAGCTGTGGCACCGCAAGTTTATTAACCACTGAACCTCCACATTTCAGCTGTTTACTCTTATAGCTACATTCCTTTCAGATTTGTTTTGTAATAGTTACTAAATAATTCATAGCAGTTACTTTATATTTGAGATCTTAAGAGTAACAACAGAAAAATAAACCCAGAGATTCAGGGGCCAACAACATAACCTGAGTTTGCACCTTTTTAACCAGTACTATACAAAAGCCTCCTTCATTTATTTATTTTCCAGCTTAAATCTATAATTTGTTCATTTTTCTGAGAAGATTAGATATAAGATCATTCATCCGCATAAGGAAGGAGAAAAGCAAAATAACATAAGTGGGAAAAAAGTAAACTTTGGAAAACCGAAAAGTCTCCCAAACAGAATGAAAGAAAGGGTAGACACACTAAATAGTGATAAATATATTTAGTAATACTTACTATCTTTTCTTTATATTTAACCAGTCTAATTAGAACCAGATTAGACATATTAACAATAAAAACAACTTTTGCCATTTATGCGTGTAACTGACGCAACCATGATCAACAAGCATATTTCTGTAGTCTGGCTCAATGTAGAAAAGGATGACTCAACAAGTACAGCCCTCATGCAGTCTGCCTATGCGTCCTTCCCCCTTCCAATCAAGCATGCCGTTTCGGTTTTGTGAGATGCATCTGCTTCACCCTCACAATGAGAGGAAATGCCAAAAACATAACTCTCACACCCATTTGGCAACAGTAAGTTTTCTATGTGTGGGTAGACACACGGTGTGCGGACTCTCACTCCAACCTTCAGTGGGCCAAGTTTCCAAGTTTCCAGAAAGAGGCAAATTATTTGTATAATAATAAGATATTCTTTTACTTTTAGAAAATAAGTTCTACCTGATTTCTGGTCAATTTCGTTTTTAATTTATTGCTCGTTAAAATTACAGACTCAAAACATCTCAATATTTCACCACTGTGTTCACCACTGTTTTGGAGCCTATTGTCTAAAGCTAGCAGCACTTTATTTTTCAAATGTTCTGACATTAATGTAATGAATAATCATAATCATTTAATTAAATGAATGTAAGTTGTGAGTAAGAGTTTGACATGGACTGGACAAGTTTCTGGATGTAGGCAACATCAGTGTTCAGTCACTCTTGCTTCAAAGAATTGCGCAATTTGACTGATTTTGGTGGATGCCTTCCCTGCCACAATTCTGAGAAGAGTTTACCATGGCACCTTTATATTGTCGGAAGGCGCATGGTAATCGTACCCCAGTCAGGCAGTCTGATGCTGAGTGGTCTCTGGAGAAGCATTTGAAATACAGGAGGTAAAAGGCTTTACGTCTCTGTGTCCTCTAGTGTTCTAATGTCTTGAAACAGATGTTATCAGCAGATGTAATTCCTCCAGTAGGAGAGCAAGGTGAAGATTTTTTTTTACCTGTAGCGAGGGTGTTCGGAGGTGTCAGAAGGAGAGCGCTCAGGGATGGAGAGGGAGGTGGTGGAGGAGAGTGTAGTGGCAATGGAAGCTGTGGTGGCCTCCTCGAATGACGGAGGAGTGCAAGGGAGCACATCTGATCGCCCTGAGAGACAGAAAGAGGAGAGAGATGGAGGTTATTTGAGAGAGAGATACAGACAGTGAGTGAGAGAGAAAGACAGTGAGAGTGAGGGAAAGAGTGAGACAAAGAGAGAGAGAAATAGATCAGAGAACAGCTAGACTGCCTGTAATGCTGAAGTCGACATATTTGGGATGCACTTTAGGCTGCATATTTGGGATATTTAGAATGCACAATAATATCTATATCAATAACAAACAAATGTTTGCTGATGTATTTATTGTACCTTAGAAGAGCAGAATGTTCAGGTGTTACTGTGTAACCAGAATATTTACATTTAATCAATTTAACTAAATTTGAGCTTGACACGAATGACTGTTACTTTTCTCTAATACTAATATTCTAATTTTCTTTTTTTCCATTCTTAATGACATCAGTTGTAAAAAGCACTATATAAATTTCAAATTCAATTCATTTCAAATACACTGGTTTTATAATTCTAGATTGATTTTGTATTTTGTATTACGTGCAACTCACAACAATTTGTAATCAAACTGAGTTGAATGGGGATAAAAATGATATCTCAGGCTTCTCAGGCTCTGCTTCCTATAAAATCGTGATCAAATCATTTCATTGTGAGGTCAATGGCTTACACCTCTGCTCATACCCTACACACTCATGATCTTAGAGTAGTTTTCAAGTCATTTATAGTTTATTGATAAAGCGGTGTGGTACTAATCAAGTGATATTTGAGTTAGCAGTGATAAAGTTAATGAACTCAGTTCTATTCTATACTAACAAAACGTCTTCCAAACCTGATGTAGCTTTTTTGAATGGGCTGTTCTGTTCTACTTAAAATTACAGCAAAATATTAACCAGAGAGAACCCGCGTTTACAGAAAGGAAACTTACAATTTAGCCCATTTTATGGGTTTTAAACTGTTCTTTCAAAAACAATCTGAACACCCAGTTAATTACAATCATTGCAGTTAACTATCGGGTTCTGCATATCATTAGTAAACTGCACTAAACAGAACGAAGAAGAAAAATGTAACTAAAAATAAACTGCTTGGCAACAGGAACACAGTTATTTCATGGACACTTTGTCAAAGACAGAGTTGTCATTGACCATAACAGATTTCTTTATAGCTGAGTAGCAGTATCATGGTATCTCAACATCGACCTCTTATTGAATGAAAACAGACAAAAAGCAAGACACATAGTGTTTTATCCTATAAACAGCATTGCTTTTGTAAATATCCCTGGAATTGATGCCTGCAACATGGTCCAAAACAAGGAGAATTTAGGAGTATCCAGGAAAGACCAAGTTGAGGCTTACCACTTTATCAAAATGCCTCAGCATTTTAGATATTTCATCCTCTACTGTGTCATAATGTTTGAGGAATCTGGAGAATCTGACCTTAAAACCACAAATAAATGCCCTTTGACACCTTAGATGACACTGATTAAGAAACAGGTATGTGTCTGTGAGGAATATCACCACATGGGCTGTCAATAACATTTTCAATAAACATTGTCCATTGCTGCATCCACAAATGGAAGTTAAGACTGTACACTGCACAGCAGAAGTCATATGCCAACAGCTTCCAGAAACACTGTTGACTTCTCTGGGCTCAAGCTCAGGAATGGACTGATGTACAGTGGAAACATGTAATGCGTTCTGAGTCAATTATTCAGATTGTTTATGGAAATAATCTGTGTTCTCTGTGCCAAAGAAGTAAAGGATCATCTGGACTAATCTTGCAAGCACAAAGCCTATTGTCCATCATGGTATCTGGGGGTATTAATAAGTAAGTTGCACATCTGTGAAAGCAACATATGCTGCCTTTTAGGGAGCACATTTTATATTCACGCCCATGCTTACTTTATTATGACAAAACCAGAAAGAATTCTGCATGTGTTATAACAGCACGTCTGCGTAATCAGAGAGTGTGAAGACTGACCTGCCTGTCTCCTGCTGAAAATGTGTGCTACATTATTAAGATTAAAATACAACAATCAAGACCCTGTGCATCTGTATAGCTGAAGACCTGCATTACAGAAGAACGGCAAAACATACGCTTTTAAAGGAGGAGTAGTTTGTCATTTCAGTTCCCAAATGTTTATCACTTTTGTTAAAAGAAAAGGAGATGTAACAAAGTTGTAGATATGCCATAGTAACCCTCAAATGTATAAAACACTGTGCTTTTGTATTGTTTCAGAATGGAACAATGGAAACAATTCAGTTTGATACAATTTACTAATACTAATTTTTATTAGCATTTTACATGCCCGGTTTTATGTAACTGAGTTTGCTGTGATTGTTAAAAAATATATATAAAAGAGACATTCCAGAATAATATATATATATATATGATATATATATGTATATATATAAAGTATATATGACATGCTACATACTGAAACGGTCAGAAATTCAAAGCGTAATAATAACATGCTAATTCTGGCCGTACTGCTCACTCCTACCCTAAGGGGTTAACATAATCTTTGCTCTGCTAAAGCAAAATGGCATCAATTTAAAATAAGTCTACGCAACATTTAGAGACACTCCCTTAACAAAACACAAACCACCCCTTCAGACGAGGGAGTAATGCCTGTATTACTGAGTCTGCCACGCTGGTGAAGTCTGTGTTTGAACAGTGATATAATGCATGCTTTTGGATTTGGCTGTTACCTTCGTCCTCCAGCGTAGGGAAGCTGCGTGCCCCTCGCAGATCATAGATGTTCTCGTCTCTCTCTGAGGGCAGCTGGCTTGCTGACCATGCAGCTCCAGGCCCAGAGTGTTTAGGCACTGCCAGGCTTCCACGACCCCTCTTAGAAGGGGAGGACTTCAAGGCTGGACAGAGAAACGGGTAAAGCATTAAGGTTTTAACATGTAGTACATGGGAGTTTACGCAACGCCATAAATTAAGATTTCATCAAGTAATATCACTGACAGCTGAAATTAAGTCTTTGTATATAACTGCAAAGATCCTCAATCTCGAAATAAATCAGCCAATAAAGATATCAATTTATTAATGAATTCTGTCACACAATCGCTCAGTAAGTGGACTTACAGGTGCTCTTCCTGAATACTGTGTTGCTCATAAATCTGAAGAATCTGTCTGCATAGAAAGAGGGCCGGTGAACAGACACAGTGTCCTAAATAAAAGAGACAAGCAAAAGTTAAAAGACAGAATTTTCATATTCATTTGGTTTATTTTTCCCCACTCATTAATTTTTTTCCATACAGTTGTATACCACACACTAGCTATGTCTCCCAAGTTGCTACTACGTTGGGAAAAGTAGAGGTTAGGACAGTGGTCTCAGACTGATAATTGATATTACTGAACCTTACAATGTTTGTAATTTCCAATATTATGTAAATGATCTTTCTTTTATTATTTTTAATATGCCAAGTGTTATCACATTTATGGAACGATACCATTTGTACAATAATTCTATTCTATGGCTTCATAAATGTATTTGAATCACTGCATTTAATTATAGTCTACACAAACAGGACACACTAAATACACATGTGCACAATCTGAGAAGACTATAACACGGTAGAACATAGTTCTACACATGATGCTGAGGAATTTGCCAATGAACCAATAACAGACCTCGAGGCCTGCTCTTGACAGTTTGCCCAGAAGAAAGATGCCAATATATCAGCTGGACAAGATTTGATTTCAAAACAAATAAATGAGGACAGTCACTGGATGCTAACAGCGCTACATGCCGTCTGTGCAGAATACAGCTAGCATTATAAATGATAAGTAATTTTAGAAACCAGTTGTGTGCAAAAGCTTGAGGCCCAAAAAAATTGTCAGAAGAGCATCTGAAGTATGCAGAACAGGATCTGCCAAAAGCATTCTGAGCAAAAAGTGCTGCAGACTGATGACATATCCTCTATCACCAAATGAATGTTCGGAAAGAAGGTGCAGTATTTGTAGCAAATGTAACATAGACAGTCAAGAAAGCGAAGCTTAAATGATGCTGGCTTCTACAACAGGACAATAATCCAAACTTCTTATTGCCTCTAAATCCTCAATAAGCTACTTCAAGAAATGCAAGCTGAAGTTTACCAACAATAATGGTTTATCTAAATTTACATTATGGTTTAAGTTTACGGAACAGCAAAACAAACTTACTGCTAATACTGATGCAGCTAATAGCTGATTAGCTAACAGACACCTGTGCTGAGTGAGTGATGTGGGACATGTAGGGACAACCATAAACCCAATGCTTAGAGGGCTGTGTCACTCGAGGGTCCACCAACAATATTAATAATACAAACGGTCCTTTATAACTGGGACACAAATTTTGCCCGTGAAATGATACAGTAACACAGATGTGTGGTTAATTCTTGAACAAGTTTGAAGTTCCACTGGTCTATCCATCTACGTAGTTTCCTAACAAAGAAAATTCGGGAAGTAATCAAGGCCATATCATGATGCTGCTGCATTTCAGACTTATACAGCATGTGATTCAGCCTCATCACCCACTGTTCGATAAATGTCTCCATTAAGGCGTAAATGAAGTGGCAGCCATTCAGCTTCAGATGCAGGCAAATGCGTCAAAGCCTGAGTGTGGAGCCTCCGTCATTGAGGGAGACAGGCAGCCTCTGCCCTCGCAGCTGAGCCAGGAGGGCTTTCAGCTCTAAATAAAGTACCACTGAGAGAAGTGTGGTGTGTGTGTGCGCGCGCGTGTGTGAGAGGGTGTTGGTGTGTATGTTGAGTGTGAGAGGCTATGACAGAAACAAAAAAGAAAGAAAAAGTTTCCTCGTCTATTTTCCTTGTAGACACAGGAAACATAGTTCCAACTGAAGGACCATTACCCTACTGGCTACTTCCCTCTGCTTCAAGCCACCTGTGACGCAAATAATGTGGACCTGGCTTCATAAATACATACATGAAGGAAGAGGGTGGCATTACGACCAAGGTCAAAAACGGTGGCACTAAGACAGAGTACAATGCTAAATCATTAAAGCTTACTTAACCCTACTGCCGGCAATAAGAAGTTTCCTGTCATTTGATTTGATAAGACACTCGTTCAGTCAACCACTCAAACTCTGTTATCTGTAAAACCTCTACACAGTCCAATTATAGTTTTAGGATTAATTTTACATCTGAATTTGGTTAACTGTTATCAAGTCATTTGCAGCCATGACATCCCATTTACAAGAACTGAGTGCATTCAGACGGCTCCGTCACTGTCCAATGAGAAAATGATAAAACAATATTATTTAATGATATATTATAAATCATATGTACATTTCTGAGTGCACAGAAACAAACCAGTTCTCAGTCATTTTTTAGACAGGCACAATAGGTGGAAACTTAATTAACAGCGTTTGTTCAAGCATAGTCATGATGTTTTGCTTATCCACAATCACTCCGGCATTTATACAGTAATTCACTTTCTCAGTTAGTTACTCTGTCAGTCAGTCAGTCAGTCAGTCCGTGTTTCGCCACACAAAAACAAAGGTTTTCCAGAGAGAGTTTACAGAAACAAAACACTGTTTCACATCGCCAAAAACTACAGAACGTCACCTCAACTACAGAGCTAATTTATCCAAATAGTTCAAATACTATCACAAAAATGAGCACAAATCACCACATTGTTGGTCCAGTCAATAAGAATCCAGTAATCAAATTAACACATAAGTGATCAGAATAGTGTGGCAGCTGAATAGATAAAGGATTTAAGTGAATACTGACCCCATCGTGGACGAGAGCTTTCCATGTGTGTTCTAGTTTCTTTATTAACCTGTGTAAAAACAGAAATCAGCCTCAATAAACTTTACTGCCAACTGTAAACCTGTCACATTTCACTGGCAAGCACTGAACGAAGCCTTTATTTAGAACTCCTGATGAAAACCAAAGGTGGTAAAGCAAACATCAAGTGATGACAGCCGTACCTGTAAGACTGCAGGATGTCAATGATTCCAATGTACAGCAACAGACGCTCCCCTTTACTGTTCACTGCTGGAATGCCTCCCATTCTGAGGGAAAACATATCAAGGAATTTAGAGAGAAAGAAAATCCAGCTGAGGCCAAAAGTGCAGCACACAGCCAGCAAGAAACCAGAAAAGGTTCATTCTATTGCTATGTTAAATACAGAATTATCCATACACATGATATGTGTGAAACTGGTGCAAAGGCAAGCTACAAGAGTGTGTTCCTTCTACATTAACGTTTAGAGCATAGCCATTTGTATCGGTGAACAGCAATCATGAAAATCTCAGAAAATTTACCTTAAAGGGTAATTCCAAACATTTTACTCATTCAGCAAAATTACATATTCGCAAAATTATTTAAATCCTTGAAATGTAAACAAGAACAATCAGAGTGGTTTGCTGTGAACAGTGCCACTTGAGAGAAACTTTAAAATTGTTCACAGGTGGGAAACACACATCTGAAGAGTTTAGTGCCTCCAAAAGTACCCTTACAGAAAGTTACTACATAAACTGAAAGGAGTGCTGGTGATGAGCCCTCACGTGTCCTCCGTGTCGATGTCCTCTCCGCAGGCCGAGGCTCCTTGGATGGACTCTAGCGCGGTGGAGTATAGGGCCTTCTGGGCCAGCGGCCTCTTTTCGTCGCTGCTGCCCTGAGAACCATCCGTCTGCTGCTCACGCTCTGCCTGGTCCAGGTTGTGCACCCCCAGCAGCAAGCTGTAGTCCATGATCTTAAAGCTTTCCAGCACCTGCAAGCCATGGTCAGCTGAAATTTGAGCTAGGAAATACTGTAGGCTCTTTATTTACATTTGATTGCAAAACTCTGAACATCCCAGTCAAATTACATGTCTAATTGACTCTCTAGGTAAAAAAAGTAACTGAGCGTTACAAAGCAGATTTTTTTATTTATTTTGAAAGTCATGTAATTAGACCAGTGGTAGCTACACAATTGTACCCTTTTAGGACCTCAACAAAAGAAAACTGGCTATATAAATGGATGTTGGAGTAACTACAGCTACAGGCTATATTTGAGTTAAAAAGTTTAAAAGTAATGTATGTCTTTATATATGTACAGCATACACTGTACCTTAAACACAAGCCTTTTTTTTTTATTTCCCTAACTACCTTCACCAACTGCTCCCTCAATGTGTCTGACTTTCTAAACTTTTCAAAGTCCTTGAGCCTAGGGTTGTAGGGTTTCTACAAATTGTTTAAACCTTTCAACACTAATTCTCTCATAGTCCCTAACATTACAGGTGTGTGGGCACTGAAGCAAATACTGTGATAGTGTGAAAACTTTGTCAAATAAAAGAACATTAAAGTTGAGGCCATAAGAAAACATACACTGTAACCTAAAGCTATTTATATTGAGATCACAATTTGTAAGAATAGAATTTTTAGTCTGCAACAACTGTAATTTTTATAACAACAGTCTACATTATCCACTATCCTGCTGTAACAAATTTGTAACAAAAGCCACTACATACCAGACAGTCTCTCTGAAGAGTTTTAACCAGAGCATTGTAAGTGTCTGCATCCAGTATCAGGCCTTCTGGAATGTCCTGCATGAAGTCGAGGTCTTTGAAAGTGGGCTTGGCTTTCTCTCGCTCCTTCTTAGATGCTCGCCGCTTGTATGTGGAGCCCTTCAAGTCATATTTGAGGTGCATGCGAACCACCCTGGGCAGGATGTTGTTCATCACTACCACACGGATGTTCTTCCCTCCAGACTGCACGCAGTACAGGCCGAAGAACTTGGGCAGCAAGGTGCGAGGGTTCTGGTTAAGGTTCTAAAAGAGGCAAAAGGTACAGCGAGGAATTAAAACCTAATTAAATTATTCAGATTATTATTATTGTGTGTATATATATATATATATATATATATATATAGTTTCCTTTGAACAATAACAATTACAGTATAAAAACCATAAAAGGCTATATATCTAAGGCCACCTCCATATACAACTACATTTATATATAAGCAGTGAGTCAACAAATGAATCACAGGCAAAAAGACAGTCAACACTTGTAGTCTTTATCACAAAACACACCAACACTAACGCTAAAAATACACACTTCATGTTAATGCAGCCAAACACATGCAGTTATCCCACCATCTGACTTTCCAGAAGGAACAGCCTTTGCAGGCTGACTCTAATTAGTGTCAAACTCTTTATCCACTTAAAAGGAAGCACTGCACACAGGGCCAAGCAGTGATATGGATCTCCAGCTCAATGGAGCAAGCTCCTTGAGCAGCAGCCAGTCACCTTCGCAGCTACCTTCGGAAAGGGCGCATGTCAAGAGATGCCCTTAGGCCCCCACACAAAGCTTTCTTGGGAGCACACCAGAGCTTAGGTGACCATAACCAAAGATGGAAAAGGGAAAGTCAGGGGGAGGTTAGTACATCTAGAACACTGGTTTACACTCACTTTCTATTCAATTTTCTTCCCGTATTATACCGTCACACTGTACTATGCATAAGTCGAAGATAACCATTCTTTTTTTTTATTGCCAGTGAACAGCCATCAAGTACAAATTCATTTTTCAGGACATATTTTTTAGGAGATTTGATATCAGATAACCCACTTCTCTCCAAAGTGGGAGTCAAAGGAATATACAGAAAAACTGAGACTGCTCTGCTAACCACTGCACCAGATCTGACAGACAAGGAAAAAATAACATCCAACTTGTAAGACTGCACCCCAGAGCTGTGGAAAAATATTCCACCAGCCGTCTGTAAAGTCTCTCAAAATCCACAAATAATAATAAACTTCTTTTAGAGATTTTAAAAGCAGCATGAAATGTGAAAGACAAGAACAAGAGGTAGTCTAATTATAACACAAACATTAGGCTAGATAATTAAATGTTTATAGTCGATTCAGAAAACAGGCCGGAAGCTGCTCTAGTGTGATTTAGTTTATCAGTTTATGGTGATATTCTTGCTGCTGAATTTTGTATAAGTTGTTCAGTAGTTTATTCACTGTGCTTCAAAGAAGTCCTGTCACCAGTGCATTACAATAATCAAGGCAAAAAAACACCAGAGCAAATCTTGTAACTGGGTTACATCCTTGCCAATATTTTCATCCTTTTCACATTCCTATAACAGGACACAGTTACATCACAATCTATAATTGCACCGCGATTTCTACGTTCTACGGATAAAAGTCTTGCACAACAGAAGAAAGCTCCATATTTTTAAATACGAATTTTGCATACTGTGCTGTACTTTAACCAAACATGAAATCAGTAAGTGTTAAGTACTGATGATTCCACAACATGCTCAGAAACGCACAATAAATACTGCTCACCTCTAGCGTATGTGAAACATGGTTACTGCACACTGCAGCCCTGATTTTTGTATTTACCAAATTTGAAAAAATCTTCAGCATTAACCCTAAGAATTCAAAAATCATTGTCTTCATTTGCCTTTTCCATTCGATTGTAATTACGTAATTACTTACTTAATCCTGTTATGCAATCAATTCTATTTACATTCAACATATTTGTTTAAATGCCAAAGAAAAAAGAGAAAGACATGGATAGTTTCCCTTTCCACAAAACAAAACTGCATACATGATATTACATTTTCATCACTTCTAAACCATAATTAAGCACTTCCTCTGCTTCTTAGAAACTCTTACATAGATTAAATCTGCACTTCTATTTCTCAACTTTTAATGAGCTACGACACTTATTAACACTTATTTCATGCTTTTGTTATTGCTGCTGGTACTTCTGTGAATTCGAAGGGTTAATTGGGTATGTTAGAGCAGAACAAGCACACAATCAAGCAGTGAATAGGATCGCCAGGTCTGGGCACAGGTGCCACGCCGACTAGCACAGGTTCTTTTTATCGTCAGCAAGCAGCTTGTGTTCTCTATGGGGGAGCTCGGCCCCTGCTGAACTGACAGAGCAAGCTGAGTCGGGTCACAGCCATCACTCATAGACAGAGTGCTAAATTCATTCCCTTTCCATCTGCCCGCATGAGTAGTCCTCTTGGCACATTAACACCCGCTTTCCGCTTAAGTGCAGAAGCACAGGGGACAGGGCAGAAAAAAATGTCATTTACATGCAAATGGTCAGCGCTAATTTCATTATTCAGCTAACAGGTACACATAGCGCCTTAAGGAAAGGAGATAAGGTTACAAAAATAGCAACGGAACATTCTGTTGTTGTGGACTGAGACTTCAGAAATAAGGAAGTCAGCAAACGCAGTGCAGATAAAACATGGCTTTACTATGCAATGCTTTCCAATGTCAGCAAACACTAGACTGCAATTAATGAACATTTTAAAATGCTGCTATAAGAATCAATGTTTGCCTTTATTCTAACGATATATGGTCATGCAAAATACTGTGTACTGGTGCACTGTACATATAAGTTGTCAAGTTCATGTTTGTCTGTCTTCTCTGGCTTTCTGTTTCTGTCTTGTCATGTCCATGTGCTCTTTGCTGTCCTGCTCCATGTGCTTCTGTTTGTTTTGGTCGTTGCTCCTCCTGTCTCCGCCCTTTTGTCAGACCCCCACCTGTCCTTAGTTTGTAGCTCCGCCCCTTTCCAGGTGTTCCTCGTTAGTCTTTGTTCATTTATACTCCCTGTTGTCCCCTGTGTTCTTGCTTGGTGTTTTGTCTTCTTGTTTTGGTGGTTTGTCTCCTAGTGTGTTGGTTTTGTAATCCTGTTCCTAGTCGCCTCAGTTTGCTGCGTTCTTTGGTTTTGTTTTGTCTTTTTTGACTTTGTCAAATACTTGCACTTACATCCTGCCTCCTCATCCTCTATCCCACGTGACATAAGTACAATAGAACTGTATATAAGTTTGCAAATTAAAGGTGAGCAATTTGGCTAAACTCACAGTACTTCAAGACTTTTTCATGATACTCAACGTTTATGTTTTCAAACTGTGTTGAAACTGAGAAAACAGAACCAGCAGTGCTATTTTAAAAAATACTATCAAAATCTGTGAGCACAATGATTTTTATTTAATACTTGGCATGGTGTGTGGCTCTAATTTTGCTGTCATTAAAATAAATGAGGCAGTTTGTCAGTGCTCTACAAGAACTGATTATATTCGCAACATGTTCAGAAAAGCACACTGTATATTTGCCCAGCCCTAATACTAGTACATAAATATCAAACCACTATGTGGCAACAAATGCTTAGAAATTAATGTGTCTATTAGGGTCTTCTTGCTGTGAGAGCCCCCAGTTAAAATATGCATAATTATCAACGGTAACAGCGTCGACCTCCAGGGATGCAGCAATATCAAACAGGGCAGTGGCTTGAATGAAATGAAATGGATGCAAATCTCACCATGTAATATCCAGGAAGAAGCTTCTGCAGAAACTCAGCCTCCTTGTGCATGACTGTCTTGATGATGAACTCGTCGTCCTTGGTAACATAGAAGACAGAGCCACTGGCCCCAGGATTGGACAGCTCGATAAGAGGCTCGTTACACAGAGAGTACTGCAATCAGAAACAAAGTCATGCATTAAAAATTAGACTAAAAGAAACAAAAATATAGATGGAAATCATGAGTATGCTACACATTGCTATGATCAGCCTGATGCTAACCAAGGGCATATATAAGCTTCCGTTACTTCTGCAACATTAATCTCAGAGCGTTAAATACACTCATCATCAAAAAAATTTGATGATCATGAGGCATTGATTTAAATTTCACGCTCAGCTGCACATACGACGTAAGCAAGAAAGGGCCTTATTGCTGTACCTGACTGACTATATACGGTTGTTCCATGGGCTTTCCATTCTGACAAATGCTGTTGTATTGGTAGCATCTTTTGCAAGCGAAGTATACCTCAGAGAACGGTTCACAAGCAATTCGAGCAGTTGGAAGAGATAGAAAGGGGTTGCATCATAGTGTTATGGTCTTGCTGAAGTTTTGCGTGCCATACCGGTTGTATATTACCAAAGCACTCTGTTGCCAGCAGTGGATAGAAGAAAGCAAGCACCAGCGACATGAAGGATCTGGGAGACCTACACAAACTACTTAAGAGAGAAAATCAATCCATTGTCCAACATGCGCAGAGTAACCCAACGGTCACTAATGCGGACATTCAGCAGGTGTTATCCTGACACTATTGGGAACCTTTACAACTCCATGCTGAGACGTCTGGCATTTTGCATTAGCAATAAGGTGGCCACACATCCGGTGTTTCAGCACCCTGGCCTCCTTCTGGTGAAATACCTGGACGCACGCCTATTATTCCTCTTTTTGGGATGATTTAAAATGTTCACATGCGACAATTTTATGTCATTAGCTCTTGTCTGTGTCAAAAGACATGCCTTGCATTTCCTGGATTAATAAAGTCATGTGACATGGGTCACCTAACGGCTAACCGCAGGTCAGCCCTCTAAATGCTAGTCAAATAATAAACTCCCGTCTGACTCACAAAGGTCATCCATTCCACCCATTTAGGTGAGTAAAGCAATCGTTTAAGTGTCATATAAGTTGGGTTATGATTCTCACGCAGATGCCTTGACAACTAAATATAATATCAGATAATATCTACTACTATTTTTTCCACTTATTTTAAAAGTGAAACATCATATTTTCCACAGGAGAGACTCTACACTGATCTGTATTTATCACATAAAGGCTGTTTTGACTGGAGATAATGTAACTATGGGGAGTTTTGGACTTTTGCACAGGACTGACTTATTCATTTTTGACAAAACACAGAAACACAATGACAAAATAAAACAGAGACAGACGTTCTCTGCTGAGACTCAGCAGGTAATCCAGCTTGAAGCTGCAGTCACAGATAAAAGGTGACTGAGAAAAAAGAAAGAGAGATAACTAATCAGAAGCACAAAGTGTGAAGTCTGGCCCAAGGCCGTCTAATGAATCACTGTGTAGGAGAAAAAAGAAGTCTCCTACAGCGAGCCATCTAAACCAAACAGTCCCTACCCCCACACAATTACACATACATACAGTCACTCATACACACCCACACAGGTAACTGCTCTAAATACAGACTCAGATGTATGCAAATAAATACTACACTTCCCAACACATACTGTTACAGTAACTGATTTCTAAAACTGAGATACTGTGGGTAAAACTATCCACTGCATGTGGACCTAGACTGTCACAATACCAGAATTTTGTGGCAAATGACCACAAAATTGGATAACACACACAGTGTTACCTGAATTGATCCTATAGTATTCTAATTGATACAGCTTAACAAAGAACAGAACTGAATATCAGAATAGAATTAAAGACTATTGAAGAGCCCCATATCTTGTAGTTCATTTCCTTCATAATGTCTATGTAGGTTTATTAACCAATAAGTTCATTCTATTTAACGTTTTCCAATTTCTCTTCATCCCTTACAATTAACCTTATGACTTTGTCTTGAGCATATGTAAATGGGGTCTGTACTGATATACTGCCCTTATCTGTACCTCTTTTAAAGCAGGCTGAAACACTCCTTGCATCAAAGTGTGAATGAGTTGAGCTAAACATCACAGAAACAAAGTAATGAATTTAGGGCAGGTTGTTTTTGCAGCTTAGTTTCTATATATGGTCTGTGTGGATTGGAGCATAAAAGGCACGATTTGAAACCTTAGTAATGTTTGCACGTTCAAAATTATGATAGGCAAAGCTAGTAGCCCTTAACATGGAGTCTGCTTACGGAGAAAGTCCAACCCTTCAAAAAAGATTCAAACAGCTTGCTGGTTTTGGTGCAAGTGGGTTGATGATATTGTGGCACTGGCAGAGAACTCTACTCTATCCAAGAGCAACAGCCAGAACAAGCTGAAAAATCAGCAATCAGTCAAATATGTTTTAGAAATGGTAATTTAACCTTCAGTTTGAGTTTTTTGTCTATCCCCATTCAAAGAGAGAGGTCTGGTTTGTATGGCTGGAAATTACTGCCTGGTGGTGCTGTACATTTGGCCGGTGAGTGAACAGGGTTAAGAATAAGGACTTTGATGGTATGGGAAATGGTTAAATTCCAAAGTACCTAAACAAGCTTACATATGGTAATTTTAAGCATATTTACATGCAATGGTTCTATTTATTTGCTTATGTCTAGATCTGTATGTCCTATATTTTTGCTATTTTAGTTAAACATATGGAAAAAAACAAAACATTGTTATGCACATTGCCATAACTTTTGCATGGCATATATGGTTCTATAACTTAAAGCACTGATCATTTGAAACTTTATCCAGCAACAATGAGGGTAAATTAAAATAGTAAATAATATAATAAAATAATATAAATTAAAATAAAATAAAACATGAAAATTTACAGACGACATATGCCCCATTTTAGACATACAGAAATACAGAAATGTAAGAGCTGTTATGCAAATCGCTATCACATGACGGAAAGAATCTGAATGGAGAACAGGCAGACAAAACATAAAAGCAACACGATGGAGGAGAAGACTGGAAGTGACAGAAACCACAGGGAGTCACAGTCAGCAGCACAGCCCTTCTAATGATCCTCCTCAGCCAAAACGTGCTTTGACAATAACGCATCAAAGCACATATTCAGCATATGCACATTAAAAATGTGGTGGGGGTGGTATTGCGTCACATGGTGACCCAAATTACAATGCTATTACAAGCAGGAAAAAACAACTCACAATACTTTGTGGCGTATGTTTACCTAAACAAACATGTTTTTAATCTGCATTTAAGATAAATATACATTGAATTGCTTCGTATTGCAAGACCAGAGATTCACTTTTAACACACAAGTGCCCACTCTACAATGGACACACAAGTAGATCCCCACACACACAGATCCCTTCTTTTTCCTCATTTACAATAATAAGCAGAGACAACTCGATGCCTGTGGATGCCTCTGCCAGATAGGATATGACCTTCATTCAGTGCCCCACTGTCTACATGGCTGGATTTTGTCCTGATGAGGCATTTCTGAATGTTCTGAGGAATCAGCTCAGATTGAGCACTTGGTTCTTACCAGATAGTCATCAGGTCGGATCCCAAACAGCTCCCTAAAATAACGGAAGGCAACAGGAGCGTACGTCTTGAAACGGAAGTCTGGGAAGTGGTGGGCTGGCGTTAGGTTGCTCCCCTCGCTGAAATAAACAAAATACATATAGAAAATTAGATGATTTATTCATCCGAAGTGACCTATATAAGGGCTGGTATGTTATAAAACAAACACAGTTTAGCCCCACGTCTCATACAAAAACAACATTCTGTGGGTGTTTGTGCATGTCAGCCAAATGAACTCCCCATGAACTTACCCATGCCCACTATAAAACTCAATACCTGGCTAAATAAAGAGAGGTTTGAAAATGTTTTCTGCAGAAGTTAATTAGGACTATTTTCCATATATAAAAATACGAAGCCTTAAATACAACAAACATACCAGGCATTGGTCTTTTACTTCAGTGCAAAGACTGACCTGGGGAAGAAGATGCTTTCCACCACATAGAAGTCCTGCATGAGTACGTCTCTTTCAGGTTTGGAGCTAAGGTTGCCCACTGTGTACCCGATGCCCAGCTGAATGGCTCCTTTTAGTGCTGATGATGTGGTCTGTGGGAGAAAAGGGCAGAGGTGGTGATGAGGGGAAAAAGCCTGTTTAGTAAAGATGCAGTCATAGCAGTGAAGCTTGATGGAATACCACAAACGAAAAATAAGAAAAGCTTCAAAACCTTCTTGTATGTCGTCTCTCCAGACGCATCGACTCCCCTGTGCCCGATCTTTTTCCCAAGCCCTGGCTGGCCTGAAGATGATGGCATCTGAAGGTGAGACAGATTGCATCAGCACTGTTGTCACATTTCTTTGTCCTGCAATAAGCTATGTAATTAAGTGAATAGCTGTCTGTAGTTCACACCTCTGTGATAAAGGACTTCTTGGCAGCATCTGTGTAATAAAAAAGAAAGGAGAAAGAATAGACACTAATTAATCTACAGTGTAAATGCACGCTTGATAGGAAAAGAGTGGACTTGGCACCAGACGGATTTGAGAAAATCTTGTGGGTTTTTTTTTATTCACTTCTCGCAGCAGCATGTTTCTCTTGGCCAAACACATCACCATGTTGTTTGCTCTCACCTACTGGGTGTTTCTTACCCTCTCTCTCTCGCTCTGTCGGCCTCTGTGGTTCATAAACTGACAGGCCCAAGTCAAGCCAGACAAAACCTGCCAGTGAAATCGCTCTGGAGGCGGTGATGCTGTTTTGCAGGATGGTGAGTTGAGACGATAGAGGAAGCAGATGCAGAAGATACTGCGTGGACTCAAGACTCAACACAATGCAAACTCAATTAAAGGGAACTTCCTGGAGCATCAGTGACTGAAACCGGAACTATAGAAAACCATCGGCTCTGCCAGAGGCTCTTTTAATAGAGCACCTTTCTCAAGGGCTTTAAATGCCTAATATTCCGCTCTGCACAACCTGTGACTAAAACCAGCCTGGTCAAATAGTGCTGCTGTTTCCCACACTCAAATTTTTTTTTTCTTCATTTAGCATCATATGAAGCTGTGTAAAGAAAAGTAAAAATGGCTTAAATGTATAAAATGACACTAGACTGTATGATGCGTAACTCTGATTTAGGATGTAGAGCAATGAACACAACTAAATTCTAAAAGCAATATAATGTGGTAATATCAAGACAATATTGAGAGTCTATGTTTATCAAGCCCTGATAAAGCATTAAGGCTGGACAATATGGCCTTTATCATTGGCATGATAAACTCCATCAGTACTTAAAGTACAGTATATTCCATCAGGGTCGATGCCGGCACCTAAATGCAGTGTCAGTATGGACAGTGAGGAAACCAATAACCCATGTGAATTTCTGATCTGCATGCCCTGTTGGCCAGTTGCATCAGACCAGTGGCATGGTCTCTTAGCCTATTGCTGCAATCAAGCCTAGGAATCTGTGGCTTAGTCACTGCTATGTCACATTAACTACACCAGCAGAGTCTGATGCTCAAAAATGTAGGCCCTGAAGGAGAGTATATGGCTTTTAGAGCAACATAAAAAGATTCTGTAAAATAACGATTGAATAATAATCTTGAATATGAGGTGCTATTGTAATTATTTAATAAGATTCATTAGGATTAAGTCTTTCTTGATTCTTGCAACAGGAACAATCCACTTAAATATACATTACGTCTTCAGAAATAGACCGGCATACAGAATACCCAGCATTAGAATAACCTTGTCCACAATTGTATTTTCAGATTGCTTATCTCTATTACTGATGATCTACAGGTGTCTTGGCCTTCTCTGAACTGTTACATTGTCAGCAATGTTGGCAAGCGGATGAGCTGTCAAACGTTTGGAAATGTCTTCTAAATGCCAAAACAGTAGTTTCATTTAAATAAAGTTTGATAGCTGCTGCATGTAAAAGGTTTATGGGGTAAAATAAGTGGGTTGGTCATTAAGCTGGAGATGATGCCTGAACAGCAAAGGACATGAGATTTAGCAACAGCAACTCCTTTTCAATAGTGGATTCAATATGCCTTCACCAACGTATCCTCATGACTCGGACGTGTGCTAGACAAACATTGGTTTGGTTGATAATCCTGCATGGACATGCTTTTGGTAGTTTTGCAGGTCTATGCTGTTTTATCTAGTACGGCTACTAACTAAGTTATAAAAGTAGAGATGGTAAGATTCACCAACCTGCAAAATTTCATATTGCAATTGCCCTGATTTAAAAATGATGTACAATGCTTACAATTTAGGATATCCACTGCTGTCCTCCCCCTCGGATTCTGCTCTGGCTAGCTCCTGCTGTAGCCCTAACAAGAAGACTGGTGACCAAAATATTGCAACTTTTTTTCAGACCTCACAGGCTAACAGCTGACGTTAAAGAACAAAAACACACATGTACACAAATGGACTACACCAGGACGATACGAACGAGTGTCCTTGCTACTTTGCACCATCAGTGGCCGATAGAATTACAGTACCGAATGGGTCGTAATAACCAAATGTGAATGAGAAGATGTTTTATCATGCAGACTCAGCCACCCAGATGCGCCAGCACGCTCCTTTTCACCCCCCGTTTCCATGGTTCCCTGATTGAGGTCAACTGGCTTTTTCTGAGACCGCACGTGCGCATGGAATAAACAGACACATGCTTCCTTCCACGCTCTAAATAGGGCATTCGCTGCACGCAGTTCAGCTCATAGCCATACACAAAGAGCTTACAAAGGCCAACACAAAGAAGGATGGTATGGGATGATGCAGCAAAAGAGGCCTCTCTTCATAGTTCACAGTCAGAAGAGGCTCCATGCTGAGTTACAGTGTTCGTACCAAGAATCCTTGAAATAACAAGCTATGAATGATCTTCGAATAAATTAAGGCAATTTATGATTATCATATTAAGTCTACAGAAATAGCCTACGCTATATTCTTTTAAATAAGCTGTTTATGGCAGCTTTGAAAAATAAATTAAGGCATTCACATATTAAGTAATATAATATAATATAATATAATATAATAATGAGACGGTTTCTGATAATAGAGACACTCTATGGGGTGTCATATAGAATGGCAAGAGTGATGGCATGTGATCCATCACCGACATACAGAGCCAGCTATATGTTTGCTATTCGTGCTGACGCTGAAGTTTAACCTGATAGTCTAGGATAGCCATCACCACTCCCTCTACTGCATTCTCGCGCGTTCTGTACGGTTAATGCACTTTATTCTTCACTAGCCTACCGTATACTCATGTTTACAGATTGTATACTCATGTTTACAGACTGTTCTCATACTATCTCTACCTCAGATGTTATTTTCATTGTGTACATACTGTCTACTCGCACTGCTCTTACAGTTCAAACATTCATTTGTAATGCTGCTCTTATACATTCACATATATGTATATAGATATGCTTATATATGTATATATTTATTACTATGGTTCTTTATGTAAATAATACTGCACTTCTGGTTAGATGCTCTGTACCTGTACTCTGCACAATGACAATAAAGTTGAATCTAATCTAACCAGAAAGTGAAAACAATGTGCTTTTGTTTGTCATGTTCTCACTATATAGAACAGCTTAAATCCATAAAATAACCATGCTATTTTTCATCTTACATTTAGGAGCAAACATCAGCCTTTAAACTTGAGAAAATAATGATTATAAATTTATTGTGGTAATTATGGAATTACGCAAAAACATTTTGGTGCTAAGACTTCTATAGCAGCCAACTGTATAAGGATTTCTACCATCTTTTATTTACAACATTTGAAATACTATCATTATTATGAGATATTGAGTCATAGTATTCTGCGATTCTGTATGTCATTAATATGACATAATATCTTAATTGCAAGAGACTTTCTCTTTATTAAAGGAAGTTAAGTGCTAATTATGAGATCTTAAGTCAGAGACTTTTGTTATTATGACTTGTATGTGATTAAATGGCTTACCCCTCCAAGAGTGATAAAAACAGTCATGGACTAACATGTTGATCTTGTCAGTAAGAGACACACATTTCAACAGGCTGGGAGTCAAGGGAAGCGCCATGGAAAATATTGAGCTAAAAAATATTGATTTGTATTAGTCTATTGCTTATGTTTACCACTAGCGTAAAAAATGGCAGCCTGGAATCCCACTTTTATGCTTTCAAGCCACTAAATATTTTTTTAATGGACTTTTAATAGATTCTTGTTTTTATTCACACAGAACTGAGGCCTTTACTGCCACGAGACACAGAGCATAGACAAACTGGGAAGCAATTTCAGTCTAACTTTAGTCCCAAAGGGGTTGTTTCAGGCAACAGACTGCTCACTAGGTTCCTCGACTACACACTTGGCCAACACCCAAGCTGGAGTGGAAAGTCACGACCCTGGTAATTGATTCTGTCCACATCAGTGTGGCCAGCTGTCTGATTTCAGCCTGTCTAATCCGGGTGACTGAACAAGTAAGTGGCAACACTACCACTAAGATGACTGCAAAAAGAACTGCTGTCCTTACATGGCATGAGCAGATCAAACGAGGAATAATTTACCTGCAGGACAGTTTGGGCTGGAAATTCAGCAAAAAATCTCAGCATGTACAACTCCAAATCAGAAAACAGTAAACGGGACAGTATAAAAAATACAGTGGGCTAATTTAGGTCTAGTGATGAAGTAAAGACGCTAAATGCTGATGTGGTATCAAACAGGTGATGTCAACAGGTGATTGTTATCATGATTTGATACAAAAGCAGTATCTACAAAAGGCTGAGTTTTTAACGAGCTTAAAGAAAGATTTGAAAGTATTAGCAGTCCACAATACCATGAAATGATCCAAGGAATCTGTAAGGATTATACTATGTACAGGGTGCAAGCACACCAATGAACACTGATGAGCTGTCAAACTTGCAGAGTTACATTCAGAAGTGCCACTGAAAACTTTACAGTGTAAAATAAAAGCCTTCCAGAACCATGTCCAGAAGTGGTGTTATTTTCCCTGTGCTAGAATGCATCCGAGATGGATGGTCACACAAGTGCTGTGAAAAGGAAATGGCAACATTACAAAGTGGTAAATGGTTTATGTACGCATATGATCTATACATATTTTGTTAATGTATAATAACAAAATTAAGTTGTCTAGACAAAACATGAAATACCTTGAGTTCATAATATTTAAAATGAAATTAAAATAAAAGAAAATAGCCCAGAATGGCATGTGTTGATTCACATTTTTTAATAATCACACTGCACAGGGAAGATAAGTTAGTTATAGTGCTATTATTATTAGCATTTATGCTCCCCTTCAAAGAATTTATAATTTTTTGCATTTATTTATATATATGTAAATGTCAGAGAACAATATAAGCTTTGTTTTGATTCCATCACTCCATCATTCTGTGAATTCAATAGCCACTGACCAGGGTTTTTAATTTCTTTTAATATGTGACCTGTCAATAAGAGCACTCATCTCTTGCTGACCCTGGTTTCTCCATCAGCATGCTAACCTGTTAAAAACACATTTAATTAAAAGGAGGTATTTGGGTTGCTTGGATATAAAGTAAGGCTCCTTCTGAAGATCATGAGAAAAACAAAAATAGAAAAATAAAGTAACGTTAATTTTAAGTGAATGCGCTTTGATAGCAAATGTCCCATCCAAAGCTGGTTGAGCACAAAATGAGAACGCCCTAGCTGGGACTAAACCTGAGAAAAGGAAAAGAAGGCTACAAATTCACACCCATCTATTTTTAACCGTGATAGCTCCCCAAGTTCAGCCGACTACAGGCTGGTGTGATGACAAGAATTTTTAACAATGACGTGGGCCTGCTGCGACGCTTCACAAGAAACTTGAACACACTTAAAGGCCAGTAAAGAGAATGAACTTGTAAGTCAATTTCTCATGGTTTGCTATGCTAATTGGATACTAATGAGTCTGTCATGTGACCTCACAGATATTAATACTACAGCCTCAAATCTAAAGGATCACTGGACACAAGCAGTACTTTGTAATAGCTGCAGAGTACTGTTCCTTAAAGGCTACACTATTTAAGTTTTGGGGGTTTAGAGGCTTTTTGGTGAAGTGTGTAAATGCAGAAATATGCAAAAGAACATTTTGTAAAGTCTGTTACTCCTTACTCCTTCCCTGAACAGTTTAATCAGATTATTGCGAGCTGTTCAAAGAGTCAAAACTTGGAAGGACTTGTCTCCTGAGGATGTGAGTGAATTATCTACTACTGTCATCAAATCTTGATTGATAGGTTGGCTTTGAATTTAAGACACATACCTATTATTTTGGGCCCATGAGAGTTACAACAATACACAAAGAAGAATGAGGCTGTCTAAAAGAGTCCTGCAAATTTTTTAGTTCAGTCTATGAAGTCCATACTCAACAATGCTTTTATTTAATTTAAACATCCATGTAAACATCTGTATCTGACTGCATTGCTAATCTGAAAGTGTACTTTCTGTGCATGTGTATTAGCATTATAATTGAAGTTCAGTATGGCAGGAGCCAGAAACTGGTCTGCAAAAGAGACATAGTCACCCTGCTATTTAATGGTCAGGACCCCCACAGGACCACCTTAGAGCAGGAATTATTTGGGTGGTAGATCATCCTCAGTATTGCAGCAATGTTGTGGTGGAGTGTTAGTGTGTGTTGTGCTGGTGTGAGTGGATCAGATACAGCAGTGACACTGGAGTTTTTAACACTGTATCCACTTACTGTCCACTCTATTAGACACTTGCTGGGCCAGCTGCTACATCTGCTACTGCACAGTTTGTGTTCATGCTGCACCCTAATTTTCTGGTCCTTCATCAGTGGTTACAGGACGCTGCCCACAGGATGCTGCTGACTGGATAGTTTTGGTTAATGGACTATTCTTAGCCTAGCAGTGACACTGAGGTGTTTAAAACTCCAGCAGCACTGGTGTCTCTGATACACTCACACCAGCATAACACAGAATAACACACCACCACCACAGCAGTGTCACTGAAATGCTGAGAATGATATAAATAGTACATGAACTGTGGTGGTCCTACAGGTATCCCAACCTCTGAACAACAGGGTAGCAACAGGGTTAGCCTAATAAAGTATGCAGAGAAACAGATGGACTATGTTATAGCTGATCAGTGTACCAACAACTTAGTCTTAATCTATATTCAGAACGATTTCAATTACATACCATACAGATTAAGAAAATAGATTTGACAGTTATTACAGATGCGTATATGCATTATAGCCAGTAGTATATTTATTTGTTTTCTTTTTACTTATACTTATAAAATACTATAGCACGACAATGTAACCAAACAAGACAGCTTTAGAACAGACAGACTTAAAATCAATATTAAATTATGTTTAATAGAGCATCAAGCCAGACTGCCTATTATGATATGAAATAACCCACTATTCATTTAGGATTAAGGTCGGGAACTCCCTATTATAATGGGTGCCCATAATCTGCCACATGTGAAGAAAAGAACCACACAGAAACAGCACTCAGTCTGTCAGAAACCGCATCCCATTATTCTTTACTTAGGATCTGATAAAAACTGCCAGCTCTGTGTTCATTTTCTCAATGCTTAATAACTGGCAAGACCACTTAAGTAAAAGAATAGAATAGTAGCTAATGTGGTGTCTGAATTTGTATTCTTTTTGCCAATTGCATGACACTGTTATCTACGAAAATGTACAAAGATTTATCCTAGACAGCGTTATTGTATATAAATGTGTTAATTTCTTTGGATAACATCATACTGTGTCAGAATCCACATAATCATCTGACCTGAAAGTAAATATGTGAAGATTAAGACCGCAGTTTGCATGAAGTTAATGGATCCGACGACATTACCCTTCATAACTCCAAAAAATAAAGAAGCCCCACTGGACTTAAGGAAAATAATGCCAAAAAAAAAGAATTTTGGAGAGTGAACCATGCCTGAAACCCGTCCTCCATTCGGCCTAACGCCTGATAAATTTCCATCCCTAACTTTCCTTTGCATGTTTAATCTTCGTGAGTCCATCATCAGGAAAGCACTGAACAACAATGATGTGCATGACAGGGTTGCGAAAGTCACTGCTCTCCAAAAAGGACATAGCTGCCCATCTTAGTTTGCTAAAGATCACATGGACAAGCCAGAACTGGAAAGATGAGCGAACATCTTTTGGGTTTAAATGCAAAGCATTCGGAAAAATTAAAATACTGCAATCCTACATTAGAACCTTATCCCATCTGTGAAACACGGTGGAGGTAGTATCATGGTTTGTTTTGCTGAATCTGGGCCCAGACGGCTTGTCATCATTGATGGAGCAAAGAATTCTGAATTATATCAGCAAACTCTAAAGGAAAAATTGAATCTCATGAATCTGCATGTAATTCAGGCAGAAATATAACAACCCCAAGCACATACGACGTTCTACCAAAGAAGGTTAAAAATGATAAAGTTAATGTTTTGGAAAGTCCTGACCTGAATCCAATAGAAATGTGGTGGAAAGACCTGAAGCAGGCAGTACATGGAAGAAACCCACCAACATAAAGTTGAAGCTGTTTTTTAAAAGGAGAAATGAGCTAAAATTTCTCCAAGCTGATGTTCAGGACTAATCTCACAAAAAGGTTTACATACTTTGGCCCTCACAGATATGTATTATTTTGTTTAATTTGGTTCTCCTTATCTACTTTTAGGACTTTCAAGCACCACTGTATGACACGGCCATCTACTAGTTTGACCCTAAATGTATTTTGTTATGTGTTCAAAACTTAATTTGTCACAGGTTTAGGATTAAATAGGTGAAGCTAATATCTTGGTTTTTCACCACCGCACTGCGTTGGAATAGCAAAGCACAACAAAAGTTTATTCAGACTAAAAAATGGCTGGAATGCATGTTTGTTTAAGCGCGATTTAAACTTAATCTATGTAAAAAGTATATGGACAGGCTGGAGTAGTGTAAATAGTGCCAACAGTAAAATTTGAGGCCGGGGCCCTTTAGTTCCAGTGTAATGCCACCACACATTTAAGCAAGACATTTGTCTAAACTAACATCATATAAAATTTGCTTCTAATTGTGTAGCAACGGTTCAAAATGGGCTTTCCCATTCTAGCATGTCTTCTTCTTCTTGAATATTAAGGCCTGACCTCACAAACACTCTTTTGACAGAATGGGCAGAAATTTCCGCAGACACACTCCAAAAAACAGTGGAAAGCTTTTCTATAAAGGTGGAGGCCATAACAGTCAAAATTGTGGTGAGCTTGTTTCTAATGTTCATTTTACCATTAAAATATTATGTTTTCTATGACACTGTAACTGACAATGGGCTGGTATGAACCAGTTTTGAAGATCATTTTTTTGAGCTTGGGTCTTTTTTGGATTCCACTTGTGTCACAAGTTGAGTTCTGACAGAAATTTCTAGGGCTCAGTTTGAGTTTTGTATCTACACCCACCCAATGCCCTGAGAGAAAATTCACTGGCAATAGACAGGTTCTAATGAAAGTGTCAGGCCATAAAAGTTCAGACATCAAACACTGACTATATTTGAGGTTGGAAAGCGGTGTAAATTAGATTTTTCACTGTATTCTTCCTGTAATAAAGCTGAAGTTCCTCTCTCTTCATCATCCTTGTAAATCCCAGACTGAACCAGTACAAGCCTTGACCCTTAGACCTATGAAAGGTGATTTCACAAGCATTCATCACCCAAAAGAACCAGGAACCACAGTAAACACCCAAAAGCGTCAGCCTGCTGCGTTTTTGTCTGGTGAGCGTCTGACTAGTAATAAACAGTGAATGGTTCTCAAAGAATAAATGCTCATATTTTGAAAATCTTGCAGCATGATGGAAAACAATCCCACCTTAAGAAATCATGAGTTCAGGAGTCAACAAATATATACACTGTATTATAGCACAATGATACAGGGCATTTTTTACATCCCAATGGAGTCCTTCAACCTTTGGCTTTAGCCCATTATCTGAGCAAAAGCAATTACAAGCACATTGATTTACACTCCATATGCCTCATACAATTGCTTTGGACAGTGCACAAATTCATATACAGCAACCAGACACCACAAAACTGAAACTGATAAATTTCAGAAATATCACAAATTCAACATTAGTCATTTAGATGTCTAAACAACACCAGCACCAGATAGCCCACTGAAAACCTTTAAATAGGCATTCAGGCCTAAAACATGGTTTAATGTGTTATGAGCTAAAGAATTATGTTTATTTTGTTTTCATGTTTTTGTTCATCAACGCTGTCTTACTCTTACTACAAGCAAAAAAAAAAGGGAACTGGGAATCTCTGTGGTGCCAAACAATCCTGACTGATTTATTAATTGGTAAATACAACTATGCAAGCATTACTCTTACAAAACAACAGAATGAAAACAGTCACCACAAAACAAAAAAGCCAAACTGAAGAAAGGCATCTAGACTGCCAGCTTTAGCTTTTAGCATGTTGTCCTGCTAATCTGGCGGGTTGTTTCTGTCATTCTCTTGTAATTGTAGTTACTACATGTACTAAATCGAAACATGACTCTAGGCTTGACTTAGACTGACTTTAGAGACCTGATACTTGACCTAGACATTCACATTTTCAACATTTTCTTGTTGAGCTGTTCACAGTCTTTTAAATGTGATCCATATCTGACATTAGTCTGAAAATGTTATGCTCGTAAACTGACTCCAATGCCCGAAAGAACAAAGCTTCATGCTAAAGTTCCTACAACTGACAGCAGGGCTTACCACGGAGAACTTTTGTTTGAACTCTGCTGTAAAAAGGGCACATTATCCGCCCACAGCCACTTCTTTGGTTTGCATACATGGTTTTGTTAAACTTTGCTTTCAGGCTTTTCTGTCTTTGATGGCAGACTTGTAAGCGCAGCGGTCAGCCATTTCTTCCAACATCTCTTTGAACACAGAGTGACTGAGAAGAGCTTTTTTTTTTTTAATGAAATATCAGACTAAATGTCTCTGCAACATGAAATTATAACAAATGCTGCGCTAGACTGACGTAAAAGATTCAATGTCTGTTTTGCTGTTTACACTGCCACACAGATAAAACATCTGTCACATGGAATAAAAGGATTTGGGCCCCTTTACTTACTGTGTGAACATAGTCTTAGAGACTCAAGACTTGACTTAGACTCACACATCAGAGACTTGAGACTTGACTCTGACTCACACATCAGAGACTTGAGATACAAGACTTAATACAGACTTGGACTTGTTTATGGTTTAAGTTTCGTATTTTACCACCTGCGGTTAAACAATACTAAAATCTGGAAGTCCTGCAGTCCCATCAGCACCTCTACTTTCCAAATCTCTCCTCAGTAGCATCAGTGGGTAGTCCTCAGATGGTAACAGGAAAATTTATAGTCTACTAGCTAGCTATCAAGGAGCAGGCTTTGAGTCAGCTGATATTCAGGGCATTTGGGATAACGAGACATCAAACATGACTTGGTAAACACACAAACATACACTGGTCTTGCATGGCCTACAGGCAGGACTTAAAAAAACACATTTCCCATCCCCCACACCTGGCTTACTGGGGACAGGGACACTATTATGCAATTCTAGCTTGTTTTTCTTATTCCAGCAGGGCTTAAAAACTGCCCGTCTGAGCAGTGGAAGAAACAGCACAGAGCAAAACTAGCCACAGAGTTAATTAACACGAGTTCTAAGAGCATTTAACACTAAGAGGAGAGGAGACTGCGGATGTCTTCATGCGTAAATACTGGCAGTATGACCTTTTGACCTCAGATCAAAACAACCTCACCATTTATCACCATTTTGGCAAAGTCAGAGAGATATGTACAGCTTACACTGGCAGCGTCGTCTGTCAGCATGGAAAAAATCTATTCAGGCGGGCCACATGGTAAAACGAAGAGAATCTGAAAATAACAACAGATGGTGATGATAAGATGCTGACTCCAAGTCACCAAGCTCTCGCCGTGATGTTGACAGTGAAGGAGCCACTTACAGCAGGGAAGTGGGTATTTTCGGACAGCTGGGTTATTGCACTTAATTATCGCCTCATAGGCTCATAAACTAGGATTCCAGTTCTCAGATTTCCATGTTTGCTTAATCCAAAAAGACACCAGTTGAGTCTATAAATCTCCTAGATGGTTTTCAGATGACATGGTTAGGAGCATAACACCAATGTGTGGTGTAAAGAATCGCTAAGCTTCTGACATGGGCGACTCCTGTCCTTTAATGGTGTTTCTCGCTTTAGAGCCACTTACTGTAACGCTTTCATTATGTTGCCAAAACACACACATTTCAAACAGATGTTTTTTCCAGATTGTGCCTTGTACAGATTTTATGTCATTCCACATCTCTTGTGGACATATTGTTTATGGTATATTAACCTTCCTCTTCTTCAGCTTCTTAATTAATTAAACCATTTCACCTTAAATGCTACTGCTTGGCACTGTAATCTAAAGGCAGCACCATTTCACCAAAGTTGCAAACCAAGCTAGTGAATAGGAAGCCAACTTCAGTGGCCACATCCTTAATGAGATCCCAGACACTTTTAATTCCAAGATGTTAGTTGGCTCTGCACATTTAATTCTGTACAGTTTAGAAACCTTGGACTGAAATCAGGTTTTGAGCAGCATTTGACCCTGAAGAGACTGAAGAGAGGAACAGTTTCAGCTTTATTAGCATCATAACCCCAGCCGGAACCTGTCAGCAGCTGAACAGTCAGGCAACTTAGTTAATGTATACAAAGGTTAATTGTTTTCCTATCTGTGTCCATTTCGAGCTCACCAAAAAGGAAAAAATCTTGTTTCATTTTAGGACACGATCCTACGGCTGTAAATAGGCATATAAAACTGCATATGGGCATTTTTGTACCCTCACCTAATTCATATGCCTTCTACACAGACGTCACAGAACATTTTCAATGCTGAATAAATCTATTCTATAACACTGTTGTTTTCAGAATGGATACTGACCCTGAAAGCTTCATAGCTTTTAATTAATCCAGCTACAGCTCATGTTTTTGGTGACACAGGGAACTTGGAATAGTACTAAAAGCTAATTGTCAGGCTGTATAATTGATGTTGATGTTTTTATTGAGCATTTCCTTTTTTATGGTACAGGACCAATATTAAATATCCCATTAGGAGTAAACCTACTACCAAAAAGTGAAATCACCATGTATAGGCAGGTAAATTCTTATCTGTGAAAGGGGGGCCACTCATCACCTGCTAGACATGCTTTTGAGTTAATATACAGTCTACCATGAGTATTTCACATCCATGAGTTTGTTATTTGTTAAATACTCATTACATATCTGATTATATTCCCTTATTACAAAAAGAGCTTCTACAGGATGTCTATAAGTATCTATGCAAGCTGTTACTACCGTGTAGGACTACACAAAGACTGCACAACTACTACTGCTTGTATATTTCTATACAAAATAGCACCGACACATAGAATAATAGTAATAATAGAGTAGTTTGGGATAATAGTAGAATAATTACAGGTTTCAGACGTACAGCACCGCATATTTATAGCCACGTTTGTAGTTAGCTTGGTAAATTATTAAAATGAGGCAATCTTAAAGCTTATAAAAGATTGTGGAGGAACTTATTTTGTTTATAAGGCTACAAAATATGGAGATATAATAAGCAGGACTATAACTGTCTCCTACCGTAGTAACAGACTCTAACCTTTTATCCCAGTTCCTATGACCTTTACATGATTTCAGCAGCAATTAATACGGTGATCATTACAAACTTGTAAACACAAACACTGCCAGACATTTCTCCACCACATCAAACTAGGAGTCATATATGAAACAGCTGAGCAGCAGCAGGAGGGTGTTTCTGTTGTCATTCTGCTAATGCTGTTAGCTAGATGCTAGTAAGCTACCATCCTTTCGGCTTATTTAGATGTTTGTTTCATTCCAGGAGATCCAAGAGCTTTCCCCCCAGACAGCCAGATCATTCACTGACTTTACAAAATGAACCCACATGAACTGAATTTGCCAGCTAACCCAGGAAGCTCCATTCTGTTTCTGCTACCTAGCTAGCCAAGTCATCTAGCATCCCTACCCGAAGCATCATCAGTACGGTCAGGTGTAACGTCACGCTTCACAGAGAGACTGAATTGCGAGGGTTCAGGCTACACTGGTAATTTACTAACGAGAATAACTCGTTTCGTGTTTCTCCAGTGCTGTAGTTACCCATGTCTCCTGGCTCAAGCCCGTAGCTGTCACCGAAACAAGGCTCCGGCTCGTCTGAAGACGCTGCTCCGGATAATGGGCTCCCATTCCCGGCCTCGCTCAGGCCAGCCGCCGCTTCAGCTGCAGCTTCAGCTTCCATCCAGCAGCGCTCCTACTCCGAACGAAAGCCGAACAGCTGATAATCCTGCTCAAATGGGACTCTATTCCTCTTAGCCTACCTAGCTTTATACTCCAGAAGCAGAACCATACGGTAAAGTGAAGGAGACACTGTCCGTCGTGGACCTCTCATCTGAAGTGCCATGGACAGAGAGAGAGGCTTAGCTGTCCCTGAGTCTGGCTCTCCTGGAGCTGAGCGCACACGGGCTGATCATCACGAGCTCTCCTTCTGGGTAACACTGCTCTCTATGGGCAGCACAGGCTGAGTGCACGCAGCCTCACTCGCACATCACTGAGCACAGCAACCATGTGCAGTGCGTTCTCATCTGGAGCTACATTTGAACACTGTCCTCACAGCTGGCTTAGATCTTCCCCTTTACAAAGCCAGTGATTAGTGAAATATAAATAAAACCAGTTATCACTGTCAGACACAGTTTCAGAAACTCAAATCAGGATTTACATTAGGCGTATACTGTAGGTGTCAAAGAACATCTATGCCCTTCTTTATTATTTATTTTAAATTATATATTAAAGGTAAAATTATATCATATATATATATATATATATATATTCAAGGAATATATCATAATATATATGTTTCATGTAATGTGCCATATTTAACCCCGAACTTCACTGTAAGGCATATAGACAGATAAACAGGCAGGCAGGCAGGCAGGCAGGCAGACAGACATATAGATAGATAGATAGATAGATAGATAGATAGATAGATAGATAGATACTGTGCTGTGTTTATTTTCTTTGATCTCAAAAACATACAAACACAAAAAATTGGATGAGAATATTATGAGTTTATTAATGAAGTACTCGTGTGAAGAATAAGTTCAGCTGTAATTTCAATAACAACTACATAAGTGTCTTAATGCATTAACACAGGAGAAGATTAGGATCCCTCTCCAATTGACTGATAGTGCCCTGGTGACCCTCCCAGGAGGTTTTGCACGCCAAATGCATCAGGTCTGTCCTTTCCGCAGGGCGGGTTTCCAGACAAACCTTCATAAGTCCATGGATTAGATTCCACTGACACCAAGCAGTCCACAGGAGAGGTTGGGGAATGGGTGGCTAAACAGCTACATGAATTCACGTGATGTTAGCATAGAGTTTACAAATATTTGGGCAGATCCTTCTCTACCACCTGAAAGAGACAGACAGACGGTGGCATAACTACCAGACATGCATGTAGCTACAATAACCTTGCTCTACCCCAGTCATCAAGCTACATTAGAGCGACAACATGTTTGAGATATAGTAAACAAGCACAAGCAAGACAGACACAGCTGTGTAATAAACTTTTATGTTAAGAATAACCTAAAATCACAATTAATCACAAAGACTTCCAGATCATAAATAGGAGTCACATATTAAGCTAGTTATATACAACATGCATACAGGATGTAAGAAATAATTCCATTGGAGATGTGGAAAACAATATGCACTATTACTTACGCTTGGATCACTCATTGGAGAGTATCTCTTCACAACCTGGCCCTCGCGGTCAATGAGAAACTGTACAGTTGTAAAATACAAACATTTTCACTCTCTTATCTAAGTGACAGTTTACAAACAGGAAACAGAATAGAGGTGCTATAAAGAATAGCTGGTATAATATTCTACAAATGAATTCCTTAAACTGCAGATTTACTATTTAGCAAAAAGTAAAAGAAGCAAAAACTGCATTGTTGTGAGGTTTCAAGCTGATTTTAAATAAATTTCATTAATAACAATAAAAAAAATCAGGTGTATTTTTACTCATTTAAAGGGGTAATATGCAAACTGGTTCCTCTATTTCAATTTATGTATCAACATATAGCAAGCCTAATTTTACACAGCCATTTCCCAACCTGCCTCTATCCTTAAGAATGGAACAGGGCATGCCTTTGATTCTGATATATGTAAATCCTCTGATTGGCTCTCTTTTATTGTGCCAATTTTAAAAAAGACGTCCAGACTGAAACACTTCTTGTAACTTTAGTGTGAATGGGTGAGGCTAAAATGCTGTGGATATGTAAGATGTAAATGTTTACAAACGCCATAAAACTCTACTTTAAAGAGACTGGAGATTTGCACCCCGCAAGAATCTTAATTATTGAGCAAATACTATGAATTATTCAGTAACAAATACGCAAGATATGTAGGTCTAAGACATTTGCAGTTTAAATGTTTGAATGCAGAAAATATACACATACCTTAGTGAAATTCCACTTGATTCCACTAGAAAACAGAGAGAGACACATTATCCACCTGATGTACAGTGCTGATTTCAGTCAGTGTAACATACTGCAGCAAGCCCAGTTTGGAGGTCAGTAAAATCCACTGTGCCAATGAGTAATATTACAATCTCCTAATCTAACACACATCACAATAATGTTCCAATGCAGGAGCCCAAATTTATATTTGCATTTGTTTTAGGTATTGTGGTAAACATTCCCAGTAAGATTCACCCTGGTGTAAAGGATTCAGTCATGTAAGTTAAGACTGCTGAAATGAAGACATCTGCATGTGTCCATAAAGAAATAGATCAATCTGTTTGTAGTTGTAAGCATGAATAATGCTGACTTACTTTCCCAGGAATCCTTTGCCATTGGGCTGCTCCTTCAGCCACTTCCACAGAGGATGAGCAGAGGCTCCGTTCACATTGATCTTGCTGAACATGTCAAAATGTGCATTGTATGATTTGGCAAATTCTTTAATTTGTGAATCTGAGCCAGGTTCCTGATAAAATAGGAGAAAACTATCACTGACAGAAACACGTTTTAATGCACCTTATGATATGACAAGCTGCTATAATTGCTATACTGTCCTGAGAGTCTGAATTTATTTCTTAAACAGTAGTCATTTACAATCCTATCGGACACAATCAAATATATTGTTTGGATATTTTGGCCTGTTGATTCTTGTCATCCTTTAAGCCTTCCTCTAATGTTTTAACAGAGGTGACGATTTGTTGATCGGACATTTGCTTTAAATTGTGGCTTTAAAGAAATCCTACCTATTTTAATAAAACCAGATGGTCAGCATGATTTAAGTGTTTTAATTTATACAAAGGCTATTAATATGAATATTTATTTTATATGAAAAGTTCTATTTCCAATTGTTCTTACAGCAGTAACTGCACTAGACAGTTTCCATACCACATGAGGGAACAAAGTAAACTTAATTCTGTCCTGTACAAATGAGTTCTCATCATCAGAAGAACAGTCGCACAAACAGTTGCAGTCAGAAGGAATCAGTCGACAGGACTGAAACTTGGTGATGGGTTTACCATTGCAAAGTTCATCATCATGCAAAACATGCAAAGTTTTATGCCTGGCCGCACATGTAACCCCAACAGCCACGATTGCGGACATTCAGCGGGCAGTGATGCCCTCCACGAGTCATCCTGTTAGTGCCAGCACCATTGGCAGACAGTTGCACGATGCAGGACTACCTGCACACAGGCCGATGCGACAACTGCCCATGTCAACGTCACCAAAGACTGCATGGTGACATGCTGGACTGTCATGGATTATTGCAGGGACACCATTAGGAGGTGTCATTGGTAACCTTTACCTTCCTTCATAACAGCTTTGCAATCTGATACTTCCTTCTGGGTTCAACAGTTCTCCTGATGATAAGTGTATAACTTATCATCAAATAAATAAATTATAAGTAAATTACTTCAGAACATGAAACCTCATCTCAGGTTACAGAGTGTCTTTGCCTTTACAAAACAGCATATGACATCATACCAAGCAGATGCACAAAACTAGTTTTCTGCTTATTAGTAGCACCTTCTGATGTTGAAAATGTTCATAGTGTGTAATTCTAAATCAAGGCCGTGTGGTTTTGGATAGAGAATAAAAGGCTATATTGGCATTGTAGACCCTGTAATGCCTGATTAATACCACCACCACTGGAACGAAATCTGAACTGCTAAGTTTCTCTACACTAAACCATTTAAACACTTTTTCTAAGGCTTGAGGAGCATGCCTGTACCTGATTGCCAAACTGGTTGGATGGAAAGGCCAGGATGCGTAAACCTCTCTCAGCATACTTGGCGTGCATCTCTGCAAACTGAGAGTAGTTTATGGGGGTTTTGCCTCACTTGGAAGCAACGTTGGTGATGATGACCAACTTGCCCCTGAAAATGAAGACAACAGGATAAACCCACAATTCCAAAAGACTTGAACTATGTGATGATTTACTTTATGACCTTTTTTTATTATATACTGTAGAAAAATATCTAGATAGTGTTGTCCGTACCCCTCCCCTCTTTTGGGGCACAACACCTTGCGTGTTCGTTTGGATGGAAAGAGTCGCAGACAAGTGGAGTGAAGTTGAAAGCAAACCAAAGTATTTAATTAACAATACTGGATCCAGGAGAACCAATACATTCAAGACAGTTTTACAGCCGTCCCAAAGCAAAGTTCCGACCCCTCTCCGATCTGACTCCATGTTTATACCCCAAATGACGTGAAACCTGCCGATGAGGCGTTTCTACAGATTAGCTCATGTTAATATGCATAATTTCACGTGTTAATACTCAGATTCACGTGTCTGACTCTACCATCATGCTTGACCTTGAGTGTGTTTTTGTATTCTCTAAGAATTGGACAGTGTGGCATTCTCTATGTGCGTGTGCACCATCCCCCTCCGCTTTGAGGCACCTGCAGGTTAGGGAGTTACCCACACATAGAGAGAAGGCCGCTTTGTCCGTCTTCAATCTCCTCTGTATCAATTCAGTTCGTACAGAGTGCACCAGTCGATGATTGATGACAGTGAGTTACAAACATGCAGTGGCCTCATCTCTCATTCCCATAAACAAAAATGCCTTTAAGCGTGAGTAACATGCCATACAATAGAAGTCTATATGTTATATGTTAATATGTCTTAGGAGTAAATATCATGTGAGTACTGGTTAATCTTCTATATAGATGCATATAAAATACAAGCTTTCACACAATGACTATGTAGTTGTGAATGCTAAGTTAAGTAATCATTATTTAAGGATAATTCGTCAACAAACACAAGGTATAATAAACATTTTTACAACAATACTTATTCCAAATGTAATGCCTGTTCTTTGTACACACATGAAGTACAGCATGGTGATGTACTGCTGCTGTGTTTGAGTTGTGCTGGTGTGGGTTTGTTTTCTCTTTCTCCCTCTATTGCTTTTCCAGCTGCAGCCTAACTGACCATCTGCCAGATGCCACTGACCTTGTCTCTTAAAAGCAGACTGGACCTGTCTGTCTGTCTGTCTGTCTATCTATCTATCTATCTATCTATCTATCTATCTATCTATCTATCTATCTATCTATCTATCTGTCTATCTGTCTATCTGTCTGTCTGTCTGTCTGTCTGTCTATCTATCTATCTATCTATCTACCTACCTACCTACCTAACCCAGACAGTTACTAAAACCCTGGACAATATCGAGAAGGCTTTGCTTAGTATTTGACTGAAGAGACTGTAGAGAGTAGCAGTTCCACCTTTATTAGCTTCATAAACACAACCACAACCTGTAAGTAGAACCCAAGCTGTGTGTTATATCTGTTTTTTGATGGTTTAAACGTGAAAGTTTTATAAGGAGTAACAACCTTAAATTACTTTGCATTATTGTTGACATCAAAGCAAGTAGCTAGTGCAGGTAACTTTAGCTGCTAAAAAGCTCTAAGTGTCTAGCATGGCTCCCTTAATCATGAGTGGAGCTGGTTTATTTTTACAGCAGAACTGATACAAGAGGCCTCTGTATCAGTCACTCTGAGGTTTATTTTATTGTCCTGCCTGTGCCAATAGGTTTCAATATCTTGCTGCTGTGTGGCTGTAAACTAACACATAAGTTCACAGAAAATGGAAAACTGTGTGTACACATCAGAAAACAAAGAAATGCTGAATAAATAATTATATGACCTTTGAAGAGTATGTTGTTTACCTATGCTGTTTACCTGTATTTTTCTAGGGACACTTCATTGCCATCAATATCCGTGGCAGTGAACTCATAAATGGACTTGGCCGCCTGCCAATCCTCCACCTGTGCAGACTGAGAGGGACAAGAAAAGAGCAATGCGTGACAACACATTCTTTAGTCTCTTGTGCACACAAACAGATAGAACACAGCAAATCCAAACAAACAGCATACATTGTCTTCCCATCTCTGGGTAAGCTAGAATGTGTCTGAAGGCTCAAACATGCACAGATCATGTCTCAGATTAAGCCTGTCACAAACAGAAGTGACTCTCTGCACACTTACCACAGCCTGCAGCACGATGGAGAAAAGGACAGCAGAGCCTAGAAAGCGCATGGCTGTCTTTCAGTAGCGACTCTAGCTACTGTAGCACATGACACAGAATCCTCTGCCGTAATCTGCTGAATCCTCCACCGTCTCTCTCACACAGTATTAGGTCATGTCATTTATAGAGGTCAAAATAATCATTAACCAGACAAGGAGGCTGCTCTTCTCCAATAGGCTGCTTTTTGCTGACAGGGAGGATCTTCGCTTTTGGTATTTGGTAACAAAGTGTTTACAATCAGCGTGTGGAGGCAGAATACACTGTGAACACAGGGCACTGATGTCAGCCTTACACAACCTAAGTGAGAGAGCTGAAACAGCAATTACATCTGAGCTGCTGCTTAAATAACTGCTGTGTACCATAAACAGCTGCATTTATGGCTGCTTTAAAAAACAGATAACCTGAAACGTGTGAGCCAGAATTGTTCCAGATAGATTCATTACAGTTCAGAAAGCAAAGGTTTCCCTTCTTTGAGTTCAAACAGTCAAGGGGCCATGAATTAAATAAGCCATGTTACATAACTAACATAATTTCAAGAGCATTTTAGAAGTTTGCATTATTTGGAATTGTTAAACACGTTTGCGTTTTTATTAAAAGACATGGTGGCCAAAAAACTGATCCTAAAATATTAGATTTACTTGAATGTGATACACTGTAAACAAGCGACAGAGGAGCTGCTGCAGATTTTCCGGTTGAAAGACTAAAAAACTCATTTTGATGTTACTTGAAAGTGTGAGGGCCTTTTGAAAAACTACAACTGCTTTGGAGTTGGCTGTTTTTCCCCGCTAGATAGCAAATGCAGAAGGAAGCTAGCTAACGTTTCTGCTATAAAAGCGAATGTCCTTTTACAGCCTTGCAAAGGTGGTGACTTTGAAAAGGACCTATTATGCTCATTTTCAATATTTATTATTTCATTTTAGGGTCTACTAGAATAGAGTTACATGCTTCAGTTTTTTTTTTCTTTTTCATATCATATGTTTGTATTCACCGTTTGTTGTATTCCTCCCTTTGAAGGCTCCATACCAGAGTAAAGGAAAAGGAAAAACATAAAATCATAATAATTCCCCTTTAAATCAGGACTACACTGGATATGGATTACTCTGACAACAGAAATTATTGCTAATGGATAAAATAGCTAACAGTTAGCAATATAGTCTAGACATTTTGCCTCAGTTTAGCTTTTTTCAGCATGTTAAGTAAACTTATTTCTGGCATGCACTTCATGCTGAATAAAGATTGCAATAGCTGTTTCTTGACAATTTGTTTGTTAGCTAGGTTGTATTAATTAGCCTAAGGGTGGTTTAATGAGATATTTGTGCAATGCACTCTGGGTACTGTAGTAAAGGAACACTGATAATTGATGGAGGTATAAAATAAGGAACTAATGCTGCACTACAGAATACTGTGTAACACCACAAATAAAATCTTAGTTTAAAGCTTACTTTGAGGTTTGAGTCTCATTAGACTGTCTATAGGAGCTATAGGCTAGATTCTTAATGCTGTACTGTGTTGTATATTAGATGACTTTTCACATATTTGCAGCTTGACCTTCATTGTGCAGCCGTTCACCAAATCCTTGTGCAAACATACATTGCAAAATAAATCTGAAAGTCCTAGAATAAATCACAATAGAGCCGTTTTATACACCACTTCAACCACCCCAGGTTTATGCATGGCATAGGCTGCAGCTTAAACCAAAGTTCTACGAAGCACTGTACAAACAGCATAAAACCCCAATACATTACCATCGCGGAGATTATCCCACTGCCTGCCAGGGTGCTGAAGAACAAAACACGGTTAATAAACTGCATTTTTGCTGTTTTCATCTCCAGAATGCTAAATGTACACTGCAGAGGCGAGTTACATCACAGCCTGGATGTGTGGGACCAGGCGGTGAAATGAAAAAACACAAAAGCTCTTTCTTCTCAGGCACTGTTGAGTAACAGATTTGGAACGAGTCCTAAATCTTTCCAGCCCCCCTATTCAGCAAAACACAACGGCTTTAGAGAAAGGCCCCCTGCCTCAACCAAACCAACAAATAAAAACACAGCCTGCTCCAAAGAATGTGTTACTACACTCATTTACTGTATACGCTTCATTTTAAGTGTGATCATCTGGACATCTGCAGACTGTGCTCAGTGAGTACCAACACTAGAGTAACACAGATTTATTTAAGAGCATCGCCTACTGGAAAATGTTTCATGTGTTTAAAGTGTACACTGCTGTGTAGTTATAGTGTTGATCACAATATGAGAATATTATTTAAATATTTTTCATGGTTGGCCATGACACGACTTCCATATGCAAAGTAATAGTTCTATCTTAGGCTACATTTCAATATATGGAAATGTTTAATGGTGATATTTAGTTGATGTGATTGATAAATGTAGCTTAACTTCACTTTATTCATGGCTCTAATTTAAAAACAGATATGATTTTGGCTGCAAAATCTTTGAGACGTCCAGTAATGCAGAGCCAAAAACAGAAGACAACCAGTAAGTGAACTCTGGTGAAGGAAAGTTATTTTAAAATGATTATTATTATTATTATTCTTGCAACTATGAATAATAGTTTGGCTCTTGTGTTTGGTTTCTGTGAGATCATCGGGAAGGATTATACCTGGATTCTTAAGGCCTTTAGTCTAACTGAGAGGAACTCTCGATGGTAATAAGAGACATCAGCTGTTTTCAAAATGAACACTACATACTAACATACATAAACCTACGTAAAAGTAGTATGCAGTATGTGGCATGCAAACAAATTGAATATCTGTGATGCACTAAAGATACCCAAAGAAAATGGCGACAGGGAACACTGGGGTAGCCAACTCTGAGGATAAATGTACAGTGGTCAAGAAGTGCAAAACAAAGGAACATTTCAGATAATTGGCCATGTGACTGTATTAGTATGCTACATCATATGTTAAAACTTGTTACTGCATAGTAGTATAGTAGTGTAACTTTGTTGACTGAATTTCACCAGTGGCTGTGTTCAGCTTTAGCTTCTGAGCCCATCTAATCTGCACTACAGCAGTTCTTGTGATGGAAACTCAGCAAATGTGCACAGAGAGCATCTGCTTTACATATGATTTACATAAGGGTAGAGTGCCACTGACCATGACTGTTAGATGGCTTAGAGATCGAACCCTCACCTACACCACTCTCTTGTTCTTTCTTTCATTCTCTACAGTTATATCCTGCTGATTTTCTTTCAGATTGTGTCTTACCCAGTGGTTGTCTGTAGATGTCTAAAATGTGTTAAATATACTCATATACATGTTTCAGCATTGTTTCAGCGGTTCAGCCGGTTCAGATGTTTACTGGGTAGTTAAGCCTTGTGTGTGAGATAGTGTGTGGTTGTGTAAATGTAATAGTCTCTTGAGATTTTTTTTATCTATTCCCTTGTCTATGGAACTCTGAAAACATTTTGCTATTAATTCATTTATTTATATAAATCAATTATAATGTAATCTTTTTTTTCATCCAACGTGTGGTTTAACATGTGGTCTTCTCTTTCAGTATTTTTGGTATTTTGCACCACGAACATTATGAATTGATGTTTTGGTCTAAGGTATGCTTTGATACCCAATAACGTTTTGTAGAAATCACCAGGCCTCCGCTTTACCTTTTTGTTATGTAGAGCTGTCTACTAAATCTCTACTAATCTCTTATCCGCTCCTTTCACAGTATAAAAGACGCTGCAGCAGTGAAGACCGCCATCCAGCACTGCTGGAATCCGGGTTCTGTGTGTTTGGTAGGTCTGAGGTTCATTCACCTAGCTAATGCCAGTATTCCCTGGGCGCGTGCATTCCCTGGATGCTCAACAACGTGAATTGGTTTTAATCATACTCAGAATAATGTCCTTTAGATCCTGCTGGAAAACTGTCACTATGCATGTTCCTTCAGTGTTTCTGGTGGTGGAACTTCTGAATTATCTACAATCTCCTTATGTGGTCGGCTTTTACATGCACGGTATAAACCCGGTTCTCACTGCGTGCGCCCCTTTGTTCAGTATTTTTATACGGGCTGGTCACTCCATGGCAACCATCTCAGTAGACCTGATAAAACCGTTTTAGATCCACCCACAGATGTGTACATTTATGGGATTGTTTTTTTCCGTCTGGCGATAAACATCAGCGATGGAGGCCAGTGACGTCCGTACTCTGGAGTATTAAGACTACACCCAGTCGATCTCAGACAGGTCTGAGGAGCGAGTTCTGTCATTTGTCATGAATGTGCTTTTGCACTTTGACGCATGTTTGAAATAACACCCAAACTTAACAAACAAAAAACAAAGCCGATTCAGCCAGACTGATGAGGTAGGCTTAGCTCCGCCCCCAACTTCAAGCCTCCGTAAACGTCGTGGCGTCATCTGAACGCGCAGTGCAAATATAGACTAGACAAGTACGAAGGGGGAAACGTAAACAACCGCATATCAGCACATTTGAGTGTTGTGTAGTAATATGGATGATGAAGAAGAAACGTACAGACTATGGAAAATTAGAAAAACTGTCATGCAGGTGAACTGAGAACCGCTTAAAACCTTAACACATGCCGGTAATTTACCTAAACTTAGTCGAATGTCTCACTCTCACTACACAAAACTGGCTGCGGCCATTAAAACTTCTTTTAGCTCAAAAGATAAAGAAGTTCAGTTTCATTAATTTTACAACAAGTATTGTAACAACGCAGCTTTACAGTTGTACAATAAGTACTGAACGTGCACTGGCTTCCAGAGACTTCCCTGCACGCTGCTTACTAGCTGTAAACACACTGTCACGTTTTACATACAAGCTCTACGGCAGGCTAAAAGTATATATAGATATGAAGGCCCCATGACAGCTGTGAGAATGAGTAAGACTACTGGTTTGTAGTAGCCATTTCATATAGTGACCTTCATTTTCCAGCTTTGCCATGACCGGGGCTACTTGGTGACACAAGATTACCTGGATCAGACGTTGGATGAATTTAAAAGTCAGTTTGGAGACAAACCAAGCGAGGGACGCCCTCGACGAACTGACCTCACTGTCCTGGTCGCCCACAATGATGATCCCACAGACCAGATGTTTTCTTTCCTGGTACGCTGTGTGCCATCAGATCTTAATTACAACTACAATTTGAATAGAACTACATTACTGTCTCCTCCAAGAACTTTGACTGTAGTCATGTTAGAGATATGAATGGTTTGAAAACGATGTCTTTGCTGTTCGTCAGCCTGATCTTGAACTAAGAATATGAGAGAAATCAAAAATGTAGATGCAAAGTGAGGTAAATTTTGAAAGTGTAAACAAAGTCATACAGAGAGTTTTAATGGAAAATCATTTTCTGTATAGAAACTAAGTCTGATTTCCTTACGGAGGTGGTGAGGGGAACCAGGAGTCTAAATGTCTATACAAACACATATATAGTCATTTTATGTAGTATCCAAAGCAAGCAGTGAACTCACACATGTTTTTGTAAGTAATGCTTATAACTGTGTAATAATGGGAAATCTAATAAGCGTATTTACATACCTCACATTGAGCCTTATAACAACCCCATAACACAAAAATGTTTTTCAGATCAAAAGCTTGTTGCAAAACTGTGGTAAATCAATGTATCGGGCAACAGAAACCGGATTATTAACTATTTTGTTTAATAATAATTTTTTTAGATGCAGACATTTCCTTTCTACAAGCAGCATTTTGAGCAAATCTGACTTGGTAACTTTCTCTATAATTGTTCACACCAATTTCACATCAAACCACTGAATAAATTAATTTACTTTTAACTGAAAAATCCTTTCAACTCGTACACAACTTCTTGTCCCCTTATCCACAATTCCTTGTTTGCATACAGAGGAGCCCAAAGTTGGAATTAAGACCATCAAGATATACTGCCAGAGAATGCAAGAAGAAAACATCACCCGAGCTATTATTGTTGTGCAGATGGGGATGACACCATAAGCTAAGCAGGTGAAGCATTAAATGCCCATATGTGGCTTTTTGATGAATGGCTTTTAAACGCTGCAGCTAAGCATGTTTTTGTGTGACCTTTTAAAATTTCATTCTCTAGTTGACATGGCACCCAAATACATACTCGAACAGTTTCTTTAACAAGAACTTCTTATTAATATCACGGAGCACGAGGTAGGCGCTTTTTCTTGGTTTCTAGTTTCTAACTGCTGTGCTGTCAGTAATGCCGAAATCTAATCTGTTCCTTATTTCTTTTCAGCTTGTACCTGAGCACATAGTAATGACTAAAGAGGAAGTTTCAGAGCTGCTGGTCCGATAGTATCTTTTGAAACTGGGACTTCTGATTTCCTGTTTTACATTAGGACAACAAGTGTCTGTTATGTTCTTATGAGACAATGAATACATTGGTAGGTAGTCTATACTGAAAAAAAAGTAGTCCAGAAATCCCGCTCATAGAAATCCCCCCACCACCCCCTCTTAAAGCTGAATCATCTGCACTGAATGCAAAACTACATGTGCATTGCAGGCAGAATCCAGAAGCAGGTATGATATGTACAGGAGTTCTTTCCATTGTTGCCCATTGATTTCCTATTCTCACACACTTTAAATCTAGGTTCAGAGTGCCTGGATTTCAACAGTTAAACTGTGTTTCAGATGTCTTTACCTTTAATTTACTCCCTCAGCAAAACATGCATAACTCTCTAGTGAGTGTCGTGTATGTCAGGATTTCAGGGTCTAAGCAGTTTCTCTCTGTGGGAAAAATGAATAGTAGTTGGTTTTTGGCTGCCCTTTAGTCAACAAAAATTTTGCAGAACTGATACACTTTGTCTTATATACGTTCCCTCCGTAACATTACTGGATCTTCTCAATCATGAGGATATTAAAGCAATATTATGTAACAATTTATAATTTTATAATACCAGAAAACTGGCACTTCTGGTTTCCTGTTTTCCTGAGTTCTTCGGCGTGTTTTGTTACAAAATGGTGCCCATTGTTTTAGTGAAGTTCCCCTTTCCACAGAGTCAGTCATGAGTTTTCACCTATGTGTTGGTGTGAATTCTTAGCTGACAAAAATGGTTTCTCCGGTCTTGTGTGTTCCTCAACAACCTTCTTCAGTAAACTAAAGGAAAGCCAACTGCCCAGAATCCAAGCTGGGGACCCGGTGGCTCGATATTTTGTCTTAAAAAAAGGGCAGGTGAGGCAGAAGGTCACGCTGCATGCATCTAGCAGGAAGTGTAAGCAACACTTATCACAGACACTATCATAAACAAAACTCTCTCTTCTCTCTTACTCTTTTTAAGGTTGTCAAGATTATTCGACCAAGCGAAACTGCAGGACGATACATCACTTACAGACTGGTTCAATGAAACTATTTGAATCTGTTTTTATATTAGTATTCAGTAAGTATTAAAAAGCAATTTCACTGATATTTCAAAAAGAAATAATTAAATACTCATTATGAGCCATTCAGGGTGGTATAATGTGAAATGCGCTGTTCTAGAAAAATTTACTGAGCTAGAATTCTTTACAGTGACGGTGATAGAAAGAAGACGTCCAAATAGTTTTAGGCCCAATTTTTATATCAGATGTTTATAAAGACATTGTCTGATGGCAGAGGGGTAGAAATGTATTTTTTCTGTTATCAACATTAATATAAACTATCAGATGACGTTTGTTTGCTGGTCATTTCTGATAGTGAATAAAAAGATTTATGAATTGGGAAATTTCTCAGATGCAGATGCGATAACTGTTGTAAATCAATAATTTTGCAACAATATAAGCACCAAAAAAATGCTATGTAGGAAACAACTGTTGAACACCTGTGGTTTGGTGCCGGTGTTGGTTTCTGGAATGTGTGATAATTACATTTTCTGTGAATTATACTAGTAGTGTGTCAGTCATTAAAAGCAGTATTTATTTAAAGGTGGTTTCTATATAGGAAAAGTGCATTCTACTGCACCCATCTTACACAAGAATAGTTTGTGTATATTGAGCAATGATGATGAGGCTGGTAACCTTACCAAAATACCCTGAGCAAATCGAGGCTAAAGCGGCAGGCTGATTTTTTCTGTACTTGGTGTCACCTCAATCATCATATTATTTATCGTATTATTACACTTTGTCTTGCAACAGATGTTTTTTTTTAAGTCTTGCATACTTAACAGTTAAATCTGTGTTAATAAAGATGTATTTATTGAAGGAACTACATGGGAAGTTCCTGTATATCAGAAAAGGAGCCACTAACCTTTTTTCTTCTCCGGAAAGCCATCAGGTTTCATGTGTCAGTAGTCGCTGGAGAAAGGTAAACTATTCACACAATGGCCTCATTACAAGCCGAAACATCGATGCACCTTTATTTTATATGGCTTGGTGAGGGCATGTTCCCTTTGTGGCTTATTTGCATTGGTTACAGCGAACCCTTACTGGCTTTACCATCCAGTATTGAAGCAGGAGTTGAACTTTATCACACTCTGAAAATAGAAACAGAATGCAATGATGTGTAAATGAATCCTATGTTTCATTGAAATAGCTTAAAGATAAACATAGCAACTAAAATAATTACTTTTTTATTGATTTATATCCATTTTAAATTTGATGTGGGCAACATGTTGCAAATTAGTGGGGATGTTTACCACTGTGTTCATCACCTTTAAACAACACTCTTTAAGCATTTGGAGAACTGAGGAAACCAGCTGCTGTAGTTGTAAGCGTTTTCTCCATGTTTGCTTGATTTAGCATTGCAGTTGAGCCTCATGTCATATTTGTCCTCATAATGTGCCACATGTTTTCTAACAGGTCCAGCACCCATGCCAGTTTAGCGCTCACACTGTTTTACAGTAGAACCATGCTGTTGTAATATGTGCAGAACAAGGCCATAGCCATAAATCAAGCAATAGCTAAAGGGACTAAATGTCCCGGCTGGGTTTGGTACTCTGGTACTACCTTCTGTTTCATTTTCGCTTTAGTCGTAGACACTTTCCCGAGAATTCATGTGTTTCTTTCTACAACTACAACGTTAATGTTAGTTGAACATGCCCGTAAGCATTGTTGCCTGCTGCATGAATGTAGCTGATTAACTTTCTAGTTATGATAGCTAACATGAGTGTTGGTTGATTAGCACTTGCAAATCGGACCATTTTCACCAATAGTGTTTGTTTCCACTTCATACAGTTACTTCCAATTCTCAATGCTATTGTTGAATTGTTGCAAACCACCACGTCGTTTCTTAAACCGTAGTTGTTTTTTGATTGTAATGGTCTGCTTCATGTGGAGCAGACACAGAATGTTTTTAAAACATTACACTTAGTTGATATCTAAATCTGAGTAGTAATATTATTCTCCCTCAGTAACTTATTTCTGAACAGATGTTTCCCAGCCAGTGGAGAGCCCTCTGGTCTGACCAAGCTTTCAGAGATCACCTGATGATCTTATTTATTGGAATCATCTGTCTTGTTGTATTTAAACTTTACAAACGTTACAACTCTTAAATAAGGGTTAAAATATTGACATGCCAGCAGAAAATTGTGCAGTCAGAATTTATTTTCTCAGCCAAGCGAGCTGTCCTATTGATTAGGACTTCAGGAACTGTGGCGTTCTAACGTGTCAGTATAACTATGAACATAATAAGATATGAGGAGTCAGCCAATCAATGGGTTGATTTCCAGTGAATCTGTCAGTCAGTGTTATACAGGTTGGTTAAATTTCAGCAGAACGTCCTGTTTCCATCCACTACAGTTCAGCAAATAAACGCTATATGGTTCTGCTTCCAATAGATTTTTGCTTTAAATAGAATTATCTTTACAGATGTTTGCCATCTGTTTATGGCTGTGTTTTTTGCAGAGATGCCAGGCAGGTCAAAGCAATGGTGCACCCAATGAAGATTGTGGCAGTCGGCATGCTGCACCAGACAAGTCTGAGAACACATCAGATCTGGACTCTGTGGTGGCCTGTCCATGTGTGAAAATGATGTCTCATGGTTGCTGAACCATGTTGTGCTGTGATAAAGTATTTGCTTCACTCACTGTTTCTACTGTTTTCGTTCATTTGTGCCATTCTGAGTCACTCCTTGAAAGTCTAGCATGACACCATTGCAGTCCCTGGTGACGTTGAGGTGGTCATCGTAAAGGTATGTTGTCCTTTGTCATTGCAGTCATCTGCCATTTGTGCAGACACTACTAGGATGACTCATAAAAAATCTGTGGTTTGTGTCGACCTCCCAGATCCTTCACGTCGCTAGTGCATGCCTTCTTCTATCCACTGCCAGCAGCAGCATGCTAAGGTAGTATCCGCACAACCAGTATGGCACCCAATACACCAATAAGACCATCCTGTTTCCTGGAGCCCTGTGATGTGACCTCTCTCCAATTCGTGCAACTCTTCTCAGAGGCATACTTCACTTGCTAAGGATGCCATAAACCCACAGCATGAAAGCATGCAGAACACTTATATAGTCAGTCAGCTACAGCGATTAGGCCTGTCCTTGTCACAGGCCCAGTTTAGGGTGAAACTTGACTTAGTTGCATGTTTCATGATTTTAAACCTACCCACCAAGTTTCATTCCTGTTGGGTAATTCCTTTTGGGTACAACTGTTTTTTGATTATGAGTGTAAGAAGCAGTAGGAAGGAGTTTTTGACAGCACTGCATACCTAGCAGTAAGATCAGGTGGAATAGAATCATATGACCTGTAACCTCATACATCATTGTTTATTTGAAAAACTCTTTCCTTTCATCTTCTTCACATTTCCACAGTCATACCAGTGTAAAAGATTTTTTTCAGGCTTTTCCATTTACGGTTTTTCACATTTTAAAATGGCTGGATGAAAATCCCTGAATGTGAGCAGCACAGGATTCAGCCTGGTTCAGTTTGGAATGGAACTCTGCACTAGCAGCTCTATGCCTGGTCACTTTACCGAGAGTCACTGTAAAACTAAAACACACAAGGTCAAATGTGTTTTAAGTTACAAACTACAACTAAACAGAATTTCTGTAAAAAGAACGTAACAGCATTTTAACATTTCTGGAAAGAACTGCAGGCCTAAATCTGCATACGGCATGATTATAGTCACGTTATAAAAGCACCCCTCTCTCACTGACCTTCACGGGCTAAATATGTTGTATCCATGGACAGCTTCCACCAGTCACAAGCCAATCAGGACCGTTTCTGCCTGTAGCTCATTTCAGTTTTAATATAATTACCTTTTCCCCCACTCTATCATCAGAGCGCAGAATGTTTTTTTTTTCATTGTCAGTCTCGTATGTGTTTCTAGCTTTTCTTTGTTTTTCTAACTTTTGGTTCTGGTTTGGCTAGTTTGGCTTTTTGACCTGGACCTGTTTTTGACCTCATGTTAACTCAGTCAATTCAGCCTGTTCAGAGCTTATTTTGTACCACGTTTTTACTAAACTTTCTTGTAATTAAGGCCAACGCATTTCTTTCTATCTGCAAGCATTGGCCTACTTTGTGCATTACTACACACAAAAAAAAGGCTTAATACATCAGCAAATAGTACCGCACACCTTCTAATTCACAGCAAACCTTATTTGTGAATTAAAATATGCAGAACTGTGTAGAAGGTCTGTTTACTTAGCAAAGCCTGTACTCTGTAGCACTAATTGTATGCCCAGACTTGTTGTTTCAATTGTATTAAATAGTTAATAAATACGTACCTTCGGAGTGGAAACCACACTGGGCTTGATAGAAGCATTCCTGCTGATTTTATTAAAGGCACAGTGCAACAAAACAAGACATTTGGCAGCACAAACTTATGAACATGTCACTGTGAATTTGGAAAAAAGAAAAGCCTTTTAAATGCATCACATCTTGGTGTCTCAAACAAATGTCTTATAAGTATGAAAAGCATGTGGGCTGCTGAAGCATCATAAAACAATACCATCAAACTGAAAACTGATTCAAATTAGGACAGAAAGAGATTCACTTTTATACTCTTAAATACATCCCTGCACTAACGACATTTAAATATCCATTCTATTATAGAAATGAAATGCGCTGTCCTGAGAAACAATGTCGTATTATGAGTATGCTCTTTAAAACCATTTTTTCAGAGGCAACATGCAAATCCCGGTGAGATCCACACACAAATAACCAGCCAGGCTACACGGACAGCTTCTAAACATCTCCATGGCACAAACTTCATGGCAGCACAATGTCATGGCAAGAATTTGGCATGTCACCACACCAGGACCCAGAGCTGCACAACACAGTGTTTGTAAATTATTACTGCTACTTGTATTTGCAAATACTGATAGTGAGGAACACTGCAATATGCAAAGAGGCCCCTAACCTATTAATAAATGCTCTCCTGTGTGCTGTAATCTGCATCTTAATGAACCTTAAATGCTGCTAATGCATCTTAACATTCACGTCACATCAATGACAGGCTGATGTGTTTTAAAGAGGATTCCAGAGTTTTTTCCACATCTCTATCCAATGAACTGGGTATGATGCAAACAGATTCAGAGTGGTTTGAAAATAAAAGTCTGTGTTCTAGAGATAGTTACTGAACTGTCTGCAGTGGTACTGATAGGAATCAGATGGCCAAAGTGTTTAAAGCCTCTAAAAGTTCACTAACACAAATGTATTACATAAAATCCTGAGACATTGTTTAGCATAATCCTGAGATTTTGCCCTACATAGTTCGCCCTGCATATACACTGAAGGTCCTTTCAGGGCTGAAAGGTCCATGCAGGGTGATGTAAAGCAAAAAGTCTAAATAAAGCGTTGTCTGTTCCACATATATAACACATTCAGCATTATTAACATTTCATATTGAACACAATAGTGGTGGTTTTGCATAGTAACAAAAATGGCTATATTTGTGCTGTAGATATTACAACCACTAATTCCTATTAACACCACTGTAAAAATTTTCTCTAAAATAAGCCATTTCACATCAAAACATTGTAAATGACTTCCATCTCAAGTTTTAAAACATGAATGTAATCCTCTTTTATGTATGGTGTAAGTTTATAAATAAATATTGTATAAGTAAATATTGTAATTGCAGTAGGTAGAAATACACTCTGTGTTGCTGGGGGTTTTAAACACTGTGTCCACCTACCGTCCACTCAATCACTCTTTTTGTTCCACTGTGTAAATGTGAAGCCAGAGACAACAGCTCATTTGTACTGCACAGTTTGAGTTGGTCATCCTCATCAGTAAAACAGTAAACAGTTTCTGACCGGAGGAGACTGGTTGATTATTTTTTGTGGGTAGACTATTCTCAGCAGACACGCCCATTAACATGTTGCTACTGTGCCAGTGTCACTGAGAATGATCCGCCACCTACATAATAGCTACTCTGTGGTGGTCCTGTGGGGTCTTGACCATTGATGAACACTGCAAAGAAAGGCTAACAAAGTAAACAGAAACTAATGAACTACGTTTTGTAATTGCAGAACTACTAAATGGTAAAGACAGAAACACACCCGTATGGTACGTGGACCAAACATAATGGACTCATACAAGGATGGCGTACCTAAAAAAGTGTGTTCTAAAAAAGAGTGAATCTCAAAATTACAATTTGTCCATATTGTGCACCCTTCTAGTACCTGAGGTGATATTAACACTGCAATGTCCTTAGAAACATCCCTGCAGGTGGATGTGTGACACTGGGAATGTGCTCTGCTGTTACTAGACTTGCTGATCTCCCAGTGAGCTCGGGGCTGACTCCTCCTCTGGACTGTGGAGGTCTGGAGGCTCACTATCAGGCAGCGCAGGAGGCTCACTGTCAGAGCCAGTGGGGCTCTGAAGTTCAGTGACTACAGAAGGATGGCTAGGGTCCTCATTGCTGCACTGGTCCATGGGGCTAGGGATCTGCACTTCTGACCGACCTTCCTCTTCCAGCTCAGAGTCAGAGTCCAGGCTTTGATCCAGCGAGCCAAGCGTGCCTGTGGACCCTTCTGTTGAACACAAGATCAAACAAATATATAATTAATAATCCTAACACTTATTATTCGGCAAATACTATAAATCATAATTTCACTAGTATAATATACAAGTCCTGTAGTTACGACAGCAAGGCTGAAGTATGGCTCACTTATGGTTAAAGGACAAGTCATAGATCACCTTGGCCCTCATGTAGCTTGGTTGCCTCGGTTTCTTCATGTTCCTTTGTGGGGTCTGCTTCATCTCCTTCATTTGTCCCAGAATCCTCCCCATCCACACTGCTCTCCTGCAATGCCAAATTCAATGTGATAAAAACTCCATTAACGATTGAATTAAAGGTGCCATACAACAGAAAACTGTATTGACATAGTTGATAGATAGAACTGACATAAAATGAACCTCAAACAGGTTGTCTCATCCTTTAAATTCACATCTTTAATTTTACAAATTTTAAAAGTGATAAAAAATACTAAATAAAAAAAATCATAAATGGGCTGTAAAGGGGATGACAACACTTTTCATACCCTGAATCTGAACTGTCAGTGCAGATGGTGTAGTTCATCTTTGTGCCATCTTTGTAGGTACCCTCTGAGGTGGACCAAAAATTTTGCAAAGCGAACTGGCGAGTAAGAAGCCAATTTCACCCCCACATCTTAACACAATCCCAGACAGCCTACTTCAAAAATAGTTTTGTCTGCACAGTTCATTCTGGACGGTTTCTCAAATTTTGAAAACCTTGGATCCAGGTGCTTTTCGCAGCGCTTAACAATGACAAGATTAAAAAAAAATAAAAAAACAGCCCCTGCTTTAAAGTAACTCGTGTGATTTTAACAGTTTTCGCTGGTTGAAGCAGATTATCTTAAAACTGAAAGTTTCACAGTGGACTAACAACTGTATTACCACATTTCCTGCCTGTGTCTATTTCTAAATGTTTTTAGTTGATCTTCATGGTGTCTCATTGCAAATCAGAGCAGATCAAATCTAATTATTCATGAGCTCATCAAAAATAAAACACTGCTTGTTTTAATCTAGTGCCAAATCACAGAGTTGTAATTGGAAGTGCAAAACCACACACCGTAGATGTAGGCTTCAGAGAACATTTTAAAATGCTGAATAAAGGCAGTGAAACCTCTGTGTATAACAGGTCTCCTGTATGATGAACAATAACTGAACTGGATTAATAAAAACCCACATCACACTCTCTGAGCCCGGAGCACACTCACCTGCTGCAGACATGGAGAGGTGACTATACTGGTGCTGCCTGTACGATGTGAATTGGATGGAAAGATAGTGGGGTAAAACACAATGAGGGTCTCCACAATTCGAGCTTGGTAGGGGTAGTCAACCAAAGATGAGAGGGACACTGTTGCCCCTGAGGGCCGGGGCCGCATCAGAGAGGGTCCAAACACGATACCCAGATTGCTGGGGCTCATCTTATTATCCTCTTCCAGTTCTGCAATTCTATAGTGAGGAATGAACACGTCATTATTACAAATAACATGCCAGTGATGGAACATTTCTGTTTACAAAATGTATGAATTTTCAAATCTTACTTCTGGGGATCAACTTCGGCCTCATGTAAAAAAATCCATGTAACTATCCTAACATATTCAAAACTCAACTTTCAAAACTTTTCAGCCTTTATCTAGCATTTAATATTTAGCCGTGTTATGTAATATTTGGTAGAACTATACAGCACTACATCCATCAGCCTCCTCAAAGTAATAAAAGTATTCAAAGCAGAAAGTTTATGATTTACACAATTAACATAAATAAAATACACCATTTATATATTGTTGAAATTTCAAAAGTACTAAAACAAAAACAAACCAAAAATAATGAACTACAAAAGCCCAAGTTGTCAGTTTAGTGAATCTGTTTATCTTAAAGGAGGATGACAGAAGCTTCAGTGGTGTGTTAGTGTACAGAGGAAGTACGTTACCTGCGTAGGTGGCGTGCTATGTAACGTAGCGTGGCGATGTTAGCTTTTGGGAGGTCTACAAGGAGCTCTCTCAGTCGGTGCACCAGGGCCATGAGTTTAGGGTCTGTCTCCACGCCCAAATCCACCAGGTCTGGCCCCTTCCCACTCTCTGCCCCCTCAGGTCCCACAAGGGCCAAGCTCTCCTTAGCCAGGCCCATCAGATTATTGTATAAGCGGAAGGGCATGATGGGTTCAGGAAGCTGGAGTACAGGATTGAAACGAGTGTGTAAATACATAGAAATCTTCAGTCCATTATTGAAGTGAGCGTTTGTGATCCACCATTTGTCAGAATAGAAACATGATTTTGCATTTATACATATATATAGTAGTTAGTAGACGCCCCTATCCCCTAGTAGTTAGTAGATCCCCCAATAGTAGTTAGTAGATCCCCCTAAATCATGAACACTGCTCCTTCTAGGTTATGTTAAGCTGGACTGGAGTTTGCTGCTTTGTTGTTGCTTTTGTTAGTTTTCTGGTCATTGAGTTATTTATAGTTCTCCCATTAGAACAGTCCAATGTAGCCTGCTGAAGGCATCCCCCAGGGCCAAGAGCATCCGATTTGTCTTCCTTGTAAATGATACTTTAGATGCCATGTACTGTGGTGATAAAGAAATTCACAGCATTGCAATAATTTGAAATACAGAAATGGTTTGAGGGGGCAAATGTTAATGAAAGCTAGTGGCATTAATACTTTTTTCACATTAATATGTCATTAATTTACTTTACATTAAATTTAAAAGCCATAGAAAATTACATTTTTTGGCTGAACTACCACATTAGGACGCAGACATTCTCAGCTGTAAACTCAGTTCAGTGTAAACCTTTTTTTAAATAAAGTTTTCCCTTCTGATTTGAGGCTTTATGTTTTGAGCTATGTAATGGTGTACTGGTAAGGCATGCAAACCTGTCTCAGGTAGAGTTTGAGCACGTTGCTGATGTCATGTGGAGAGGACTGGGACAGCTCCACTAGCTCCTTGCCATTTTCAAAAGCCTGGCACAGCTTCTCCACCCGGGTTTTCACGCCGTTCACTCGGTAGATGCCCTGAGTCAGGTAGATAGAAGGACAGTAGTATGTTCAGCAGGGAATTTTTGCATTTCTGTAGATATGCTCAACCAGCTGACTTTCAGTCTCACCACTCACCTTCATCCTAAGAGCTCTCCTCTCTATCTCACAGATGCACTTCTTGACGATGAAGGGAATGCAGTCAGAACTGTTGGCTGACACCAGGGTGAATTCCTGCCCAAAGAGCTGGAGGCGTCCTTGCAGTTTTTTATGACCACACTGAATGGCCAGGGTCTCTAAGCAACGCTTATGACAGGCCAGGAAACACTGAAATGGGTGAATAGGAGAAAGTAAGACAAAAGTAAAAAAACGGTTTTGCTTTTCTCTGGTTTGTTTGCACATAATTCAAGAACAGCATTTGTTATTACATGAATATACATGAGATATACAATATACATGCACTACATGGACAAAGGTATTGGGACACCTACACAAGCTTTTTTGACATCCCATTCTAAATTCATAGGCCTTAATATGGAGTTGCTTCTCCCTTTACAGATATATCAACTTCCACTCTTTTGGGAAGGTAGCGTGAAATGTTGATCCCAAAAATGTTTAATTGGGTCGCAGGCCAGTTAAGTTCTTTTACACCAATCTCATCCAACCATGCCTTAATGGACCTTGCCCAATGCAGTGAGGAACTGGATTTATGCTGGAACAAGAAAGGACCTTCCCCAAACAGTTTCTAAAAATTTGGGAGCATACAAGTGTCCAAAATGTCTTGGTTGGCTAAAGCATTAAGATTTACCTTCACTGGAACTAAGGCACTCTAGGTCAACCCCTTAAAAGAACAATGCCCAAACATTATCCCTCCTCCACCAAACATGCCAGTCGGCACAACATAGTCAGGCAGGTAACATTATCCTGGCATTTGACGTGCGTGATTTGTCACTCTACAGAACACAGAAAATTTGACCTGACTTGGTTGCAAAGGTGGCATCCTTTTACAAGATCACGCTCAAATTCAGTGAGCTTCTTAGAACCAACCATTCTAACTTCACAGTTGTTTGTAAAGGCAGATTGCATGCCTGAGTGCTTGATGTTATACACCTGAGGCAATGGAACTGAATAAAACACCTGAATTATAGTGTATATACCCTTTTTTTTTTAAAGCCTTTTAGTGGCTCAAATCTAAATGATGATAGAAATGCCATGCAGTGCTAAAATCTGCTAAAATAACCACTTAAAATAATGTATATAATAATACAGATTTACAATTACTTTAAGTTCAACACTGAAGCAGAACTACTAACTAGGAACTATGAATATGTGTAACACTGTGCAAAGCTCCACTGAAGGTGGGGCTTCAGCAAAATCTCACCTCCTCACACTCTGCCCCCTGGAAGTACACGTAGCTGTCACACTGCCGGCACTTGGCTGGAGAACGCAGTTTGCGCAGTCTGTGCGTCTGAGCAGCTTTGGACAAGCCAATATTCCGAAATGGCCCAGTAGGCACCACAATCTCAGGCTCAATGCCATTAATGTCTGAAAGCAAAGACAAAAACATACAGAAGGGTAAGCAAATAACTCAGAGCATGGTAATACAGAAGTAAGCGTGGGTTAAGTTGTCTAAGGAATGAAATGAATGGAACAGAAATGGCCTCATTTTTTAAAGCAAGAATGTAGCTTTAAATGCTACATGGCATTAAATGCTTTGAATGTCAGGTTCCTATCATTTCACATCGAATCGCTCTGAATGACTTCTAAAAAGACTACAGAATTCCACAGAATTTAGGAAATTGGTGGAATTTCTCTTTAAACTTTGTCGCTTCCTCAGGTACACACGAAAACAGACAGTCCTAAATACACTTAATATGTAACTTTAAAATAACAATAACAAAAGCTATTAATAGTTTTGTCCAAAAATCAAATAATATTTTGTGTAACACAATAAGGTTGACAACAAAGCACTGTGGGATATGGCAGTAATACATTTTCTGATTATTGGTATAAGTGATATTTGGTTACATTTTAATATAGTTTAAATGAAATTAAACATATTATGTGCATACACAGTGAATCATCCTGTGCATATGCAGTGCAAAACAGTAAATACATGTTCAATGTTTTTTTAATAACATTTATAGCTTATTAACAGTCATATGTCATTTTACACTGAAATAATGGCTACTGGTTTGTATCACTTATACAGTTATCCAACCTTACGTTCACAGAACATTGCTATATTTTAACTGCATTTTTTTCCCCTTGAACTGTACAGCAAAACATAACTTCATCACAGCTTGTGGTGCATTAAAGTAATGAGGTTAGGTAGGCTAAGGTTCGAAAACTGATCATTAATGTTTAACCCATATCTGCGTAACCTTCTGTAAATGATTTAAGATCTACAGCCTTACTGGGAGTTTCAAAAGAAGCCATGTTTCCATCTTTTTCATCTGCATCTTCATTCGATGACATGGTCCCTGTGGACGATGTTCGTGTCATTTTACTGATGTCACCTGCAACATCAGTAGAAGCAAATCAGTTTTTAATCTTTCACATATTGCTGAATTCAATACAATATAACATACTTGAGTGCTGAACCCCAAACCAAGAGCGTACCTGTGCTGGTGGTGGGGGAGCCCAGCCCGCTCCCTCCGCACACACTGTCCGAGTCGCTCACTGTGGAGCCCCACGATTTGTGGGTCATGTGACCTCGTGCTGTGGAGGTGAAGATTATCACTCATTATATAAGAGATTTTATGATGCAGTTGTAAAACTGCTTAGTTATTTTTCTTCATCCTGAATCTTAAAAGATAATGACTGCAGTTTTATAGAAGGTGATGATGCTGAACAACAAGCACGTTTCATCACATTCTTTTATTGTTCTTGCAAAGTCCTGCAATGAACACATTAATAAAGGCTGCAATGACAGAAACGGTAATGCACATTCACAGCAATGGGTCGTTACACTTTCCAATTTCTGGACAATGAACACATGAGCACTGACTCATTAGCAAAAAGGTTTCCTTAATTACACTAGGTTTAAAGATACTGCATGTTCTTTTACATTTAAGCATTTGACATTTGGAATCTCTGTGTAGTGAATTTATTTAACGGGCCTACTTTGTTTGTCTTGAACGTAAATAGGCTGAAAATAGCTGTAATCTGTTTCTAATGTTCTAATGTTCTGTATCTTATCTGTTTTTCTTAGTGCAGCTTTAAGCTTTGTATATGTAACCTGTGTTCTAAATTGTCTGCCTTCTCTTGTGCCTCAAGAAAACAGTCCAGTCTGAAATCTTCCTTATAATGTCAGAGTAAGTGGGTGGGGCTAAACTGTCGTTTAGATGATTAGGCTAATATATAAAAATAAGTTGATTTTTGTGGCGTCACTGGAACAATTTAATTTAATATTTCTGTTGTTTTTGCAGTTTAAGTTCCATATATGGACCATAGAGACATAAAGACTGGAGAGGTAGCAGTACCTTTTAGGTAACTTTTGTTTGATGTTTGTTCATTTAAAAAAGTTGATATATATTCATGTCAAAATAACATTTTCAGACGCGTTCCAGCTGTGGTCCTCTCAAAGCATTTAGTGATTAGAGTATAACTCACTTAATATGTAAACTATGTAAAGCTCAATGAAACAGTAAAAGTGACATGCACAAACTTGAAGACTACAAACCCTTCTTGTGGTCCTCTTTCTGAGAGGAGGCTGGATCCTCTCCTGGTGTTGATGCTTCTGTGTTGCTGTGAGCTTCTGTGTTGGAACTGTCACTGCGTAGTCTGGCAGCCTGCCTACAGTCAGAACCACATAATCAAACATACCGACTTGCAAGGGAATGACAACAAATTTTAAAAAATTCCTCCATACTCAAATTATATTATTGACGTGGTGACAGGAAATAGAAATCACCATGTGTCAATGCAAATAAAGCCATTTTATTTACTATCCAAAAGGACCTACACACGTACCTGAACCAACACGAATCTTAGTTTTTATATGTTGATGGTGGTAAAGTAGTGGCAAACATAAAAGACAATTTGTTGGCCTGAAAGTACATTTCCACCATGAATTTTAGGCCAAAAAGACCTAATTAACTACCATAAAACAATTTCAGAGGCATTACACTGTTTGGCGTTTGGTTCCAATTAACAGCATGGTTGACAATATTCTGGCATGGCAAACCACTAAGCAGTGTGAAATTATTAAATATTTAATAATAACAAAAAGTATTAAAATATTTATCAGAAATAATCGTTTTATTTTATGAAAGTGCTCTGTCTGACACGTACTGGCTGCTAATGGGGCAGTATGGCTCGAAGTCATAATGGACCTCAGGCTCCTCACTCATCTGCAGGTCCTTGACGTGGGTAGCATACTGCTGGCCCGGATCGTACAACTTACTGCTCTCACATAGCGTCTGGTAATGCACAGGCAGGGCCACCGTCTGCACATGCATGGTCTGGTAATAGGATATAGTGGCCTGGAAAAAACAAAAGGGGCTTTTATTAAACTGCACATTAACTCATTAAACCCTAGGGCCTCATGTGGGCCTGTGCTTTAGATAAACGCTCTCATAATAACAAATTAGTCAATTAATTATTTATATTAATTACTAACAGAATAGTCAGTTCAAGCCTTTAAACGATCATTCTAGCTCAGTGAGTCTCCAGTCATTGTTTCAGCATCAGCTTAGTAAGAGCTAATACACAGGGCTACTTTCCAAATTCTTCAGCAATTCACCTGCAGCCAGCCTAGGATTAGATTCACTTACAGAGCGGAGCGTCTGGTCACTCTGCTTGATGACCTCCTGGATCTGTCTTAGGACCGTGACCTTCGTGTGCTCCAACTCTTGGTGCTGTGTGGTGGCGTCTGCAATGCATGTGCGGTATGTAGCCTCAGCTTCCTCAGCCTATGAGAGACAATAAGGAGGAGAGAGGGAGTAAAATAGAGGAGAGAGACATATAATGAGTTTACTGGTGTGTGATAATGTTATGTAGACTCAACAGGTCTGCTCTACAGACCGAGGCTAAAGAAAATCTGTCTGTGCGTCTTTTATTGCAGTGCTTAAAAAAAGGCTATATTTATCATTGCCACTTCTCAAGGAATGATTTCTTCTTCCTGAGTTTCAAAGTTAAAAGTTCTGATCTGTAAGACCTATGTGTGTAAAGGCCTTGAGTCTACCACAAGACCACATGAGCCTACATAACAGTTCCACAAAATACAGAAAAAATGAACAGGTCACAACACTCTGAGGCTAAAGCACTAGGACAGATACAATAAAGTCATATCAGAAGCCTTAAATTATTCTCCGACTATTACACTACTGTTCAATTTGAATCATTTTTGTTATTTTATATACAATAATAGCTTACAAAATATAGTTTTAAATATTATATATTAAACACTAAAAAGTATTTTGTATGCTTTTGGGGGGTATTAAAATATAAACTATACATTTTACAGTTTTATTTCTTTTTATCATTCTGGATACATTTAAAATTTCTTAAATTAAATTTTTGTGGAAAAGCAAAATTCCGATCATTCTGTGTGAGTCGCGCTGCAACATCATAAGAGTTTTAGAGTACAAACCTTGTTGCGAGCCTCTTCCTCCAGTCGCTTTTTCTTGTCCAGTGCTTTAATGGTGGAGCTGCTGCCCTCTTCCTCTGCTTTGTTAGCTGCCGTTTTAGCTTTCTCGTATTCCTCACAGCGAGCACTGTAGACCTGTTTGGCCCGCTTCAAGTTAGCCTCAGACTCCATCTGCACATACATATGACACACTGTAAACTTAGGCCTGCTCGGAAAGTTATTTTGTTGTAGTGGATCACATAACTGGGCCAGGCATTGTGGAACCCACAGAGTTGAGAATCAAAACTGTAAGAGTTCTCACCAGTTTCCTCTTGGCTTTGAACCACTGTTCCTTGATCTCTTTTCGTTTCTTCTCGTGTTCTTGCTTACGGTGCATTAAAGGCTGTGAAGACAGAGTGAGATATCCTTACATAAGAAGCATCATATATAGAACCTCAGGAAAGTTCAGTGCCAGAATACTTATATAGTAACAAAAGCAGCAAAAGAATCTTTCAAAAAAACTGCCTTTACAAATCAGACAAGGGGATCCCTAGATTATTAAATGAAACCATTTAAAATGATCATGAACTGGATGGAAGACGATTGTGGATAAGGCTGTTAAAGGAGTGGTGTACCTGTATGAAGGTCTGGCTGTGCAGGATGTGGGCGGCTTGCTGCACTCCAGCACTCTGCTCCAGATCCTGCTCCAGAGCCAGAGAGTATATGGAGAAGAAAGGCATGTGCGGCTGCAGACAAAAGAGAAGAAAACAGAAAGTACGAGATTGAGTTGCCTGGCAGCTACAACAAAGATCTACAATATCTATAGCAATGATTCAAACTAACCTGTGTGATGGTTTGTTTGCAAGCCTGGTACAGTCTTTGGAGACCCTTGGAAAATTCCACTTCTGCAATAAGAAAAAGGTTACATTAGTCAAAACAAAAAGATTATAATCCCCATCTTGTTATCAAACACACACAAAATAAGAAGAGTAATACGTCTTTACAAATAAATTGTCTTGTGCAGGACTCATCTCACCAACATTTAAACGAAACAGAATATTGTATGTAAAATAAGCAGAACTTATAACTTATAACTGATCCAGCACAGACAGTAACTGTTTTTAATGATATTTATAGGTATTTTTCAAGCACATTGCCTTGATTTTATTTAGGTTGTTGCTATAGTGATTACAATGAGATTCAGTTTACAGATGGATTCTAAACTGCTTATTAACACAGTAATTGGTGCATTAACATAAATCTAGCGCCTTTAGAAGTGCACTTCTTAGTGCAGTAAGTGAAGCTTGCGATTTAGGACGCAGCTTTAGGTCAGCCAGTGACATGTGTTGAACACTCTAGCAGTTCCAGTGGCTGATTACAGTTTAGCTGTGCCTCTTAGCTGACCATTAAAATCTCAAAGCGAATGTTTATGTTTTTTCTGACTACAGATGCAAGGCGCTTTCTAATAACCCAACAGAATACTATGAATACCCAATATGGATCTACAGATCTGTATACATTTTTAAAGTTCTAAAATAATACAGTTATAATACAGTTATAATAAAGTGAGTGGTGAATATATTATACATGTGATACGTTTTCACTTTATCACAGAAATGTAACATGAGTTGGCTTCAAAGTGTATGCTGTCTTACCGAGTGAGATTCGTTTCTCCACATAGCCAATGAGGTCCTTCATGTATTTGGAGATGGTCTTGGCGTACATTAGAGCAGAGTCTACTCCACCTTCGCTATGCTGCAGAAGGATGTCCACCTCCTCCGCACTCATCACTGTAAAGACGAAACATACGAAAAGTTTGGATGCAATTTAAACCGTCGCTTATTACTGCACGTGAAGAAAGAATTTTTGGAGAAGAATATAATTACCCAGTTCCGAAGAGTCGCTCCGTGTTTGTGAGGTTTCCTGACCAGAGATTTTGTACAGATTCTCCATAGACTGTAACACAAACAATGACAAATATGCTGTTTAGGCCTGTAGGACACACGTTTGTTTCATTAAACAGACTGGAGTGTCATGTTTAAAGTCATATATAAATGTTTAGGCACCCCTGTTCAAGCAAGCACTAAAAGACAGATCCTCTACACACTGCTTTTATATGCATTATGAAATGCATAATGTGGCAGAAAAGGCATTTTATCTATTTCAGATCATTGGAAAGCACCAATTGTCATTTACTAGGTGACAATTTCATGACAAATGGACAAACAGAAATTACAGACAATCATGCTGTCTACATTAACCTACATTGTCTGTTAAAGGGAACTCTATGGTTAAGACATGCAGGCCTCAATATGGTGTAGAATACCATGCAAATATGTTGTATAAACCAATCAGAACACTTTATTTATTATTTAAAGCAGAAAAAATCATTACACTAGTACTAGTTTGTTGCTGCATTATGTTCTCTCTCTCATCCACTGAGCAAGAAACAGCATATCTCATTATAGCATCATTCAGCTTTTTTAGCTTTGAGTAGAACATAACATTACTATGACTTTTTTATTATCCTATTTTCTGCAGGCCTGACTGCCTATATGTTATAATAAACAAAACATTAATCTATACTCTGCCCTGTGTTTCAGACACCACTACAAAATAGAAAAAACCCACAACAGTGCACTAGAGCAAACTCTTACACAAACTAAGTCAGTATTAAGTAACCAGTACTCAGCAGAATGACATCTTTATTATGACAAAATCATCTAGAAGTGTGCAGACTGTGTAAATTGAACTGTTGCCTATAATAATTACATAAATATGAAATATTGAATTATTGAATAGTAAATATTTCTGTTTGATCATGTTATTTTGTTGCTGTGTTGCTCTTAATAGCTGTAAATAAGAGGTTGGTGTAGTGCAGCGGATAACACCACTACTCCATCCATGAAGCTACCGTCCCATGTGGGAGACTAGGGTTTGATTCCTGGGTGACTATGCTGTGCTACACTGATAAGTTCATACTCAGGGAATACATCATTATGAAGTGAGCTTGGCTATATGTTTTCACCACTGTACACCAGGACTACACTGAACACAGAGGCTGCTATAATGCACAGGAAGTGAAGAGGCTGCCCTCAGTAGTTCTCTGTCACATAAATACATACATACATACATACCCTGCTCCTCTCTGTGGGCAGTACAGATAAGAGAGTGCTGCTGTCAACCTCCCCCATGAGCAGCTCTGACACACTGAAAAACAATGTGAAAAACAGACAATGTGTAAAACAGCACAAGGTAGCTGGTAGAGTTTCTGTAAGCAACTCTGTGTGCACTGTAGTTTTGTAAATGTTAATATGGACTTTATGCACCAAACTCTATTTTATAAAACAAAATGTATTATATATGTATTACATATATATTTCCATTCTCTACTTTTACACAATAATGTTTAACAGTGCTAAGGTATGCCTCAGACTTCAAAATCACAAACCGGCAACTTGGCTTGGAGATTTTTATGCAGTTTTATTCTATTTGCAAACCTGTTCAGTTGAAAGTGAAACTAGTAAGACAAATCTAATTCTGTTGTAATATGTATACAGTGACCACAACAACAATTAATAACATGGTGTGGTCATCCTTGTGGTCACCCACATGCTGAAATGATCCACCTAGGCATCACAGATTGGCTGAAATGTGTTAACATCACTCAATAAAATAAGCTTTTACAAAAGCAACCCATACAGAAACACTGTTTAAAGTGTCCAGGCAAATGGGTGGGGCTAAAACGCTGTCCGATAAATAGACAGATTTATGTAAATGCATCGATTTTTGTGTGATATCACAGCTCTAGTTTGACAATATTTGGACCATATGGTTATGGGTATAAATGGTATGTTTAATATTACCAATGTTACCTACTACAATCCCAATTTCACAAAGGCTGGGACAGCTAACAATGCTAACAATACCAGAAAAGAGGTGCTCAGTAAATTTTGTTCGACTTGTATTGCATTGAAAATAGTACAAAACATCTCAGGAACTTCAAATACTTTTTGGAAATACATGCACATTTCACATTTGATGCTTACAGCATGTTCCAAAAAAGTTGGGACAGACGCATGCCACTGTGTTACATCACTCCTACGTGCCAGAGGAACGCACCTGCTGTCTACTTTTTTCTTGTCTTTTCCTCTACCAAACCTTTTCACAGGTGAAGATGCGAGTTACTGACCGTGTAGCTTGCATTTAGTTGGCGCACTCTTCCTCAAACTTATGTACCCTTGTTCTCTAACCAGATGCTGTCTGAGCAGGGTGCGGGGCCCTAAAGTTAAAACCTACCGGGTAAACCATGAAGGGCGCCATTTTGTGTGTCTGAGGCTATTTCATGCTGACTGTTTTCAGCAATCTGCTACTCTGTTTTAAAGATATAGAACAGTGTGGTATTGCCCTTCAGTTGCTCTCTACTCATCTCATTGTGTGGACAGGTAGTCTGGGCACACCTTTACTCATCTTCACCATCGTGCTTCTTTGTGTTTTTTCTTTGGCAACGTCTTTAGTCCACCTATGCTGCTGCTGTTGCACCTTAGCTCAGAAGCTCTTGCTGTAAGTCCTTTCCATGCTGATGCTCATAGATTAGCCTTGCTAGCCTGGTTAACAGGTGCTGCATGTCGCTGCGTGCTTTATTTTCCTATATTTTTATTAGCTCTGTTCTGCTATAATTTTGGCTATTGTCTATAAGCATTCTTTTCTGTTCTCAGTATCCTTCCCTACCATTACACATCACATGCTCCATGTACCTTCCCCGGATACCCCTAGACACATCCAGAATGTAACAATCTATTTTCCATCTAACAGCACCTAATAATCATCTGGGTACTGTTGTCACATACTAATTCTGTTTAAAAGGCATTTTTTTCTTTCTTCTTTTATGGAAGCTCTCAGCTGTGGAGATGTACAGGGGCTTTGTTGTTGTATTTTGAATGTATTTAGGCAACACACATTTTCAGTGAGAGACAGTTCTGGATGGCAGACAGGTCAGTCTAGCACCCACGCTATTTGATTATGCAGCTGTGCTGTTGCAACAGTTGCAGAATGTGTCTTAGCTGTGACTAAAATAGACACTGTCTAAAAGGGTCTTAAATGTGTTTAGCATTAATGCTGCCTTCATAGATGTGTAAGTTACTCACCAGTAACCCACATACCATGACATGCCTTAGCTTTTATACTTTATGCAATCTAAAGGGGCAATCTGTATTCCATTGTATATATTCAGATGGGCTTTTCTGGACATTATTGATATATGACTTCCACTGTGCATAGCATGTCAGTTTTTAAAAACAATTTTAAACATCAACAGCAATAATTCTACAGTAAGAACTCCACTAATAGACTGTGGAGTGTCATTATAACATAAAGGAAGTGTGGAAGAGATAGTTGTTTACAGCATGAACATTTCAGACAGTGACATGTATGACGATAATGATCAGTTCAAAAGCAAAATGTCTGATTTTCTTGGCTGTGAGTCAATTACCAGACGGAAGCCACAAATCAACTTCCTGTTATGACACTGGAGCTACAAACACTACTATCAGTGTACCAGTTAATCAACCTCCTTCCCTTAACTCTACCTGACTGAAGCTGTTATAAACTGCAGATATGCATATGAGTGTTCAAACTAAGCAGTTTCTAGATTTAAGGGGTCTCCCTTAAAATATAACTTATGTGCTTGACTGCTCTTATGAGAACAGGGAACAGTACGTCACAGTGTATCTGTAATCTATAATGACATTTTTTCACAAAGCAAAAATAAAGCTGTTCTCTAAACCATCTCTCTATCTCCTTTCACAAACCTGGCAGCCTGTCACACTTCAAGAAGGAAGGATCACTTACTTGCTGCTGAAAGCGACTGCAATGGTCTCGATGGCTTTCTCAAAGTCCTTTTTGTCAGATTCATTGCAGACTTCATAGTGGAACCCTTTGATCAAACAAAACAGTATGTGCAGTATGAGAATAAGGTTATCATGGTCAGAACAAAATCTCTTATCTCATTTAAAAACAAAGGAGAAAAAAAACTTCCTAACATTCAATGTAAGTACATGTAACAAAATATAATTCTTCTTATTATTATAGGTCCATTCATCATCGCATTCATCAGTGTTTAAAAAGTTGTTCACTGTTTCAATAAAATAAAATACAACTGTTAACAGATAAATGTGTTAAAGCTCCAAATACGACGCCGCTACTGTACACCCTCACAGATTTCACATAAATGTTATTTGAGTCCAAATAAAGAACTGTGACCACTTATGAACGACTAGAAGATGTTGAATGCAAAATATGCACCAACATTTGAAATGTCATCTCTGACTTTCATACCCATACAAAGTGGACTAACAAGGTAAAGATAAAACATATGAAAAAAACTATACAATTATATTGATTATAGTGGCCAAATTTCTCAGGATTATCTCAGTATTGTTAAAATGTGGAAAATGTTGTTTTATTATTTTTTTTACTGAAAACCACAAATGATATAATATTAGCAGCACTGTGCTATTTTTGTATGCACAAACATTATATTTACAACATAACCAGTACCCTATGTAAACATGAAAAACATCAAACATGCATTAACATTAAATGTGGCACTATGTGGCTGTGAGAAGTTCAGTGCAAAGAAACTGTGTTGTGGTTTTTAATATTAAGACAGACTGAGCTTAATGTTACGAGTTCTCCCGATAAGCTGATTTATGCTATCAAAAAATCTCAGTTTTTCTTCAAATTTCTTATACCACCTTTAATCTCTGACACACAGTCACTGCCTTCTGTCACTTTTTCCTAACACAAAACAAACCCATGCTGCACCAGTATGTTCTTGTCAGGGAGATCAACTTGCTAACTTTAGTTGATGCTGGGAAGTATTTAATGTGGGTATTTCAAAGTGCCATGACTGACTAGTTTTAATGATCATTAAACAGTCATGCTAACTATCACAATCTTGTTACATGAACTAAGGAGGAATGATTGCAAATAATTTTATACTCTCTAGATAATGAAGTACATAGTGCTTAAAACTATAGCTTCTGCGCCCAAACAATAACAGCTGTTTGATATTCAGTCATGTGCACACAATGACTGTGTGGTAGAAGTCGAACGTCATTTACTTAAATAGTGCACTATATAGGAAGTAGGAAGCAATCTGAGTTTCCCTTGAAACTGACCGGACAAAGTTATTTGCTCTGACAAATATAAACAGTACATAAATATACATAGTCATGTATGTAAATATTGTGAAGATTTATGGAATTAATAAACAAGTAAATGTTAAATACATGTATATGTCTTATCTATGCCTGCATTTGTAACAAGTGCCTGTACCTGTGCCTGTACCTCTCACAAATATAAAAAATCGCACCATACTCTGAAAAAGCTAGACAAGAGCGCTGTCTGACCTTTGACCTGGGAGATGAGCTTGCCAGCTGCAGTGAGGGTCTCCACTGTGTTTAGTAGGGGGTACATGCTGATGACCTGCCGCAGGATTCGCAGGACCTCCCCCAGACACTCATGGGCCACCGGTCGCCGGTTCTCCTGTTTCTCTGGAACAAAATAACCACACAATGCTGTGAGATGGCACTCCATTTCGGAGTCAGACATGAACATGCGGTCAGGGTGCACAGCTCAGAGTTCACCAATATACATAATGTACTAAGACAAGTTCGACAGAGCTATGCTCCAGAAGAACCATGTCCAATTCTTTGAAGAAACTTTCAATCAGTTACTCTTTAAATCTACACTATGTATGTACAGTATGTATACAGTATATGTATATGTATGTATCTGGAGACCTCTCTGGTGGAAATATGTAACAGTTGTACTACAGAGTGCCTTCCGAGTCAGATGACTGTAAGTGCTTTGACTTTTCAAGAAGAACTCTCTGAGGGACCCGTCTTCTGCAGATGTGAGTCAATCATCTACTACTGTCATTATGTCTTCTTTAGTTTCTTGTTAATTTTGCAGTTGAGACCTAAACATCGCAAACATCAAGTGTGCGTGTAACCTATACATGGAGACATATGACATGGCCAGGAACACTACCACAGAATCCGATTTGATATCTCAAACTTGACTAATGACAATGTCTGACTTTACAGGGTGACTTGCTGAAAAGCATGCTTGGAGACTACAGTATAATGACTAAGGGCCAGACATCTGACTACTCTCTCTGTCACTCATCTTCTAAAACATCTTCTAAACCACAGCATTCACTGGGTAGAAGGCAGGAAACATCCTGGACAGGCTTTGGACTGTGGGAGGAAACCAGATCACCCGGAGGAAACACATGCAGACACAGAGAGAACACGCAAACTTCATACAGAAAGGACCCCGGAAGCCCTGGTCAGGAACTGAACACAGGTCCTTCTTGTGGTGAGGCGATAGCACTATGTACTGTGCCACCATCCTGTCCGGCATTTGCTTAATTAACGTTTAATAAGAAATGCATAGTAATTAGGAGATTATAATGATGGCAGTTCCAATTCTACATATTCCAACTCTAAATTACACTTAATTCATACCAAAAAATAGGCCTGTCTAAACTCTCAACTGGTAGTATACAAGCAAATGTTAAGGACAGTGGTAGAGTGGTGTACAAGCGTACATTAGCATTTTTTTTATTATACAGTATGCTAACATATAAAAAGGGTATGGGTATCACAGTGTCTCCAAGATGCACACCTGTTCCTATTCCACCCTAGTCTGCCCGCTCATAATCACTCTCACCTGCAGCTAGGCCTGTCACGATCAAGAAAAGTTAGGTGTTGCTTAACTGACACAGAATTATTTGCAACTGACAAGCTAACTGTGTCCTTGGCAAACTGTATGCTACTAGTGCAGGCTAGATCAGCTGATTCCTTCCTAGCTGTTGATATTCAGCTCCCAGCAAAGCTACAGCTCAAGAAACAAATGTGACTCACTGCTAGACTGTGTCTACTCACAAAACTGACCTAAGCCCTTCCTTCTCAGAGTCTGTCTCAGAGAGTGAACTGGCAATCAAACGACAGTGCAGGGACACACGCCTTGAGAGTTGATTTACAGCAGGTTGAATCTGCTTTCAAGTCTGCTGCAACACCTCTGAAAGCCACTTCCTCCTTTCTGTACCGGAGACTTACACACAAAGCAGCAGAGCATACTTCCCCTCTCAATCTGTCAAAACAACGCAGCTACAGTGCACAGCGGTGTGAACAAGGTAATGAAAGAAGGCAACACAGCATTCAGAAAGCACAATCACAACCACCCGATTCAGAAATCCCTCTCAAAGACTAGTCTGACGCGTGAAAGTAAAAAACACCATAAAATGATCTGTATAATAAACACTCAGACATCTATAGTTTCCTTAGTTAAATATAACTATGTAATTACATGATTAATTACATATTTCTGTAATAAATTGCTTATTACTGACAATATTTACATTTGATTAGATTAGTCAATGATTCTGTATTAATAGGTTTCACACTTCTAAAAAACAAGCCCACAAACAATTACATTCACATCATAATAAAACATCTCCTTCCTGCCTACAAACACAAACATGGCATTGCCTGAAAGTTAAAATAATTTCAAATCCACATTTTGATAGACCTGACCATTTATAATGAGGACCCAACTTAATCAATCACATTAGTCTCTACTTCCTCTCTAATCAAAAAAAAAAAAAGTTTCAAAACACTGTAGATCTGCAGGCTGTCGGGCATCTTACATTAAACTCAGAAATTCTGGAATAGGACACGTCTTACTGAGAAATCCTGATCCTGCTATCATCATTCCTAAAGTCTGTGGAAAACCTCACTCTACTCACAGACAGACTTATGTTGGCTGTAAGGTACAATAAAGTTCATCTGGGTTACTACATTTACATTCCCAGCTGGAAACAAAGAAACAGCATAAACAACAGAGTATCGCAGCTGTCAGAGAAAAGAAAAAAAAACAGATTTTTTTTTTAGTCTTTCAGTGTAAGTTATCATAACTCATAAATACATATTTTAGGTCATTCTCAAACATTTCTGTCAGTCCGCCTCTTTTAAAAGCGTGTGAACAGCATCTTTTAGATTTCCTTCTGGGCTACAGAACTGTTTAGTCTGTAAGTTCAAGTGCTACAGGCGATTTCTGTATTTGTTTCAATCAACAAGTTGGAAATTATTCAAATCAATCAATCAATCAATCAATCAATAAATCATAATGCAGATCTTTGAACGAAACAAGTAAGGAGTAGTTGGAGGGGGAGGTGAATTGGGCCTGTTTATCATCAGATGGGCATCAGATTATCTAATTATGACAGATAAATGTGCAATAAAGAATAAATGTGCAATTTTCTGTAAATATTTTGCAATTATCTGTAAATAAGATCCTCCAGAGGTTTAGACTTTATTATTTATAATGTTTATATTGTTGTTCTGTTGACCTGTCTTATTTTTTGTACTGAGTACCTTGCTATCACTTTGCTGCTGTAACACTGTAAATTTCCCCACTGTGGGACTAATAAAGGATTATCTTATCTTATCTTATCTTATCTTATCAAGAAGAATACTGTATCATGCTTTATACGAAACTTTCATGAAATGGCTTGTTTTGATTTTATTTTAATATCTCACAACATCATGCTTTTAACCATATCTGGACCTTCTAACCTTAATTAGCTGGGAATCAAGTACATGCTGAACAGATTTGCGAAATTGAAAAGGCATGTTTTCATTATTTAAAACAAGGTCACAGGCACAGTGTGACGCGCGCTGAGAGTGACTCTGCCGTGCCGTGTGAGTTGTGCTGTGAGAGGAAGGGGGTAGTTCTCTGAGAGTAGAGTTTCCTGTTTGAGTGCGGTGTGCCACAGAAACTGAAGCTCAGAGAAACAAGCGGAAGCTTAATACGATTCTAGCCACGCCCCTCTTTACTCCACCAATCGTATGACAAGTGGCCTAATGAGAGGTCTGGACAAACACCTTTTGTTTTACATGTAGTCCGGCCACACGCATTGAATACAAAGCACAGAACTACAGCTGTAGTTAGGAATTGGAATATTCCAGTCACATGCTTCATCAATTACTTCGACTTTTTAGAGCATTGCACAATGTTGCTGCTTCAGCAGGTGTGTGGCTAATTTCTGAAAAACTGCTATTGCTGCACAGCGGAAAAAGCCAACTAGTCACAGCCATGTTCGTCAAAGAAGAGAACTAGTTTTGTGTTAGATGTGTGTACCTTGTTTGATTTGTACTGTAGCTAGTCATATTAAGTATATTACTTATTTGACTTATTTGACCTGGGCAGCATGTTTTCTACAAAACTTAAATACATAAAATACTGAAATTGGTTGATGTATAAGCCACATATTGAATACAAATTATTGTATTTACAGTATTCAATAGTATGTTTAAAATATACTGGGTTTTTTTTCTCTGTTCCAATACAAAAATAAATAAATGTGATATTTCACATATTGTAAAAATGTATCCATTTTTTTATAGATTTTTAAAATCTATTTTTTATCTAAATTTAAAATTTTTTATTTTTTGCAGTTCTATATTTTGGTATAAACTGTTTATAATCCCACCTATACCACCTATATCTGTATGGAATATCAGATTATAGAGGTTTAACGGCCTGCAGTTCTACAGCGTTGTCACACCACATCACATTGTTACACTATGCAACAGACTAGATTCTAAATTTTGCATAGTGTGTACACTGACAATGTAACTCTTGAGATGGACATCAGATTTCACAGGCTATTATTCCCCCGACTGGGTTAGCATGCATATACAAGGTGTGTGGACCTGCGTGGACTTGGAGAGTTTGGAAAATTGTTGCTGCTGGGCAAAGATTTTTTTTAAAAACTGAGAGAAAACTCCAGTTCTTAAAATACTCTATTTCATTTCAGGTCCATTACTGTATAAATATAAAACAGCTAGATCCTAAAACACGCTCTCATCTGCACATAGCTGCTCAGAGGAAGCAATGCAAAAGTGTAAGATGAGATGAAACAGCAAAGAAGATCCATCATTAGCAGAACATTTTGTCTCCGTTATGGACCAGGTGCTACACTCCTCTAGAACAGAAACACTGCAGCCTATTAGGCATGCTAGAACTCCTTCCCTTAATGATGACGGCAGCATCACTTAAAGGAAGTGATTATTTTCATTGCACCCTTTAGAGCCACATGGTTTCCCTCCCTACGTTTACATACAGATCTACAACTGTATGTGAGAACCACAAGAACAGTTATGCTACATAACCATTATTAAGCTGTATAGTAGGGGGTGTAAATATGTGCCCGCAGTGTTCATTGATGGTTCTTTATGAAACTGTTCAATTCATCATGAAATTTCTGATTCTGGCACAGTTGGATTGAATTATTTTGGTATTGCACAGGTTACCATTCCCGAATACTGAAGCATTTGATTCAGCCAATTAAGCACTTTTGAAAAAGTAAATTAGATAGACTAGCTAAACAAGCATGGCCAACTGTGATCGGACCTACATTCCGCAGGAAGGCAAATCTCCAGGGCCAGGGCTGGTGAGCACTTCAATAGTGAAAAACCTTAAACTAACATGGTCAGCATCTGCCTTGCTGAGTTTCAGGTATGGTTAGGTTTTGTCCCTTTTTAGCAGAAGGGCTGCGTTTTTTGAGTTGCCGTGACTAGAAGAAAATTGACAGTTTCCTGCCTTTGTGTATGTGTTTAGAGAAAAGACATCCACAAAGTGACTAAACATTAAGGTTGGCAGTATGAGTCACTAAACTCCTGTGTTTTTAAACAGGGTAAAAGGGACTGAAGTCTCTGATAAATTCATTTACTGGCAAGTAAAGGTCAATAAACTTTTCAGATTACAGAAAACCAAGACTTTTAAATAATAGAATGTGATGTGCAATGTGACCAGGCAACTAACAAAGACCCATTCTGAGTTCAGAAACACTCTAAAACTCATTAACAATTGACCTCTATCCTGCATGTACCTCAAACGTGCTGAAAAAGAATGATCACAGACATGCTCACTCTGACTGAGCAGCTCTCCTCAAACCGAAACCCATCTGTCTCTTACCTTCCAGTACCACGTCTTTCAGTTTCTCCACAGCCTCGGCAAAGCGGGCTACCACACGCAGCAGGGAGGGGATGTCCTCCACCTCTATGACAGCGGGCATCTCCACGGTCTCGGCCTGCGGGCTTTGGGCAATGGCCGCTCGGCCCTGGCCCTTGCTGAACACCCATGACTGCAGAGGGAAGCCCGCAGCGCTTGCATGGCGACCCAGGGTTGTGGGTTTCTTGAGGGTACCTACAGGGGATGGGCAGCCGACCAGCTTGGTGTGCTGGGTAGAGGGAGTGCCCGGGCAGCTTGGGGCATCTGCAACAGAGGGGCAAAGATTGGCAGGATTGGGGGAAGAGACGGTGCTGGAGTCTACGGTATCCTTTCGAGGCTGCTCCTGGAGAATGGACAGCTGAAAAGAAAAGAAAATAAAGAACACGGTTTTGAGCTGGGAGGGAAAATACTCTATATTACATACAAGAACAGTATAAGAACACTTAAGAAACTTTTGTGAAAGTTTAGTCAGAAAAATGCATGATAAATTTGCTCCTATGATTGGACGAGGTCAAAATGTATTCTAAGAAGAGTAAACACTTTCATTCTGGCATATTTTCTACATCCATATTGTGTCATATGTCCTCCCTGAGGTCCATTACCTTTGTGTAAGTTTATGTACCATAAACAATTTTTCATTTTTCAGTATCCCTTTAATAATCAGTAATAAACAAAATCAGTGAACTGATATGTAAATGATGTGACTGGCTTCACATAAAAAGCTACCCGGCTTGAAATACTGCTTATAACTTAGCTTATAGCTAAACTGCTGTAGGCTAAATATGTGGATAACTGTATATGAGAATGTGCACGTCTTGGTGACATCACAATAACAACAGATTTAAAACAGGCAGTTCAATTCCATATTTCTCCCCATAATATATTCATTTTTAAAAACGTGAGTAAAGAGAGTTTTTCTATAATATTCTACATTATTAATGTATTTTATGATCCACCTATGGCATTTGTGTGCACTTACATTAGAAGTTGATTGATATGTTTTTTTCAGGACTGATAATGATTATCAGTAAAAGAGATAATGAATTAATGAACTGCTTTCCTTAGGCTTGTCTGCATAGCTGGTTTAGGGAAGCTCCGCTGTGGGCACACATTCTAAACGTAATCACACCACTACAGCAGCGCGTGTCCGCACACCATGTCTGCTCCACATGCAGACACCAATACGTGATGTTTTGAGCAGGACTGGAAACCATTTCTCCGGCTTGAACGGGTTAAATTAAATGACCACACTGATCACACCGTGCATTAAGCTTGTTACTTGAGAGTGAAGCAGGTATTTCTTTATGACACAAACCAGAAAATCATGTTTGATTGGACTAACTTCACAGGGGCCTATACACAGATACAGAATGCACACGCATCGGATGGTTGTTCTCCAAAAGTCATTTGCATTTCTACCAATCTAGTGTGGGCGGTACATTGAGCCAGTCTACATGAGTGTGCTTTGTTGATCGTTGTTACAAAAGATATGCACATAGTCAAATACGTTGATTCTGTTAATTGTTAAAAAGTTTAATATCAGCTCTGATTGTTGGTCCCGCCAAATAATTGGTCCCTAGGTTATATATATCCCACCTAAACTAAACATCGCAACACAAAGCTTAGTCATGTATGTTAGAAGTGTACTTTTCTGATAACATTAATTTTATAAAGAGTTAAAAAAGAAACACTTAGTAAATGCTAGTTAGTGTCTTTTTTAATTATAACCACGTTTACTGAACATTAGCACACCTGCTGGCCATTCAGCTTTACCAAAATGGCCTCCATATATACTGTAAAATAGTAAAAGAATGTAAAAGAAAGTATTTAAATTAAAATGATTTAAATCTTTCCCTGTAACCAAGTGTAGATATGATTGTTCATAGGACACTGTCCCATCAAAAGTTTACTGTCAAGCTCTGCATGCTCTGTTTCGTTGGGGTAGTAGATCGTTTCCAACCTCTTACTGTCCATTAGAGTGAAGCTGTTTTTCTCAAATAAACCCTGCTGATTGGCTGCTCTGTATTGTGTCTCATTCATGTTGAAACTCTGCTTAGAACATCAATATGAATATGCTTAAACAGGCACATCTAAACCGCTGTAGGGTGAATTTGAACATTTTTGCAGCATAGTTTGGGTATATGGACTGAATGGTATGCTTTGAAACACGACCTGCTTATTATTATTATTATAACTCCTTTATTTAACTAAGAGTGAGGGAAATTTGTTTTTCTGTGATTTGCACACTTTAAAGCTCAGTAGTTGTTAAAGAAAGATCCGTCAGACCGACAACGAGATTGGCTGACGCTTTCGCTATCTGTATCAAAAGTGGCATCACGCCATCTCCATGTATTGTGTTTCTCTGATCACGGCTCAATACATTTAGACAAAGTCTGAAAGACAGCTGTTGGTAAAGGGTGCTTCTTTCACAAGAGCTAGTTGTGTAACGCTGCGGCCTATTTCCTGTCACACCCTGAATCAGGAGTTAAAGCGCACCAACAGCGCAACGTCTTCGCCATGTTAACAACACCATAGACTAAGACATTATCACCACAGATAAAAAATCTGTAGTGATGCTGTAGATCTCGTACTTTTTAATAGTTTTATAATGAATGGCAGTGAAATATAACCGCCCACACATAATAATCATTATTCTACATTCGCTGCTCAGGCTCCTTTATTGCTCCTTTAATTGAGAAGGTGCATAGGCCTAATTTATCATGGGTCAGACATGCTGTCCAATTGACTCTAATAAAATATGAAGTAAGCACCGGCCTGTATTTTCCCGAAATGTGGGCTGGTGCTGACATCCGATTATTTCTGTGTACACACAGGTAAAGAACAATGTAACATATTAACACTGTTCGAAGAAAAACACGTCCTTTTCTCATTTTAGTCAAATTGTTGCGCATCATTTGAACAGAGCAGATGCTGTTTACACTGAGTGGAAATTTCATGATGAATGGACCAACAGAAACCTGGAACAGAATCCACTGGTTCCACTGACTTACATTAGAGCTAGGTTTGTGCTCTCTCCTGTAAAGCTGCCATTTTGGAGATGCATGTTTTTCTTTGAACAGCGACGGTATAAATACACCCTAGAGAAGGACAATGACTTCTACTAAATAAGCAGTAAAATAAATACACTGCACACATTTCAGTACTGTAACCCAGCACTCAAATCTAAGCACCTGTCTAATACTGATTATATTTTATTTTTCTCTGACTGTTACCGATACCGATATGACTCTGACATCATCCTGCACGCCTGGCCTAAACACTGGGAGACTTATGTTTGTAAAACATGATGAAGGAGAACCTACCTGCTTGAGCCACACGTTGGGTCTATTGGGCAGAATATCCAGCTTAGTCTTACTGTCTGATTTCTTGACCCTCTGGCTCGTTGAATATGGGCTGTAGCTGCTTTTCCCACCTGCTCCCCGTTTCATCATGTTCACAGAAGTCTCACAAATCCGAGCATCGAAAAGACCCGAGCGGAACCGAGTCCATGCCGAACACGCTGACAGGCTCCGCTAACACAGCCTGTCAGTTAGCGTTAGAAAACTAGCTAAACTTCTAATACAAGTTACAAACACGTCATTTTACCGGAATTATTTCCAGCACCGTCCCGACAAAACACTAATACACATTAAAACCTGCTTCATTTGGACATTAAATGTAGATTCTTTATCCGGATTTGAGACCAAGGTGCTAGCATAAACGCAACCCGCAACACCCAGACCTGCACCTCAGAGAAGCCGCCGGTTCTGTCAGCGTAAAGCAGTAATGTCAAACCCAACCGAGCTCACTGCGAGTTTCCAGACCCTCAGAGTCCAGTTCTCCTTCTCACGAAGGCTTTGCTGAGGCCCAGCAGGGCCGCAGGAGAGAGCGGGTGCAAAGCAGGAGGAAGGAGGTGAGGATGCTCTGCTACTTACTGATGTGGAGCTGAGAGACGCAGCGCTTCCTGTTCCACTCTTCTTTGACATGGAGTGCGTCTTTATCAGTTCCTTTTTCTTTTTGGAGAACATTTTAGCGTCAAGTTGGGCTCCTCGGACTATTTTTCTGGGTCTTCTTCACACGGCAGGACCCCCTCCCACCCCCCTGCTCCCCATCTCAGTGTACTCCAGCTCTTTAGGGGCTCTTTTCCACGTGCCCTTCGCGCCCTGGTGCCCTCCTGCTGCTCATCACACGTTCGATCGGCTGCTAACGGCGCTCGCAGCCAGCAGCCCAACACCACATCCGCTTTGAGCTGTTGTTTTCCTTCTCAAAGACAAGTGAAAGCAGTACGTTAAGGTACACGTATTGCTCTCACTGTTCACCTTCTGCTACACGATTTTATACCTAACACTGTGGGTTGGGTCTGTTTTAAGGGGAGGTCCAGTGCTTTTTCAGATTTTCTGCTACCAGGGTCGTTGATGTAAACATGTAAGGCATTCAGAGTGGTTTGGTTTGAATGGTGCAGAAGATTACCAGCTGAGTCATAGGTCTTTGCAGTGGTGGTGATAGGAACCAGGAGTCATGGGGTTGATGTCCAAAATGTTCATTTTCAAAATGTCTGCGTAACTGAGTGAATAACATCCATTTATTCGCCTCACCCTGAAAGCAGCACAGTAGTTTTGTGATACAGTATAAACCTAAAATATTTTTGAATAATTCAGGGTGGATAGATATATGAAGGGTCTTTTCAGGTAAACAGTCCCCAAAGAAAGCTTTTTTCTTTGATTTAGTTTACTATCATTAGCATTATATATGTAAACAATAGTTGCACCCAGAAGAAAGTGTCGCATTGCAATTGGAAAGGAGGATGAAGGTTACCAGGAACAATAAATGATAATACATTTAGACTGACATGGACAATATTTATAGAGCTACTTATACAGAAGCAGTGTCTCTCAGTATGGTGTCGGCCACCATGTTTGCCAACACATAAATTCATTGGTCATCTCCACCAAGACAAAAGCAGAGCTCGTCACTAAAGACGACCTGTCGTTATTCTGAGGCTTTGCAGTCTTTGGTGTGGTGATAAGGGCAGTCGTTTCAACAGTCTGCATACATGTAGTCCTGTGCCATGCAGCTGTCTGCCAGTGGTGCTGGCACTAACAGGAAGACTCATAGAGGGCATCACTGCTCGCCACGTTTGCAGTTGTGACTGTCGATGGACAGTTTTTCGGTTCTCTTTCTGTCCGCGGTTCGTGTATGTCTCTCAGATCCTTCATGTCTCTGGTGCATGCAGAAACGTGCTATGGTAGTATCCGCACGACCGGTATGGCGTGCAATACATCAATAGGACCTTCCCACTTCCCAGAGCCCTATGATGTGATCCCTCTTGAACTTCTCCAACTGATCAAATTGCTTTTAGTCTCTTCTCTGAGGCATACTTTGTTTGAAAAGGATGCTACCAACAAAACAGCATAAGTCAGAAGGTAAAGTATATGCAGCAGGATAACCGTATACAGTCAGTCAGGTAAAGCAACAAGGCCAAGTTTTATTCCTGTTAGTAGATTCCTTATGGGTGCAACTATGTTTTGATGATGAGTGTAAATAAAATGACTGATGTTTGTGTTGCAGGTATCGCAACCCCGATTCCTATCACCATCACTGTAAAAATCACGGTCTCTAAGCACATTAAATTACTATTTACCACCGAATTATATAAACCTTAAAAAAAGTACTCTTATCACCACTACTGCAAACAGTTCTGACTGGGAGTTCAGAGAACAGTTCTGACTTTAACCAGCAGCAATGATGCTATATATTCAGCACCAAGTACAATGACCTAGGGACAAATTTCATTCATAAACAATATTCACAAAATTCATAAACAATACTTGGACATGTACTTAATTAAGTCTGCATATTTATTTTCTTTTACACTAACTGAATGGAATTCACCCTTTGTATACTCCTGGAGTACTTTGCATCTGTTGCCTGAACCTATTAGTTTGGAACAGAACCAAACAATCCTGTACTGAAAGATACTGAATGTTTGAAAAAGTTTTGAATGCAGAGTCCTTGAAGACATTTAGACCTTTAATATTTTCACTCAAGATGTTTACACACGTAGACAAAATTGTTGGTACCCCTCGGTTAATGAAAGAAAAACCCACAGTGGTAACAGAAATAACTTTAATCTGACAAAATTAATAATAAATAAAAATTCTATGAAAATGAACAAATGAAAGTCAGACAATGCTTTTCAACCATGCTTCAACAGAATTATTTAAAAATAAAAACAGGCCTGGACAGAAATGATGGTACCCTTAACTTAATATTTTGTTGCACAACCTTTTGAGGCAATCACTGCAATCAAACGATTCCTGTATCTGTCAATGAGACTTCTGCACCTCTCAGCAGGTATTTTGGCCCACTCCTCATGAACAAACTGCTCCAGTTCTCTCAGGTTTGAAGGGTGCCTTTTCCAGACGGCATGTTTCAGCTCCTTCCAAAGATGCCCAATAGGATTTAGGTCAGGGCTCATAGAAGGCCACTTCAGAATAGTCCAGTGTTTTCCTCTTAGCCATTCTTGGGTGTTTTTAGATGTGTGTTTTGGGTCATTATCCTGTTGCAAGACCCATGACCTGCGACTGAGACCAAGCTTTCTGACACTGGGCAGCACATTTCTCTCTAGAATTCATTGATAGTCTTGAGATTTCATTGTACCCTGCACAGATTCAAGACACCCTGTGCCAGATGCAGCAAAGCAGCCTCCTCCATGTTTCACAGTAGGGACAGTGTTCTTTTCTTGATATGCTTCATTTTTCCGTCTGTGGACATAGAGCTGATGTGCCTTGCCAAAAAGTTCAATTTTTGTCTCATCTGTCCATAGGATATTCTCCCAGCTTTGTGGCTTGTCAACATGTAGTTTGGCAAATTCCAGTCTGGCTTTTTCAACAATGGTCTCCTCCTTGGTCTTCTCCCATTAAGTCCACTTTGGCTCAAACATCGACGGACCGTGCGATCTGACACTGATGTTCCTTGAGCTTGAAGTTCACCTTTAATCTCTTTAGAAGTTTTTCTTGGCTCTTTTGTTACCATTCGTATTATCCATCTCTCTGATTCGTCATCAATTTTCCTCCTGCGTCCAGGGAGGTTGGCTACAGTCCCATGGATCTTAAATTTCTGAATAATATATGCAACTGTAGTCACAGGAACATCAAGCTGCTTGGAGATGGTCTTATAACCTTTACCTTTAACATGCTTGTCTATAATTTTCTTTCTACAAATCTTTCCTTTGCTTCCTCTGGTCCATGTTGAGTGTGGTGCACACCTTGTCACCAAACAGCACAGTGACTACCTGTAGCCCTATATAGTAGCCCTATATATAGGCTCACTGACTGATTACGAGATTGTAGATACCTGTGATGCTAATTAGTGAACACACACTGATTTAGCATGTCCCTTCAGTCACATTTTTCAGGGGTACCATCATTTCTGTCCAGGCCTGTTTCAGGAGTTCATTTTTTAAAATAATTCTGTTGAAGCATGGTTGAAAAGCAATGTCTGACTTTCATTTGTTCATTTTGTCAGATTTAAGTTATTTCTGTTACCATTATGGGTTTTTCTTTCATTAACCGAGGGGTACCAACAAATTTGTCCACGTGTGTATTAATGCAACTTTTACTTCTGCTTGTTCAAATGAAACAGCACCACTTTTACCAGAGGATGGCTGTAGGCTAACTCTACCCACATCTAATCACTAAAATTATTCTCTAGAATTCCCCCACATTTTCTTATGTAGCCAATTTTTTGTTATGTAATTGTATTGCTTCCACAGCAAAGACAATGTAGCTTCATTAAATGATCTGTGATTTTTTGTGAAACATATTTATTTTAAACCAGTCCATGTTTATAATACATTTAGGGATTTAATACAAATGTTAAAAATGTCCAGGGCAATATTTCAAGAAAATATGTCCAAGAGTGTAGTGAAAGCATCAATTGAAAAGATCCCCAATGCAATCCTCAGATGCAGTCCAGGGATTCGAGTGCTTAAAGTAGGTCCACAAGATTAAATCTTAAAAAACATATAATAATAATAATAAAAATCATCTTCCCAGTTCCATGGCGGTCCATGTGGGGACAAAAGTCACAAAATAAGCAATGTGTGTGAATTAAAGCTCTGTGGCAGGACCCCATTCCATGTCATCAGTTTCATCTTCGTCATTATAGTCATCATCGTCGTCGTCCTCTGAACTGTCGCTGCCTCTGATCTGGGTTCTTCGCATCTGCATTGCTTCATGATGTGCCAACCTGAGAATCAGGTTAAAAAAAAAAAAAACAAAAAAAAAAAACTCAAAATGTGTTTCAATTTTTGGCATATTAAACTGACAAATGATGTGAATTACTTAAGCCACGCCATGATACTTACACAATAAATGGGGGAGCAGGCTTTTGTTCTGGCTCTGCCATGCGAGTCTAAAAACAGAAAAATCACTAATAATTAACACCTTTTTATCCAAATACATTTTTGTACAGTCCATAAGCAGGAAGATGACACAAACCATGATAGAAATGTATGAGGTAAGAACAGACCCATCCTTGAACCTTCTAAAACCTCAGTGGGGGAGTGCCTCCACAGCTAGGCTGTGACAGGAGTCTAGATGGTTTATTTCTAAGTATTTATGTCAACAACATTTTAAAAGTCTGTGTGTGCAGTACCTGCTGTAGTCTGTTCTCTATAGCAGACAGTGTGACCGGTGGTGGGCTCTCTGGGGGGAGCTCGATGGGATCAGGGGCCCTGAAATCTGGTGGCCCCTCTGAGGGTGGAGGAAGCTCTGCGCTAAAATCCGAGTCAGTGAAACTGCGTTGGGTTGGTGATGGTGCCTTCTGCAGTGGTGGGGGGCTGTGTGGGTTGTGGCGCAGGGATCGTGGCTCTGGCACATGAAGCATCGGAGGGAGGGTGTATTCGGGCTCCTCTTCTGGGTCCAGCTCAGGGCCAGGGCTCTGTCTGTCTCTATCTGCGGCTGGTTCTGAAGATCGGGCCAGCGCTGTGCCCCGACGCCCAATGATGCCCGGCTGCCTGGACTCGGGCTCCTCTAGGTCCTCGTTATCTGTATAGGCCTCGCCATCTGTATAGGCCTCACCATCTGTGTCCTCATAGTCACTGGCTCCGCTGAGGTAATCAGTGTTGTTGGAGCGACTGAGTGCATCCAGTTCCTCATCACCACCACCCTCCAGCTACACACACAGAGAATCATGTTAAAGTTATGTAATACAGTGTTTCGTAGTCCAGTAGTTACATTACATGACTAAGATAACTTTGACTAACATGACTCAGATTTACTTAAAGGGCCCATATCATTCATTTCTGTACACCAGTTTTCCTCCCGTAGGTTAGTGAGATTTTAAGTTATATTTAATTATTCAACCAGTTAAACAGAGTTAAACACACTAGTATATTACTGTGCCTTTACGACTGATATATGTAAATTGTCTCTCTGCTGATTGGCTACACTGTTCTGTGACTCATAGAAAGCAGTCATGGCTGAAACACTCATTATATATAGGGGTGGGACTAAACTGTTTTAGTCTGTAAAAGGCAGGTATATGCAAATACGCTGTATTTTTATTACATCACACAATTAAGAAAGTGAGGAAACATCAGTTCATATGCATAGCGGAAAAAAAACCTGTCAGTTCGAAGCTTAAGCCATTTGAAGATACAGCAGTTATATCCCTTTTATAAGATACTAATTATCATTCATAGTGACACAGGTATAATGTAGTTTATAGGTTCGCAAACAAAGAATAAATTAAATTATTTACCAATATTCTCTTCGCAAGAGCTGAACTGACTGATTTTGGCCTTAAACAAGCAAGAATGTCATGCTACAGAGAGAGTTAGTGTTATGCATGTTGCAACCTGGGGCTAATAGAAAGTACTGGTGTTCGTGTGTTCCATGTGTTTGTTTAGTGCACAGTGTGAGCTGCAGGCAAAAGAAATCTAATTAAAGTCAGCCAAAAAAAACAAACACATCAGCCAGGATGGTTGTAAATAAACTGGAATTGGAAGTAGCCATAAAAATGCAGTGCATCCCTAGAGGACACAATCAGAATATTACCCAAATAATAAAATCTTATTAGTCATAGTGAAAGAGCTATTACACAGTTTATGGGCACACACAGTAAATTCTTCCTTACACATATCAATCTTAGAAAACTAACTGTAATCTGTGCATGTTCTCAAAAGTATTTCAAGCGCCTACATTTTTAATATGTGCACCCTGGTAATACTGAACACTGAGGCTATTCAGTGCTTACTCAACATTTCCAAATGTTTCCAAAATTACCCTTGCTTAAGCTGTTCCTGAGAATTTAACCAATGGTCAGATTGAAATATACCCTAGGAATGTATGTCTCTGCATGTCCACCCAGTCATTAAGAATACTAAATGTATTTAGAACACTGGACTAGACCGCAGCCTAACTGTTGAACCTCACAGCTCTATGAATTGCAATTACACAGGCCATAGAATGCATGTTCACAAATCCTTACCGTTATTTCTGAGACCCAGACAGGCTTAGACTGCTGCTGGCGAATCTTCTCTTTGAGAATTTCATACCACACATTTGAAGTGGACTGCAGATCAATACGTCCTAAAAAAACGAAGGGAAAGCAAAATCTTATGTGCATATTATAGTATACTGCTGTATTTATAGTAAATAAAATATTACAACTGTCAAAAGGGGGGAATGGGGGGCTGTGGCATCTCACGGTTAAAATGAAACACTCGCTTTTGTTCAAGTCTAAAAAAACAAAATAAAAAAACAATAAAACAGGCATGTGTATACAAAAGGACATGTGTCCTACCAGCAAAAAGGTGGCCGTAGTGTTTCCTCAGCTTCAAGGCTTGTGCGTAGAGTTTGCGTGAGCTTTTGTTGGAACTGGGAGAATATCTCTGTCTCATGGTTTTCACGTCTTTGCGACTTTGTGGGTTTAAGAACAGCACGATTGGGTGATACTGGATGTAACTCAGCCTCTCCACTGCAGTGGGTGTGATGTCCAGCAGGGGGTGCTTGTCCTGCAACAGAGAAATAGTTTATATATTTGACCACAATCAGACCCTCATCACTTCCCAGCAGTTAGCTGAAATGGTGCTACGTTAATTTCACGTCTCAGATCATCTTGCCCATCTTACAAAAGACAAGACAAGGATGCTCAGCAGGAATAATATACCTGTTCTGCTATTCTTCTCACTGTGTCCAGCTTAATGACAGTGGATGAGCTATCTCCACCACTCCTAGGGACCATTTCTGTAAAAAGACAGGCAAGTCAATTTTCAGTGACAAGAAAGTGTAATCAACCACATTCCACACTAAAGCTACATTCTTAGCTTACCTGCCACCTCAAATTCATCAGGCATTTCTTTAGCCAACTTCTCATTTGAAATATCATTCAGTGGACCCATAATGACGATAGGACGTTTAAAGCTTGCTGCAAGAAATGAATAAAAAGAAATCCTTTAAAAAATTGAAATATTTTAATATCCATAGTCACCTGCAAGGTGCCCTAGGGTTATGATGATGATCTTTTCAGACAAATGTAATTATACACATTATAATAAAAAATCGGAATATTGCTGTAAGGAGGTCTCCTATTTTTAACGAGTGACCAGTCACCTACTCACCCTCTCTTAGCAGGACCTTCTCATATGCTGGAAATTTGCCCTGGATCGTCAGCTGAAGGAGGTCGTCCCGCGTCCTTCGCACATTCTTCTTAGCCCCCCTGAGTCCGCGTAATTTCCAAAACTCTGCCCTGGGGCCTGAGGCCTGTCTCTCTGCTCCGTGGATCCTTTGAGTTTGCTCCATGCTGGCGAGAGTATCAGCCCTAAGACACAAAAGTTGAGGTCAGCTACTGTTGTAACTGGACAAGACCATAGCATTCATAACATGAAGCTGGGCTAACATGTTTCTAGGGTTACTATCCCAGTTTAAATTATTTCATTGGTCCAGCTTAGAATAACTGGTTGATGTGTTAAACTTTACACTGAGTCTAGAGATGCCTTGTGAAGCAATGTATTTTTATAGTATCCTTATAACCCTCCACACTGTCTTTTGTATAGAACCCTAATATAAATTTATCCAAAAGGCTTTCCCAACATGAATTAATATACGACAAAAAAATCCAGTTAGACTCTAAATAGACTACACATGAAAAGTCACAATAGTCTAAACTTCAAAAAGAAGTGAAATGGGCTTTTTTTTGTGATTCTGGGTATGTACATGTGAAGTGCTCATGTCATCCCCCCATTAATAACCATGTCCACATGTGGAGACACAGTTGTGTTAACAGACACAGTTGAGCCCACCTGGTTTGGTTGGGGATGGTGCCTTTGTCCTGCTCGTGGAGATCATTTCCCATGCGAATGGCCAGCCACGTGCCCAGTTTGCCACGGTGCATGGTGTCCACAACTCGGAACACCTCTCCCCGAGTGAAGCTTAGGCCGTGGCTGCCCTCTGCCTCATGGTCAAAGTGCGTGCGGACGTAGAAGGAATCACCCAGGCTGGACTTCAAAATCTTTTTATAAACTGAAAATGGGATAAGACAAACATTAACACAGAACACTGGGACAGGGGCATAGATCCCAAATTTTTATGTAAGCCAAAAGCCTTCATGGCATAAAACCTGTGTGGATTAATTCAAACGATTACACTTTAAAAATCTGTCACAAGCCTAAAGCATTAAATATATTATAGAAGTTTCAAATATCTGAGTCTGAATCACAATTAGCTCAGTGCTAATAAACTACCTGGATCCCACAGGGATGGTAGCAGGGTTAGGTTCCTCATGTTTTGTATTTTTATTTAGTTTTATTTGACATTTAAAAGATTAACTCTAAATGCATCTTGTCGCCACTGTCTATAGTTGACTAATGTAGCACTTGGACCCTTGCCCAACAAGTCTCGCTTCGTGTAGAGTGGTATGCTTGTAATTTGTGTACAGTGAATACAAAGTTGTACTTACTGTCCATTTTGTTCTGTGTGAGGATGTCTATGCGTTCCCCTCCCCGGATATTCATAAGGTACATGGCAGCCTCTTCTCTGGTGAAGTGACCAAAGTCTACCCCATTAACCTGAGAGGCAGTGAGGAACAGTACATTAAAAGACTGGACAGTGAAACAAAGAGCAGCCAATTTATTAGGATGCTGAACTTTCCATAACGTCAGAAGTCTAACCTGTAGAATCTGATCCCCCTCTTTCATGCCCTGCTTCTGGGCGGGGCTGTTAGGCTGGACTCCACCCACAAAAATGCCAACATCGTTCCCGCCCACCAGTCGCAGACCCACGCTCCCCTCTTTAATAAAACTTACTGAGTTCTGGTCTGAGCTATACCTGCAATGGAAAGAGATGAAGAAAGAACCAACAGTGACTTTAGAGAACAAAACAATCATTTAGGAATAGACTAAAAGCCTTCAAGTCTAATTCTGCTGCAGTGAGGAAATAAGCCTTTGAAGTGATTTACTAAGTTTAAAGGGTTTTATATAGCACTGAGAAAACACAATACAACTAAACAGAAATGTTCAAAACATACTTTTTATTAATGATAATCACTATAAAGAATTCTTCTGCTAATCAATGTTGTTTTTAGCATATGCTATGTTAAGCAGCACAACAGTTTGTCATTTATTTTTTTAATTAACACCATAATTTTTAAGAAAACTCACATTGTTGTACAATTTAGTTTACATCTATATGTAGTTATATGTACACATATCTTATTTTATAACATATTCAGAAGTGGCTCAGCCAGTCAGATCGTACCTTTCTTACAGTGGGAATTTGATGACAGCGTTAAGCATGTCTCATGCCAATCAGATTTTAAACTGAAACTACCAATTTTATTACCAATATTTCACAACAACTAATGCGGTTCCACCAATCAAATTTTGGGAGGGGAACTCCACCTCAGTTTTAGAACTCTATAGTTTTATTGCTGCACACTAAGCGGACTTTGTTTTGGCATACCTTTAAAGGGGACTTACCCTGCGTTAGGGGTTGGGACAGCATCTGGTGGAAGGGAGTAAAGTGGCTCCTCGACAGGTTCACCTAGAATATGAAGAACGTACAGTGTACTCTGAAACACTTACTTTGATGTATCCATGTACTTGGCAGTATGAAAATCAATGGTTCCCTTGTCATTCTAAATCACTAAGTAAGCCTGTTCCCCAGGCCTTATTACAACAACTACAACTCAGGCCTCCACACAAGGACACTGATTTGCGGGCTTTTTGGGGTTGTAGTACTCACCATTCATCCTGCTTTGGCTGGATTTGGATACATCAGAACGAAGAGTGGCATTTGCTTGTGGAAAGCTGGAGAAATGAGATAGCATCTTCATTACAACCAATCGAACTACACTCAAATTGCAAATGCATGACAGGGCTATGATGTCAGTTACCTGAAAACAGTAGCTCTTCGAGTTTTCCTTGCATATCACATTAATGCGTAAGCATCACAGTCTTGATCACTATTGATCACTATTTCCAGTGAAGGCTTCCCTGTCACTGTGCCTGACATCATGAATGAAAATTAACTTTCTTTCAGAGCCAGACCTTTTTTTATTTATACACAACTATGGTAAACTGGGTCTGCTCATCATTTTTATACATGCCACAGAGATGTAAACTGCTTAACGGCATCATGCAGCACACCTGTCTGAAAGCGTCTGTACTCATGCTTCGTCTCTCATCTATTCAGATTTTCCTTGTCAACCGTCTGTGTATGTTCACACTACTATTTCTGACTGAATGGAAACCTATAACCAAATTATATAAGAACTAAATAAACAAGTTAATACAAGCATTTTAATACATCCAGACAGGCTAATACAACCAAAAGCATGATGGACTACCAGATGTGAAGGTGATGTGAGTGTATACAGAGTGAATGGAGAAAGTACCTGTGATTGCTGTCACGATCTGTGCTGCCGGATCTCCTGGGGGGAGAAGGTTCTCTCTCAGACACTGATGAGTCTGCAGGACAAAACGGTACAATGTAGTTCTGAAAATCTCCTGTTAAGTCGGAGGTAAAAAGTATTTGTGTATATGAGAGGTGTGATAATAGTGTGCAATATTAATAATAAATGCTGAGACCTCCAGATGGGGGTCTGACAGGAGAGGGCGCTCTGTGATAAAGCGGTGGTCTGCTTTTGACTGATGGCACCCGGGTTTCAGGAACAGCTCTGAATGACACACAGAATAATTTACATAATTTATGTGTAATTGTCCTTTTTTAAATTAGATTATAGCACTGAGTATTATGCAATATCTGTTATTATTAATATTAATAATTAGGAAATATGCAATAAATTTATTAATGAATCAATTAATTTTCTTTTTAAAATGACATGAGATCCTTTACATAACAATTAGTTAGTACATGATATCATGACTATTAAGTATTAAACAATAATTATGAAAATTAAAAAATGCAGTACATTTAATAATGTAAACCTAAAGATTAATTTAGCCTGGTCACTTTGGAAATGAAATGAAATAAAAGGCAGATAAATGTTTATTTTGGAAAACTCAAAGCACCGGAAATATTCCAGGAGCATGAACACTTTTGCAAGCAGCTGTTAATGTAGAACGTAGGCCTTACTTGTATACGGTTGATTGCTCTGGCCTGGGAACAGAGGGGTAGCTTCCGTCTGACTCGGAATCCGAGCGACCTGAAGAAACAAATATCAGTAGACTTTGATTAAGTTGATATTTGACTTCTCATTAAAGCTGATAGTAAAAGATCTGCTTTGTGCCAATTAAACTGGCCTTCCTGCACCAGGCTCACCTTTCTTAATGGGGGTGGAGGGTTTCGACCATTTCAGAGGCTCAACAACTGGTACTGCTGCTATCTCGGAAGTGACCCTGGATGAGAAAGAGGAAGGATAAAAGAATAAGAGGAATGAAGGGGATGGTGTACTGAGCTGTGTGACCATAGTAAGGGAGGGAAACACTGAGAAATGACATGCTGAAAATCACAAAAAAAAAAGAAAAAAAAGCAGCAAGTCCAGTTTGTGTATTTGTTGGTATTGTGTCACTGCCTAGTTTCTGTTAACACATCTGCCTATTTGAACAACAACGAGGAAGTAAGCTGTGTGTAATTCGGCCCAACCACTGAGAAATGCGGGCATTTTTTCCTGGCCTATTGTTTGCTAGCTCCGCCTCAAAAGCTCCTCAATGGCTAATAATCTGCTGACATAACTTTTTCTTACTACTTCATCTCACACGTGTTGAAAGAAGATTCTACTCACTGGTGCTTTAAAGGATATTCACCTCATATTCACGCAATAAGAGGAACGAAAGAACTTCACCAAAGGCTTGTTTCTCTAGCCACTAGTTATAGCAATGTCAAATCTACATGATCAACATTTGACTGAAAGCTGTTGGGAATTAAAGAATTCGATCTTCTATATGGGGATGATATCAAAAGCCACTATGATGTATACGGCAGGTTGATCTTGCTAAATTTGTTCTCTGGATATCAATAATCCAAACACATTTCATTTATGAGGCAGTGTATGAGGTCCTGATGTTCACTGTGTTTTTGACATGGTTCTTTTCTGCTGGTCAGCTAGTGCAGCGAAATTCATGCAAATACTACAGGAGCATACTCAATTGAGATTTGGTGCTTTTATTTGGAAAGATCACAAATTTCACATTGTGGCATAAAACTACAAAAATGCATAAACAAAAACATGAAAGGGTAACAAATGAAAAAGCAACAAAAACAAAATTTGACCTTGCATACAATTAAAGGCTCAGGAACCCTAAAACCCACAAAACAAACAAAAAATCTGAACAAAGAATAAAAGAATAAAAAAAAAATATTATAATAAAAATAATCTCTTCAATGCCTCTGTAGATAATAGGTCCTGTATGGAAGATTCTTGCTGGTTGGGTTTAGGAGGAGCAGCGAGACCTCATCTGTACCTGTATCTGTTGCGCGAGTCCTGGCTGGAGGGGGTGGCCTGTCTAAGTGGGGGTCCGGAGCTCTGGTCTGAATCTGACTCAGACTCGTCTGTGGAAAAAAAGCTTGCTATAAATCCAGTTTTATAAACCTGAGAAAATGCCATGGCAATGACTACATGGGTAACTAAAGGGTTGTAGTGTCTCACCTCGTGGTGGGGCCCTGTATGGGGACGTCCCCTGGTTGAGGAGTTCCTGGGAGCGACTCAAGGTAGATGACTTTAAGCCAGGGGGAGGAAGGTCAGGAAGCACCCTAAGAGGGGAGAGAAACACCTTAACTTGATGACCTTGCTAATAAAGCCTCTGGTAAGGAATGGGATGGAACTGAAGTTTAAAAAGGAGACTGCAAAGGCAGTGCTGATGTTCAGAGGCATCATGCCATGTATGGCTTTAGTCTGGAGTGATGAAGAAGTGGTTGGTGCTTTTTTAGGGTTTAAACTGGTATGAAGTGATTATCCAATGAATACAACATTGTTCTAATCAGGAGATTAGCTTAGCATCAAGAGATGTTGGGCCTCAACATACATATGATTTTGTCTAATGAAGACTGTAGTTTGTAGCTATACATGAGAAAATTTTGTCTGGTGTGTGTTATATGTATGCTGTATGTTGCAACTTTACAAGCTGATAACATGTATAGGTAATCATGATGCACTGTCCACTCAACCTGACATATTTCTGAATCATACATTAAGAACACCTCTGGTTTCTGTGGTATCAGGTATAAGCTTATGTTCACTGTGGGATAAAACTGTACTGTCAGTTTCTACTCAATATAACACAAAAATGTGAACAATGGCATCTAGAATGTTACGTCATGTGTGCTCAATGTTATGGCATCAGTATAATGCACTAAAGATAGAAGAAGCTTGAAAGGAAGTAAACAGACCAGCAGCAGCCGTGTTATAGTAGAAGCAAAAACATAGGACTTCACAATAGTTTCTGTTGTGAATTCTTTAGGAAAAGATTCAGTACACCATGACATATAACATTTACCACCATTTCTTTTAATGTGATAAAAAAAAGCTTATGTTTAAAATTAAACAGCCCAAATAAACAGTGCATGCTTTATTGATAATATCATAATTCCCATGAGTAAGATAAGATGCCCTTGGACATATTAGTTAATATGAATATCAAGGGACAAAAACTAAATCTGACTGCAATCTGTAAACCGTTTTAACACCTGGCGTTGTAATGTGCATAAGGGATTTTCGTATCAGTGCTTTTCTGCCTGTCAGAGACTACAGCTAAAACTTATCCGGGTGAGCTAAACTGTCACATTTAATGAAATGTAAGACAATCTGAATTATCTCTGTGGGTCTCTGTTAGTAAATCCAATCTTTCTAACTTTCCAAAATCAAAACAGTTGTATTGCCACCTGGCGGGTAAACACATTTGTTATTTGTGTGTTCGCAGTGTGTTGTGACTGTACTTGTATCTGGATTGAGGGTCAGGTCTGGGACTCTCTCGTCTCGGTGGTGGAGAGGCACTCCTGTCTGAATCGGACTCAGAAACAGCTGAAATGATGAAAAACAAAACACAATTGAATCATCTGCAATGACTGCCCACCGAAATCCAAAGTAAGGAGCAACCTGTAACTGTGTATATTAATAAGCTTGTTACTGACCTCGGCGTGGTCGTGAAGCTGATGAGGAGTTGCGGGGAGCGTTCCAGTTGTATGGAACAGGAGAAGCTCGAGGGTTCGGCAGAGTGGACACTCCCGAGAGCACTCTGTACAAATAACTTTTCACTTTATTTCCAGCTCAACCAAGTAAAACCATTTCCACACTATGTTCAGTATACTACAGGATGTGATCCGAACAGGAAGACAAAAAAAGTGATGTAGGTGCACGGTACTGTGTAGGTGAACATGAATGGCCATTTTTACCTGTACCGGTCTCTGTTATCGAGGGTGTCCTGTTTAGCTGGAGGAGGAGAGTTGCTGCGGTCAGATTCTGACTCGGACGAAACTGCGCAAAAGCCACAACAAACAAAAGTTTTTAATTATATCAACACTTTCATCATGTGAGTCTTTTCTTTTTCCTTGTCTGCTCTTTCCTGTTGTTTAATGAGCGGTTTTAGACTTGTCTCTCGCTGTTTGTCTAGGATAGTTAGTATGGCTAGTGTGTGTGTGATGTATATATACATATACATTATATATATATAGGACATGTGCATGCCACCACATCCCTATACAGCTGTGGACGTTATGTCAGCTAACAGACGCCCATGTTGACTTGTATCACACTGAATAATAAGGGAAGAAGAAAGAACATTTTTTCCATCCAGTGACAGCGGTGCTCTCTTGGATGCTGTATTCCAGTTGGGTGTCTAGTTCTGATCTTGTTCCATTTTCAAAACCAACAAAACATGTATGTGGGCCGAGGGAGTTCAAACTTTTGCACACAAATGTGTATAATATTGACCTGTATAATCTAAGACTGACCTCTGCGCGTGGGCTTGGCCTGGGCAGGCGGCCGTGTCAGGGTGGAACGCAGAGGTGGGGAGTCTCGTGCTTTAGAAAGAGGAGCAGGCTCTCTGTTTCTGAAACACAGAAAACTCTTCGTTTAGACAGGAAGACATTTCCAAATTCAACAGCACAGCCCTGACCACCATGTGGGCGCCATTCACCTGCGTGTGCGCCGCTCTCGTGTTGCCGGCCGAGACGCTCTATTTGCTCTGTCATCTGCATCCAGATCAGAAATTTCTGTCGAGAAATCCACATTGACATTAGTTCACAGCAGAGTCTAAAAACCTCTGAGCTTATAACAATTTGATTAAATGATCAGATTTAATATATAATTCATTACATCAATTAATTATTCTGAACTGTTTAAAGAAATTTACTAAATATGCAAATGTGAAGGAACTCTTTACACTAGAATGGAATATAGGCTATAAAAACAACAGACTCTGCACCCTGCTGTAGATGTGCTACCCCAGGTTCCTAAGGCTCTGGAGAACTCACCTTCCAGTTCTGAGCTGCTATCCTTGCGTCTCTCGTCTGTGCTGTTTTCAGGGCTGTCCTCCACCTCCGGGATACTGACCAGGAACTTCCTCTTGTCCCTCAAAACCAGCATGGTCAGCTTACCCCTGGACTTCTCTACCAGGTGCTTAGTCTCCAGTAGGGAAAGGTTCTCAGTAGTCATTCCATTAATCTAAGGAAGATCAATTGTGAAGTTATGATTGGTTTTAAGTTAACAAAGTAAGGAACATTTGAGAACATCATGTTTTGTAAAGACCTCTCACCTTCAGGACGAGATCACCCTCCTGCAGAGTCCCTTCTTTAGCAGCCAGGCCGGTGGCAGTCATGTGTTTGATAAAAATCTGACTCCCCAGCTTCATTCCATACTCTAAAGATGGAGGAAATTTAACACAAACACTGTGTAATAAATGTATAACAGTCTCTCTACAGCCCTAATGCTGCAATTTACGATCCCAACAAACGTGGCCCTATTATATATCTTAGAATGCTGTGATTAACTGCATGGACCCTTTTCTACCAAGCTGTAAAATGCATTACCCACAGAGGAGGTCCCTCTGCTACACAACAAAGTGTACCATTTTACAAAAACCGAAAGCAGACTAGACTTTTATAAATACTGACTTTCCAGCAGACATACAAAGTGGTTGGTGTAGCTCAGCCGATAACACCACTGCCAGGGAGCCATCACCACATGTTGGAGACTGGGGTTCAAATCCTGGTCTGGGGGGCTATGCTGTGCTACACCAATAAGAGCCTTTGGGCAGAACTCCTAACACTACACTGGCCTACCTGTAATATGATTCACCTTGTAAGTCGCTCTGGATAAGAGCATCAGCTAAATGTAATGTAAATGTTATGAGTTATTTGGGTATTGATTTGTAAGTTTGTTATAGCTGCAAGTGTGCTGTCTGTTGGATCTTGGTAGGGCAGACTTTGTAAAAGGGTGTTAATTGTTTTCACTGCATGAGGTTTCATGCAATCCTATGGATGTTTCCTCACCGTCTGTGGGTTTCTTCTTGACCAGTGTGGTTTTGATGGGTTTATCTGGGACGTCCTGATTGGGCAGTCTTTTGAAGCCAGACATAAGAGTCAAGTCATGTCCGTTGCGTTCTGGTGTGGCACTGCGGGGACGACGGTCGTACCCAGAGTCTGACCCTCGCCGAGGTCTTCGATCATAGCGGTCATTATCTAGCAGGTTTGACTGAGAGGCAGCGCGAGTGGGCCTGTTGCTGACTGGAACCTGAATCGTGCGTGGCCTTTTTATGGTCTGCAAAACAGAACAGGACTTGTGAGCCCTTTAACTAGGCTAAACATTTTACCCTCTTAGTGTCCACTGCAGTGAACGTGGACAGCAAAAAGAATTACATTGTTATGGTGATAAAGTAGGTGACAATATGAATTTCATAGCACATCAAACACTAAGAAACTGGAGCAGGGCCAATCTGAAGTGGCTGAAGAGGTTTTAGTTTTTTTTCTAGGTTTTGTTTCAAAATACTGAAGAATATTGGCAGCATTTCTTGAGCCTGGACATCACAATGCTATAATCTGTATATAATCTGTGTATAATCTGTATGATGTACTTACAATATTTGCAGTTTTGCCACAGCTCTTGAGGTGCTGAATGGTATAGAGCGAAGTGGAGTTTTCCACGGACACTCCATTGACCATCACTATCTGATCCCGCGTTCTGCAAACATTAAGGAATGCACAGAGGAGAAAATTTAGCTTGGTTAAAAAGTGTGAGGTAAGGTGTGGAGGTTTTGCACGTTTTCTGTACACAAAGGTAACTGGTTGGACAGGATCAGAGAGGGACATAGGGGGAGGAGGTGAAGCGTAAAGCGGAACTCACTGCAGTCTGCCCATTGCCGGGCCTGTCGGCACCACGTCAGAAACAATCACTGCTGTGTCCCCGTTGCTCGGGTTGGGCTTGTCTCTCCCGCCAGAGATAGCAAAGCCGAAGCCCACCTTTGGGTCCTATTAGAGAGAACAAAAAGAGGGAAGTGACATAGACAGTTAAAAAGAGACAGGCAGAAATGAAAAAGAAAGAAAGAAAGAAAGAAAGAAAGAAAGAAAGAAAGAAAGAAAGAAAGAAAGAAAGAAAGAAAGAAAGACAGACTGAAATAAAGACAAAGAAAGACAAAGAAAGACTGAAATAAAGACAAAGAAAGACTGAAATAGACAGAGAAAGACTGAAATAAAGACAAAGAAAGACTGAAATAAAGACAAAGAAAGACTGAAAGACAAAGAAAGACTGAAATAAAGACAGAGAAAGACTGAAATAAAAAGAAAGACTGAAATAAAGAAAAAGAGAAAGAAAGGATGAAGAAAAACAGAAGGAGACATAAGGACAGAAAGACAGACAGAGGAAGGTAAAGAAAAGAGTAGGATAGAAAAATAAGAATGGTAAAAGAAAAAAGAAAGACAGAGGGATATCTGCACATTCTATCAGAAAGCGTCAGATGATCTCAGGCGTTTAGGTTCTGAGGTGCAGGGTGTGTCGTAGTGACAGGTGAAAAATACGCTGTGGAGCCGAGCTTAAACAAATACACCATAGTCACTATGTTCCTTTTTCACTTGTTCTTTATCCATCAGGGTACAAATAGCAATCAGGAGAGCTAAACTAAGCTCAACTGAAGAGGTCTGAAAGGACTGAACACTTACTTTGTTTAGCGTTACAGTGTGCTGCTCCCATATCGTCATTTCCTCCATGTTTCTTTTCTGAAAGGCAAAACGTTTCAGAAACAAGCTTAGAAACAATCAACTGAAAATCAACAGGTGACAGAAGAGGCCTGCAAGCGCTCCATGAGCAAACAGCCAACAGAAACAGTCATCCGGCAACAAGCCTCACTGTTTTTAATGTCCGGCCTCCACTCCCTGCCTTAGAGGAAGAGTGTGCCGTACCTGAGAGTCAGCCTGAGCATGCTCCCACCTGCTCACATCATTCCTGCCTGGCAGGTAAAGGGGGTGGAGCCTGTGCAGGGCTCCACTGCCACCTGACACCTTCCCGACAGAAAGTCAACACGAGCAACACAACCCATGGACATTCCCCTCATGGTTTACATGACCAGCATACCAGCTCCTTTCAACATTAACCAACCTGCACTCTGACCGTGTCACTCTCAGAGGAGTGCAGCCAGAACACGCTCACACTTTATTTAATCACTCTCACCTGGATTACCACACAACGGCCTCTCCAGAGCAATAGAAACTGTCGGAACTCCTCGACTGAAACTGATACTGATCTGATATCACGTCTAAAAAAACATCAGACTTTAACAGCTGCCACTTCTCATTAAAACAATTCACTTCAATGGAAAATCCCATATTATCAAATTATAAATCCCAACGCCTAATATGCAAAAACATACAGAGAGGTTTGATGTGAAATAGTCGATTGTAGAGAAACTTGGTGAAGTGGTGAAGACTGGGACCTGAAGTCACCACAGAAATAACCTGAACACAGTCATTTAACTAACTCACCATCGCAAACTAACCATCAACCTAACTTTTTAATACGCAATGCTGATGGTAAAACAACGATAAGTAGCTATGTTGCCTGTGTGCCACATTAATGGATTAAAAATTATATTTCAGGCCAAAAGTTTATTTTAAAATACTACTCTCTCAGACATCAGGCAGTGTATTCATAACCATCCCATGTGACACACTTCTTTAAGGGAGCTTTAAAGAGGCATAAAACTGCTTACATGTCTATTAAATCATTTTTGATGGAATTCATGTTTTCTTCTAAGATGCCACTCAAAGGAATCCCTTTTCAGGTCTCTTATAGACAATAAGCAATCATAACAACCATGAAACTTTAGTTCACTTTAGGGCTGTGTAGAAGTTAGAACAAACAGCTCCAGCAAAACAACAGTGGCTCCTTTAAAATGGCATTATTTTTAAAGCACAACAACAACAACAACAACAACAACAACTTCAAACAGCTATTTATGGATTAGCACTGGTTGTTGTTGTTGTTGTGTGGAACACAAAAACTGCATAAATGAAAAAAGACAAATAATACAGCACCAAAGAAAGAGATTAATATCACAACATAACACACTCATCATCATCATCCTCATCATCATCATCATCATCATCATCAAAAAAAAAAAAAAAAAAACCTGAACCCAGAAGCAATCAACCGGCAGGAATTAAACTTTGCGCGTCGGTTTTACATTATGAGTAATGTGAATGTTTCTGGTGTCACTCCATCTTCATACCTATCGTAAAATCTGCAGGACCGGAATGAGAATATTTAATATGCATGGAATGGATTATCACAGGACACCATCAGAAGCCTCGACTACTCCATGCTGAGACGTCTGACATGCTGCATTAGCACACATGGGGGCCTGGTATGGTGACATGGTATGAGTACCTTAATAAATATTGCCCATCAGTCTAAATTTATCCTCATGTATTATTCCTGGTAACCTTTACTTTCTTTTCCAATAGCATTCCTTCTCACACTTCTTTCTGGGTTCAAATATATTTTTGATGATAAACAAAAGTAATTAATAATAATAATAATAATAATAATAATAATAATAATAAAATAAAAAAAAGACCAATTAGCTTGAGCACTAACAGAATGCGATCTGAGAGCGAAAGAAGTATTGAGTGATGGCTACCATCCAAGTATCACACTGAGAATCTAAAATCATAATGGACATGGAGTTCATTTAGACAGGGCAAAAATAAGAATCTGTCAAAAATGATCTTGTGCCATCATATTAAAATATGTGTTTTAAAAGTCCTTTTAAGTGAAAAGTTAACAGGCTTATTTTAAAATGTATTGATTCTATTGTTGCATGAAATAAAATCATGTTTGAAAACATCAGGCTGTACATAAAATCAATAAGCACTGGCTTTGATGGTATACATGGATGTACAGTGCTTAATGACATACAATGATAAACACGTGTGTCTTCAAACAAGGTGCTGCCAGTGAGCTTTACTGAAGACTAAGTTTCATAACATAGCATTGTAGTCCATACCATCCACATATGGAAACATAACATCTCTAGATGGGTATCCAACTGCACTGATTTTGGATTTTATTTACAGTTGATTATAATGATTTAGATGATTCAGTGAAACCCATTTCTTTCCCAGTTCTCAAATTTAAGCATAACAATGCCCCACCAAAAGCGTCGTTCTGTTTTCATTGTCCAGGTTCCACTGTTGTAAACAGTTTCAGTCACATTAGTTCATTCAGGGCACCTTCAAAATGATTCTGAGACGTACTGATAGCAAAATGATCAAACTCAGTTGTGAGGACATCTTAGATGTATGAAAATTTCAAACTGTACTGAACACACTTTTTGAAGAACACTAATAAGTAGCGAGCAGCACTGCCAGAAATTAAAACACAGTAAAGATAACATTTCTGACAGTTTCTGCATATTTCACAGTACATATGCATTTTCAAATACATAATCTAAACATTTTAGAAGCTTCAATAAAGCTTTTCTCAGTATTTATTAGGTTATTATTATTATTATTATTATTATACTTTCTTCTTCTTCTTCTTCTTCTTTTAGATTTTAGTTCAACTCCACCTTCCCCCATTCCACATAACATTGAACAGGTAATGCAAATAAGAGGGAAACCTTAACATTGTTCAGACAGTTCATTAGGCAGTAGAAGAGGAAAGAGGAGTGGCGCTCGGTTAACATGGTGCCCATGTTAGGCTATGGCTAGTCTCACTCTGCCAGACTTTCTAGGAAACAGTGTGGTTCGTTTAACGTGTCCAAAAACCAAACGCAACACAACACAGTGGCATGATGTATAGAAGGAGGCCATGCTGAAAGTGGAGTAGAAACATAAACAGTCCCTCTAACACATACAAAGGACAGAGCATCTGCGGCTGAGACTACTGTTCACTAAATTTAGTCAGAGCAAAAGAAATTTAATCAACTTCGGACCAGGGCATAGAATTACTGAATATTAGCATGCAACTGGCAGAATTCTGACAGTGTGACCAGCTTAACCCACTACAGATATGAGACTCTCTGTATACATGTGGACATCTGTAGCATCTGTAGCTAAGACTATTCCTGAAAAGCCACACTACTCCTTCATCAATAGGTGATGGAGGGTCCACTGCTTTGTCATTCTTATAAATATATATACATATACACACATACCAGTCAAAAGATCAGACTCACCCAACTAAAATGGATGTTACTGGTTATCTTAAAGACTCTTCTGGCTTATGCTTAACAGTTCCAACTGATGAGATGTCTGAAACAATACCTATCCTGATATATCACATATACTCTTAATGTATCAAAACATTACATTATTGCCACAGTTAATATATATTTTGTTGCATAAACAAATTAACTTCTTTATTGTACAGTTTAAAAGCTCGAGTTAGCCATTCACTTGAATATTCCTGATGGAGAGACCAATAGAATTAATTCAAAACCGCTAAGAAAAACAAAACATATATAAAATATAAATATATAAAATCAA